>OY728125.1:1392321581-1393571581 GCA_963277665.1 Viscum album | reverse complement strand
ACTAACCAGAATATCCCACTCCTCATTAAGGGTATATAATATAGAAGATTTAGATCAGATAGATAATATTCAATAAAATAATTTGATACAAAATAAAAATTTTATTATCCAGTATATCCCAAGGATTTTATCAAATGAATCCATATTCATAACTATAAGATACCAGAAGTTCCATTAGGAAACAACCACAAAAAACATGAATTTCATTTCCTTGTCTCTATAACTCTTCTCTAGAGGTGTATCAAAGATTATATAAATAGCAATAGATTCCAAATTAATTATCATATGTTATAAAAATTCTATAGAAATAACGGAATGAGATGTGCTGATATTAAATAAAGAACAATATAATGAAAAGGATTAATTAATTGTATATATAACAGTAGATGTCCCAACTTTATCATCTGCAATTGACTAGAAAACCATTTACATACTTCATATATACTTGCACTAACATTGGAGTATATATTCATAGACCATGTATTTCACTATGTTTACATCACCAAATTTAATATGCCAAAATTCATTACTAGGCCACACAAAAGTTGGTTTAATTCATCTAGAATAAAAATCCCTCAACCAAGTCTACAATTCTTTATTCTAATGTGGTATATTCCCTACTCTCTTAGACAATCATTGGTGAAAATATATATAATAATATCCATACCGACTGTATAAATGTAATTTATTTGTGTCATTGGTGAAATATTTTCTAACATGTCTGAAGCATAAAATGTAACATTATATTGATTCCCTTCAAAAAATGATACTATAAATTATTCCAATTCCATAGCTCCCTTGGTTAGAGCCACCATTTTTAATTTCATATCATTTTTATTTCTAATAACTAAATTAACTGATTCCCATAGTTTGGCTAGTTAATGATCCACCAACTTCTAATACATCTATAGATATATTTTCAACTAGAATAGATTTATTCACCACCATATAGATATTTTTAATGTTTATAAGATAATCATATATTTACAATGTCTGTTTTAATCCTATTTTAAAAAATATCTTCTCTAAATTTTTTTAACCTATTAAATATGTGTAATGTAAATGGGATTTATAAACACGGTATAATAATCAATAACCACCAACCAAAACATAATAGATATTCATATGTTTATTTTATTGAAATAGACCTAGATTATTAGGATAAAATAGTTCAAATAAAATATCTTGGAAGTTCATCGATTTAGGGCCTGAATCTTTCTTTGCTTCTAGCATCACATCCCACCACAAAAAACCCACTTCCACTATGAATGTGGATGACCGAACATTGTATTTCATGACTATCTTGATACTCTAAAATATAAAATGGAAGATATTGGTACACATTGAATTATTTAAGAGTTAAAGTACCCTAGATGGAAAATGGTTACTGGAACGTGAAATTTATCATAATTTCTGAACCAGTAGGATCCATTAAGGGAGATATTTAATATAAAACATTAATAAATTTCATATCCCCCTATATGAATCATGTGTCAACATTTGGTTGGTTGGGCGACAAATTCTCCCCTTTCCCTTCTTACAAAGTGTAGTATTGTCATCAAATTCACAACATATATAATAAATTGGAGAACAATATAAAAAATTCTTTAAATAGAGACAATATGTTATTTGAAGAACTATTTACAACATTATTTCTCATTCCACCCCTGCCATCTATATTATATTTCTAACCAATTTAATTTTTAATACAATTTTCATTAAAGAATCAATTGTGAAATAAATATTTTAATGTATATATAAATATATAAAGCATTATTTTGAAATCAAAAGCATGATTTTACATAATTAAAACACTATAAAATATAATTTTAATATAATTTTAATGAAAAATTAAGCATACATTACATTTCAAATGAAATATGTTGATTATAAAAAATATAATACTGGATTAAAATCAAGGAAACTAATTATTGACTCATAATTACCCCAAAATTAACACTGAGTAGATAAAAAATTATTTATAATTATTGTTTTAGTTATTTTCAATCTAAAACTGATTTTTTCTATGTGATAATCAAGCACAAGAAAACATGGAATATTCCATGTATTCCTACCCATAAAATCTAATGATATCAAGTATGATTTTTGAGACATGAGGATAAAGATTTAAAATAAATATAAATAAATAATTAAATACTATATAATCCCATATAACATAAGATTATACCCCAATTATAACACCCAATAATATTTATGGGCTAAATTCTACATATTGAAATATTTATCTTGTATTTAATCTCAAGATCCATAAATAAGATCCCTTTACATGGGATATGTTACCATTTTTAAACGAATATTCCTTGATCACCTGTCTGGATCCTATTCAAGTCACCACAACACCACAGATACACCCCATATCAATAGCAGTTAGAATAATCAAAATGGGTTCTATTGGGTATTTATAGGAGATAATTTCCCCACATCATAAAATTTAATAACATCATAGGTTCGTGCTAACAGGGAAATAATGAATGGAACATGAAGCACCACTACTATAAAAAACCCATATAAATAACACGGAACATGTATATAAACATAATAAAATATATTTTGAAATCATTAAAATAATATATCTAAAAAATTAAAAACCATTCATCCCATGATTAAAAACATCAATAATGTGGATAAAAATAGTTTTTTACTTAATTTGAAAATAATACATTTTATATGTACCACAAAGTGATATCTTATGTGTGTTCAAACCTAAAGAAAGTGTCTTGGAAGACCCTCACCCCACCAATTGGATTACCTAACCAGTTCTAAAAGTCAATCAATATGGTTTCCATGCTTCCCATGATACAATGTCCTTTGCACATGAACCTTCCTCATACCTGGATCATGTACCAAAATATCATCATGTGACTTAATATGGGATAATGAGGGATTTTAGTAAGGTATACTCACTAGGTATTCACTATATAAACCTAACCATTTATTATAAGAATAAGAGTATATTGTATCATTATAATGAAATAGGAACAAATATACTAAATAAGAAATTGAATTCATTTAAATTTTAGGCCTAGAATTTAACTAAAAAATTAACTCCCAATATTGGGGTGGGGGTCCAAACCTACTATACCTACATCAAGGTTAACCAATTTTTGAGATAAACCAAAACAGATATATGGGTGAACCACCTATCCCATTTTGGTAAATGGGTATAATGAATGATAGAGTCATTTAATTCGATCTAACAAACTAATTTTTGGCATGGGAATAGGTGTGATAGAGTTAGGTCAATGTGAGACCATTTATTACTATTAAATGGTACATCTTTATTAGGAGAACTTAATCATAATTGTTTCAAGAATAGTTAAACCCCTATATAAATTTATATTTACCTACCTTATTTAAAAATGAATTATTTTTTTAAAACATATGATATAAATGAATTAAAAAAAATAGACAATCATTATATAATAAGTATTTTAGATAAAAAATAAAACTACAAGCTTTCATATCATTAAAATCATCCACCTATTGTAATTAAAATGTATGTATTATAAATTAAAAAATATTAACTAATGATTAATATCTATAATAAGACATAAAAATATGTATAAACATCAAAACAACCCAAAAAATGTCATTTAATTTATAAAACAATTTGTGAAAAATAGTTATTAAATGAGAAATAATTTTTTAATTATATTCACTCGAACATACACTATTTCCAAAACAAACCCTTATAGAATTTTTAGTGATAATGAGGTTTTCAAACCTAAACAATTATAAATAATTTACATGGGTTCCTAAAAAGATATTAAATAAACGTTTTGAATTTTAGGATCACAATTAACCCAAAATACAATTCAAGATAAATGAAAGTTGTACGTAGAATCAAAATTCATGATTAAAAATTAAGGAAAATAGTACCTCTCTCATAACTATGCACAATTCCATAAATCAAATCTTATTTTCAAAATTCATTAATAATTTGAGAAGTGATCAAAGAAAACTAATAATAAATATGTTGAAATTATAATTCTGGTCATAGTTCTCAAATATGATTAAGTAACAGTAAATAATAAAATATTTAAAATGAAGTTAAATAGAAAAAATGGAAATATAACTTATAGATAGTTGAATTAGTTGAAACATTGAAATAGAAACATGTAAAAATAACTTCAAAATGGATGTAATGCCATGGTTCATTGACATCAATGAAACATAACTATAGACTGTTCTGTCACTGTGGAAATAGAACTATATAATGTTCTGTCACCATGGTAACAAAACATAGATATGATTTTAGTAGCAGATACATGAATGATAATAGTAACAAGAACTTTTATTTTAAAGAGTATTATGTCTTACTATCAGATTCCAACTCATGTCATCGGAATGTGTATTCAATAGCCTCCCAGCACTGCCGTGATCTGTCGATGTAGAGGAGCAGCAGATCCTCAATTTTGTAGAAAATTATATTGATCCTTGAAATATGTAATTAAAAGTGACTGTGATTAAATGACACATATTAGTATTATAAACCAATAACTGACATGAAACAGAATAACATAATAGTAGGTATAATTAGAATAATGCCTTAATGAAAAAAAACTGACATATATATCTTCAGATCAATATCTATGATATGATGCTGAATTGCACTCCAAAAACTTAATGTTTGATTTTTATTATACTTATACTTTATTGAATAAAAAACACGAGATATTATAAAATAGGATAACTTTTCTTCTAGAATGAAAAATTTATATTCATAAAATGATAAATCTGGAAACAAACATCACTATTCATGAAATGGTTTTTCTGTTCAATAAGAAGCGATAATAAGATTTCAAAAAATGGGATTTTAGTTTTAACAGAAGAAAAAATGACTAATATAAATTTTATTAATCTGGTAAATTAGAAAAACATGGCATAATAAAATGGGTAGTATTTTTTATAATAATCATACATGAAAATTAATCTTTCAAAAAAACAATTTGACTGAAAAAATGCCTAATCAAAACATGGGAAATTAGAAATAATGGAAACAAACCAAAAAAATACATAAATTGGGTACATATTTTTTTTAACAGGAAATAGACATCTATAAAAAAAATTGTATAATATGTTTTATATGAAAAAAATAATTAATAACCATATGAGTAATTAGTTAAACCAAGAACATGCACAATAATTCAGAATATTAGAACTATGTTATATAGGAAAAAACATCATAATTCAGATAATGAGAAATATGTTTTAATAAAAACAAACATGAAAAATCAAAAATTGGGGTTTTTTTTGCTGAGAAAAATAGTGAGAAGTCATTGAATGGTAAATCTGTTCAAAGGGAGAAAAAATGTTAAATCATAATATAGGAAAACTAAATTACTAGAGACTATCATTACATATCATATCATGAATTATCTGTTTTAATTTATATAATTTTCCAATTAACAAAATTTATTTTATGATATTATAATTTCATTATAGAGTGTTAGATTACAATAGTATAAGTAGACCTAAAAATGGATACATTATTTGTAACATTCTAGTTGAATCTTACAGATTAGAAAAAATGTGTTTTCAAAATGGATAAGTAGTGCAAGAAAATCCTTTAGTCAACTTTGACTTTTATTTATTTACTTTTTTTAATCTAAATATAAAGATAAGTGGCATAAGTTAATGGTGGTGTGGAGTCACCTATCAGGGAAACATTGTTTTTGACTGCATAGTCATCATCGTTGTCTGTCAAAAGATATATGTACAACTGAAATATTCTACTAATTGAAACAAAATAAAATGACTCATAGCTCAATTGGTAACCTCTATTGGAAAGGATAATGTGATTTATAATAATTATTTAGTAATATCAATGATTATAAATTTGTTATCAGAAATTATCTGAACATAATAATGTAATAAGAGTGGATAAATTCTGGATACAACAAATAAATATTTGAACAAATAAAGGATAAAAGAATATTTTTCCCAACCTTTGGAGGGAGATTTAAAATCATTTACAGATGTATTATAGTCATTATTTTTGGTCATTATGGGTCAACATCTACAATTTGATTCACTACACACCACTACAAGCTTCATCCAAATAGAAAAGTAAACAGAATCAATAGAAATATTAATGTATGTATTGTAATTTAAAATGAAGTAAAAATACATAGTATATGTGGTTATGATAATAAAAAATGTGACCTGAGAAGAGTATTAATTTTAATAAATAATTTGAAAACCCAATATTTAATTTCAAAAAACATTCCGAACTAAATGTTAGTATATGTTTTTTAGCTAAATGATTTTTACGAAGTATTCCTGAAAGAAAGTTTGTTTGAAATATGTATTTAGCTTCATTTTCCCGAAAATTCACCCTGAAGAAGAAATTAAAATTATATATATTAATAAGTAATGAATATTTAAATTTAAAAATACAATCTAACAATTAAACAGAACACTATAGTAGTAATACAAATAAATGTCCGAGAAATTCACAGTATACGGATCATAGGAGTGCAAAGTCCCAATAGAGGATGTAAAAGTTTCATGGTCATATCATGAAATGTTAAAAAGAATCCGTTTGTAAATTGAAAATAATTTTTTAAAAAAAATTGAAAAAATTCAATGATATAGTACCTGGATATAATCAACACCGCTACTTACTATTAGAGGCTCACTGGTTTGATCATCCTGTATAGTAAGAATAAAAACTGTGATGTTTTCTTATTTTATTTTTCAATGGAAATAAGTAATAATTATACACTTACTTGATTTTGTTATATGGTGTCACTAAATATGTTTATCTTGTTTTAATATAATTGATAAAAAAACCTTATAGCTGTTATGTTCAGAAGAACGATACTGTTCTGAACCATCCCTTTTCCATCCAAAAAACATGTTCTTAAATGCAAAAAAAAATATGGAATTCAATAGAATTCATCCATAGATAAATTGAAAGTGAAAAAAATATCCACTATATCAACATCATACAACAAACAAATCAGTAATTGCAACATGCATTTACATATAAAAACATTAGTATAGAAAATAAAGTTGTGAAAAACACAACGTAATTGGGTACCAACGTTATCTAAACCAAAAATTCACCATAAAAAAGTTTTTCTTTGATCCAATCACATATCCTAAAATTAATAAAAGTAAAAAAACAAAAAACATATGAGTTAAAAAATCCAAGTAAGTTCACATCCAAGAAAAATGATTCAAAAAATTTAGTATTCATTTATAGTGATATAAATGATGTTTATAATAAAATTATTATAACAACTTTTGACATATAATAGAAATTAGTTGTTTTAACTGATAGTATCAATGAAAAAATACATGCTAGTTTAGGATAGAACATATATATTACATGAAATAAAACACAAAATTTATAGTAAAATTTATTGAGTAAAAAAAACATGAATTAGAAAAGTATCCTTAATGAGGAATGAAGTAAGTTTAAAAGACTATAAATATTTCTAAAATAGATGATGCATGTCATTGTATGAATAATTACATTAATATAAAATAATGATAGTTAGAAATATTTAACAATACATATATACATAAATTATAATATGAATATTTTCTTAAATACTATGTTTCATGATAAATAATTGATTAGAAAATTAATTTGTTTTTGTATATTTTCATAATATTAAAAAATATATTTATAACTAATTTTTTAAAATCAAAATTTTAATGGAATCAATATTATTATTAAAAATCATATAAAACAAAAACAACCTTCATCTGATGGTATACTTCTTCCATTATCATGGAATGTTTTTATAATGATGATCCATATCAATAAACATTAAACCGAATAATATATATCATATAAAAAAGAAATCGTAACTGGAAAAAATAATGAAATTAAGTACATTGGAAAATAATATTACTAAAAACTGATCCAAATCCCCCCTCAACCAAAAATAGTTTCTATGAAAACCAACCTGATGAAAGAATAATGTTTCTGCATCTAAACTTCATACAGATGGAGTTCCTAGAATAGTTGTAGTAAACAATGGTCCCAACTTTGGACTACTTGTTGGAGTCACAACTGGACCTCAAATTAACAGTACCAATTCATTACTATCTTTAGAATTCTCTTTTGTGTCATCATCTACCACATGCAAGGTATCAAGTGCTTCTGATTTTTTATGTGAACCTAATAAATATATATGGATAACATTTAGTTGGGAATATTTAATATCCACAATATTTTATTAAAGATCCTCAGTACAATTATTCTATCTAGGTCTCAGTTTGTTTCAATGATATAAATATAATGTTTGAGAAGAAACAATAAATTTTTTTCATTTTTATTACTGAAAGAAAAGTCGATGATTAATTTTTCAGGACAACCCATTTGGAATTTTCAATATTAACAAATTAGAACATTGTTGGTAAATTGTAAAATAGAGATATGATAATGTATTCAAATATATAGATATTTATTTTTCATTATGAAATGAAAATAATTCTTATAAGAATATTAATAGGAACTAACCATTTATGGATAACAATTAAAACAAATAAATTTCGTCTTTTCGTATTGTTAGTTGGTCTGACTGGTTAAGCTGCAAAAAACTGTCAAAATTTATTTGTCATGTAATAGAATTCTTATAAGAATATTAATAAGAACTAACCATTTATGTATACCAATTAAAACAAAAAATTTTGTCTTTGCGTATTGTTAGTTGGCCTGACTGGTTAAGCTGCAAAAAAACTGTCAAAATTTATTTGTCATGTAACCGTGATATTTCAGAAAAAATATATACTTTCAGACATCAAGAGGTTATTTTTCCAACATTTAATAAATTGGTTTCTATAATTGAAGAAAATTAAATGAAATGGAAATTGTAATATGAGGTTACCATCAGTTGGTATAGGTAACAATGGCGTGTGTGCTCCTCATTGAGGTCATCCTGTGGGTGTTAGCCATTTTGTTTTAGTATTATTTTTTAGAGATCTATAACCAATGATGATTTAAATATTGTAAATATGTAATAATGTTGAATGATAAATAAAATAAAACTTTATAATGTACGTAATACAAATAAGATAACCTATTTGTAGTTGTTTTCTTATTAGTCTTCTTATAATCTTTTATTCTTTACAGTTCATGCAACAATGGAATGTCAGTTCGCCTTTGCGTGTTGTTAGTTTGTCTAACCTGTTCGGATGAAAAAAACATTCTACAGTTGTTGGTCATGTAATAATGATATTTCAGAAACAATATATATTTTCAGACAATATGAGGTTAGTTTTACCAATTCTTAATAAATTGGTTTGAAAAATGAAGAAAATTAAATTCAATGGACATTGTAATATGAGTTTACCACCAGTGGGTACAAGGGACAATGGTGTGCGTTATCCTATTTGAGTGCATCCTGTGGGCGTTAGCTATTCAGTTGTAGTAATATTTTCAAGGGATCTTTAAACTGTGATAGTATAAATATTGTAAATATATATGCAAGTTTAATGATAAATAAAGGAACGCTTTACGGTGTAAATAATACAAACCAGATAACATATTTTCCATTTTTGACTTAGTCTTCTCCTTTTAATCCTTGCATCTTTACATGTCAAATGTGATTGCATGTTTGTATTGTGTATATTTTTATTTAATAATCAAGAAGTCGAACATAATAATGTACTGAAAACCGTTACATAAAATCTATCTTATAAATAAATGTAATTAGTATACAGTGCAAGTAATAAATGATAGTTATAGTGTTATTAATGAAACATATATTTAATTACAACATTGAATGCGGAAGATATTTATTTTTAAAGGAATGTGTTACTCTTATTAGACTATGTAGTAGACATTTTTTTAGTGAGGAAATCAACAATAACTCTCCTAAGAAAGATTTTTGATGAAATAATGGCTGAACAGATGCATGGTAGGGGAGGTGGAGTATCAGAATAGCATAACTATAGTAAAATTGTCTCAATACATATGGTTTAACTCCAAATAAAGTAAAATGGATAGAAATGAGTAAATTTTATTGACTTTAGAAGAATATATATGCTCTGAAACTTTAGATATGTAAGATCTTTGAATAATCATTCGTTGATGGGAATGGATTCTTGAAGAACTTGGTGGGATTCATCCACAGTAGTGGATGGTGATGTAGATTGTGGAATGAATTATACTAGGGTAACCAAAGGAGAATGTTACTGTATTTGCGAGTTCTTTGTATTTCGGTTAATGATTATAGGAAGGATTCGTCCATAACCTAAAACCTGAGACATATTGTAGAAACATGTGAAAAGGAGTTCGAATATTTACCATCTTCCCATCAAGAATATGTAAGAGTTTAATCTTACATTAAAGCTGATGGAGGTGTCTTATGGATCAGGTCATGATGCCCTATGATGAAGTTGTGGCAGTAGCACTTGTCACATGATTTGAAATTTAGAGAGAACAAAACATCAATATTAGTGCGAGTAGAAGTTAGTGGTTGTTGGGAAAAAATCCCCCAAGGTAACATTGCATCATTTTTGGTTTGATTGTGTTTGTTGACAATGTAGGTTTCCATGGTAAATTTTTTAGTTACAGAGGTTTTGTTGACAATCCATATTGACAAAGAACCAGGAAAAAGGAATGGACGATATGTAGGCGGTACAAAAAGAGCAGTACAAGGTGGCTCCATTTTCCAGTGTTTGGAAAATTTTTGTGGTCCCAAATTTGGAGATCAGTGAGCATTGAAAAAAGTTGATATCCTTGAAGATCATATTTAAATATGGAAGTTTCATGAATTCCCTAAAGATATGCTTCATGGATTGGATTTAGCGAAGACCAAAGAAATGATGATGGTGATTCGTCACGATTACGTCAAGCTTCGTGAATAGAAAAGGTTGAGGCGCATTGCGGGGGTGAAGGGAATTACGAGGGAGCTTCACAGTGAAGGAGTGAAGGGATTAACGATGATTCTCCGCAATTACTTCAAGCTCCGCGATCAGAAAATTTCTATGGTGCTTCACGATTTTGAGAGAATTTTGGCAGGAACTTCGGAGCATCGCGATTTGAGATGACTTGGATATTGGATTCGCGCGGAAAGATCATGGGTCGGTGGAATCACCTATAAATAGGCCTTGACCCCTTAAAGAAAAAAATAATAGAAATAGAGAGTTTTTATAGAAAATATTTTTCTCTCGGTTCGCGAAGGATGTTCGTGAAGGCAGTGTTCTTCGTGAAAGGAAGAAGCTTCTCTGTGGCTATTCTAGCTCCACGAAAGTTGCGAGCTCCACGTTGGCTCAATGAGCTTTATGAGGGAAGTCGCTCTATGATGAATTGAGCTTCACGAGAGTGCTTCGCGAGAGTACTTCGTGTGAGTTCCTCGCGAAAAGGCAGGAGCTTCGCGAAGGCTTTTTTGAGATTTACGAAATTGGGAGCCTCGCGAAGAAGGGTTCTTTGCGAAGGTATTTCCAAAAGGAATTACCTAGATTTCAGAGGCAAAGGGGTATTCATCAGTGGATGAATGTTTTAATTTAATATTTCATATATAAACAGTTGAGGATGCAAGTATTCATGAAAATGAAGAGACCAACACGTCTATAAACCGTGAGTGGATCCCTTCCAAGTGTCGTGAGCCAACGAAGAGAAAGAAGGTTATCCTTTCTACCGGTAGTGAGCCAAATAGAGAGGAACATGTGACCCTTGGGAAGTAGTGATCTAACCCTAAACATTGTAAAAGCAGTGATCCTGATCATATAATTGTTCTTGCCCGAACATTATTAGAAGTGAGCTTTAGTGTATTTGGTACAACGACACATTGTCGTTGTATTCTCCTTGGACGTAGCCTAGTGAGGTTGAACCTAGTGAAAATCTTTGTGTCTGCTTTCTTGCTTCCCTGCATTCCATTTAAAGCAACATCATCATATAAAAAAGAAAAGAAGTCGTCATTATAAACACACAAGTGAAAACAAAGTGACCCGTGTAATAAAGTTGTCAAGATCCAGTGGGGAAAGAAGAATTTTTGAAAAGAATATCCATACCCTGATTCACTCCCCCTCTCAGGGTATATAGGCCTCTATTGGTCTTAATAGTGGTTAAAAATATATAGGAATTGTAGGTGATGAAGCTAGTATTTATATTTAGTAGAAACCCTATGTCAGGGAAACCACAAGTGAGAGAGGGAGTGAGGTGGACCAAAATGAGTCATGTGGAAACAATGTAAATGGATTTGAGGCAGAACCACTGGAGGAAACCGTAGAGGAGGACTAAAAAACTAGGGGATGTAGATGGCTGGAACTATGGGGTAGAGGCTCTAATAGGTAGAGGATGTAGAGGAAGAGGTAGAGAATATTTCATCTAGAACCCTAATCACAGTGGAGGGAATTTACGAGCGGGGGATGTGATGCTAAATAAACTCATTGGGAATGGGAGAGGGAGGAAGTGACTGGATGATATAACGCACAGAGGTGTGACATGGAGAAGTGGAAGAAGGAAACACATGGGAAAAATGATTCGAATGAAAGTAACTATGACACTCGGTAGATAGAAATCCAAAATAAGTATATATAGTATATCCCATTAAAATTTCTCAATCTAGCCATGGGTAGCCTAAAAAATTTGAGAATATTAAATAGGTGATATGATTGAAAAACCCCTCAGGTTAGAATTATGGAATCGAAACTAGTACCATAAAGAATATAATGTGGGAGTGATATTTGAGAGAATTTATGGATTTAGCTAATCGAAATGGTTCTTCTATGATCTAACCAATATTCCTGAATTGAAGAATGATGATGTGAAGAAATAGAGGGAGTAAGTGGTAAGGAGAGGATCTAAATAAAATAAAATAGATATAAATTAAATTAAAATACCAATTAAATCAATTTATAGGGTTTTTAGGATATGAAAATAAAATATTTCTCTTTATTATTGGAAATATATGCATAAAACTACCAGGTAGGTTCTTATAGGCCATTGGGTACCCAATGGATCTAATATATCAAAATTTATCCCATATTCTCTATTGGGTACATAGTACTAATGCATTAGTACGTGGTTCTTGCTACATTTCATCCTATTTCCCTTTTTTATATTATATCCATATTTATCATCCTATAACATCTACCCCCCAAAAATAGTTTATTAATAAACAATAAAATAAATAAATTGAGGATAATTACTTGGAATAGATACACGAGGTTTTTACTATGCAAGGAAAATATTTTCTAAAAAATGGTTTCAAATCTAATTCCTACACATTTGATGCAATTTAATCTCAATACCTTTTATTTTTTATCAAAAAAAACCACTAATAGGACACTATATCTAACATATAGAATACAAGAAACAAAACTTCCCTTTTAAATACAATATATTATTATGAATACTTTAATTATAGAATTAATTTGGTTTTCTTTAACAAGTGGATTTATAGATCTAATGAATGATAGTGTTATCTACTTCTTAAATTAGTCTACTATAGATAAACTGTGTGGGAGTGATGATGGTTATGGAAATTATTTAGTATAGTATCTATGAACAAATGTATTTTTGACAAGAAAACCATGTTGTTTTCATCAACATAGAAATTAGGTTGGATATTCAGATAATCCATGCATTTTTCACTCCCATTGACCTGATTAACACCTCTATTTTACAACATTTTCCACCATCCATATATTGAAAAATAAATAAAATAATTCCATGTGATTCATAAATAAATAAATCTTTCCATAGATATTGTTGAACAAAAATATGTTTAAACTACACATTAAAACTACTGCTTTAACAATTCTATATTATTATAGGATTTTTATTAAGGTTTCAGTTTTATAATCCAAAAAATAGATAAAATTTACTATGATGCAAAGTAAAAATCCCCAGACTCACACTCCTTGAACTATTTCTAAAACATTAACCATTTAATTTATATATTATTCTATTTCGAAATCAGTAAATTCCTATATTTTTATATAAATCTCCTTTATGAAGAAAACAAAAACAATTATTTACACATTTATCTAATATATTCCATCCAATGTACACTTTATTTGACTAATAAAGGTTTTCATTCACTAAAAATTTATATAAAATAGAGGGGTATATTTAAAATCAAATTAATATTATTGTTAGAATATAATGTTATAAAGAGGGATATTCCATAAAGTAACATAAAATAGAATATGATGTAATAAATAAATATAAATAAAATAAAAATAAAAACATGATAAAAAAATATATAATTTATTCATTATAAAAATATTATCAGTTATCTTCACCAAGTTATTTTATACAGAATTATATCTATAATTATTTCATATCATATATTCTCAAGAGATTTGTCATTAAAGAAATAATTTTATCGACATATAATTTTAGTCCCACCTGTCAATTGTCTTCAATATTAATAGAATACATATATGATCACTTAGTATAAGTTATTTATATCCTTTGATAAACAATCACATTAATCCCTTGACTAATACATATGAGTATAGATATAAAAATTCCCTAGTCAAAGTAAGGTATGTATATTTGGGATAATAAATTCTATTAAATAGATAAGGTATGAGGTATCCATAGTATCTTGTGTATGATTTATGTTAATTTTATAAAATGGTGTTTTTAATGTGTTTCTGTTAGAGAACTATCAATGTATTATACATAATAATTACTATATTGGAATAATATATGGATTCTACTTAAAAATAGTCCCTGGTGGAGAATATACAAGTTAAATTATATTGAAATGGACTTCCACATAGGCTAAGAGTGACCCACTTACCTAATATTAACATTTCTGAACGATACCAAAATATTACTATAAAAGGATATACATTAAATATGGTGGAAAAAATCTTTTATTAAGAACATGTCATATTAGACAACAATTAGTAACAAATATGAATAATTTGTCTAATGAAATGTACTATAATAAATATATAATAATACTAGAGTAAGAATTTTAATATGAAAATGAGTATTACAAATGAACTCTAAATAAGAATTGAGTAGTGAGAGAGGTAGAGTAATGACCTACATCTCATATATGTATTATTAAATCATTTTTAGACACAGTATCTATAAAAACCTAGAAATATAAAGGTATTATTTCTTTTAAATATTACCAACATAATACCAATTCATAAAAATAATCTACATCACCATTTATTTTACTCTTCATTTTATGATACTAAATATCCTCCTAATTTTATCACATCATGACATACACATGGTATATATGGAAATATGGTGATTTAAATATCTCAAAAGTGGGATAATCTATATAAGCATGATAAAGTGATAACCCAATATTTATTAATTATAATATTTAATAAAAAAAGTGGAGGATAATAAATCATACCATGAATACATGTAATAAATGAACTGATATATTTACAACTAGGTTATTAAAAGACATTGACATTAATACCAAACATTTTAGCATAAATAGAATAAGTGGATCACAGTATAGAAAATATAAAATAATGTGATATGATCACTATATTATCAACATACATAGTATATAATGATATATATGAATCAACTAATCAACTAGGGCCTTCATAATTTTAATCACACTCATCACATCATTATACTTCATGTATACGATATCCATTCAAAAAAGAAATTTAATATGATGAATAAATATGAAATAATTCCTTAAGAATTAAATAAGATACAAAATAATGTTACAAATCATATTTCACCATGAAATAACCTAAGATGTAAATAATATAATATATAGTGCAATATTGAATAATCAGGGATGAATAAATAATCATGGGACATGAAAATAGATCTCATTGTTATAGAAACATCATAACAAAAGATAAAAAACAAGTTATCAAAATGAACACCTTTATAGTAATATTTTAAAATAGGTAAAAAATCCTTTACATGATTTATAAACATGAATTTTCATAGAAAAAATAGATAAACCATTGTAATTTGTGTTTAAATAAGTACAAATTTTGATGAACTTATAGAATATTAAGGGATATAAATGATGAATATTAATATTCCCTTTTATTGTGTTTGATTTATAAAACATATTAGAAAAATATCTTGGACAAAATATGTGTCCCTAAAAAATAAATGGAAAATGAAATATAATTTATGAAGGAAAATATATTCAAATTATAAATAAATAAAATTTTAAGAAGAGTGAGTGAAATATTTAGTTGGAATGAATATAAAATGAAATTCATATGGAAGTGAGGGTCTCCCCATACCATGAGTCTTGATATTCTTGAATTACTATCCAACCTAGATAATAGTCTAATTACCAATGTTAATTAATTAACCCATATTATTAATAATGTTTAATTAATATTTTTAACTCATTGATTATCTTATATCTATCATTTGTTAGATCAATCTGATCACGTCGATCATTTTGGTTTGTTCGGTCCACAATTCCCAGGATGCAATGGTGTAATGATAATGGTCAATACACATTTTCAAATAGTTATATAAGATACAATTTGGAAATGGTAATGGATTCATGTCATACTATAACTATAATAGTTCATTTATTTAATTTATTCTTTGAAAAACTTATAATCATAGAACAATTCTTGATAAATTTATTATAGGAGATTTAGATTCCCATAGTTTGTATTTAATATTTTTTCAATATAGTTTTATTATCATTCCATAAAAATAATATATATTTAATTTTTTTATTGTCATAATTATAGTTTAATTAAAATTTTGAAACAAGTTATGAAAATAGAAATTAAAATATTATCATTCATATTGGTGGTTTGGTCATTCCATAGTATGAATGATGTTTTTTTGATATTTACTAAAATAAATAAAACTTAATAAATATTTTAATTTCATAACTAAATTAGAATATAATTATTCATCAATTTTAATATTATATTAATTTTAATATAAATATAGATATAGTTTGATAATGATAAAAAATGAAACATATTGATGTAATGTTGTTACCTTATAATTAGTATAACTCATTAAAAACATTGCCTAAGTATTTAAAGTATGGTGTTTTGGGTCATAAAAATATTCGAAATAATGTTAAGTAGGATTGATAGAGTTATTTTTATAAGGGACTATCATTCAAGAATAATTAAATTTAATATTTCCAAAATAAATTACTTTCATTCATTTTGATGATATTTTAAATTTATAGTTTTATAGAATTTTTCTGTAACACTTATAAAATAAACCCATATATTAAAAAGTGGAAACATCCACTCTATATGCATTTTTTATTCAATATATTTATTTTATAATGGGACATTTTTTCTTTTCCAAAAAAATGGTCATGAATTTAATTAATGATTATTCTTTATTTTAACTCATCCATAAACCCAATATAAAGAATATAAAAATGTTGTATAAAAACATAAATATTTTTTAGGTACTTATAAAACGAAATTATGATTCCCTTTAGAACATTTTAAAACCATGATATCATGAATGAGAGTTAATAATTAACGTAATGACCTAGAAATTCCATGTATTGTTTTTAATTATTTGGGATTATTACGAGTCTTCAAAAATTGACGACACATGATTCCATGGCTCGGTGTGACCAGAACAGATTTTTGAACTTTTCTTATGGTACATTTAGTAAACATATGGGAATTGTTTTATAACATTTTAATCGGTGCTCGGAATTAGAATACGAGGACACAGTTGAATCTGTAATGCCAAGAATAGCTTATGGGAGGCTTCACTTCAACCAAAGTGGGTTGGGAGAAAAAGATAATTTTTGACTTTTAAAATAATAATTAAATAACATGTAATTGTTATTTCATATTTCTCCAGTGGTTGAGCAGCTATGGTAGGACCTCTATGTTGTCAGGCCATTTAATGGATTGACTCTTAGTTTTTCTAACCACGACGTTGAAACATGAAATATGGTTCATAAATGAACTTCATTAATGTTGTTCAACACAATTTATTCTTCGATCTATTTAATTGAAGATTGGGTATGGGGTTTTTGAGGATCTGTGAGGAACCTCTGGTGATGTACTATGACACCTTCCACTGCGGGAGGTCAGAGGCTTGAGTGGCTTCATCAAACGTGGAATCTACATCAACCACCATGATGTCTCCAACGAATCTCGAAGTAGTGGATGTTAATTAATTCATGAAATTCCAATGATTCTTTAACTTGTTCATGATTTTCCAGGTGGTTTTTTTAGGGATTGGAACGAGGCTTAAGTAATATCTATGTGATTATATATTTGTTACTCGTTTGTTATGATGCATACGTAGTGGGTACGGGACAAACGAACAATGCCCAGACCCTCCTCCCCTTTGATTTTTTCTCGTTCTTCGGTGACAATCATCCAACTTGAAGAAATCATGAATCCTAAAGGATAGTAGCGATGGTGTAATTTGGGGGGGGGGGTAGGAGTGAGCGAAGGGGAAAACGGACCACTGAATATCACCCGGTTTCCGGCGGAAGATCTACCGATGCAGCATCGGTGCAGCGACACTGATGATCAGCACTGGCGGTGAAGGCAGTGACCATCACACACCGACCATGGAAGAGGGTGGTGCTGTAACAGACCCAAAGGGGAGGCCGACACTTGGCTGATTACATTGGCGATACGGCGCACCGTCGCACGCCGTGGTGATGGGGTCACGACATCGAAGCCACTGCGGAGCGGGACTCGTGCCCCGTGGGTCTCGTAGACCACATGGTTCCGCCACGTGGTACCGCAGATTGAAGATCCAAATGGGTTTTGATATGTTTGGGGAGTTGGGTAGCCGCCCATCAGGCAAGCTATGCCAGCGCACTAGGCCGCATCGCTCGATGGGTCGCGCCTAGTCGGTACTCGGCCACGCGGGTCGAGCCCACCACAGACTAGCCTAACCGGGCTGGCCCAGGCAAGATTGGACTAGGTTGGTTTAGACCCGAACTAGATTTGGTGGATACGGTTAAACTAGGTGAGTGTCGACATTGGATTTTGAGACGATCCTTTTAAGATACTGAACATTGGATTTTGAGAATGTTGGTGTACTGTCATGTTGGATCGTACACGAATCCAACTGGGCCCTCACCAATAAAATGCCTATAAATCACAGACTGGGTATCCGATTGATGCACCATCTATTGCATTGGAACCCTTAAGATATTGTAGTATTTTGGGGTACTCTTTAGTGGATCTTTGTAGTATTTGAGTAATGACCAATATCCGGAGGATCAGAATCTATGGAACTCAAGCGCACTATGTGCGGGGAATCTTGTGGCTGGCTGTCATCTATGTAGTGACCCTATGTGGATAAGAATCTAGAACCCCTGTGTGGATCATAATCTAGAGACCCTATGTAGATTAGAATCTTAGATACCCTGTGTGGATCAAAATTCTAGAGACCATGTGTGGATCAGCAGTGCACGACCCGACGAGGACCGGCCTTAGAGCGGCCCATCGTGGATCCACGATATACGACCCTTTGTGGATCGACATTGGAAAAAATACTTCATGGTTTTGTTTTGGAGACTTAATAATGAAATAAAATGATATATAATTATACTAATCATCTTTATTCATGAACATTGAGTTGTATACCTGGTTTGAGATGAGTATTTTTCTTTGTGCATTGTGATCTAGATCATGCTTTGTGGTTTTTCTTTGAGGAATACTAAGAGTCCTTTGGGGGTCTTAGTGTCCCTACTAGGTATTTTTATAATCACCCATGCCCAGGCTTCACCCACACCTTGTTATGTACTGTGTAGATGATGGGTAGATTTGACTGATTCTTGAAGATCCATGAAATGGCAGTGTACAGAGGTGATTGGTTGACGTGTAGAGCTCTAGAGATGCGGTGTACCTACCCTTCAGGTAGTATCCTTAGTGTATGATCTCTGGAGTTGTTTTATATTTTATTTCTTATTCTATATTTCATTTTTTCTTGTATTCTAACCCCTTTACATTCAATACACACCTTTACTACTATAATTTCACTTCATGGTTACATCATTTTGTGTTCTTAGACTAGGTGTCTGTACTAGCTTAAAGTCAATGCCTTATCGTTTTAGGGATACTACTTTCTATTGAAAGTTTCCAACCCATGGCTAATGGATGGTGGGCTTGAGGTAGACATATCACAGGACTCGGGGGACGGGTCCTGAAAAAGTTGTATCAGAGGATTTGGTTCTACCAAAGAACTTGGACTCTGATCTTTTAAATAGACCAATAAAGTTAAGTGTTTTGGGTGTGTTTTTCAGTTTGGGGAGTCTAGAGTTTGTACAGCGGCTGATGTATCCATTCACCAGGAACCTCAATTTTGATTTCTAACATGGTGCATGAAAATAGTGATTACATTTGTTTTGAAAATGTCATAATTTTGATTACTTTTGAGTCCGCTCACTAGGTATAACATATTGACCATGGAAAATCTATTTATTTTCAGGATTCCACCATGTAGATAGCCATCCATGATTCAAGAGAGAGTTCAAAATAATGGACCACTGAGAAATGAAGCTTCAGTGCAGGGACATATTACAATGATATCACCATCTGGTGGTTCACCAGAAGCAGCACCACCCATTGGGCAGTAGTTTCTACCGGCCGCACTAGCAGACAATGCACGATGATTAAGCACGTTGCATGAGTTCCATCAGTAGAGGCCTTCGAGGTTTCAAAGCGAGACTGATCCCTAGGTAGCTGAGGAATAGCTGGAGGATGTGGCAAGAGTTTTCTTCCTATTTGGGACACCAATATAGCATATGGTGATCCTAGATGCTAGAATTTTCTAGGGCATAGTAGGGAGATGGTGGAGTTTGACACTCTAGACGCATGAGGAGGTGACACTCTCCTGGTTGGACTTCGAGAACCTCTTCATGGCGGAGTTCATACCAGCGACATTACACTCAGTGAATATCCAGGAGCTATTGCACTTATAGTAGGGAAAACTAACAGTGGCCCAGTACATGGTGAGATTCACTAACCTCCTATGCTACTCCACTGACATGGTACATGAACCATTCTTCAGGGCCCGAACCTTTTAGCAGGGTCTTTAACAGATGATTTGATCTTTGATGATATTGTTGAATATTTTTATGCAGGTTGGAGTGCTCAGGTGAGTATTATTGGCAGAGAGATTCTTAGTCGACCAGGTACCGACGATGAGAGCCACCACTAGATGACAGATGGTCGATTCATCTAAAGAAAATAGTAGGAATAGGAAGTAGAGGTTGAAGCGGGCTAGACCCTCTGGTGGATAACCCCACGATGCAGGGTCGAAGGTGTGGAGCTTGCGAGGCAGAGGAGGTCAGCTGTGAAGATGGTTGTGCTTCATATGTGGCGGACAAGGTCAAAAGGATCGGGACATCCCAACCCATCATACCAACTATCTGGAGATTGTCTAGGGACCAATGAGGCAGAGGTAGAGACTCAGGAAAGGAGGTTCATATGGAGGCAAACATGGAAGAGGGGAATTCGGTATAATAGGAGGTGGGCGGTGATTTCAGGTTCTACCTCCACCACTAATAGCTGGTCCACCCTGACCATAGGGAGCAGGTGGACAATAGTGATCTCAGCTACAGGTGGCAGGGGCCTATTACCACGACACTCTAGATATTATGAGAGGTCCAATCTGTGTCTATTAAAACTTATCTATAGATCTTATAGACACATGATCTAGTAACTCTTTCATTTCCATGGCACACATTCAGAGCATAGAGATTCGAATGGAGTCATTTGCTCGATCCTTACAATTAAGGACTTCTACGGGAGATGATTGTAGGATTACACACTGGTGCAGATAGTTTGAGCTCACTCTAGGTGGTGAGAGATTTGGCTGGGATCTCCTGGTAGCAGTGTCGAGGCCTTACGATGTCATCATGGATATCTATAGTCCATGATCAGATTGCATGTTTTAGGTGTAATGTTTGGTGTGTCCGTGAGGATGGGATTAGGTTTATCTTCACTAGTGAGAAGGGATCCTTTGTAGCATAGGATAGACTCACACAAAGGAGGGTGTGGCCGATCACACATCAGTTGGCAAGCCATACTCTCAGAGCAGTTGACGTGAGGAGTCCGAGTTATCATGTAGTGGGGGACCTGTATGCCGATGTCTTTCCTGATGATGTTCCTGTACTACCTTTTCACAGGGAGGTAGAATTCTACATCGACCTGTATCCATGGATGACACCGATATCTATGCCAAACATATCGGTTGGCTCCCACAGAGATTTGTGAGTTGTGGGTACAGCTGGAGGACTTGCAGAGGAAGGGGTTTATAAGGCCCAGTGTTTGTACATTGGCATCCCCAATTTTGTTTTCCAAAAAGGCATATGGGAGTCTAAGGATTTGTGTTGACTATCAGTACCCGAACCAGGTGACTGTGAAGAAAAAATATCCACTCCCAAGGATTTATGATCTCTTTGACTAGCTAAAGGGTCCTCAACCATTTTCGAAGATATACCTCAGATCATGCTATCACCATCTCAGGGTACGGGATGGGGACCTAACAAAGATGACCTTCAGATGTCGGTATGGACATTTAAAGTTCTTACTGATTCCCTTCAGCATGACCAATGCTATGGTAGTGTTCATGGGGCTCATGAAAAGGATCTTCCAGCCTTAACTCGATCACTTCATCGTGGTATTCAATGACACCATCTTGATATACTCATTGTCGGAGGGGGAGAACTCCAAAACCCTACAGATTCTTTAGGATACACTTCGAGTGCACCAGCTTTATGGAAAGCTCTCAAAGTGCTAGTTTAGGATATGGGAAGTCCACTTCACAGGGCATGTTATCACGGAGGCTAGTGTTTCTGTGGATCCAGTGATGATAGAGGCGGTTCTTACTTGGTATCCACCCAAGAGTGTAACCAAGGTGCATAGTTTCATGCGATTGGCTGGGTACTACCATAGATTTGTACCTGACTTTTACAGAGTTTTAATACCATTGTAATCTTTGAAAATGAATGAACAAACCTTCATTTGGACAATAAGATGCCAACAGAGTTTTCAAGAGCTGAGGAAGTGGCTGACAAGTGCACCCATCCTAAGGATACAAGAAGAGGGTGTTGGGTATGTAGTATAACGTGACACATCAGTAATCATAATAGGTTGTGTCATGATCCAAGAGAAATCAGTTATCACCTATGGCTCGTGAATGTTAAGATAGCACAATCATAACTATGCTACCCATGACCTGGAGTTAGTAAGAGTGGTCTATGCACTGAAGACATGACGACAATACATTATGGGTGAATGGTTTACTATTTACTTTGATCACAAGTGTCTCAAGTATATATTCTCATAGAAGGGTCTGAGTCTAAGACAATAGCTATGGAGGGAGTTACTACAGGATAGTGAGTTTGAGATAGTCTACTCTCCTGGGATGGGGAACGTAGTAGCAAACACACTCAGCAGGAGGTCTGGTGAACAATTGCTGTGTGAGGTGACCATGCAGCTACCCACATGGCCGATATCCTTTGTGGATAGACATGGATTAGCTTATATCAAGACTATGATAGTTACTCCCACACTCCTTCAGCGAGTCATGAGGCACAACTTGGGGACTTATACTATGAGTCCATACATTCTCAGATATTCTCAGGAATTCTCTTGATGGATTTTTTGAAGGTGGGGAGCTATGTTATTTTATTCAGATTATTCCCCATGGTACTAGTAATCCTTCAAGAGGAGGTGTTGAGGGAGTTCCACACATCCCCTCTGGTGGTACATCATGGAGTTGCAAAGATGTATCAGGGCCTTCGACGTCAGAACTGGTGGACAAGGATGAAGAAATCAATGGGATAGTTTGTAACTTGATGTCTCACTTCTCAAAAAGTGAAGGTTGGGCATCAGGTACTAGCAGTCATAGCTCGACCACTTGAGTTACCAGAGTAGAAGTGGGATGATATTTCTATGGAATTCATGATAGGGCTACCATGTATGTCAAGGGGCCATGATTCCATATGGGTGATCATTGACCGACTCACCATGTCTTCCCACTTCCTATGCATCAGATATTAGGGATAAATATAGGTATTGTTATGCCTCTACATGCAAGACATAGTGAGACTTCACAGATATCCATCGACAATTATCTCATATCGTGACACAAGTTTTACATCCTACTTGTGGAAGGGATTGTAGGGGGCATTCAAGACTCAACTATGCTTGAGGACCGCCTTTTACCCTCAAATAGATGGTCAAAATGAGCAGACCATAAAGACACTCGAGGACATGATTCCTTCTTCTGTCCTCGATTTTGGATGCAGTTGGGAGGACCGCCTTCCACCGGTAGAGTTCGTATACAACCATAGTTATCACTCCACCATATGTATGGCTCTATTCTAGGACCTATATATGTTACCCCACATATCGCCTATATGCTATATAGATCTGGGGGAGTCATCACTTATGGTCCAAAGATGGTACTGGCTACCAAGGAGAAGGTGTAGATCATCTAGGAGCAGATCAAGACTTCAAAGAGAATGAAGACGTCAGACACTGATATGAGAAGGAGACCCATGGAGTTTTATAAGGGAGACTATGCGTTCCTATGGGACTCACCCTAATGATAATTAGAGATGTTTGGCTGGGAAAGAAAGCTATATATGAGGTTCATTAGACCCTATCATATCCTCAACAGTGTAGGTGAGGTGTCGTACCATCTATCACTTCCCCAAAAAATTCATCATGTGCATAATATTTTCCATGTGTCATAGCTGAGGGGGTACGTGTATGATAAATCACACATTATTGACTTGGGCGAGATGGACAATGACAATTGGGTGACATTGGCAGAGTTCCCAGTTGAGATAGAGGATAGACATGAGCAATTCCTTTGTGGGTGGTTGATTCTTATGGTGTGAGATTATTGGTAGCACATGAACCTTCAGGAGAGCACATGGGAGCGGGGGGCTCACATACATGCTTAGTACCCTCATTTGTTCCCCTAGTTTTGTTGTAGCTTTTTAAGATGAAAAATTCCAAGGTGGGAAGAATGTAAACACCCCATAATTGAATGTATTTTTTTAAATTATTTAGGATTATTAAGAATATGTGAAAATTGACGGCGTATGATTCTGAGAACTGGTGTGCCTGGAATAGATTTTTGAACATTATTTAAGGTACATTCAATAAACGTATGAGCGAAGTTTTGTAACTTTTGAACCAGTGCTCAGAATGAAAATCTAATGGACAATTTTGAATCTGTAGCACTGAGATTCATGTAATGGAGTCTTCACATAAACCGTAGTGGTTCGGGAGAATAAGATAATTTTCATACATTTAAACAAATAATAAAATAACATATAATTGTTATATTATTTTCCTCTAGCGGTTGAGCAGTGGTGGTGGGACCGCAATGTTTTCATGCCATTTAATGGATTGACTATTGGTTTTTGTAACCACGGAGTAGAAACATTAAATGTGGTTAATAAATGAATTGAATTAATATTGTGAAACTCAGTTGATTCTTCCGTCTATTCAATAGAAGCTCAGTAATGGGCATGTGTTTTAGGTGTGAGGAACCTCTCTAGAAGTACAACAAAACCTTCCACTGATGGAGGATAGAGGCTTGGGTGGCTTACTCAAATGAGAATCTTCTTCCACCACCATGATGTCTCTAATGAATCTTGAGGTAGGGGTTGTTAATTAATTCAAAAAGTTTACATGATTATTTTCCTCATTCTTGATTTGGCAGGAGGTTGTTGCAGGGGATTTGAACAGGGTTTAAATAATATCTATTTGATGTTTATATTTATTACATGTTTGTTATTATGCTAATACGAACAGTGAAGGAAAACCAAACAAGGCTCTAACCCTCCACCGCTTCAGTTTTGTCTCGTTCTTCGGTGAAAAACTTCCAATTTGAAGAAATATTGAATCTGGGGGGCGCGCAACGACTTCAGCATCCCAGGGGGGGAATAGGCATGAGTGATGGGGAATATGGATCCCCAGATCTCACCCAATAGCCCGTGGATGATCCAAAAGTGTGACATATGCACTACAACACCAAATAACAGTGCCTACAGTGAAATAAGTGGTAGAAACACACCAACCGTGGAAGTGGGCGGCACCGTGGAGGACCTGAAGGGACGACCGACACTCGACTGATTGTGTTGGTGAGGTAGCATGCTGTCACGCACCGTAGTGAAGGGGTCACTACATCGAAGCTACGACTTAAGGGGGACCCATAACCCGTAGATCCCATGGACCACATGGCGCCACTGGTCTGGGGTGGACCCTGATCGGGTCAGGTTAGGTCGGTCCAACTGGGTTGCACGAGACCCAGACCCATTCGCACCTAGATACACTAAAAAGGATATATCTTACAAATCAGGTGTCCATTTTATGAACTTTCTATAGTGTTGGAATCCTTGGGATGAGAGTATACTTTTGGGATACTCCACATGGGTTTTGCAGAATGTTTGAGTACAATTGGGTTGGATAGTACCGGAATCCAATAGGGTCCTCGACAATAAGATGCTTATAACTCACTGACTTGGTGTCCAGTCGATGCACAGTCTGTTAAGTTAGAACCCTTATAAAATAGAGGTATATTGGGGTGCTCTTTAGTGTAACTTCTTAGTAGTTGATTCATGTCCAATATCTAGAGGATTAGAATCTATGAATCTCAAGTGCACTGGGTGCATGGAATCATGTAGCTGGCTGTTATCTGAGTAGAGACCCTATATAGACAAGCATCAAGCAAACCATTTTGGATCAGTATATAGAGACCCTATGTAGATTGGAATTATAGTGACCCTGTGTGGATCAAAATCTATCACCCCTGTGAGTATCATCATCATAGAGACCCTGTGTGGATTCACATTCCAACAACCCTGTGTGAATCAGCAATGTGTGATCCAACGAAGACCAACCATAGAGCGGCTTGTCATGTATCAATGATATACGACCCTATGTAAATCTAAATTGGAAAAACTCCTTAGTAGTTTAGTTGTGAATACTTACTAATGGAATAAAATGATATATCATAAGACTATTCATCTTTATTCCTGAACTCCATGTTGTATACCTGGTTTGAGATGAGTCTTTTTGTTTATGCTTTGTGAATGAGATCATGATTTGTTGTTTTAATTTATCAAATTATGATAGAAAATCGGGGAATTGGGGTCCCTACTGGGTATTTTTATACTCACCCTTGCACGAGCTTCACCTGCACCTTGTTTTGTAGTGTGAAGATAACGGGAAACTTTGACTGAGTCTCGAGTAGTTAGGACATGGTGGTGTACGGAGGTGACTGGTTGACGTGGATAACTATAGAGATGAGCTATAAATACTATTCACGATGAATCCTAAGTGTATGATCTCAATAGACGTTTTAATTTTCTATTTTATTGTATCTTTTAGTTGGGGTTGTATTCCAAACCCCTTAATTTAAGTACACACTATTACTACTACTGTTTTAATTCATGGTTGTATCTTGTTGTGTTCTTGGACTAGGTGTTTGTACCAGTTTAGAAGAAATTACTTCTCATTTTAGGGATATACCTTTTTGGTTGTAGTCTCCAACCCCTGGCTTATAGAAAGCATACATGGGGTAATCACAACACGGGACCACCGGGATGGGTCAAGACAAAGTGGTATTAGAGGAATAAGTTCTCTCAAAGAACATGGACTTCGATATTTCCAATGGATGAATAATGTTAAGTGTTTTAAGTGTGGTTTTCAGATTGGGGAGTCTAGTGTTGGTGCGGTGATTGGAGTGTCCATACACCAAGACCCTGAATTCGGATTTCCGACTTGGTGCATGAAAATAGTGATTACGTGTGTTTTGTAAATATTTTATTTATGATCACTTTTGAGTAAGCTCACCATGTATAAATTATTAACTAAGGGGAACCTATTTCTTTTCAGTATTCCACTATGTAGATAGCCATCCAGGATTCCAGATAGAGTTGACAATGACGTCCCACTAAGCGATGAGGCCTTGGTTCTCGGACCTCTTACAATGATATCACCATCAGGTGGTGCACCAACACCACCACCAACCATTGGGAAGTAGTTTCGACCAGTCACACTAGCGGACATTGCATGCAGATTGAGTAAATTGCATGATTTCTAGCAGTGGGCGCCTCTGATGTTTCGAGGAAAGACAGATCCCCAGGCAGCTAAGGACTAGCTGGAGGTTGTTGCTAGAGTTTTCCACCTATTTGGGACCTCATCAGTGCATATAGTGATCCTAGCTACAAGAATTTTCGAGGGAACAATAGGGAGATAGTGGAGTCGGATACTCCAAATGCATGATGTGTCGACACTCTCCTAGTTTAATGTAGTGACCCTCCTCACGGAAGAGTTTGTAACTGTGACTTTATGCTCAGTGTGTATCCAAGATCTACTGTACTTACAGTAGGGAATACTATTAGTGGCCTTGTACTCGACAAGATTCACTGTCCTCTCGTTCTACTCCACTTACATGGTACGTGACCCTTTCTTAAGGACCCATACCTGTTTACAGGGACTCTGGTGGGATATCAGAGTGTCGATGATATCATTGAATATTTTGATATAAGTCAATGTGCATGAGAGAGCATTATTGGTGGAGAGCTTCTTTGTTGAGAAGGCACCGACGGTGGGATCCAACACTAGACAAACGAATTATGAGTTATATATAGAACGAAGTAGGTAGATGACAGAGAGATCCAAACTTTCCAAACCCTCCAGTGGACGACCCCATGATGCATGGTCATAGGTGCAGAGCTCGATTGGCAGAGGGGGTCAGATGGAAAGTAGGTTGTGCATTACGTACGGTGCTCAGGGTCACATGGATCGTGACTTCTAGACCAAATATACCAATGATCAGCAGATGGTTGAGGGACTGTTGAGGAAGAGGTAGAGATTCGAGCAAGGAGGTCTGTAGGGCAGTAGGCGTGGGAGAGGAGCAGGCCGTACAATTGGTTGTGGGCGGCGATTTGAGGTTTTTCCACACCACCACCAGGTGGTCCACCCCGACCATAGTGAGTAGGTGGATAGGAATGAGATTAGCTATAGGTGGAAGGGTCCTACGACCACAATTCTCTAGAGATGATTAGTGGTACAATCTGTGTCTATTCCACCCTAGCTGTAGTTCTTATAGTCACAGGTGCGAGTAACTCTTTCATTTCCTTGGCACTCGTTCTGAGCTCAGAGATTCCAATAGACCTTTTATCCCAATAATTATGATTATATTCTCCTACAGGAGAAGATTATACAAATACACATTGGTGTAGTCAATGTAATCTCACTCTGGGAGGCAAGAGCTTTGGATGTGATCTTCTTGTAGTAGTGTTGAGGCCTTACGACGCCATCTTGGGTATGGAATGGCTATCCATATTACATGTTAATATCGATGGTTTTAGGTGTATTGTGAGATGTTTTTGCGAGGATGGGATCATGTTTACCTTCACCAAAGAGGAGGGAACCTTTGAATCACATGATGAACATACTCAGAGGATGGTGTATCTGATCACACATCAGTTGCCTAGCCTTACTATTGGAGCAGTTGATTTGAGGAGTCTGAGTTATCCCGTAGTGGTGGACTAGTATGGTGATCTCTTTGCTGATGATTTTCACTAACTACCTCATCATAGAAAGGTATACTTCTAAATCGACCTGTACCCAGGGATGACAATGATATTGACGCCATCATATCAGATGGCTCTCACAGAGCTTCAGGAGTCATGGGTACAACTAGAGGACTTGCAAAGGAAGGGGTTCATAAGGCCCAATGTTTCTCCATGGGTATCCCCTATTTTGTTTTCCAAAAAGGAAAATGGGAGTATGAGACTTTGTGTGGACTATTAGCACATAAACCAGGTGACCTTGATGAACAAATATCCACTCACAATGATTGATGATCTCTTTGATGTACTAAAGGGAGATCGATTGTTTTTTAATATATTACATAGATCAAGCTATCACTTGTTCGGGGTATAGGATAAGGATGTACCGAAGTTGGTCGTCAGATGTCGGTATGGCCGTTATGAGTTATTGGTGGTTCCCTTCAGCATGACCAATACTACGATAGTGATCATGGGGCTCATTAACATGATCTTCTAGCCTTACCTAGACCGCTTCTTGGTGGTCTTCATTAACGACATCATGATATATTTGTTGTCACAGGAGGAGCATGAAACAAACCTACATATAGTTCTGGATACACTCCAAGTTCACTATATTTATGGAATGATCTCAGAGTACTAGTTCTGGATACGAGAATTACACTTTCTGGGGCATGTTATTTCTGAGGATGGAGATGTTGTGGATCCGAAAATAATAGAGGCAGTGCTTTCTTAGGATCCACCCAGGAGTGTGACCAAGTTGTAGAGTTTCTTGTGATTGGTTGGGTACTATCAGAGATTTTTACCTGTCTTTTACAGAGTTGCGACACCCCTATAAGCATTAAAAAAGAAGGGAAATTTCTTCATGTGGACGAAGAGATTCCATCAGAGTTTTCATGAGCTGAGTAATTGGTTGATGAGTACACCCATCCTAAGGCTACCAGAAGTGGTTGTTGGGTATGTAGTCTACTACAACACATCTGAGACCAGAATAGGTTGTTTAATAATGTAGGAGTGATCAGTGATCACCTATGGCTCATGATATATAAGAAATCATGATCAGAACTATGCTACCCATGAACTAGAGTTTGCAGGAGTGATCTATGCACTGAAGATGCAGTGACACTACACTATGGGTGAACAATTAAATGTTTACACTGATCACAATAGTATCAGGTAAATATTCTCACAGAAGGACTTGAAACTTAGATAGAAGTGATTTTAAGAGTTCCTGTGGGACTATGACTTTGAGATAGTCTACACTCTTGGGAAGGGGAACATAGTAGCAGACACACTCTACAGGAGGTCTGGTCTACAATTACTGAGTGAGGCGACCGAGCATCTACTCGTGATGCATATATCTTTTTTGGATATAGATGGACCATCTTATCTCTATTCAATGATAGTTACTCCCCACACTTTCTATTAGTCAGGGGGCATATCTTGGGGAAATAGACTGCGAGGCCCGACGTTCTCAGATATCCTCAGGACATGATCCTGATGAATTTTGAGAAGGTGGGGAGCACGTCATTATCTTAGAGGATGCATAATGGTACTAGTGACACTTTTAGAGGAGGTTTTGAGGGAGTTTGACACATCCCCATTAGTAGTACATCCTGTAGTAGTGAACATGTACAAGGACCTATGATGTCAGTACTGGGGGATAGGGATAAAGAAAGTAGTGGCAAAGTTTGTAACCCAATGTCTCACTTGTCATTAAGTGAAGGCCGAGCATTAGGTTTAACCAGGATTAGCTCATCCACTTAAGGTACCAGAGTGGAATAGGGATGATATCTACATATATTTTGTGACAAGGATACCATGTACGTCAAGGGTCCATGATTCCATCAGGGTGATTATTGATCAACTCACCATGCCATCCCACTTCCAACCAATCAGAGTGCATGGATCTTTATAGGGATTATAACTCCTCCACATACAGGATATTGTGAGACTTTATGGAGTTCCATCGAATATCGTCTAATATTGCGACACATGTTTTACATTTTGCTTATGGAAGGGATTGCAGGAGGTGTTCAGGACTCAACAATGCTTGAGCACCACCTTTCACTCTCAAATAGATGGTTAGAAGGAGATGACCATACAAACACTCAAGGACATGATTCGTACTTGTGTCCTCAATTTTGGATGTTGTTGGGAGGACTAACTTCCACTAGTGGAGTTCACATAAAACAACAGTTATCACTCCACCATCAGTATGGATCCGTTTGAGGCCCTATACGGGTGACCCAACCAATCGACTCTATGCAAGACATACCTAGGGTATTCAATACTAATGGGTCCAATGATGGTACATGATCGAATAGAGAAGGTTTAGATCATCCAGGAGCATATGAAGTCTACACAGAGCGGGCAGAAGTTGTACATTGACTGGAGATGGAGACCTTTGGAGTTCGAGAAGGGATACCATGTGTTCCTACAGGTCTCACCCCAATGGGGACTACAATGGTTTGTCTAGGGAAACAAGCTATCTATGAGGTTCATTGAACCATTTCAGATCCTCATAATAGTAGGCAAGGTGGAATACCATCATTCTCTTCCCCCACATACACATCGAGTGCATAATATTTTCCATGTGTTACATGTAATGCACCAACCCCAGTTACCCAGAGTTAGTGAATTATTAAATAACATTGACATGATCACAAAATATCAAGTCTCGAAATACCGATTATTTTAGTAGCCTTGGAAACACTAGATATATTCATAAGTCTTACATTACATCATTAAGTGAAAAAAAAACTACAACAACATCTTGTCTTCAAATCCCCTCATACTATCCCTATAGGTCATTCATAATATACTTCTTCACATCCCGGGAAAAATAAAACATTGAAAGGGGTGATCTCAGATGATCAGTAAGGATAACATTATAGTGGAAACATTCATAAATAAACATGAACATTTAGGGAAATGTATAACTAAAACAACAACCATTTAAACTTGAACATCAGCATAATATGGAAATGATAAAATGAAATAACGCCATTTAATTATTCACATAGATATTCTACTAGTTGAATAATCACATGAAATGTCAATAACCACTTTCAAAAAAATGGAATGCATAATGCCAGACTATCATAAACACATAGTCAAGGCCTTGTACCAAGATTACAAATAAGTTTTTTTCAAGGCCTTATGCCAAGACACTGGTTTGTCTCATGAGACCCACCGATGCATCGAGGAGCTATAGCGGGCTCCACCTGTCACTTACTATGTCCAATGCATTCATCATATGAAAAGGTTTAAACATAACAAAAACATTCGTATTAAAACTGGAATAAGAAATGTCAATACTTTACCCATAAACCATGAATGGTATAAAAATAACACATCCACAATAAAACATATCACAAAACCATCAATAAAATGTGGAATATTTGTATCATAATAAATCAACTTCAAACAATTTTAAAATACAATAAAGGATTTTGATATAGATGAAAATTATTTGTAAAACTCTTTGAGATAAATATCCCTTCTTCATGAAAACATTTAAAAGTCACACAATTTAGAAAGGAAGACATTTAAATACATTTTTGAATCAATGTGTCCCATACCACTTTGAAACTTTTGAATGTAATTAAAATTTTAAAACATTAATGTCTATTTAAATAAATACATAAAACCATTTTGAAAACAAGGACATTAATGAAAATGGTTTAGAAGAATAAATCGTTAAAACATTTAAAATGATGTTTTAGTAAAAATTCCCATAAAATAATCCCTTTGAAAACTATTTTATGAAACATGGACATGGATAATAAATATGTCCCAGTATATACTTACATAAAAACAACCTCAGATCATATATAGATTGTCAAATTAACCCTTACCTTGTAATTTTCCTTGGTCGAGGGTAGGCTAACATCCTGGATAAAAGTTAAATCATTGTTATTAAATTATACAAGAATAATATACATAAATATGATATCATATATGCTCTTTTAATATTGATTTGTTAATAATATTTTAGTATTATCGTCGTTTCGGGTGTTAACTGATTCATTTTCCATTATATTCTTTGTTACATAAGCCATGTTTGTTATGGATAGGTTGTATCTTATTTATGTCCAGAATGATATCGAGTCCTTAAACATTAATTTTAATCATCGAATAATAATTAGTCTTGAATGGATATGATGGGGAATGGATCTCATTGCGTTCGTGGAGACGGTAGTCCGTACGTACGCATGAGAAACAATATAATTCTTTTGATATTAAAATCATATATAATTGGATGGTATATCATATATATAGAATCATTATAATGTTTCATTTATTATTTACTTCAATTACACATAATTATCATACCCATTTAAATAATAATGTTTTGAATAACAATTAAACCATGACATGGAGACGGTAAGCCGTACGTACGCACGTATGGTGACATTTCATTCAAAGGATGGATAGAATAATGAATATGGTTGTACCATATTTATAATAAAATAACAGTATATAGGAGGTACTGGATTTATTATTTTAGAATGGAAATAACAAATAAATAAGAAGTGGAAGAAGAAAGGAACTTGAAAGAGGGTGGCGAAATCATTACCTCTTCTTCGGGTTCTTCCTTTTGATTTGATCAAAAGAGATCCTTAGGATGGATTCTTGATCAAATTAAGGCCTCCAGGATTAAGTAAGTGAAGTTGAGAAGATATTTGTGTAGGGGATGGCCGAGCCAAAAGGATTTTATGGTGTGAAATTGAGATAAGGGGGAGTGACCTTTTATAATATTGGTGAGGGACACCTTAGGAAAAGCTAGAAATATTATTTTATAATTAATTTATTTTCGGTTTCTAATGGCTCCAAAGTGACTTATTTTGAGGATAAGGTGGGGATGGATTGAAGACCATCCAACCAATAAGTTTTAGACAGGTTTTTGTCTTTATATTATCCTTATATTTTAGTTTTAACTCTTAGTTAATTAGTTTCAAATTTACCATGTCTCTTTGTATTTTTATATTATATGATTAATAAACTTACAATAAACTTCCAAGCGAACCCCAAGTGGTTCATTAATGATACACCTATCATTATATAAGTCTCTTGGACTATCCTTAGATTTTTTGGAATTGAATATCAATTAATAATATAATATTTTCTTTAAATACTTCTTTATGTCAATTATGACACTATTTAATAATTGATTTTTTTAAAGTTCTAAAAACATTATTAATTTGAACTTTATTCATTTAATAAATCCTAACATGTCATATTAACCTAGAAAATTATTTTAGTTCATAAAAATTCTCAAATTACATTTTTTGGATATTTATAAAATCAATTATTTTAATATTTAATTAATTAGGTAATTACTCTATCACCATTGTGTCATAAATAAATTAAATTATTTAATGTCTAAAAATTAAAAATAAAATATAATTATATATGAAATCTTTTTATCTTTCTTATTAATATTTATAATTTAATTTTTCTTATGTATAACACTATATTAAACATGTTTAAGTTATTAAACTTTGATTTTAACACTATTTACTCTTCTTTGAATTAAATAATAATAAATGTCCTAATCTAATCCAAGTGGACCAAATAGGTTCATATTTTATTCCTAATTTTGTTTTTGGTCGAATTATACTTATCCAATAGAATTAGGACATGTGTTAGTGTAATAATAATAACATTTTTACCCATAATTACCCTATTTACATTTAACCGTGGTAAATAAAAGTAAAACGTTACTATTCACCAAAAATTATTATTATATTTTTGATCCACATTTTACTCATTGATATTAACTGTGTCTCTCGGATTTTAGAAATTCTACTCACAGATGTGGTAAAATTAAGTTCTATGTGAATTTGCAAATTCTCCTAGGAGATGGGTAAAAGACAGTGAAAAGTTCAATAAAATTTTTATATGTCAAAAATTATTATAGACTGACTCCAATGAATTAAATTGAACATATATAGGTATTACGTATCTATTTTGACCTAAAATAAATTTAAATAAAGTAAATAATTATTTAAATAAAAATTCGGTTTTAAACTATAACTCAGTGTTTTTTCACTATTCATCAAATATCGAAAGTTTTCAGAAAAATACAAACAATTCACCATTAGCTAATTTTGATATTCCAAATCCAAAAATGAAGTCCACTTTGAAAGATAAGATTTATAGAATTTCAAAATGTGGGTTTTACTATTCATAACGGCTAGTTTGATTGGTTGTGGTGTGTGTTAGAACTCGAAGTTGTGTACAACACACACTACTTTATTATTCAAAGAGAAGCATACTATGGAAGAATGAGGTGTTACATTCTCCCCTCCTTAAAATAATTTCATCCTCAAAATTTCTAGAATATTACTACATAAAATGACTCGGGTGGTTTTTCATCATAAGTTCCTCAGGTTCCCACGTTGCCTCTTCCATCTTATGGTTTCTCAGACAAGTCGTCCGGTTTCTCAACACTTGTTCTCTGGTATCAAGAATCATGAAAGGATCTTCACAATAAGATTGATTGGGTTCCATTTCTACTTCTTCATAAGTGAGTACATGTGTTGGGTCAGGCATGTATTTTCTCAATAATGATACATGGAACACATCGTGAACTTTGGAGAGATTTGGCAGCATTGCCAAACAGTAAGCTACAACCCCAATGCGTTCTAGAATTTCAAAAGGACTGATGTACCTGTGACTCAATTTACCTTTCTTACCGAAACTTATAACACCTTTCGATGGAGATACCTTCATGAATACATGATCTCCTACCTGAAATTACAAATAATTCCTTCGGTTATCAACATAGCTCTTCTGCCTACTTTGAGCAGCTTTGATGTGGTTTTAGATTACCTTTACCTTTTCAACGGTTTCCTCCACCAGTTCTGGGCCTACGAGTTTTCTTTCACCAATGTCATCTCAAAAGGTTAGTGTGCGAAATCTCTTTCCTTATAACACTGCATATGGTTCCATCTGAATACTTGAATGGAAGCAATTGTTATAGGAAAATTCCACCAAAGGTTAATATTGATCCAACATACCCTGAAAGTCAAGTGAGAGAGATCTAAACAAGTCTTCTAAGGTTTGAATAGTCCTTTATGATTATCCATCAGTTTTGGGGGTGGTAAGCAGTGCTCAAATGAAGCTCAGTATCTAGGGCTTTATAAAGACTTTTCTAGAATCTTGATTTAAAACGTGGATCACGATAAAAAACAATTGATAGGGGTACTCCATGAAGTCTTAGAACTTCATTAATATATAGCCTTTCTAGATGTTCAAGTGGTATATCTTCTCTTATAACAAGAAAATGTGCAGATTTGGTAAGACGATCAATAAGGAACCATATTGAATCGTTCCTTATAAGAGTCTTTGGTAGTCCCATGGAAAATTCCATCATGATATTATCTCATTTCCACTCAGGTATGTGAAGAGGTTTCATGACTCCTACAGGCTGTTGCCTTCAAACTTTCACTTGTTGATAAACCATACATCTTGACACAAAATCATCAATCTCCCTCATCATGTTTTCCTACCTAAAATGTTCCATAAAATCTCTATACATTTTGATTCTCCCAGGGTGTATAGTGAAATTGGAACTATGAACATCATCTAACAATTCTCTTTTCTAGATTAGGTATATCGGGAACACAAATTCTCTTGAAAAATTTCAAAATTCCATCTTCATACACAATGTCACTCAATCACCCATCATTCGTAGCTTTAATCGTCTTTTGAAATTCTTCATCATCAGTCTGATAACTCTTTATTCTTTCTAGTAAAGATGGTTTGGTAACCATTTGAAAAATTATTGATGTTTCACCTTCCATGGTTAATCCCTTATCCATCTTCACTAGATTTATGAAAATTGGATCCCTTTCAAATCTCATTTTGTTTAAAACTACATCATCATTTCCACTCAAAGCATGTTCCACCTTATTTTCCTTCCCTATGTGGTAGTGTATCTTGCAATCATAATCCTTGAGTAGTTTAAGCCATTTCCATTGCCTCATGGTGAGTTATTTATGTGAGAAAATATACTTCAAACTCATTTGATTGGTATATATCTCACATTTTTCACCATAGAGATAATGTATTTATATCTTCAATGCAAAGATTACAAAAGGTAACTCAATATTATGAGTAGGATTGTTTTTCTCATGATTTTTTAGCTCTCGTGATGCATAAGCAATCACCCTATCATTCAACTTAAGGACACAACCAAGTCCTTTATTTAAAGAATCATTATAAATAACAAACCTATAATTTCCCGATGGTAGAGTCAATATAGTAGCATTGACTAATATTCTCTTCAATTCTTCGAAATATTATTCACACTCTTTTGTCCAAACAAATTTATCCCCTTTACTTGTGAGATTCGTTAATGGGTTAGCCAATCGGGAAAAATTCTGTACGAAACGTCGATAATAACCTACTAAACCAATAAAAATGCATACCTTAGTTATAATCATTGGTGCTGGCCATTCATGGATTTCTCTTTTCCTAGAAGGATCAATAGAGATTCCATCCTTAGAGACAATATGGCAACGAAAATAAATCTCCTGAAGCCAGAATTCACACTTGCTAAAATTCCCATATAATTCATGTCTTCTCAGAGTCATCAATATAATGCGCAAGTGGTTTTCATGATCTTCATAGCTTTTGGATTATACCGAGATATCATCAATAAATACCAGTAAAAATTCATCAAGATATTCCTTGAAATCTCTGTTCATTAGATCCATGAAAATAGAGGGTGCATTAGTCAGCACAAAAGGCATTACTATAAACTCATAATGCTCATACCTGGTTTGAAATTTTTTCTTCGGAATGTCTTCCTTCTTCACACACAACTGATGATATCCAGATCGAAGGTCACTCTTTTAAAAGTATTGAGCTCCATGCAGTTGTTCAAATAAATCATCAATGTGAGGTAAGGGATACTGGTTCTTTATCATTATTTCATTGATCTCCCTATAGTCAATTAGAAACCTCATAGATCCATCTTTCTTCTTAACAAAAAGGACAGGGGCTCCCCATAGAGAAACAATAGGGATAATAAGTACCGTATTACTCAATTTATCTAGTTTTTTCTTTAGTTTAACTAATTATACAGTGGCCATTCTATAAGGGGTCTTCGATATAGGCCTTGAACCATGAATTAAAACAATGGAAAACTCAATTTCTCGTTCTGGAGGATGTCCAGGTAAATCTTCTGGAAACACATCTACATATTCTTTCACAATAGGTAAATCCTCTATTTGAACATTCCTTTCCTCACCCATAGTCATTTCATTGTCTTCCTCCCCAATAAATTAATTTTTTGAGCTACTAGGGGTGAATCTAGATAAGAATTAGGTGGTGACGATTCTTCTCTAATGATAAGGTTCTCCTTATCATCATCATCAAAAATCATAGCCTCCTTCTTCTTATAATAAATATTCACTTCATAGTTCCAAAGCCAATCCATACCAAGGATTATATCAAACTCAATAATAGGTATGATGATGATATTAACAGATAAAGAACATTTATATGCTCTAATGGGAATGAATTCAAAAAACGTTGTTTCGATGATACTTCCCTTTGGAGTTTTAACTGAAAAATCCCTTGTTAAATCAAATTGTAAATATCTAATTATCATAGCAAAATGAGAATATATGATACAATGCAATGATACAGAATCAAATAAAGAATTTACTAAATTTGAGGAACCCATTAAATTACCTTCCACCACGTCTTTCAGAGCTTCTACCTTAGTAGTAGTGATATCATAAGCATGGCCTTGATCCCTTGGCCTTTTCTATGGTAAATTCCCCTGATTCTTATGACATTAATTTTCATAATGTACCATCTTCTTGCAATTATAGCATTGAACATCAGTAGCTTCTTTATTCCCCTTACAATCACGAGCTTGGTGGCCTTTTTACCCACACTTTTAGTAGACCCCCATTCCGTTTAAGCAAGTACCGAGGAATTTCTTCCCACATTTACTGCAGGATAGATATTCAACTTTTCCCTTCTTCCCCTTATTTCCATTTCCAGAGTGATCAACAGACCTCTTCTTCTCTTGCTTTGCTTTAAAGTCATAAGACTTAAAAAATTATTTTTCATTATTGATAGCACATGAGACAATATCTTCGTATGACGAGAAGGATTGTGAGACTAATGCTTGATAGAGAAACGATTTAAACCCATCAAAGAAACGATAAATATTATTTCCTGGGTTACATATATAATCTACAGCATGCATTTCTAACCTTGTAAAGTTAGACTCATACTTTGCAATAATTTCATCCTCCTTTTTCCTCAGCCTCAGAAATTGTCTTTCTATATCCACTCGATGGTCATGAAGAAAGTATTTTTCTATGAAAAAAATCATTAAACTCCCTCCATTCCATATTTGATACTTCATAATCTTCCTTCGTGTTTTGAATCAATGACCACCATTAATCAGCATCTCCAGTGAGGCGATAAACAACCATGGAAACTTTTTCCCTTTCACTACTCCCCAAGGCATGGAATATAATCTCTAAGTAATTTATTCATTGCTCAGATACAAGTGGGGTTGTACCCCAATTTAATGTTGGTGGTTGTTGCCTCATGAAGTGATCTAACATTGATCCTCCACACTGCGGATCAGGGTGCTCCATACGAGTAAGGTGATTATTCATAACCTGAGTGAGTTGTCCCAATATGATGATTAACTGATCCGCACTAGATGCATCATCAGCTCCACTATAATTATCTTGAGAAGGATGGAAATCCCTACATGGAGTGCGTGCATTGATATGGTTTCCATTCCTTCCACTAGGCGCCAGTTATAAATAATGGAAAAAACTAGATTAATTTATGAATTGAAATACATAATCCTAAACTTGTAAAATACTTAACATAAATTGAACAGTTTATGAATATAGTCCATAATCATAAAAATGTTTTCTTTGAGGAAGTATATACTCATAAACCCTTCATAATGTTTTGTAAATAAAATGAGAATTATCCTAAGAATATCCCCAGGATTTTCGTAACCAAGAGTGCAGCAAGGCCCATTGTCGTGCAAAAGTTTCCATTCGAGTCTAGCTCAAAGCGGGGTTTTTGGGTTTTACCTATAGGTACATCTTTGCCAGAGCCACCTCTACCAACTCGTATCCAGACATAAATGTATTTCTCATAAAACTCACCAAATCTCTACAATACCAAAATTCTTGGAATTTCTTCAATACTAATACTCAAAGTCTATCTTTGGGCTATGTGCTCTAATAAGAGTTTATCTAAATCTAGCTTTCAAGGTTTGTACTAAACTTCCTCTGATACCAACTGTAATGCCCCAATTCCAATTACCTAGAGTCGGGGCATTATTACATAACATTTTCATGATAAAAAAATATCAAGTCTCAAAAGACCGATTAGTTTAGTATCCTTGGAAACACTATATATATTCACAAGTCTTACATTACATCATAAAGTAAAACAAAAACTACAACAACATCTTGTATTCATATCCCCTCATACTATCCCTGTAGGTTATTCATAAAATATTTCTCTACATCCTGGAAAAAATAAAACATTTAAAGGGGGGAGCTGAGATGCTCAGTAAGGATAACAATATAGCAGAAACTTCCATAAATAAACATGAACATTTAAGGAAATGTATAACTAAAACAAAAGCCTTTTAAACTTTAACTTCAGCATAATATGGCAAAGATAAAATGAAATAATTCCATTTGACTATTCACATAAATATTATACTAGTTGAATAATCACATGCAATATCAATAACCACTTTAATAATAATGGAATGAATAATTCCAGACAATCATAACCACATAGTTAAGGCCTTGTGCCAATACTACAAATAAGTTTTTGTCAAGGTCTTATGCCAAGACAATATTTTGTCTCATGTGACCTACCGATGCATCGAGGAGCTATAGCAGGATCCACCAATCACTTAATAAGTCTAATTCATTCCTCATATGAAAAGGTTTAAACATAACAAAAATATTCATATTAAAACTGGCATATAAAATGTCAATACATTACCCATAAACCATGAATGATTTAAAAATAACACATCCACAGTCAAACATATCACAAAACCTTCAATACAATACAGAAGATTTGTATCATAATAAATCAACATCAAACAAGTTTAAAATCCATTAAAGGGTTTTGACATAGATGAAAATGATTTGTAAAACTCATTGAGAGAAATATCCCTTTTTCATGATAACATTTAAAAGTCACACAATTTATAAAGGAAGACATTTAAATACATGTTTGAATCAAAGTGTCCCATACCACTTTGAAACTTTTGAAAGTAATTAACATTTTAAAACATTCATGTACATTTAAATAAATCCTTAAAACCATTTTGAAAACATGGATATTAATGAAAAAGGATTAGAAGAATAAATCTTTAAAAAATTTAAAATGATGTTTTAGTAAACATTCCCTTAAAATTATCCCTTTTAAAACTATTTTACGAAACATGGACATGTATAATAAATATGTCCCAGTAGATACTTACATAAAAACAACCTCGGATAATAAAGAGATTGTGAAATTAACCCTAAAATTGTGCTTTTCATTGGTTGTGGGTAGGTTAAACTCCTATATAAAAGTTAAATCATTGTTATTAAATTATAATAGAATAATATACATAAATATGATATCACATATGAACTTTTAATATTGCTATGTTAATAATATTTTATTATTATCGTCGTTTCAGGTATTAACTGATTCGTTTTCCATTATATGCTTTGTTACATAAGCCGTGTTTGTTATAGATAGGTTGTATCTAATTAATATCCTGAATGATATAAATTCCTTAAACATTACTTTTAATCATCAAATGAGAATTATTCTTTAATGGATACGATGGGGAATGGATCTCATCGCGTTCGTGGTGACGGTAGTCCGTACGTACGTACGAGCAACAATATCATTATTTTTAAAATTAAAATTGTATTTAATTGGATGGTATATCATATATACAGAATCATTATAATTTTATATTTATTATTTACTTAAATTACACATCATTATCATACCCATCAAAATAATAATGTTTTGAATAACAATTACACCACGACATGGAGACGGTAAGCCGTACGTACGCATGTATGGTGACATGTCATTAAAAGGATTGATAGAATACTGAATATGCTCATACCATATTTATAATAACATCATAGTATATAGAATATACTAGAGTTATTATTTTAGAATGAAAATAACAAATAAAGAAGAAGTGAAAGAAAAAAGGAACTTGAAAGAGGGTGGTGAAATCATTACCTCTTCTTGTGGTTCTTCCTTTTGATTCGATCAAAAGGGCTCATAGGTTCTCTTCCTGATCAAACCAAGGACTCTAGGTTGGAGTAAGGGATGTTGATAGAATATTTGGGTAGGGGTTGGCTGAGCCAAAAGGCTTTGATGGTTTGAAATTTAGAGAAGGGGGAGTGCCCTTTTATAAGAGGGGTGATGGGTACCTTAGGAAAAGCAAGAAATATTATTTTATAATAACTTCATATTCTGTTTACAATGGGTCCAAAGTGACTTATTTAGAGTCTAAGGTGCTTATGGGTCGATACCCATCCAACCAATAAGTTTTAGACAGGTTTGGATCATTATATTAAACTTATATTTTAGTTTTAACTCTTAGTTAATTACTTTCACATTTACCATGTCTCTTTGTATTTATATATTATATGGTTAATAAACTTACTATAAAATTATAAGTGAACCCTAAGTGGTTCATTAGTGATACATATTTAATTATATAAGTCTCTTGGTAGAACCTTAGATTTTTAAAAATTGAATATCACAAAATAATATAATATTTTTTTAAATACTCATTTATGTCAATTTTGACAGTATTTAATAATTGATTTTTTTTTAAGTTCTAAATAATTTATTAATTTTAAATAAATTCATTTAATAAATCCTAACATGTCATATTATCCTATAAAATTTGTTGAATTCATAAAAAGCTTCAAATTACATTTATTTGGATATTTACAATATCAATTATTTTATTATTTCATTAATTAGGTAATTACTGCATCACCATAGTTTTATAAATAAATTAAATCATTTAATGTCTAAAAATTATAAATAAAATACCATTATGTAGGAAATATTTTTAGATTTATAATTAATATTTATAATCGAATTTATCTTATGTATAACCCTATATTAAATAATTTTTAGTTATTAATCTTTGATTTTAACTCTTTTAACTCTTCCTTGAATTAAATAATAATAAATGTCCTAATGTAATCCAAGTGGACCAATAAGGTTCAAATTTTATTCCTATGGTTGGTTTTGGTTGAATTATACTTATCCAATAGAGTTAGGACATGTTTTAGGGTAATAATGATATCATTTTTACCCTTAATTGCACAATTTTCATTTAACCGTGGTAATTAAATGTAAAACGTTACTATTCACCAAAAATTATTTTTATCGTATTGAAACAAATTTTACTCCTTGATATTAACCGTGTCTCTCAGATTTTTGAAATTCAACTCACGGAGGCGGTAAAATTATGTTTTATGTGAATTTTCAAATTCTCATAGGAGATGGGTAAAAGATGGCGAAAAGTTCAATAAAATTTTTATATATCTAAAATTATTATAAACTGACTCCAATGAATTACATTGAACTTATAAAGGTATTATGTATCTATTTTGACCTAAAATAAATTTAAATAAAATAAAAAATTATTTAAATAAAAATTTGGTTTTAATCTATAACTATGTGTTTTTCACTATTCATCAAAAATTGAAAGTTTTCAGAAAAATACCAAAATTAACCCTAAGAAAAGTTTGATATTCCAAATAAAAAAATGAAGTCCACTTTGAAAGATAAAATTTATAAAATTTGAGAAAGTGGGTATTACTATTCATAACGGCTAGTTTGATTGGTTGTGGTGTGTTTTGGAACTCAAAGTTGCGTACAACACACGCTACTGTATTATTCAAAGAGAAGCATATCGTGGATGTTTGGGGTGTTACATTACATTTGAGTAGGTACGTCCATGATATATCAGACGTTATCGACTGGGGCGAGCTGGACAATGATGATGGGGTGATATTGGCGGTGATTCCAGTGGCGATAGAGGATCGACATGAGTGGGTCCTTCATGGGCGGTTGATTCCTCTAGTGTGAGTTCGTTTGAAGCACATGAATCTCTAGGGTAGAACATGAGAGAGAGAGGCTCACATACATGATTTGTACCCTCATATGTTCCCTAGTTTTTTGTAGCTTTCTGGGAGGAAAAACCCTATGGTGGGGAGAATGTAAAGACCCAGAAATTCCATGTAATTTCTATTAAATTATTTTTGATTATTATGAGTATGTGAAAATTGATGGCACTATATTCCAAGGTCAGGTGTGACCGGAACGAAATTTTGAACATTTTTTAAGGTGCATTTAGTAAACATACGAGTGACATTTTCTAACTATTGAACCAGTGACCAAAACTGAAATATGAGGTCACTATTGAATCTGTAGTGCTGAGATTCGCGTAAGGGAGGCCTCACTTTGACCGTTTTGGGTCAGGAGAAAAATAAAATGTTCATAATTTTTAATGAATAATAAAATAACATGTAATTTTTATTTAATTTTTCTCTAGAGGTTGAGTAGTGGTGGCAGGACCGATGTGTTTTCAAGACATTTAATAGTTTGACTCATGGTTTTTGTAACCATGATGTTGAAACATGTAATGTTGTTCATAAATAAACTGCATTAATGTTGTGGAAATCAGTTGTTTCTTCTGTTTTGTTAATCGAAGCTTGGGCATGGGCTTTTGGTACGGGTGTGAGGAACCTCTAGAAAAGTACCACGACACCTTTCAACGATAGAGTACAGAGGCTTGGGTGGCATCATCAAATGAGGAATCTTCATCTACCACCGCAACGTCTCCAAATAATCTTGAGGTTGGTGTTGTAAATTAATTAAATAAATTACCATGATTCGTGTCCTCATTCTTGATATTACAGTTAGTTGTTACGGGGGATTTGAATGTGGTTTAAATAATATCTATATGATGTTTATATATGTTACCCATTTTTTATGTTTCTAACATAGATGGTGCGGGCCAAAAAAACCAGGCCCATACCCTTCTCCGCATCAGTTTTGTCTCATTATTTGGTGACAAACATCCAACTTGACGAATTCCTAAATCTGGAGGGTGCGCAGTAGCGACAACATCACAGGTGGGTAGGAGAGATCGAAGGTGAAAACGGACCACCAGATCTTACCTTGTGGAACGTAGTATATCCACCGGCATGATATCAGCATGACGACATCGACAACCTTCGTCGGCAGAGAAGGATGTGGCAGGCACACTCCGACCGTGGAAGAGGGTGACGCCACTTGGCATCGAGGGGGACCTGAATGGGCGGCCAAAACTCGGTGGGCCGCGTTGGAGAGGCGTCATGCCATCACGTTCCATGGTGAAGTGGTTGTGGAATCAAAGCCATGTTGGAGGGTGAGCTACGCCCTGCGGAATACGTAGTGCTGCCATATGTTCCCACTGATTGAAGAGTCAAATGAATCTTTGAGACATTCCGGAATTTGGGAGGCCACCCGACTAGCAAGCCGCGCTATTGCACCTAGCCATATCGCTTGACAAGCTGTGCTCAGCCGGTCCACAGCCAAGAAATGCAAGACCACTACTACACAACCCAACTGGGCTAGCCTAGGATGGTTCAGGCCGATTTGGGTCGGGTCGGTTCATTCTGATCGGTTCTGACCATACCCGAACCCATTTGGGCCAAGATACGCTTAAAAGGTTGTGTCATACAAACCATACATATATTTGATGAATTGTATGGGCATTGAAATCCTTGGAATGATATGGTACTTTTGATATACTCCACATGAGTTTTAGAGAATGTTTGAGTATGAATGAGTTGGATTGTACCCGAATCTAACCGGGCACTCATCACTAAAATGCCTATACCTCACAGACTGGGAAACCAGTTGACGCATTGTATGTTGCGTTAGAACCCTTATGATATGGAGGTCCATTGGTGTAATCCTTAGTGAAACTTATTAGAATTTCAGGACCGACCGATATCCAGAGAAGAAAAATCTATAGAACTCAAGTGCACCAAGTGCGAGGAATCCTATGGTAGGCTGTCATCTCAGTAGAGACCCTATATAGATCATCATCTAGAAACCCTGTGTGAATCAGCATCATGGAACCATATGTGGATTGACATCATAGTGAACCTATGTAGATCAAAATCTAGCACCCCTGTGAGGATCAACATCCTAGCGACCCTCTGTGGATTAGCATTCTAGCGATCCTATGTAGATCAACATTGGGCGACCCGACAGGGACCAGCCTTAGAGTAGTTTTTCATGGATCAGTGATATACAACCCTGTGTGGATCTAAATTAGATAAACACTTTCATAGTTTAGTTTTGGATACTTCCAAATTGAATAAAATGTTATAGAATAATACTAATCATATTTATTCTTGATCTCTAGGTTGTATACCTGGTTTGAGCTGAGTCCTTTTCATTGTGCTTTTTGATTGGGATCATTAATTGTGGTTTTTCATTATGGAATTTTGAGAGACCTTCTGGGGTCTCAGGGTCCCTACTGAGTATTGTTATACTCACCCCTGCACGAGCTTCGCCTGCTCCTTGTGATGTCTTGTGTAGATGATGGGAAACTGTGACTGCATCTCAAGGATCCAAGACTTGGAGGTGTATGGAGGTGACTGGTTGAGGTGGAGAGATGTAGGGATGATATGTACCTACCATTCAGGTATAATCCTTAGTGGATGATCTTAAGATATATTTTAATTTTCTGTTGTATTGTATCTATTAGTTGGTCTGGTATTCTGGGCCCTTTAATTTTAGTACACACTTTTACTACTGTATTTTTACTTCATGGTTGCATCTTATTGTGTTCTTGGAATTGGTTTTTGTACCGGTTTAAAGGAAATTCCTTTCTATTTTAGGGATACGCCTTTCTGGCGATAGTCGCTAACCCCTGGCCTATGGAGGGTGGGCTTGGGGTAGTCTCGCACGGACCCTAGGGGACGGGCCGTGATAATTAAAATAATAGACATTGAGATCAAATAATACCAAACCCTGAAATAATATTTACTAACTAAATTTTACATAGAACACATTTTATGAAAACATAAAGGAAAAATCATAGTCTTGATGTTTTATTAAAAAAACATGAAAACCCATAAACAATATTTTTCATGAAAACAAACCAATTTACCCTAAAGGGAATAATCATTCAATTAAACCAAAAGATTATAATTTACCTTTGGAATTGAATTTTTTTATTAAAAACCCATTAAAATGTATAGAAAATTAGAATAGGTGCATTGGTACATAATAGTTATATAAACCTTGATAAAAATCTTACAATAAACCATAATTAAAAGTGAAATACCTAATACGGTCAACTTTTAACCAAATGCACTGGAGAATATAATAATTACCTATGGCATTGGAGATCTATATATGGATTTATAATCATAAGATATATATTGAGTTCACCTATAATTCATAAATAATTTCTTAGTACCATAACATGCATTAAACACATAAAATATTTAATTTCAATCATAAAACTAAAAAAATATGATTTTGAAGACATATATAAATAATTTTCGAATATTGACACATTTCTTTACTTTGAAACAAAATATTTTGAACTAAAATAACTAGAAAAAAGGAAGGAAGGATTTTATTTTATAAAGATATAAAAGATTTTGAAAGAAAATATATATCTAAAATGGTTGTGGGTATGGGAAAATCCATTTTCATCATATATGTTAAAGTAAAACATTCATTTTTCATTTTCATATATAGAGTATAACCATTCTATATAAAAGACGTAAAAATATTCCTATTTGAAACCATTGAATGAAACCCAAATGATATGTTATATTATCTTTTAAATTAATTTATATCGAAATATGTTTATGTAATAATTATTTTTAACAGTATGGACATGGTATAAAATAAGTTAGAAAATAATTCTTTAAAACACTCAAAATGAGACTTTTAAGGTAATGTGTTTCTTCCATTGAGACCCACTCATCAATAAATTATTTATATTTATGAATAGAAAAATTATTTAAATTATTTAATAGATTAAGAAACACTTTCACATTTATTTTTCCTTTTTTATTTATTACCATGTTATATAAAATTGTAGAATCAATTATGTTTACATCGGTTGTTTTTACAATATTGGGATCATGTGTCAAAAATGACTTTGTAAATTTGAATATCATTTAAGTAGGAATTATTAAATCATATATAAATTAATAATAATAAAATAATTATTATTTTTATATAATAATTATAAATTTAAATCAAACCTTGTAATATGGTAATAAATAATTAATTACATTACAATCATGAAGAAGATAAGTCATTCCCACACATGAGTAATGTTTCTATTCTTCAATGAAAATAAGGGAAATAAGTTACTTAATAAATAATTATTTATGAATTATTATTATATAATAAATATCATATCATACATTTAAATATAATTATATATATCATCTATGTTATGTAGTGACCAAAAAAATCACATCTATTTATAGAGGTGGTAATCTAAAAGAATGCAAATACGACATTATTATTTTCCAATGGATGGAATGTTAAGAAAACAATATATCTTATATTAAAATAATTATATTTATTTCATGAATATTAAATAAATATACATTAAACCCATCATTATAACCCACCATGAGAGTCAGTGATAAAAAATTAAACACATCTCGTCCAATAGGTGGTAGTCCACACATACACATAGATGATGTTTTTCCCATTTCATAGATAAGTAGATGAAAAAGTTTTGTAAATTTTTCTTAATAAAAGTTATGTATATCTTATATAATAATTTAATTTTTTTATCGTTGTTTAATAATATTTATTAGAGGTAGAAGAAAAAGTAAAATGAAAACACCTAATTAAGAGTTATACCTCTTCTTTATAAAGAACCCTTTTTCTGATACCTTAATCCTCATTGGCTAGTCTTTTATTGAGACAAGATCCTCTAGGTCATAAAGTTCAAAGTTAGGAATTGATTTTCTATACCATGGATACACTAGAGTGCTCAAACGGTCTGTGGAAGTGAGAAGAGATGGGTCCCTTCTATAAGTGTGGGTGGGGCACGCTTTGAATACATTAAATTATCATGTCTTAAATTATTTATATGTTAAAATGTTTATGAGTCTAAATTATTGCATATAATAATATTAGGATATGTTTAAGTGATATTTTCTCCCTTATATCATTTTTTTAAACCTTGTTAAACCTTTTGATGATTAACACAATATCAATGTTTCTTACACCATAGGATTCAAGAAATTTATTATCAGATGAAATGCATCTAATAAATTTATGATGGTCAATATTATAAACAATTTCCCACTCTATTTTTAGAATATATATTTTTTCATTGAATTTTATATCATTTATCAAAATATCATTTATTTAAATATATCATTAATGTCATTTTTTGAACTATTAAATTAATTTTACCTTAAATTCATCTAGACCAAAAATATATTTGAATATTTTTTAAAACAAATTACTAATAATTTATATATATAAATATAATTCATGGGATAATATAGCTCACACAAAAAATTTATTAATTTTATTGTTTTTCTAATCAGTTACTTTATTTTTCATCTAGGTTCACACACACTTTGTTGGTGCCACATAATAATTTAATTGAATTATATCTTTATTAAATGTTAAAAATTAATTATGAAGATAAAAAATAATTATAATTTCAATCAATGATATATAACCATACATATCAAATTTTCATCCCTATGAAAAAAATTTATATATATTAAAAAAAGTTATTTACAATTTGTTATTATTCATTATTTAAAATTCTATTATTGTAATTGTTAAATTAAATTCTAAATAAATTTCAAAATTTTTAAAAAAAATTATCTTCAAAGGTGAAGAAATTATCCAATAAAAATAATACAGCTCCTCGGGAGAGATTTTGGCCTTCTCAAATTATTTTTAATATTAACTAGATGATTTACCCTTATATAAGTGAAAAATATTTACTATGATTACTATTCCTAAGTGGTGGAAATTAATATAAAATTAAAATGAAAAACGATATGAAAATTTATTTTAAAAAAATGTATGTTATGTAAAAAAATGTTGTTATACCAAAACCATGTATAATGATGATTACAATGTAATTAATTAGATTACTTATTATTAATTAAAGGCTGTGTTACTTAATGTTAAAATAAGATTTTTTATGTACTTTATACTTTTAAAAATAAATGATATTTTTAAAAAAAAATTTATTTTTCACTATTCTATGAAATATCAAAAATTTCCGAAAAATACAAAAAATTCACCCAAACATAATTTTGATATTATGATTTCGAAAATGTAGTTCATTTTTTAAAATTCATATTCTAAAATTTATTATTTAAAATTTTATAAAAGATTTCATAAAAAATAAAAACAATTCTAATAAGAATATAACTATTTATTATCTAACTGATAAATTACATAATATTCTCATAATAAATATAACTATATAAAATAAAATTTACATAATAATTATTAATTATTAATTTTTTTCTATTAAATTTTTTAGATTGTTATATTATTATCTCCTTTGGAAATTTCATACTCGCAATTTTATTTATTAATTAATGATGTGGGGATATTTTTCCATTATATCATTATTATATTCCCTTGTATCTACTTCAATCATATGGGTTTTCAAAAAATATATATAACTTAATGAATTACTTTATTATATAACACTTTATCCCTATGTTGAATAATATGTACTAAAAGATTATTATAAGAACAAGTTTCTTGATATTTAACTATTATAGGTATCTTAATATGATATCCATTTGGGACATATTTTCATAATAATTAAAAAATGTAATATATCATGTACCTAAGATAAACTCATAAACAAGGACATATGGTTAACAAATGATCCCAAATGATCCCTAATTTTATATGGTCTAATGAGACTCATTATTAATATTCCATTTTAAAAAAAACTCATAACACTTTTCCATAGAGATTGTTTTAATGAAAAATGATTGACTACCTCAAATGAAAGATCTTTACTTAAGTTATATTCATTAATTTTGGACGTAATTTTAGTCATCCTCATATGATTTTGATTCATTTTTAGCTTCTCAATCATTTATTCTACAAATTATGGTTCTAAAACATCCTTTACATACTTTATCCAAACAAGTTGGAGTGTAACACTTTTTCCATATAACGCCTCAAACAGATCCATTTATAAAATGGATTGAATACTATTATTATAAGAAAAAATATTCTAATACCAATATACATGGTAATCTATTTAGAAATAAAATAAATCATGTATTCCAAAGGCTTAATCATTCCCTTTAACTTTTATTCATATTGAGGACCAAAAGTAACACTGAAATTTAATTTAGTACCCAGCAACATCTAAAGACTTTTCTAAAATCTAAATGATAACCTAGGATAATATGATGATATAATATAGAGATATTCACTATAAATAACCTATTTATATCCTTGAGATATAATCAAGAAACATAATCTAAGGACATAATATCTTGAATAATAAAGAAATTTAAATATTTAGTTAATTGATAAATATTATCCTAAATTACATTATCATCTCAAGACATCTTTTGGAATCCCACAAAGAAATATATGGGTATATTTTCCAATTTTCACTCAAACAATATCAATATATTAATCATAAAAATTTGTTATTTTTATTATACTTTTAGATATTTACAATTCCAAAATTACATGTTAAATTTTGTAATATATATTTTCATTTTATCCCATTGGTAATACTCCCTAATAAATCTATAAATCTCTGTACTGACCGGATGAATGGAAAATTAGGAACTACGAGCTTCACTTGAAATTTTTATCTTAAACATAGAATCACTAGGAACACATAATATAATTAAAAATCAGATAAAATATTATTCATAAACATTAAACTATATATCTTTTCCACCTTAATATACATTAAATTTTCCTATAAAAAAATATTATCCTTATGATTGTTCTTAATTATTTACATCAGATATGATTGAAATGACACCAAAAAATAAATTGGTTGGTCATAGATGCACCATTTATAAGAAAAAAACATCAAATCATTAAATAATGTTTAATGTTAAAAATGTTCTATGGTTAATTTATATTAATATTTCTGACTCAAAGAATAAATTACTCTATTTTAATTACAAGGGAAACACTGAATTGTGCAATTGTAATGCTTTATCAGCCACTTCAATACCATATATCTCACATTCAACCATATCTGATTGAATATATATATTAATATTTTAATATTAACATATATTTTAAACAATAATAAATATAGGTGATATCTCAAAATTTTTAAAGAAAACACTAAAACCACTAATTCAAGGTGTTATATAGGATATTTTATCTAATGGTGTTTTAACTGAAATGACGCATAAAAAAATAACTGATCATTCAACATTATAACACCTATAAAGACTTTTAAGAAAGTATCATTGTGGATTAAAATTTATAAAATTTGTTTGTGTAAGGGCCAAAATAGGATCATTAACTAGCCCACTTTTCAATTCATGTAAATCATCACATTCCTTTATTTAAATTATCCTAACTCTTTTTTGTGTTAACATGGATTGTTGGATTGGTAAATTTGAAATTTTTTGAAAAAACTACCACTAGTATCCTACTAATAATATAAATTTCAAAGTATTAGTTCAATTTATATTTCATTTAAATTCTTCAAAATATTTGGTTTTAGTAAGATAAATAGTTATTCTATATTTATTTGAATAAATCTCAATGAATTTAATCTGTCACAAACACAAATAAAATTTACTAAACGTTTAAAATAACATATTATATTTCAATATTTTATAAAAAAAATTAAATTTATCTATTGATAATAATAAAACTAAGAATATATCATTATATTATCAAAAAATAAAAAACAAAATAATGTACAAAACCCCTCAAAAACACATTCCATATGGTCCATAAATAAAATTGGAGTATTTTTCAACCTGAAGTGAATTAAAACTAACTTCGAATCCCCATTCCCTATATGAAATTACATTTATTTAATTTTATCTTATACATTTAGCTAATGGTACCCAACACTATATCAACCATTAAAATTTATTTAACTCCATAAAAGTTATAAAATAATTCATTTATATGAGGAAATGATTACAAATTAATAATATTAATGATATTCAAAACTCTTTAATCAATGTAAATCATTTTAATTTAATATATAATTTTAAAAAATAAAATTAGAGCACACCATGTTTTAGTTCTAGTAAAAATGAATCCTTTATCTAAAAACTCATGTATCTTATTATTCAAATCCAAAAGTTACGCTTGATCCATTCGATAAAGATATTTGGATATTGGATTAACATCAGGAACTATGTTAATAATAAATTCAACCTCTAGATCTAGTATAATATTTAGAAATTATATAGAAAATTCATTTAAATATTTGTTCAATATTGGGACATCAACAACTTGAATTGTCTCCCTCCCCTTAAAAATATATGCGCGATAATTGTTTTTTTATTTTAATAGTTTCGTAGTTTCTTGATATGTTATCAAAGTTATGAATTCATTCTTATACATAAACTAAAACTAATTTTGGAAAAAAACTTCTTTATATCTATAATCATTTATAGCATGGTAAATATATTTTCAATCCATACATATAATAAAAAAATAAAAGGGGAAAGAAAACATGGTTCATAGTAAAATTCTCCCCATAAACAAAAATATAAATATTCTTATAATTTTATTTTAGTTTAATACAAATCCCATGTGTTTTTAGGGAAACCCTTCTATTTATTATATATTAATTAATTAATTATTATTTAAGATTACACATAATACAACCTAGAAGATTGATATGTATAGTTCCTTTTATAATTAGATACATTACATAAAAAATTATAACAGGGAATACGTTTTCTTTATTGATCACTTTCTTATGATTCTTGTAATATTCCTTCAAAGTTAAAACTATATGGGATAATGTGAGGACATACATAAAAAATGTGTGATCTTTAAAACACAGTAAGGGAATAAAAATGACATAAAAAGAAAAATATAATTCATGTTATAAAATAGGAATATAATTGGAGAAAAATCGGTGGTACTCATAAACATGAATATTAAGACATGATATTGAATGATAATTGAAATAAAATATTAGAAATGTTTAAAAACATAAAACACTACATCATAAACATTGGTCAAGTATATTTGATAATACATAAGTATAGAAAATTTCCCATGGTGGATTGGGTACAATTTTTAATCCACTGAATTGTGTATCATGATACTAAAACACTACACAAATCATTTGATCTCCATATAATTTTGGGTACACCTACAACTTTCAATTTATTGTCATTCTTTTGTGTGACACATAGAACATAAAATATATATTCATTAAAAATAATAATTTATTCAATGATAAATGAGTGTGTGGAAAATACATTTAAATCCCTAATAGAGTTGTAAAAGTGAAGAAATGTGTTCATCCTTGATAGAAAATGGGTACACATATTCACTAAACAATTGTTTACCATGTAAAATCGCAGTGAAATATCGAGAACAGAATGGGGGTGTATAAATGTTCATGGGAGGGATTGATGAGAGTGAAAGGGGTATATCATCATTTATACAATAAATTTCAAGCAATAGGGATATGGAAGAACAAATAATAACATTAGTAAATTAATATAAATGATATATGATAAATTAAATATTTGAATAAAGATACGGATAACATCCCTTACCTTGAGAAGTGATTAAAAATGATTTAGAAGAACATCTTGAGAGATTTAAGGCATCTTGTGAGGACTATCAAGAAGGGAGAGATGAGTGAGGATTTGATCTATGAATTTTTAGTGATCATAAATGGGATCCTGTGTTGGTCTATATAAGAAATGTGTGGGGAAATATTTATAATTTCTCAAGAATTGTTTTTGGAATCTATATAATAAAATAGACTAAAACATAATCATTCCAATGTTTTCCCCCCTGATTTATACAAAATAGTGGTGATTTTAATTATTTTAACATTTCTTGGGAAAATATTATTAAATTAATACCATTCGTGATGTGACAGTGAGTCATTTTCTTAAGGAAATGGTTTTAAATCATTAAAATATACTATAGATTGTGATGGATTCCTAATAGAGATATAAAATTAATCGATGATTTGGAAAATAATATTATTATAAAGGGAAAATATATATTTTCTTTTGTATATCATTTTTATAATTTATTACATCATGTTTGGTCATTATGACACAAACTATATATTTATACCTTATTAATTGTTTCTTGAAAATTCCATTTTCTAAGAATATTATGAAGAATTTAACATTGGATAATTTTGAAAATAAAAATAAAAAAATAATTTTTTTAACCAAATACTTTTATAATTATTTTAATTTGTCACTTTTAAAATAATCATTGATATTTATTGATAAATTTCCGGTCTTTTGAAATTAACAATTTTGGAACACTTATAAAAATTAAAATTGACTTCATAATAATTATATGATAATTTAAATTTAATAAAATATTTTTAATAAAACTATTTCAATAAAAGAATATTTAATTAAAAAAACATACAAATTCATTAAAATAAATTCCTTAATTGAATTTTAATTTTACCAAAAAAAACAATTTGTGTTTTATAGTAAAAACTTCAATGAAATTTATAAATTAACAATAATAAGATGGAAATATATTCATTATTTTATAATATATATATATAAATATATATTCATATTATTTGGATATTGATATATATCATTTTAATACATTAGAAAAATTACCAAAAGTAAGGTTCTCTATGATGAAACTTTCATGAGGTTTTTGTCATACATGGCTTCGGTTGTGATCTCAATGAAATTGGAATTATCCAATAAACAACTCCACTCATACTTACTGTATTGGATCTCAGCATGGTATTTTCCAAGGGTAAATACTAGTGATGCTATCTACTATAGAAGATCTAATAAATGGTCATCATTTGGTATTATCCTACTAGTCGAGGTAATCACTTACTATTTCTATGTTAATTGGATTTATGAAAACCCTATATTAAAACTAATCATAGGATCAATTCTCAATGACTATATTACCAATTCTAATAAAACCTAATTGTTTTTAAATCCAATTTTATATAATAACCCAATATAGTACATGTGTTTTCTATAACCATAACACATAATAAAACATTTAATTCAACCTCAAAGGGGGTTTTATTTATAAAATTTATTGTTGTTTTAATCATTCTCCCATGGAAAATTTATCCTTATAAATTTTCATTACACAAAATAAAACAAATGATTGTAATTATATTTCATTAGTCTATTATGCTCCCACATCATTGACTCAAACTTGTGGTTTCTCTAAAATACTTTGAATAGGGGGATTTTATTATTTTTTAGAACTCTATCTATATGATATATGATCTTCACTGATTTATTTTCATAGGAATGACCATTCTCCAACGGTACCACCCCTACATTGATTATATGTGAGTGGTTCGGTATTTACTTCCTCAATTGTGATATGTGGACTACATAATGTACTTGAGATAGGTCACGTGGGATAAATAGTCAATAGGCCCTCAATCTTATGCAATCAAGGATATAAAGGGACCTATATATCTTGGACTAATCTTTCCCTTCTTCAAAGCTATCATTAATCTCTTCCATGGATATATATGGAGGAATACCTCATCTCCAACCTTAATCTATGTATCTCATAAATGATTGTCACCATTTTTGTTTTGTTATCTATGAGCATTCTTGATGTACTACTGAATGGTCTTGACCTTTTCCATTATATCCTTATCCATTTCATGAACTAGTGGATTTCATTCCCAAAATTCTTCCAAACATACTGGGGTTATACAACTCATCTTCTTAATGGATCCATAGAGATACCTTTGAATAATAGAATGAAATTTGTGTTTGCATGGGAAATCGAAAAAAATATTGATCTTATCTTCCATTTAAACCAAATGACAACGATCTTAATAGTTCATTGAGTTTTTGGATAGTTTCCTTAGATTGTCCATTAGTTTTGGTTTGATAATTTGGGATTATGTTCATCTTACTATTTAGATAGTTTTGTAGACTCTTCTAGAACATGTAGATAAGTAATGTTTCTCAATTAGATAAATTATATAGTTGTCTTCCATGAAGCCTCCCAACTTCTCAAATGTATATCATTTCAAGTTGATCATGTTGTAAATCCACTCGAATTGAAATTATGTTAGAAGTCTTTTTATGATGATACACCATAACCTATATAGAATTATTCTTTTTGATGTTTTTGTAAGACTAGGGAAAACAAACATGGTTATTTTTTTCCATTTCCATATAGTTATTAGTAATAATTGCATCATCCCCTTATATTTTATCATTTTCACCGTCACATGATGACATAGAACTCATCCTATTGGATATTCTGTGATATGTTTATTTATATAGTCCTACCAATTGTGCTCTTAGAGATCTCAATATATCTTTTTTCTTCAACAATTAATGTGGAAATTCAAACAATGTGCACCATCTAATGACACCTTATTTTACTCTCACCTTAATGGTACATATAGTCATGACTAAAATATTAAAACTCCTTGTTTATTAACATTGAAATATGAGGATTTTCATTTTCTTATTCCTTCCACTTTATTTTGATGTACTACTTGATTTATTTGAGAATCCTTTACTCTATCCAGAAGAGATGGTTGAGTAATAATTTTTGAAAGGATTGACTATATTGCTTTATTTTGGATTCCCAACTCTATACTATTCATGTTTAGGAAGATCAAACCCTTCTCAATTATCATCAATGAAAAAATTACTCGATCTTTTTTACATAAAACATCTTCCACTATATTTTCATTCATATGATAGTAATGGGTTGATTAGTCCAAGTTCTTGATTAGCTCTAACTATCATCATTGGAAAAACTTCATCTCTTTCTATGTGGATATATATTTGAGGTTATTAGGATCAATATATATTTTACACTTCTCCAAAAATAGATAATTCTTTAATTTTTTCAATGAAAAGGGTCACTAAATCTAACTCAAGATCATGAGTTTTGTAATTATATTCATGAAATTTTAATTTCCATGAAGAGGATGGTATAACATTATCATTATTTATTAACACATAGACCAAGCCCTTATTTAAATAATCAGTTAATAACACAAAATGTTATCCACTTTTGTGTAGCGTATGTACACGTGTAGTGATAATACACCTTTTCAACTCATTAAATATTTCTTCATATTCAACATTCCATGAAAACATAGCTCTATTCAAATTTATCTTCGGTAGATGAGTTGAACTTTGTAAGAAATCTCTCATAAATCGATGTTAGAACCCAACTAATCTAAGAAAACTTCGGATATCGATCAACGATATTGGTCTCACCCATACATTAATTTCTTATATCATTGAAGTGTCTAGAAAAATACAATTTATTGTGATAGTATTACCCATTAATTATACTTCTTAAAAAACTTCACTTTTTAACTCCTTTTAATGAAGATTGTCTATTTTTATGGTCTTTATAATAGTTATTAATTTCTCCACATGTACCTCCTTTCATTTAGAGCATATTGAAATATAATCTATAAATAATTCCACAAATTTATTGACGTAATAACTAATAACTCTATTCATCATGTTCGTAATTATCTATTGATAATTAATGAGTTTTAATGAAATTACTATGAGATTATAGTTCCCATAAATTGTATAAGAACCTTTATTGGAGATATCATCCTTCTTCACCTTTACTTGATGATATCTCGATCAAAGAACCACCTTGGATATGTATTTTTCTCCACATAGATGACTGATAAATTGATAAATTCATGGAATATGATACGTTTTTTATATATATCCTATTTAAATCATAATAATCAATGGAATTGTGTAATTACCCATCCTTTTTTATGTAGATGACTAGAGAACCCCAAGGTAAGAAACTTGGGTTTATGAACCCTTTATCCAGAATATATTTTTGTTTTTTTAGATCACCAATTTTCACATAAAAAATTCTTTATAGACTATTAGATAATATTAATTCCCTAGGTATATGCTCAATTAAAAATTAAAGCTATCTACTAGGAGGAAGAGAAACTAATTCCTCATGTATTACATAAATGTATTCCCTCATAATGCAAATTTCATCTAGGTTAATCTTTTCCATAAACTCAATCAGTTAAGCTAGATACACTTTCATCATGCGAAATAATATCAACAAATGTGATGTTGGTGATAAAGAAGATTCATACCCCTCCTTTCACTTCTACAAAATTAGTTTTTTATTCACTTTACAGAGATTGATTTCCATCTTACAGTAATTTATATTGGATCCATATGGAGAAAGGCAATCCATACCCATCATTATGTCAAATTAAACTATTAGAAGTATCAAAACATTAACAAAGAAATTAATTTTACAAATGTTGGTAATGTCGGAGTTATAAACTCATGCTGAAATAATTTCCCCATTTCTATTTACACTAATTTCTCCGCTTCCATGATATTTGGTGGTGTTTTAATAGTTCTACAAACATTTTGTTATGTGATGGAATACATTAAACTATAAACAATGATCAAACATTTCAATTTTTTTTATTTGTAATCATTTACATCATCCAAAATATACTTAGAGATGATTATTTTTAAACTACTAAATCTATAGATTGGAATACAATAACAAAAAGGGGATAAAATATAAATTAAATTTATTCCTCAACTAATTAATTTCTAGGCTTCAATAAACATTATCCATGATATATTTATTAACTTATACTCTTATAGGATTTTTCCTTAATAGTGGTTCATAATGATCTTGTGAGTTTACCAATAATATCTCTCTAGAGTTCCAATCCAGGTGTATAAAAAGGCCTTTTTTCATACATCAGTTCTCAGTCGATTCTTGATAAACAAATATTTTTCATTTTTTATACCTATTTACATATGTTCTAGATCCAAATCCCATTGTAGTATCTAGACATGGATTTATTTATTTTATAACCACTTAATCTATATTCAAAAATATTTTTTTGATGTTTTATTTCACTTAGGATTATCCCTAATAATTTTCCTATAGTTTTATATTTCTAATCCAAAAATATATAAATATTTATTCTTTTACCAACTATTAAAACCATTCTATTTATTAAATATTAATCCCTGATTTATTACCTTATATTACACATAATAAAACCTGTATGATCGATAAGTCTAGTGTATATGGGAATTAGGTACGTTAAATAATTACTTAAAATTGGAATACATCATCTTTATTTAACACTTCTTTATCATGGTCATAATATCCCTTCAAACATAAGACAGCAAGGGATAACCTAGGGACATACCTAAGAATTGGGTGATATGTAAATCCCAGTAATGGAATAAATTGGATATAACATGAATAAAATAATATATGTTAGGGAATAGGCATATCATTGGGAAATATAATGGTTAAGAGTCATAATCATTATAATAGGGCATGTTATAACATGATGATATAAATTCATGTTGAAAAAATTGAGAAAACCTTAAAACAATGCATCATAAACATGAATCAAGGCCAACTGCCCATAAATCATGATGGAAACATTCTTCTGGTCTATTGGAATAATTCATTAATCCCATTCATGACATCACATAGGGACAAAACATTATCCAATGAATTGGAGGGAAGTATAATCCTAGGAACACCCATCACTTTTATGTCATTATAATACTTATATATCCCACATATATCACACAACATGGACTCATTCATCACCATATTTTATTCGAAGATCCATGAGTATGGAATAAATACATTTAATTCATTAATCATGAATTATAATCCTATAAAGTTTAATAATCATGATAGTAAACGTGTGTCACGACCTGTCCTCGGGGCATGTGCCGTGACTACCCCAAGCCTGCCTTCCATAGGCCAGGGGCTGACGACTAGTTCCGAGGCGTAAATCCCAGTAAAAAGGGAAGGCATTGCCTTTGTAAAGTAAAAAAAACACCACAGAGCAAGCAAGAAGTAGAAGAAAACACTAAGTAAAAACTGAGTACAACAGTAAGTGCGGAAAAGTAAGTGGGCCAGTATACAAACCCAAACTGAAAGTAAATTACAACTGGAAGGGAAAACAACAACTGAAAAGTAAAGCCGCAACATCGAGCTGTCCGCTGGAAATCCCACCTAAAGGGTGAGTACAGATAGCCTCCACAGCTCCTCTGGTCCAGCCGTCCGCTCGGAGAACATTCCGCCCAGTGGTCCACCTCCAGGTACCGTCCTGCTCCGCAAGCCTCAACCACGATTAGCGATGTCCATCGTCTGCAACCAACAGAACATAGTGCGGGCATAGCCCATGCAGGGGTAAGTATAATCTACTCAGTACGGACCCCGAGACCCCAGAAGGTCTCCCAGAATCCACAAAGGATAATCCAAAAAGGAAAGGTACAATCACTAAGTAAAATTCGACACTTCTTAGGTATATGCCCATACATATACCTAAGTCATCAATTCTTATTCGGCTCCATTATTCGAGCCCAAGTACAACCCATTCCACACAGGAAATAAAAACGTAAATCCACACAGGATAGCACAACGCAATAGACATAGGATAGCAAAATAGGATTCAGCTCACACAGGTATACTTCTTCGTATGACGATAGAGATGATAAGATATAGCCACTGATTCATCTAAGCCATCAGACCCACAAAGGATCGATAGGTACTAACCCCCGCAATGAACCAAAAACGATCTAACCCACAAAGCATCGATAGGTAACTAACCCCCGCAATGACCCACAAAGGATCTGACCCACAAAGGATCGATAGATAACTAACCCCCGCAATGTCCCACACTGGATCTGACCCACACAAGATCGATAGGTAACTAAACCCTGCAAAGACCCACACAGGATCAGACCCACACAGGATCTGTAGGTGCTGGCCCACACAAGACCGCTCAGCGCTGACCCACATAAGATCAGACCCACATAGGATCTATGGCACTGATCCACATAGGATCGCTGAGTGTCGTAGTCATCGTCGTCGAGTCCACTGAGGATCTCTATACAGTCGTCGTCGTCGTCGCAACCAGCTCTAGGTTTCCCGCACACAGCAAGCTCGTTCAGGAGGGTCCGCTCCACGAGCCGAGAGGCTGATACATCAACTGACACATAGTCCGGAGTTGATGTATCCAAAAGTTCCATTTCGTCAAAAGGAACTCAACGTCGCAGACGACGTGTCAATCGGACGCCCGGTCTGAGAGTTATTGGCTTTTTCGTTTCAGGGGCCCGGTTGGTTTTTAAGGCAAAACCAACCCGACCGTACTCCACCAGCATCTAAACCTCGGGCAGAGTAAGCCAAAAGATCCGTCTCACTTAGAGGAATCCAACAAAGTCGACGGCACGTCAATCGGACATCCGGAGCTCAAGTTATAAGTGTTTCTGCTCCGAGGGCCCGGTTGGTTTCGTGTACGAACCAACCCGGATGAACCCAAAGTTCTCCCAAAACATGGCTGCAATATGTTGAAACTACCGTCTCGATCCAAGTATCACATCGCCACTAACGGTGCGTAGATCGGAGGTCCGCAACCCATGATATGGGCAAAATACCGAAGAGGTACGAAAACGGGGGGTCTAGGCCCGGACCGACCTGGCCAACCCCCCTGGTTCGCCCCGAACCAGGTCGACCCGACCCGGGTCCGGGTCCGACCCGGATGGCGTGACCCGGCCTGGGCACAACCTGGATGGCACTAGCCGGTTGGCCAGCGGGTCGGCTCGTCCGTTACGGCCGAGCGAAGCGGGGGGCGCGCTGCCCCCACGTGAAGGAGCCACGACCCCGCATGGGGCCGCCCTTGCCAGCGGACGCAGCCGGCTGCCACGTCCCGTCCCCCTCCAGTCCCGCGTAGTCGAGGGACCACGCCCTTTCGCCGCGGCTTTAGTCACGACGGCTCCTTCCGACGGCGCGCCGGGCGCCGCTGCCACCTGCCGCCGGCGCCGCCGTGCCGGCGAGGCACGCCGGAGGGCTGCTCCGCGGACCACCGGACAAGTTCTGGTGGTCAGAATTACATTCCGTCTTTTCCAATGTCCCTCCGGGGGTCTGTCCTTCACTACGAAGACCACACATCGCCCGTGCGGCTTACTTTGTCGTCGCCTGGAAATCCACACACCAAGAATGAAAGGACGGTGGGATCGGACTTGTTTTTTGGTCCACACCCACCGCATTAGTGGTTTTAAAAGTATCACAAAAAATATTTAAACAAATCGCGAATATAATCAGATAGATTAAAAATGAACGAAACCCCTACCTCAACGTTGTCGTCGAACGTGAGTTCGTCGCGGAATTTACCATCATGGAAGAAGAGGATCGTCGCATCATGAAAGGGGCGTCGTTGTCGTCATGGTACATAGTGTCGTAGGGAAGGAACGTCACAGAAGAAACATCGCAGAAGGAGGATCGTCGGCATCACGGTACACGGCGTCACATCGTCGATCTCCGACGGTTCGGTGTTCTTCATTGCCCTTCATCGAAGGTTGGCATTCTTCATCAGCGACGATGCGTTCTTCGCGTTCTTCACGTTCTTCAATGAAGGAGGATGACGATCTTCAAGCTTTAGAGTTTCTTCAAAACCTCTCAACAAGCAACCCCTCAATAAACCTAGTGTTGGTATTATTTTATTCCCATGCCAACAATTTGAAATTCAAAGTAATGAAACGAACAAATTAATTCGATGAATTAATTGTAACGACTTAACTACCCAATTAATAGTGGCGTTTAGTATTTAAGAAAATGCATCGGTTGACTTTATTTAAAAGAGGTTTTCGCTGGTGTGTTACTTAGATGAAAGAAATGGTGGGGCTCTTGCGGCCCCCACCTCACAAATATCCTACCAAGTGGGTAGGATATCGTGGGTCCCACCTTATCCGCTTAACCTGGATTAAGTGGCTTTAAGTGGTTTTAAGTGAAATAAAATAAAGTGTCGCACAACCTTTATTTTATTTCTTAACTTAACCCCAAAAATTAAAAACCACACCCGAGCAAACGCAACTCCGAAAAAGGAGTTTTTAAGAAAATACCAGCGCTGCGATTCCATCGGTACCCTCAAAATTCGATTCCGAGGACCGGTTCAAAAGTTAGAAAAACCCTCTCCTTTGTTCACTGAACGTACCCGAGCCAAACTTCGAAAAATGATTCCGGGCACACTGGGCCTCAGAATCAGTTGCCGTCAGAAACCGCGTTCTTGTAAAAATCCAAAAAAAATTATCAAAAAAAATTCCTTGAATTTTACGGGTCTTTACATCACTCCCACCATATAGCTTTACATCCCCATAAAGATACATCATAAACTAGAGAAAACAAATGTGGGTACTGAGCATGCATCTGAGCCTCCCGCTTCCTAGTGCTCTCCTGGAGGTTCCCATGCTGCTATCTGATGCGCACTAGTGGAATCGACCATCCACGTAGGTCCCGCTCCTATCGATCCTCAATCTCTACTAGGACCTCTGAAAAAGTTTCCCCATCATCAATGTCAAGATCCCCATGGTCAATGATATGCATCGGGTCGTGCATGTATCTCCTCAGCTGGGATACGTGGAAACGTCATGCACCCGGTGCAACTGAGGCGGTAGAGCCAGGGGATAAGCCACCTCTCCAATATTGCTGAGGACCTGGAATGGTCCGATGAAGCGTGGAGACAACTTGCCGCCTTGTCCAAATCTCTGTAATCCACGTCGAGGTGATACACGCAAGAAGACATGGTCACCATCCTCGAACTCTAGTAGCCTCTGCCTCCTGTCAGCATAAGACTTCTGCCGGCTCTGAGCTGTCCTCATCCACTCCTAGAAGACCTGGACCTTCTCTGTCGTGGCTTGGACCATCTCTGGTCCCACGAGTGCTAACTCCCTAGGGTCTGTCCAGCACAAAGGAGATCTCCAAGGTCGGCCGTACAACGCCTCGTATGGTGCCATCCCGATGGTGGAGTGGTATCCATTGTTGTACGCAAACTCCACCAAGGGTAGGTGGTCCTCCCAGCTGCGACCAAAGTCGAGGACACATGCGCGGAGCATGTCCTCGAGAGTCTGTATGGTCCTCTCCGTCTGACCATCTGTCTGAGGGTGAAAGGTGGTACTCAGACGTAGCTGCGTCCCGAATGCCTCCTGCAACCACTTCCAAAGCCGGGATTTAAAGCGAGCATCTCGATCGGAGACGATAGATGATGGCACACCGTGAAGCTGTACAGTCTCCTGAATGTGCTGATGTCCCACGCTCTCCACTGAGCCCTGCTCTCTGATGGGTAAGAAGTGAGCCGACTTGGTGAGTCGGTCGATAATCACCCAAATGGAGTTGTGACCTCTGGAATTGCATGGAAGTCTAATCACGAAGTCCATAGATATCCCATCCCACTTCCACTCCGAGACCTCCAAGGGTTGTACCAAGCCTGCTGGTACCTGATGCTCTGCCTTCACCTGCTGGCAGGTGAGGCATCGAGAAGCAAACTCTTCCACAACCTTCTTCATGCCCGCCCACTAGTGCTGTCGTCTGAGATCCTGGTACATCTTTGCCACTCCAGGATGTACCGCCAAGGGAGAAGTGTGAAACTCTCTCCGCACCTCCTCCAGTAAAGCAACTAGTACCAAGGTACTTCCTCTGAAAAGGACGTCATGCTCTGCTCCAAAGGAGAAACCATCAGGTGCCAATCCTGAGAATATCTGTGCATGCCGCGTCTCACTGTCAGCGTCCCCACGCTGTGCCTCTCTGACCCACTGTAGTAGTGGAGGGGTGACTGTGAGAGACTGAAGGAAGGCTGCTCCATCTCTATCCATAAAGGATATCTGCAAAGCGGCTAGCTACTCTATCGGCTCCTCAAGTAGCTGAATGCCTGTCCTCCTGTTGAGAGCATCGGCTACTACGTTCCCCTTCCCATAAGTATAGACTCTCTCAAAGTAATATTCCTATAGGAACTCGAGCCATCACCACTATATCAGGTTCAGTTCCTTCTAAGAGAAGATGTACCTGAGACGCTGATGGTCAGAAAAGACTGTAAAGCACTCGCCCATCAGGTAGTTCCACCATGTCTTCAGAGTGAAGACCACTGTTGTTAACTCTAGGTCATGGGTAGTGTAGTTCTGCTAATGCGGCCTCAACTGACGTGATCCATATGCGATCATCGCCCGCTCCTGTGTCAGGACATATCCGAGTCTGGTCCTTGATGCATCGCAGTAGACTACATACCCTACTCCCTCCTTTGGAATCCTCAAGATAGGGGCGCTGGTCAATCTCTGTCTCAGCTCCTGGAAGATCTGTTGACATCTGTTTGACCACACAAAGGGTTTCCCTTTATTCGTCAAAGCTGAGAGTGGTGCTACAACACTGGTGAAGTCTGGCACAAATCTCTGATAGTATCCATCTAGTCCCAAGAAACTACGCACCTCTGTCACGCACTTAGGTGGCTCCCAAGCTAGCACTGCCTCGATATTCACAGGATCCACTACAACTCCTGCCTCAGAGAAGACATTCCCCAAGAAGTGGTCCTCATGTATCCATAACTAACACTTCGACAGCTTTCCATAAAGATGGTGCTCTCGGAGTGTGTCTAGTACAACCCGCAAGTGGTAGGCGTTCTCCTCCTCAGTCGTCGAGTATATAAAAATGGCGTCGGTGAAGACCACGACAAATCGATCGAGGTATGGCTGAAAGATCCTGTTCATGAGGCCCATGAACACCGCTGGAGAATTGGTTATGCCGAATGGCATAACCAAGAACTCATAGTGGCCATACCGACATCTGAAGGCCATATTCTTCACGTCCTCGTCCCAAACTCTGAGCTGATGATAGCCTGACCTGAGGTCTATCTTTGAGAACCACCGTGGTACCTTGAGCTGATCGAAGAGGTCATCAATCCTCGGTAGCGGATACTTGTTCCTCACTGTCACCTGGTTCAGGCGATGATAGTCGACACAAAGTCACAAGCTCCCGTCCTCCTTATTGGAGAACAATATCGGGGAAGCCCAGGGTGAAACACTGGGTCATATGAATCCCTTGCCCTGCAAGTCCTCCAACTGTACCCATAGCTCTCGAAGCTCGGAGGGAGCCATCCGATATGCTGAGGTGGATATCAGGGCTGTCCCATGGTACAAATCAATATAAAATTCTACCTCTCTGTGAGGAGGTAGTCCTGTAATGTCATCGGGAAAGACGTCCGCATACTGATCCACCACTGCAAGAAAATTAGGACTCCACACGTCAACTAATCCTAGGATGAGGCTAGCCAACTGATGAGTGATGGGCTATCCCCTCCACTGCAGAAGTCCATCCTGTGCTGTGAAGGCTCCCTTCACGCCAGTGAAGGTGAACCTTCTCCCGTTGGTGCGTACACATCGCACCTTGTGCCTAATACAGTCGATCTATGCATGGAATGTAGATAACCAATCCATTCCCAATATGAAGTCGTACGACCTCGACACCGCTACAAGAAGATCCCAGTAGAATCTATCGCCTCCTAGAGTAATCTCACACCGCCGGCACGCGTGCGTAATCATCGAGTCTTCTCCTGTAGGAGTCTCTAGCCGTAAGGATCGAGCCAATAGCTCTATCGGAATCTCCAAGCTCCGAACAAGGGAAGTGACCATGAAAGAATGACTCTCTCCTGTGTCTATAAGAACTGCAGCAAGGGTTGAATAGACACATATAGTACCTCAAATCATCTCAGGTGTGCCGTGTTCGTAGGCCTCCGCTGCCTGGAGCTGTTCTTGTCTCTGCCCGCCAACACCCTATGGTCGGGGTGGACCTCCTAGTGGTGGTGGTGGCAGAGCCTCAAAGCGTCGCCCACCACCTGCTACTTGGACAGCTCCTCTGCCTCATCTGCCTGCTCCCTGTGGACCGCCACGGTTGACCCTCTGCCTCTGCCTGGCTGGACCCTAAACCGTTTGCTTCTCCTCGGCATGGTGGGTCGGACAGTCATGAGCCATGTGGCCCTGCCCGCTGCATGTGTAGCACTACCTGCCTCTCGAAAGACTGGATCCACGCTGTGTGCCCCGCACTACTGAGCCAGTGTTCTGATGTCGTCTGCCTAAGGGTTTGGTCTTCCTGGACCCATGAGTCATTCGTCGACTGCCTGCTGTAGAAGACTCTGCTACGTTCCGCCCCGCGGTAGGTCTCGCTGGTGAAGAAGGCTCAGCAAGAAAGATCTCGATCGAAAGGGCTCTCTCTAGTACTCCTGCCTGAGTCAGAATTCTGAGGGAGATCAGTGATGCCCTGATCTCATCCCTCAATCCCTTCTCAAAGGTCTGGGCCCTGAAGAATGGGTCCCTTACCATGTCTGTTGAGTAGTGCGAGAGATTGGTAAATATCATCTAGTACTAGGAAACTATCAAGATGCCCTGCCGCTGCTGAAGAAGTTCCTAGATGTGCACCATACGGAGTGTGGCCGAGACGAACTCTGTGAAGAAGAGTCTCTTAAAGTATGTCTTGAAAATAGATTCCTCATCGTGCACCTGGAGCATCAATCTCCACCATCGGCCCACTGCCGCGTGCAGTAGGCTCACTACGAGGATCACCATGAGGTCTTCTGGTGTCCACACTAACCTGAAAACTCTCACCACTGCCTCCAGCCAATCCTCGGCTGCCTGCTGGTCCATCTCCCCGTGGAACCTAGGAGGTCACTGGCGCATGAACTCGTGAAGTGCACTAAGGCGTCGTGAATCATCAGCGGCTGGGGCTAGAAGCATCGGTGGCTCGGCGGGTAGAGGTACCTCCGGTGCCTCAGCTGTCAAAGGGCCCTACACTGAGGCCTCGTCGCTCGGTGGGCTGTCGTCACGCTCAACTATCGGAAACCTAGATGGATTCCATCATGGGGCCATCCTGAAAAGGAAACAGGTGTGCCACGGTCATAACAGTATACCTGGTGAGCTGACACAAAGTAATCACAATGAAAACATGAAACATAAATACAATCAATGTTTTCGTGCATGAAGTCAGAAATCAGAAGTCAGGGTCCTGGAGTACGGATACGTCGGCCGCCGCACCAACACTGGACTCCCTGGACAGATAACCACACTCAATACGCTTAACAATATTTCTTCACTTAGAAAAAAATACCAGAGTCCAAATTTCTGCGATAGAACCGAACTCCTCTGATACCAATTTGTCACGACCCATCCTCGTGGCTCGTGCCGTGACTACCCCAAGCCCACCTTCCATAGGCCAGGGGCTGGAGACTAGCACCAAGGAGTAAATACCTGTCAAAAGGGAATACATTGCCTTTATAAAGTAAATAAACACCACAGAGCAAGCAAGCAGTTGATGAAAACACTCTGTAAAAACCGAGTACAAAAGTAAGTTTAGAAAAGTAAGTGGGTAAGTATACAAACCCAAACTGAAGTAAAGTACAACTGGAAGGGAAAACAGCTACTGAAAAGTAAAGCCGCAACGTCGAGCTGTCCACTGGAAATCCCACCTGAAGGGTGAGTACAGGTATCCTCCACAACTCCTCAGGTCCAGCCGTCCGCTCCGAGAATGTCCCGCCCAATGGTCCACCTCCAGTTACCATCCTGCTCTGCAAGCCTCAACCACGATCAGCGATGTCCGTCGTCTGCAACCAACACAACGTAGTGCGGGCATAGCCCGTGCAGGGGTGAGTATAAGCAACTTAGTAGGGACCCTGATACCCCCGAAGGTCTCCCAGAATCCACAAAGGATAATCCACAAAGGAATGATACAATCATGAAGTAACATTCGACACTGCTTAGGTATATTCCCATACATATACCTAAGTCATAAATTCTCATTCGGATCCAACATCCGAGCCCACGTACAACCCATTCCACACAGGAAAGTAAAACGTAAATCCACACAGGATAGCACAACACAACCCACATAGGAAAACAAAACAGGATTCAGCTCACACATGTATACTTCTTCGTATGACAATAGAGATGATAAGATATAGCCATTGATTCATCTAAGCCGTCAGACCCACAAAATATTGATAGGTACTAACCCCCGCAATGACCCACAAAGGATCTGACCCGCAAAGGATCGATAGATAACTAACCCCTACAATGACCCACAAAGGATCTGACCCACAATGGATCGATATGTAACTGCCCCCGCAATCACCCACAAAGGATTTGACCCACACATGATCGTTAGTTAACTAACCCCCGCAAAGACCCACACAGGATCAGACCCACACAGGATCTATAGGCACTGGCCCACAAAGGACCGCTGAGCGCTGAACCACACAGGATCAGACCCACACAGGATCTGTGGCCCTGATCCATGAAGGATCACTGAGTGCCGTAGTCATCGCCATCGAGTCCACTGAGGATCTCTGTACAGTCGTCGTCGTCACAGCCAGCTCTAGGGTTCCCACAAACAGCAAGCTCGTTCAGGAGGGTCCACACCACGAGACGGGAGGCTGATACATAAAATGACACATTGTCCGGATTTTATGTATCCAAAAGTTTTGTTTCGTCAATAGGAACTCAACGTCGCAGATGGTGCATCAATCGGACGCCGGATCTGAGAGTTATTGGCCTTTTCGTTCCAGGGGCCCTGTTGGTTTTTAAGGCAAAACCAAGCCGACCGTACTCCACCTGCATCCAAACCATGGGCGGAGTAAGCCAAAAGATCTATATCACTTAGAGGAATCCAACAAAGTCGACGACACATCAATCGGATGTCTGGAGCTCAAGTTATAAGCGTTTTCGCTCCGAGGGCCCGATTGGTTTCGTGTAGGAACCAACCCAGCCGAACACAAAGTTCCCTGAAACCATGAGTGTAATATTTCAAAATGACCATCTCAATCCAAGGATCACATCGCAGCTGACAGTGCGTCGATCGGAGGCCCGCAACCAAAGATATGGGAAAAAGACCGAAGAGGTCCGAAAACGGGGGGTCTGGGCCCGGACTGACCCGGATGGCGCGAACCGACCCGGTCCGGCCTTGGCGCGACCCAGCTCGCGCCGACCGGGTTTCCAGCGGGTCGGCTCTACCGTTACGGCTGAGCGAAGCGGGGGGCGTGTTGCCCCCACGTGAAGGAGTCGCGGCCCCGCGTGGGGCCGCCCTATCCAGCGGACGCAGCCGGCTGCCGCGTCCCGTCCCCCTCTGGTCCCGTGTGGTCACGAGACCACAACCTGCCGATGCGACTTCAGCCGTCGTGGCTCTTTTCCGCAGCGCCCCGGCGGGCTGCTCCGTGGACCACCGGACGAGTTCCAGTGGTTGGAATTGCGTTTCGTCTTCGCTAATGGCCCTCTCAGGGTCCGTCCTCCACTGCGAGGACCTCACATCGCCCGTGCGCCTTACTTTTTCGTCGCCCGCCAATCCACAAACCAAGAACAAAAGGACGGTGGGTTCTGACTTGTTTGTTGGTCCTCACCCACCGCTTTAGTGGTTTTAAAAGACTCACAACAAATATTTAAACCAACCGCGAATATAATCACATAGATTAAAAATGAACAAAACCCCTAACTCAACGTTGTCGTTGAACGTGAGTTCTTCATGGAATTGACAGTCACAGAAGAAGAGGATCTTCACTTCGTAGAAGGGGCGTCGCTGTCGTTGCGGTACACGGCGTCGTGGGGAAGGAACGTCGTGGAAGAAACGTCCCGGAAGGAGGGTCGTCGGCATCGCGATACATGATGTCGCATCGTCGATCTCCGAGGGTTCGACATTCTTCGTCTCCCTTCATCGAAGGCCGGCGTTCTTCGTCGGCGATGATGCGTTCTTCGTGTTCTTCATGTTTTTCAACGAAGAAGGATGAAGATCTTCAAGCCTTAGAGTTTCTCCAAAACCTCTCAACAAGAAACCCCTCAAAAAACCTAGTGTTAGTCTTACTTTATTCCCATGGCAACAATTAGAAATTAAAATTTAAGAAACGAACTATTAATTCGATGAATTAATTGTAACGACTTAACTGCCCAATTAATAGGGGCATTTAGTATTTAAGAAAACGTATCGGTTGACTTTATTTAAAAGAGGTTTTCGCGGGTGTGTTACTTAGAGGAAAAGAAACGGTGGGGATCTTGCGGGCCCCACTTCACAAATATCCTACCAAGTGTGTAGGATATTGTCGGTCCCACCTTATCTGCTTAACCTGGCTTAAGTGGATTTAAGTGGCTTTAAGTGAAATAAAATAAAGTGTCGCAGCACGTTTATTTTATTTCTTAACTTAACACCAAAAATTAAAAACCACACCTGAGCAAACGAAACTCTGGAAAAAAGGAATTTCTAATCAAATCCCGGCACTTCGATTCCATCGGTGCCCTCGAAATTTGATTTTGAGCACCGGTTCAAAAGTTAGAAAAACCCGCTCGTTCGTTCTCTGAACGTACCCAAGCCAAACTTTGGAAAATGATTCTGGGCACACCGGGCCTCAGAATCTGGTGCCGTCAGAAATTGAGTTCTTGTAAAAATCCTAAGAAAATTAAGAAAAACAATTTCCTTGAATTTTACAGGTCTTTAAAATGTGTATGGGTATTCACTACACAATTGTTTAGCATGGAAAACCATGGTGAAATTTTGGTAGCATAACGGGTGTTCATGAATGTTCATGGGAGGGATTGATGAGTATGAAATGGGAATATCATTATTTATACATAGAATTTAAATGAAGGGGGATATTTAAGAACATATCCCAATACTTGGAAACTAGAATATATGTCATAGGTTAAATAAGATACTTCAATAATGTGGATATGGGGAGGATCCCTTACATAGAGAGGGTGATTTTAAATTATTGGGAGGAGATTCTTGAGAGATTAGGTGAACCATGGGAGGACTATAGAGAGGGGAGGTAATATTATAAATTTTCTCCAAGTTTTTTGAGTGAAGAAAACTGGGAGTTTTTTTTGGGTGTGTATAGGAATTAATAGGGCAATTAATTATCAATTATCAAACATTGGTTTTGTACTCTGTATAATAAAATATCCAAGACAAAAAACTATCTTGTGGGTTTCCCATTATTTCTTTCAAATATGTTTGTACTTAATTATTAAGTTCAGCCAAGGGATGAACTTATTACAAAGACATCATTATTGATGTAGAAGTGATTCATGTTCTTAAATAAATGATTTTGAACATTAAAATTTATTATACGTTTTGGGGGATTCATAATGGATTAATAAATTTATTAAAATATCCTAAAAATGATATTATTATAAAGTGAAATAAATATTTTGTATTGGATACCATTTATAGTATTTATTATATCATTTTTGATAATTATGACATCATAATAAAGACATTATATTTATACTATAGTTAATTTTTACCCAAATATTCGTCTTCCTTATAAAATTATGAAGAACTACTCATTGGATGATTTTAAAATTATGGTTTCAAAATATAATATTAATTTTATCTAAATATTATTCTAAATATGTGAATTTTTAATTTTAAAATAAGAATATAATTTTTTTTGAGAAATACTATTTTTTTACAATAATAGTTTTCAATCCCTAATAAAAAATAAACTTGTATTCAAAAAAAATACATAATAATTTATAATTAATAACAAATATTTAATAATAATATTAATGTAAAATATTTTTATATTCAAAAATTCATAAAATCATCAAAATAAATTCCTAAATTGAATATGAATATTACCCAAAAATATAATTTAGTTTTTATTGTATCAAAGTAAAAAATAATATTTAATGTAACAATAATAAGATGAAAATATATTTATTATTCTATAAAATATATATTCATATAATTAGGGTCTTGATAAATATCCATTCAATACACCAAAAAACAATCCATGAGTAAGTACCACCATGATGAGAATTTAATGGGGTGGTTTGGCGTAAATGGTTTGGGCCATGATCTTGATGATCTTGAACTTATCCCACAAACAGTTTCTCTATTGATTTACTTATTGGATCTGAACTTGGTATTGGTCCATGGAAAATACTAAGGATGCTACCACCCTTATAATCTCTGATAAATGGGATTCATAGGGTACATTTCTACAAGTTGATGAAATATCATTATTTATATCAATTAGTGTTTTCAAAACCATACATTTATACCACTAATATTATCACTGTTAAAATGATATATTATAAACAATAATTATACTTAACAATATATCAATTATAATAAGAAATAATAAAATTAAATAAGTGGATGTGTTTTCTATAACAATAATACATAAAAATAAAATTTATTTAACCTAAAAGGGGGTTTTATTTATAACAGTTAGGGTTGTTATTGTTTTTACAGAATGTCTTAGCATGATTTTTAAGGTGAAATATCCTATTTATCAATACAATTCTTACAAATGAAATAGTGAATAGACCCAAATAAAAAAATAAATTGGAATAATATGAACAAACCTATAATATTCATATTACCACATCAATAGATGGTTCAATATCTGTAGATGTTATCAAAATGAATTTATAAACCCATTTTGGTTTGTGATCCTAATGATTTCCATCCATCATTATTATATTTAGACAACTAGTCACATAATAAACCATCTCAGTACAATTAAATGATTTACATTAATGTTTTCATCATTTGTGTGCTCATTTTGTTTTAATTAATGACCCATATGTCTAATAATATAATATTAGAAACAATATATAGATTTTATAATAAATTATCTAGGGTTTTTTATAACATAATAATATCTAAATGAAATAATGATTTTTATAGAAATGGATTTAGATGGTGGTGATTCCCCATTTCCTTCCATGCTTTCCTTTTTCTTATTCTTGTTTTTATTAAATATGTGATCATAATATATCGATATTTCTACCTTATTTTTACTTTGGAAATGTTTCTCATATATTTTTAATTCACTAAAATATAAATCTCTTTGATATTATTGTTTCAATCCTTAGTAAAACTGAATAATTTTACAATCAATATTCCGTATAATATTTGGTGCATTCCTTTCCTATAAGGTGATGTTTTATTCTTACATAACCACTAAATAATCTTAATTATTTTAAAATTTTTAAAATTTGTTTCCATTATAAATGGAACACACTTTGGAATATAATTCTCAAGGAATATATTCTTAAAATTATCCCAATACATGGGATAATTCAATTCTCTTTCTCTTAATTTTTAACCATTTTACACCATTGATTATATCCAACTTCCAAATGGGAAATATAATGTGTCACATTTTGAAAATATTTAAAACCAATGAAGTTGAATATCTAATCCATGTAATTAAATATTTATTCCACTATCACAGGGTTAGATGATCCATTGAATTTTTAAGGGTGTTATTGGATGAAATGCTATACTATAGACATATTCCTATATGGTAAATGTTGTTTCTATAGTGAATATATACCACCAAAATTAATATAACATTATAATTAATCAATCTTAATTTAGAAAATAATCTATTTCAATAATAACTATACATCAATTCTGATTTAGAAGGATATTGTCCTCTAGGTTCCTCTATACATCAACTTCCTTTTTTCCACTATGGACAGCCATTCAAAATAGATATAGTTTATATGAAGAAACATGTTTATAATCTTATTATGTATCATGTTAAATGTAAATTATAATTATAAGGCCACAGCCTTAAACCTTACATAATATTGAATGAAATGAATAATTCACATTGAGGATCTTTTCAGGTTTATAGTTTTAGAGAATTAGGACATAACTATTACATCTCAAAAGATTACAAAGTAGACACTTCTACTATGTTTCCATAGAATAAAAAAACTCTTAAAATGAAACATGTCTAGTTCCATGATTTATATAGCATGACATTACCTTGATCCCATCCATGACCCTATTCCACATTAGGTCCTGTGAAAAACATTTCAAAAAAACTTGGGGTGAGCTTAAAGAGCTCAGTAAGGGATACACAAAGAATGAAAACTGTTAGTTTTTCAAACATCACGGAAACCATGTATACTTTATCAAAGTAATACCTTCACCTTCATGAAGTAGTAAAAACTCTTCACTGAATATAATATCATTACATACCCTTTTGTAACCAAAGGATTAACATAAAACCCATATAAAGATCACATAACATATAAAGGTAACTTGGGACCTAAACATACTTAAGTGGAATAACCATACGGCCGGCTTCCACACATATCACTTAATGGAATAGCCATACGGCTGACTTCCATAACCAATGCATTGGAGGTTATAACGTAACCACCCGTCCTGGTATTCATGACACCACCTATCATATGGTTTATCACATAACCACCTGTCAAATGTCCGAGTACCAATATAAAATCATAAAACATAAAACCAATATAAAGGAATGATAACATTTCCACATTTCAATCACAATATATAATTTAAATATATTGACATAATAGAATCCTTTATCAAAACCATTTTCAATACCAAAATACATAAAAGAGTATATAGTATTTATTTTATTTTAAAAACATTATGGCTTGTTGAGTAATCCAAAGACAAGATAATACTCGCGGCGGCGAAAAAGGTCATTGTCACCGCGTACGTTAAAAAACATTCCTTTTTGTAGTTTAGTAAAACGCTTCGTAGAAAACAATTCTTTTTGTATAAAAGTAAAAGTAAAAGGGGCTTATACACCGTATAAATGAAATTTGTGTATAAAATGAAATATTCCTCAATGAAAGGAGATTGAGACGAAGTCCCTTACCTCAGGTCCGACTTGACTCTATCATTCTTTAACGTCCTCAAAATCGGGTAACTCCCTTTGGTTTGAGCTCAAAGGCTTCCTTGGGAAGACTTCTGCCCAATGTGAGCCTTCAAGGAGTAAGAGAGGGAAGTGGAGAGACAAAATGGGAAGAGGTTGGCCGAGCCAAAGGCTTTGGGAGTGTGGGTAATGAGGTAGAGGTGGGGGACTTTTATAAGAGGATAGGAGGGGCACTCTTGTAATGTTACAAAATGTTACTTTATTTTCAAAAGAGTTTCGGATTTTAAAGGTCCCAAATTGATTTAATTCTAGGATAATGTGATAAGGGTTCGAAATCCACCCATCCAATAGGTTTTGGACATGTGTAGGTCTTATATTTTACATTATCATTCCATTTTATTTAAATCCATTATTAATGAGGTAATCGCTGCATCATCATGATGTCATAAATAATTTAATTTATTTAATGTCTAAAAATTATAAAAAAAATACTATGATGTAGGAAGTCTTTTTATCTTTCTAATTAATATTTATAGTCAAAATTATGACTTGTATAACCCCATGTAAAAATTGTTTTAGTAAAACAACTAATGTTTGTGTCATTTTTATTTTAACATTAAATAAAAAGTTATTAATGTCATTTTCCAACCAAAGTGGCTCCATGGGGTCCCCAAGTTGACGCATGGATTGTATTGGTCTTCCATGACACATCCAATGAGGGTAGGACATGTTTCAAGCTCATCTCATATTATTAAAACATTATTTTTACCTTAAAGTACACTAATTACCTCTAATCGCGATAAAGAACTTAAGAGTTACTATTCACCAGAAAATTATTTTAATCTCATTGAACCACATTTTACTTATTAATGAAAACCATGTATTTCAGATTTTTTAAATTCAAAACACATAAGTGGTAAAATTTCATTTAAAGGAAAATCAGTTTTTATAAGTACCACTTAGTGGTTTCACTATTCATAAAAAATTGGAGTTTTTCAGAAAAATACCAAAAATTCACCCTAAGCTATATTTGATATTCCGAATTCAAAAATGAATTCTCTTTTTCAAAATTCAAAACATATAAGTCAAATTAATTAGTTTAATAATTAATTCCCACTGTCATGACAAATAGCGTGTTTTTATGAAATAATAATTATCAAAAGATTGACACTAGTTTAAGTCTGATTTCAAAGTGAAATTAATTCCAATGACCACTATTGGATTTAATGGTAAAAATATTTTCTAATTTCACTTTAAAACCAATTCAAATGATAATCTAATCATATAAATAAATTATATTAAAAATAGGTTTTGAATTAAAATACAACATTTTACACTATTCATTAAAAATGAACTTTATCGGAAAGATACCAAAAATTTACACAAAGTAAATTTTGATATCCCAATTCTAAATAAGAGTTATATTTGTTCCAATAGAATGTATTAGAGTGATCAAAACTATATTTAATGATGGTTCTCCATCAAAAGGTGATAAGTGAACCTTTAGTGAAAATTAGGGTATAAATGCCTAAAATTGAATTCTTTCCATATTTTAAGCCTTTATCTTTTATTGGATAAATGTAAAAACATTTAAAAAACATATATAATCATATATTAGTTATTTATATCCATTCCCGCCAATACAACGACTACATGTTAACTACCATTTAAAATAATATTATTATATTACTAGTGTGCAACGTAAGTTTTCAAAGAAACTCATCGTTGCGTATCGGGTACGCTATCGAACATAGCAACCCCTTTAAAGTAAAATTAATATTTTATTCGCAAATATTAATAAATATGAAAATTTATTATTCTTTATTTGCCTGGGATGTTACATCCTTCCCCCCTTTTGGGAATTGCGTCATTACAATTTTATTCACTTATCAAAATAAGTGGGGGTATTTATCCCTCATAGCATTTTCAGATTCACACGTTGCCTCTTCAACCATATGGTTTTTCCACAAAACCTTTACCTGGTAGATTACCTTATTTCGCAACACTTGCTGTCTTCGGTCAAGAATCTGGACTGGTTGTTCTTCATAAGAGAGATTCTCTTCCAACTGAACTACCTCTAGGATGAAAACATGAGATGAATCTGGCATATACTTCCTCAACATCGAAACATGAAAAACATTGTGTACCTGAGATAAACTCGGAGGTAATGCCACTTTGTATGCAACTGATCCCACTCTATCTAGAATTTTATATGGTCCAATGAACCTTGGACTCAGCTTTCCTTTCTTACCAAATCGCATCACACTTTTCCATGGAGAAACCTTGAGAAAAACATGATCACCTACCTCGAAAGATAGATCCTTCCCCCGGTTATCTGCATAACTCTTCTTCCTTCTTTGAGCTGTTCTCATGTGTTTATGAATCAACTAAACTTTTTCTGCCAACTCTTCTACCACTTATAGTCCCATCAGCTTCCTTTCACCCACTTCATCCCAAAATGCTGTAGTTCGACACCACTTCCCATATAATGCCTCAAATGGTGCCATCTGTATGCTGGAATTAAAACTGTTATTATATGAAAACTCAACCAAAGAAATATGTTGGTCCCAACATCCCTAATAATACATCAAACAAGCTCGTAGCATATCCTACAAGGTCTGAATTGTTCGTTTAGACTTCCCATATGATTGAGGATGAAAAGCTGTACTAAAAACTTAATTCAGTACCCAACGACTTCTGAAGGCCTTTCCAAAAGATAGAAGTAAACCTAGGATCACAGTCCGATACAATGGAGAGAGGAAATCCATTTAACCTAACTATCTCCTTACAATACAAACGGGAAAGTTGATATAGGGAAAAATTATCTCATATAGGAAAGAAATGATCAAATTTAGTCAACCGATCAATAATAACCTAGATTGCATTATTACCTCGAGATGTCCTCGGTAATCCCACAACAAAGTCCATGGATATATTCTCCCATTTCCACTCTGGCACAGGTAGAGGCTGAAGCATCCCTTTTAGTAACTGCCACTCTACATTAACCTGCTGAAAAGTCAAACACTTCACAGTAAAATCAGCAGTATCTCTTTTCATTCCATCCCACCAGTAATACTCCCGCAGATCTCTGTACATCTTAGTACTTCAAGGATGAACTGAAAACAGAGAACTATGAGCTTCACATAACAACTATTTCTTTAACTGTGAATCAAAAGGCACACACAATCTCTTCCCAAATATCAAAACACAATCATTATCAATGTTGAATTCAGGAAACTTACCCTTCTGAACAAACTCTACCTTTTTCTGCAACTCACTATCTTGCTTCTGTGCTTGCTTGATTCTGTCTGATAGAGAGGATTTCACTGATACCTGAAACAAAATAGAAGAACATCCTTCACCAACAACTTCTATGCCAAAGTTCATCAAATCAAAAACCAAAGGATCTCATTCCAAACATAGCATGGTTAATGAAGCATTACTTTTTTGACTCAAAGCATCAGCCACTTTATTTTCTTTTCCCGGATGGCAGTGAATTGTACAATCATAATCCTTGATTAATTCCAGCCATCTCCTCTGTCTCATGTTCAATTCTTTCTGAGTGAATATATTCTTTAAACTTTTTTGATTAGTATATATTTCACACTTTACTCCGTACAAATGATCCTCCAAATTTTTAAAGCAAAAACAACAATAGCTAATTCCAAATCATGTGTAGGGTAATTTACCTCATGAGTTTCCAACTAAAGTGAAGCATAAGCAATTACCTAATCATTCTTCATAAGGACACAACCAAGTCCCTTCAACGAAGCATCACTGTATATAACAAACTCACCATTCCTAGAAGGAAGTGCCAAAACTGGAGAATTCACCAATCTTATCTTCAACTCCTGAAAACAATCTTCACATTCTTTTGTCCATATGAACTTAACACCCTTACGAGTTAGCTTAGTCATTGGACTAGATAACCGTGAAACGTTTTCAACAAACCTTCGGTATTAACCTGCCAAACCAAGAAAACTATGGATCTTGGTTACATTTTTGGGACTTGGACATTCTTCAACAACCTTTGTTTTAGCAGGATCAATAGTTCTCCCATCTTTAGAAATAATGTGACCAAGGAAAGAAATTTGTTGCAAACAAAACTCACACTTGCTGAATTTTCCATACAGTTTCTTTTCTTTTAAGGTTTTCAAGATAACCCTAAAATGACTTTCATGTTCCTCTTTACATTTAGAAAACACCAAAATATCATCAATAACACAACCACCATTTATCACCTAATTCAACTGAGCCATCACTGTAGTAAACTGCTCAATTCTGATTCTGACCATCTCATGATACTAATTTGAAAGGTCATTTCCCCCTGTATGCCTTCCCAAAAAAGATGTTATGTTTCCTCTCTGAAAAACCATTCTTAACACAGAAATATATTAGGCGAAGCAACATGGTAATCTTTAAATGCTATATCATTTCAATCATACCATAAATTAACTTATAATTTTACACTTTTCTAACTCCTAATGTTGTCTAAACTGACCATTGATACCAACTATAAGGCCCCAGCCTTAAACCATACTTAATATTGAATTAAATGAATAATTCACATTGAGGATATTTTCAGGCTTAGATTTTTAGAGAATTAGGACATAACTATTACATCTCAAAAGATTACAATGTAGAAACTTCTACTATGTTTCCATAGAATGAAAAAACTCTTAAAATGAAACATGTCTAGTTCCATGTTTTATATAGCATGAGTTTCCCTTGATCCCATCCTTGACCCTATTCCACATTAGGTCCTGTGAAAAACATATCAAAAAAACATGGGGTGAGCATAAAGAGCACAGTAAGGGATACACAAAGAATGAAAACTTTTAGTTTTTCAAACATCACGTAAACCATGTATACTTTATCAAAGTAATACCTTCACCTTCATGAAGTAGTAAAAACTTTTCACTGAATATAATATCATTACATACCCTTTTGTAACCAAAGGATTAACATAAAACCCATATAAATATCACATAATAAATGAAGGTAACTTGGGACATAAACATACTTAAGTGGAATAACCATACAGTCGACTTCCACACATATCACATAATGGACTTTCCATACGGTCGACTTCAATACCCAATGCATTGGAGGTTATAACGTAACCACCCATCCTGGTATTCACGGCACCACCTGTTATATAGTTTTTCATGTAACCACCCATCAAATGTCCAAGTACCAATATAAAATCATAAAACATAAAACAAATATAAAGGAATGATAACATTTCCACATTTCAATCACAATATATAATTTAAATATATTGACATAATAGAATCCTTTATCAAAACCATTTTCAATACCAAAATAAATAAAAGAGTATATGGTATTTATTTTATTTTAAAAACATTATGGCTTTTTGAGGAAGCCAAAGACCAAATAATACTCGCGGCGGCGGAAAAGGTCGTTGTCACCACAAACGTTAAAAAAACATTCCTTTTTGTCGTTTAGTAAAACGCTTCGTAGAAAAAGATTCCTTTTGTATAAAAGTAAAAGGAAAAGGGTTTTATACACCATATAAAAGAAAGTTGTGTATAAAATGAAATATTCCTAAATGAAAGTAGACTGAAATGAAGTCCCTTACCTTGGGTCCATCTTGACTCGATGGTTCTTTAACGTCCTCAAAATCAGGTAACTACCATTGGTTGGAGCTCAAAGGCTTCCTTGGGAAGACTTCTGCACAAAGTGATGCTTCAAGGAGTAAGAGAGGGAAGTGGAGAGACAAAATGGGCAGAGGTTGGCCGAGCCAAAGGCTTTGGGAGTGTGGGTATGGAGGTAGAGGTGTGGGCCTTTTATAAGAGTAGAGGAGGGGCACTCTTGTAATGTTACAAAATGTTACTTTATTTTCAAAAGAGTTTCAGATTTTAAAGGTCCCAAATTGATGTAATTCGAGGATAAGGTGATAAGGGTTAGAAATCCACCCATACAATATGTTTTGGCCATGTGTAGGTCTTAGATTTTACATTATCTTTCCATTTTATTTAACTCCATTATTAATGAGGTAATCACTGAATCATCATGATGTCATAAATAATTTATTTTATTTAATGTCTAAAAATTACAAAAAAACTACTATGATGTAGGAAATTTTTTTATCTTTCGAATGAATATTTATAGCAAAACTTCTGACTTGTATAACCCCATTTAAATTTTTTTTAGTAAAACAACTCATACTTGTGTCATTTTTATTTTAACATTAAATAAAAAGTTATTAATGTCATTTTCCAACCAATGTGGAACCATGGGGTCCCCAAGTTGACCAATGGATTGTATTGGTCGGTCATGACACATCCAATGAGCGTAGGACATGTGTCAAGCTCATCTCATATTATTAAATCATTATTTTTACCTTTAACTACACTAATTACCTCTAATCGCGATTAAGAACCTAAGAGTTACTATTCACCAAAAAATTATTTTAATCTCATTGAACCACATTTTACTTCTTAATGACAACCATATATGTCAGATTTTTGAAATTCAAAACACAGAAGTGGTAAGATATCATTTAAACGAAAAATCAGTTTTTATAAGTACCACTTAGTGGTTTCACTATTCATAAAAAATTGGAGTTTTTCAGAAAAATACCAAAAATTCACACTAAGCTATATTGGATATTCCGAATTCAAAAATGAAGCCTATTTTACAAAATTCAAAACATATAAGTCACATTAATTAATATAATAATTAATTCCCACTATCATGACAAATAGCGTGTTTTTATGAAACAATAAGTATCAAAAGATTGACACTAGTTTAAGTCCGATTTCAAAGTGAAATTAATTCCAATGACCACTATTGGATTTAAGGGTAAAAATATTTTCTAATTTCACATTAAAACCAATTCATATGATAATCTAATCAGATAAATAAATTAGATTAAAAAGAGGTTTTGAATTAAAATACAACATTTTACACTATTCATTAAAAAATGAACTTTATCCGAAAGATACCAAACATTTACACAAAGTAAATTTTGATGTCCTGATTCTAAAGAAGAGTTATATTTGGTCCAATAGAATGTATAAGAGTGATCAAAACTATATTTAATGAAGGTTCGCCATCAAAAGGTGATAAGTGAACCTATAGTGAAAATTAGGGTATAAATGCCTAAAATTTAATTCATTCCATATTTTAAGCCTTTATCTTTTATTGGATAAATGTAAAAACATTTAAAGAACATATATAATCATATTTTAGTTATTTCTATCCATTTTTGCCAATACAACGGCTACATGTTAACTACCATTTAAAATAATATTATTATATTACTAGTGTGCAACGTAAGTTTTCAAAGAAACTCATCGTTGCGTATCGGGTATGATATCGAACATAGAAACCCCTTTAAAGTAAAATTAATATTTAATTCGAAAATACTAATAAATATGAAAATATATTATTCTTTATTTACCTGGTATTTTACAATAATATCCTAAGTGTATGTATATACAATATTATAACATCTATAATTAGTTGAAATCTCCTCTCATACCAATTATAATTATCTGATATTAAACAATCTGCAAATTTAATCTGTAGAAAAGAATTCAATTTTTTTCCTAGATATTTTATGTTCAGTGTTATAATGAATTTTTTCATCATTATTATATATATATATATATACATATGAAAAATTTAAAAATTCCACTTATGACCCATTTTCTTCCACTACATGAATTTTTTATAATGAAACATGTTCTCCTTTCATGAAAATTATTTATGGATTTTAATACGAATTAGTATATATTATTATACATCCTTATACCTAATGAAACAAATTAAAAGCATGGAAATAGAACAAAATGATTAGTAATGGGAATATTAAAAGAAATAATGAACGTTGTTATTCTATTTTAGTGCAATTAGATTTTGAAAGATAATTTTTCTTTAACATAATAAACATTGATATCAAATAATACTTACTAAGTAAATCATCTTTACTTCACAAATTATTTCATAAAACTAGTTATTTGACAACATAAGGGAAAAATAATTATGATGAGGGTTTCTTAAAAAACACAAGAACCCATAATTTTTTTTTCAGAAAAAAACATTCATAACCTTAATGTTTATAATTATTCCTTAAAAAACATCATTATCATACATTTGAAAATCAAATTTTTTCCGTGAATACTCATTTTAAATAATATATTATTTATATAGGTTCCCTAATAAATAATCTTTATATAACCCTAAAAATAACCCTTATAAGAACCTGTATAAGTGGAATAACCAATATGGTCACCTTTTAAAATAATTCTCCATATAACATAATCGTTAAATGTTTTATTATAAAACTATATTGAGCTCAACCATCATGAGAGCTACATTGGGGTCAACCATCATTAATTGAAAATATACAATGAAAATTACAAGAATGATCTATATAAAATTTTTCATTTACATTATCATTCTAAAAAAATATCATTTTGAATTCATAAGTAAAATAATTTCAGCTATTCATTTATCACATTATAGTAAAATAAAATTTCCAAAACTAAAATACCAAGAATAATGGGAGGGAGTGTTTTTTATGGAAACATTAAATTATATCAATTAATACATAAATTAAATATTATTTTTGAATGTGGTAAAACCTATTTTATCTATATATGTAAAAATATAACATTCCTCTCAACTTTTATAATGAAAATAAAAAATTCTTTATATATTGATTGGGACATCAGGCCAGAGGTTATTCCATCTTTGGTTACTAATGATGATAAATTGTTACATAATAGGACTCCTCTTGATAATGAAATCAATGACAAAGTCTTTATCTTAAATGAGGATGGTTCCCCTAGACCAGATGGCTTTAGTAATGGATTTTACCAAAAGAACTGGGATGTTATTCAGGATGATGTTTGCCGAATAGAGAAAACATTCTTTGACTAAGGCACTCTTCTGCATGGAATTAATGCTCGATTTCTTGTCCTTATCCCTAAAACTGGTAATGATGATGAAATTCACCTCATCATACCCATTGCTCTCATAAAATCTCTCTTTATTGATCATTACTAAATTGATTTCCAATAGAATTAATGTGATTAATAACAGAACAGTCTCTTGAAACCAATTTGGATTCATCAAGGGAAGATCAATCCAAGAATGTATCTTTCTTGCCTATGAGTCCCCTAACCTTTTAAGAAGGAAAAATAGAGGAGGTAATGTCTCCATTAAGATAGATATTGCTAAGGGTTTTGATACCATTGATTGGAACATCATGTTTAATGTCTATAGGAAGTTTGGATTCAATGGAACATTCATTAATAGTGTTAAAACCCTTTTCAATTTAGATAATATTTTCATTCTCATTAATGGTTCACCTAGAGGTTATTTTAAATGCTCTAAGGGTGTAAGATAAGGTGACCCTCTTTCAGCAATTCTGTTCTCTATTGCTAAAGACTACATTAGTAGGTTGCTCATTCAATCTATAGAAAATCAAAATATCAAACCTATCACGGCTTCTAGAAACTTGACCACCCCCTCAAACCTCCTTTATTCCAATTATACAATTATCTTTGTTCAAGGAGACAAAAATAACATCAATAACCTTAAGAATATCTTCCTTCATTACCATGATGTGTCTGGTCAACACATCAATTGGAATAAATCTTACAAATATTTTGCTAAAGTCTTTTTCTCCAATAGAAAACTCAACATTTCTAATTTATTAGTGGTCAAAGAGGGTTATCTACCCCTCACTTACCTTGGAGTTCCTATTTTTTGGGGTAAAACAAAATCAGATCATATCTCTCCTAACATTGATCAAATTCTTTGACAACTTTCCTCTAGGAAGGGCTCAAATCTTTCAATGGCTGGGAGATTTTTCCTGGTTAAATCCACTACTGTTTCCCAATTGGTCTACTCTATGATGATTTATAAATGGCAGAAAGGTATGTTAAATCACATCGATGTTTCCATTAAAAACATTGTTTGGACTAGTAGTACCTTGGAGAGGAAATTGGTTACTATCCACTGGGCTAACTGCTATAAACCAATTGATAAAGGAGGTGTTGGTATTAAGAATCCTACTAATTTCAATGAACCTCTCCAAGCTATGCTTACTTTAGACCAAATTCATAATGACTCTCCCTCTATGAATTTTCTTATATCTATATTTCTCAATAAACACATAAATAATCAAGTCCACTTTCTTACTTCCTCTATTTGGATTGATATTAAAAACACGTTCATTTTTATTATAGATAATTCCAGATAGATGTCTAGTAAAGACTCTAATTTAATATTTTTGTTTGACAATCAAAATGTCGCTCCATTGTTATCCTTGATGTCCAATAACCACCCTACTTTTCTCAATAATGATACCATAAAGAATGTCATGATAATTCCTAACCCTGACTTTAAATTTGAAATAAAACAAATCCTTGAGAACTACCCCTTAACCAACACTAATGATTTCTTGATTTGGGAAGCTTCTCACAATGGAATGCTTGATTCTAAAAAATACCACAATCATCTATTTATTAAAGAAGACAAAAATATTAAAAACATTAATAAACCCTGGCATAGACCTTTGAGATTCACATTAATTTGGCACATTGCTCATTTTAAAATCCCCACAGATGATTGCTTATAAAACATTAGTATTAATCTTCGCTCCGAATTTCGAATGTGTAATCAACATAAAGGGGATATTAATCATCATTTCCTTTATTTTGATACAAAAAATTATATCTAGAATTATATTTCTGACATCCTTGAGTGATGATGGTTGCTAGATAGTTCTATTACATTATAGATTCAACAATGCACAAACATTTCTGACTCCCAAAAAATCAAAAATATTCTTCTTTTAGTTTTTGCAGAGCTTCTTTATATAATCTGGTATGGTTGAAATGATTTTATTTTTCATAATAAATTATTAAATATTAATGCAAGTAAAATTAAAATTCTCATGGCCATCCGTGAGGTGGCCTCTATTCAAAAGGATCAATTTAGCAACTCAGTTTGAGAATTTGGGTACTTCGTCGGATTGAAGTGAATGGGAAATATCATCACCCAAAGTCTACCATTTATGTGTTCTGGCATCCTCCTCCCCCAGGATGGATTAAATTTAACATTGATGGTTCCCCAAAAGGCAACCCCATCCCAGGGGTTTGTAGAGAAATTTTTAGGAATCACCTGGATCAGACTCTTGGATGCTTTTATGGATGTTGTGGAACTACTTCCTCGCTGGAAGTGGAGATGATGAGTGTTATCCATGCTATCTCTTTTGTAAGGTTTTGTAACTAGAATAATATGTGGATCGAGAGTGACTGCACTACTATTATCCAGGCCATCAGAAGTGGTACCATTCATCTTGCCTGGCCGCTCATTACTCTCTAGATTGATTTTTTGAACTCTGTTTCTGAGATCAACTTCATGACCACTAACACCTACCATTAAGCTAATAGGAATACTGACGGGCTTGCCAATATGGGTGTTTCTCATGCTATGATTTGGAGTGACGATCTTCCTCCTGAGTTACTCCCTTTCTATGTTAGGGATGTTAAAAAAATTCCATATTTCAGACTTATGTAATCTCTTTTTTTATCAATAATTATTGGTGTTTTGGTCATTGACCAGAACACTACCTTTCAAAAAAAGAACAATAAGATAATGAAAATACATCTTTAAAACATTTGAAATGAGGTTTATAATGTAATGTGTCCCTTAACATGAGTCTCAATCATCACATATAATGTTTTTCATTTTAAATAAAAAATAAATGTGATTTATTTAATTCATTAAAATAATTTCATGTTTTTTATTCCTTTTATTTTATTTTTTACTAGGGTGCATCTAATTACTTAATCAATTAAGTTCACATTGGATATTTTGATGATATTCAACTAATATATCAAAAGTGAATTTAGAATGTTAACTATAGTAAAATTTATAGTTGATAATAATATGTAGAATAATTATAATTTTAATAAATTAATTATCATTTTATCACATTAATGATGGTTATATAAAGTGAACTATGTTATAATTTTGGAGTTGGAATGCAATACATTCACATGAGTAATGTGTCCATTTTTCGATAAAAATTATGGAAAGAAATTAGGTATTAATTTATTTTTAGAAAAGTTTTATTTTAATATAAATATTATATTATATCATTAAAAACATTTATATATACGATCCATTTTATTTGGTGATGAAAAATATTTAAAATCTCTTCATATAGGTAGTAATCCACAGGTATGTATGAACAATGTTATAATTTATAAATGGATGGAAAATTGAAGATACTATATTATATATTATCATTAAATAATGATAAATATGTTATTATTACCATATATAAAAATTAAACATATCATTATCACCTAATATGAGTGGTTGTGATTTAAATTTAAGTGCATCTATTCATGAATGAGGATATCCTCACGCACAGACGAACGATGATATTATTCACTATTTAATGCAAAAGTAGATTAAAATGAGTTTTAATATAATCAAAATAACATTATATTATATATGAGAAAATTATACTTTTATATCATCAAAATTTAGTATTATTAAGACTATTTAAATTAAGTAGTAAAATGAAAATGCACAATTAAGGATTATACCTCTTCATTAGAAAACTACCTTTGGATTACACTATAAGCCTTATAGATTTTTATTTTAATGAGAATAGAGCTAATAAATAATTGAGTAATAGTTTTTAAATAATTTGGGTAGGTATTGGGTAAACCATAGAGCTCAAAATGTTTGAGTAAATTAGGAGATCAATTTCTATTTTATAAGTGATTGGAGGGTCATTCTTGGGATTTATTCAATTATTAAATCAATATAAATTAATTTTCATAGAAAAGTGGATAAAAATTGAAATATTTCATTTTTTAGATACTAATTATCTTAAATAAATAATAAAATAAAATTTAGATCAGTTAATTTGATTCATTTACTATTATCATTTATTTTTATCCCAAGTTAACACTTTTGATGATTACTATGGTATTAATGTTTTTTACACTATAAGTGCCAACAAACCTTCTATAAATTGTAATGTGGACCATAAATAGACCCTGGTTTAAATTATAAACCATATCACAACCACTTGGATGAATATATTTTTATTAATTTTTATCCTTATATTAAAATGATGTCTATTATAAAATATCATTTATGAAATTTTTGGAACTATTCAATTAATATGATGTTAAATTATTCAATATAAAACATTAATTCATATTTAAAATTTTAAATAATCCCTAATTTTTTTTAAATGTATATTAAATCAATTGGAATGAAAAACTACCCAAAAATATATTACTTTTATAGATTTTAAAATCATTTAAATGATTTTCTACGGCTTTCACAAGCACTGTGTCTGGGATTCATTCGAATTTAATGTAATTACCTCATCAATGAAAATTTAAAATAATTTAACATGATTGATTAATAATTAATAAATAAAAGGAACTTATAAATCTACACATAAACTCTATTTTTCTTGGTGATTAAAATTTGGAGACATTAATACAATGAGAGTGATATTGGGTTCTTATTATTTATTTAAAATAATATTATGATCATTAAAAAGGGAAATAAAATGAAACCGAATCATTTTTTATCCTTTGATTATAATGGTTGAAAAAAATTATAAAATAAAATAAAATCATGCTTTGGTGATGATTTTTGGCTTGATAACATTATTTGTATCCTTAATTATAAAATATTTACTTATTAGTGTGACAAATATTTACTTCAATTTCTATTCAGAATGGAAAAAAATAAAAGAGGACTGATTGAAATTTTTTGACTACCAAATTACAAATATATAATAATTTTTCATGATTCAACTTAATATTTTTTTACATGTGACAGATATAGTATACACTTCCTTATAAGATACATGTGTAACTCATTATAAAGATAATCCTAGTTTAATAGAAGTGCAAATCGATTGGCTATCCATTACAATCATGAATCTCAAAGAATACAATGCAGTTAGGGATTAGATTTAACTTCTTATCAAACATTAATCATATCCTTTATAGAGATGTATGATTTAATACTTTGACCCAATCCTTGATAACCATATTTTGTTGATGATTATAAGCATAAATATTTTTTTAACTCGATGATGATTTGATGTGGTGTTTATTGGTTTAATAAATCTCTATAATTTCTTAAACAATATATAATCTCAAAAAATTATTCCCTATAACTTCATCCCATAATGTTGGTGTTCAAAATTTATTTACATTGAGTGATTTATATAGTTACATATGAATTCTTTAGTGGAAAATAAATTTTATAAGAACACAAAACAAATTATATTGATCCCAATCCTTATTGGTGTCCATATAGAAGTATTTGAGTATGATATTAAATTTAATAGTGGTACTATCATATTTGAAAACATTTCTATGACTATACATTGTACTAAAATTTTAATTTTTTGTTCATAAATTTAATTTTATGCAACATATACTTACAATAAACCTTTGTTCTGGATTATATATGACCAATATTGGTCCTCCATGAAACCTAACCACTTATCTAATATAAAACAATTTAACATTATTGGGAATTATTATTGAATTCAAATGATGTGATTTGTCATTGTATGATGATCCACTACTACTAATATGAAATGTTTCCATTAGACTTCTTCAAAACAACCATGTTAAATTCCAAGGTGATGTTTGTTAGTTTTCATGTTAGTATAGGTAATGGTTGTATAATCTCCTTAAAATATTACAATCATACCTTAACTTACTAAAATTCTAATTAATTTAACTTGTACTCAACTATATAATATTAAATATATAGCATCATAATTTATTTTTGATATCTGGCTAATTTTTTTTGTTTTCTAGATTGATAGATATTGTCATCGCATTGGCATGATCTGTATCTCCTTTATCTCTTTCTTTTAAGTACGCATAATAATTTCAAAAATATGTTAACATCATCTATATAAATGGTTATCTCTATTATTTTACCTTTATTAATTGATTTGACCTTAATTTAAATCAATATATCATCCAATTGTGTTATGTTATTTTTCCAGATAGATGGGTGTGAAATAATTTGTGAAAGTTAAGATATTTTTTCTCCATTTATGGTTGTTATAATATCCCATGATTTATTTATTAATTTTTATTAAAATAAATAATATTTTTAATTACTTGTTTAAACTCAAAACTAAATTAAAACAACTACAATAAATTTTATATAATATTACAATACATGATAAGGTATAACATGAGAATGAAAAATGAGACATTATTAAAAAAATAAAAGACGAATAAATTTATAAGAAAAAATAAATAATAAAAACATAAAATAATGGTTCTTCATGGACCACTGTGAGGATCATCACTTCAGTTTCCCATATAAATGTATGGAAAATATTTATAAAGATAATATATATGTTAAAATATAAAAAAAAGTTTGGGTGATTTAAGGTTATTTAAAGGAATACATTATTAACATTATATATAGTTATTCATATTATATAGCTATGAAGATTATATAATTATTAAAAAATTATCATTTAATTAGTGGCTATAGGAAAAAGTAATCACATTATGAAATCTATGTAGAAAAGGGAAAGAAATATAATTTATTAGTTTTAAAAATTCCTTATGAATTTGATTTGTCTGATCTTGTTTGGCAGGTAATATCACTAGGGTTTTCTCTATACCATGCCTTAGATTATCATTAATGAGTCTAGAATATGTGAAATCATTTGTGGGAGAATTTAAATCTCATAGAAATACTTACAATATCTATTCCAAAAAAATAGAATCCTAAAATAACAACTTCAACTTATCTTTCCATTAAGTCCTACTGTGCTTCCATATGGTACTAATGAGATGGGTTAACATATGGGATGGTTTCATATGATCGATTAGGTGAGATTAAAGAATGAACCAATATCCAAACGTCTCCATTTTATGGTGCTTTTTTATAACTATTCATGGAGACTCATGTTTTTCCCCATCAACTAGTTTTTATAGGGGATTTATTGTAAATACAAAAAGGGATACAAAAATAATCATCTAATTAATAATAAATATTATATTATAACAATTAAATGTATTTTATACATGATTAATTTCTATTAGGTTAACATTTAAATATTAATAAATGTCATAGTTTACACAAATTTATTGATAAAATTCAATTATTAACATACAAGTTACCAATTTTAAGGAATTAAAAATAAAATATTTTCATGGTAAAAATACTTTTTCCTAAAATTATTATAATTTATATATATTATCTATTTTTAAACTAATTGATTACTTTTAATATTGTTAAATATATTAATAAATTATTATGAAACTTAATTTTTATTAAAATATTTTCAACATGCATGAAAAATTCATAATTTTTTTAATTCTAATAATATTCAGTTATCTAATTTTTTTATATGTTATAGATTCTTATATTAAAATGAGTTTTTTTACCATTTTATATAATTTTTAATATATTTTTCGAATTTTTAATATTTATAACCAAATTTATTGATATGTTCATTTAAATTTCTAACAAAAAAAGTCATCAAGGAAAATAGAAGTAATCATGGTAAAATGATTATTTTTCAAATAATCATTTTATTAAAAATATATATTTTTATCAAACTAAATGAAATATAAGACATTACAATGGTGACTATAATTTTTTTAAAAATATATATCATATTAAAACTTATTTAATTTTTTAATTGATATAAAAAACAATTATAATACTCAATGCATGGAATTTTTTATTATATATAATTTCTATATCTTAGATTTAATTTAATATTTAATATATATATATATATCATGTTTTAAAAAAGGTGTTCAAATTTGGATCCCGAAGATAAAAGTTTAAAAATATGGGTCGTCTTATAATTCTAGTGAAAAATAATTCCCATGAAAAAATATTTAATCATGTTAGATAAGGGAAAACCTGAACAACCAAAAGGGAGTATATGTTCTTTAAATTATCTTGTCTCATAAACCATATATAACATAATTTTTAGGTGAAAAATTCATAAACACTTTTCTCACCAATATTTATTTACCTAAATCACCTAACAACCATGTTATTACATCATTACCCCTTAACCAACATTGATTTAAATGTAAAATTATCTGTTTCCCACCTTTAAAAGGATCTCATTTAAAAGCATAACAAGACACACTTATCTTTGGAATTTCTCTTGGACCCTCCCACATTATACCTCTCTTAGAATCCTCATAATAGTTTGGTTTCCATGGATTTCTAGAATGGGTCCCAATTACTTCTATTCAATGATGTTTTTCAAGAGGATACTCAAGTCCTAAATGAGGTTAAATCACTTTCATTGATGTTGAGAGTAATAGTGAGGTTTCTCATCTCAGAATTTTTTTTGTTTGAGATATTTTTCCTATTAATATCCAATTTTCATTTATATGATTTAAATAATATATATTTTTAATATTTATAACAAGATCATATTTATATTAATGGAATTTAATATTCTATTTAATGTTCTATATTTCTCGTGGTTTTGTTTCAAAGGATACCATGATAAATAAATTTCCATTACTTTAGTTCTGATCATTATTATTTAATATTATTCTTATAAGTTAGGAAAAATTTACCACATTTTAGAATTATATTTTAATTCATCACAAGTTTTTGGACATTTATATTTCCTCCACTCAAACTCTATTTTGAGGTTATTTACCTATGATATTATTCTATGTTTAACTTTTTACTCTATAAAAATACATCAACTTTAAGAACAATACTTTTCTTATTTGATAGGTTTCTCTTCCCCATGTTCACGTTATTTATTTTAATAAAATATATATTATTTAAATTTGATTCCAAAATAAGTATTAAAAAATTTGATCTCTTTATTTTTCTTTATATCTTTTCAAAATAATGTTTTATTACACTTAATATAACAGTAGTTTCAATAAATATATTTTTAAGTATTATTTATCTGTTCTCATGATAATATATATTTTTTAATCTAATTTTTTAACATAACCATTATTTATGTTTGATGGTACATTATTGTGGTTTTTCTAAATAAAGTTCTAAAAAGGGTTTCATGTTACCTTAGTGAAAATGATTTTTAAAAATGTCTCAAACATTTGTCCCTTATTAAAATTGTAAGAAATAATTTCCAAAAATTAATTTCCACAGTTTTAATTCCATTTATTAATAATCATAAAGATATTTATCTCCCTTTAAGTTGTGTTTAATAAATTTTATCATAAATTCCGAACTGAAAAAATAATTTTAGTACTTTTTTTAGTACAGCCAATTTAATTTTTTTAAACAATTTACATGATACGATTTAGAATCATTTTAATAATAATTTTACTTCCCAGAACTAGGGAATCATGTTGCGATTATTTTTTGATTTTGTTTTATTGAAGGATAAACAAATATACATTATTTGAATGAATTCAATATGATTAATTGGAACATCCAATCGATAATGGAAACCCTTTTTGATCATATACCAGAGTTAATAATTTTATATTTTCATCAATAGAGCTAGAATACAATAGTTTATAAATTTAGAAACTCTATAAGAAGAGATGATTTGTTATTTAATGATTTTTGAAATACAGTTGTTAATGATGATGTAAGGTGTAGGGATATTAAGGTGTTAACTGGAGGTTCCCAAAATTCAGATATAAGGGGTATTCTACCCCTTTAGAAGAAGGTATATTGTATGGAACCAATATAGGAAAATCCCAATAATTAGGCAGAATAAATTTTTCAATCCATGAACCTACTTGTTAAAAGTGATGGAAGAAAGGAAATTTCACGATGGACTGTAAGAGTTCAAGAAATAATACTTGAATTATATCCACATCTGGTATTTAAAACTCCATCAATAAAAATATAGTACTAGATTATTGGATTATATTTATTGAACAACTAGTATAATTATGGGTGTTGACTCGTGAGTGAATTTTTAATCAACTGGATATCAAAGATACATGAAAAAGAACGTATGTAGGATGTTTGTAATAGTCAATCTGGAAGATTGTGAAGTGATAAAACACATTTTTGTACAGTTTTTTTCTTATATTATATGACGTAATTTACTTATATCAGGTAAAATACATTTATATGTGGAATATATTTTCATAGGTCATTCACTTTTAATCATTTTTTATTAATTTTAACCAAATACGTCCTTAAATAATTATTCACTAAATGGGATAAAACTATAATATTTTCATTTTATGATGGATCTTTAATATTGTTGGATTAAATGGTTGGTGAAATCAATGTAGAATTGGACCCATCATGTTGGAAACTACATCATCATTTAGAAATTTTCTTCCAAATTACCTTGTGTATTAAGAATAAATTCAAATTTTAGATAGAGAAATAAATTGTGAAAATATAAGACTTCTGGAATAATATATCATTCTCATGTTTTCGAGGATAAAAGTTAGTTTAATTTGGATTTAATTATTATTAAAAATTTCTCCATTCAACCTTGTAATGTTTTACCACCCTAACCTCCCCTCCCCTCTAGATTTGGGTATTATTCTCTATTTTATGGTGTCTTTAGAGAATAATAATATTTTATCAATATAGAATTTGGTTTCAATTTATTTATATAATCATTTAAAGATAGAGATCTCTCAATGAATGGATCCCTTCATTTAAGAATTATTATTCTTCATCACGTTGTTATGTTTCTGTTTTCATAGTAAAAATCATAGTTTCTATTCTATTTGACAAATTTTTAAATTTTTTTATATTCTTAAATTTATTAGATTGAAAATTTGGAGTATAGATGAGATTTATTTATACCCTTTATTGAAATTTCCACGTGAAAAACATTTCTAAGATTACCACACCACCCATAGATGAGTATTATTTTAGTAATCAACATAATTATCAACTTATTTAATTATTTTATTAAAATAAATGAGATACTATAATTCAATTAATATGATATAGGAAATCAGTTTTTAACTGAAATAAAAGTATTATATAAATTTTACAATTATTACAAAGTAAATGAGGTTAAATAATGTGTGAATTTTGAGAGCACTATCTTAATTAGTGAAACAAAACATTTTATAATCAATTTTTTGGGTACATATATAATCTTTATAATCAATTCATTATAAAATATAATTTTTATTTGGGACATAATTCACCAGATATTGTAATATATACTTGGAAATATATTAAATATAGGGTGATATATTTTCATGTTCCGATGATGGACTATGGTTTAATTCATTTCATCATTATGGTTAAGGTAAATTTTCATAGGGTCTAATTGTTTAATAGTTAGGGGATCATAATAAATTTAATTTTAATTTGAATGATAATGATTAATAATTATGTATTTAGTTTGAGTTAGATCAATTGTTCAATCTAAATTATTTCCCAAATAATAAATTTCTCGTTGTGTTTTTTCATAAAAATAAGAAATTAGAAAAAAAAAAATGAAAAAATACATTATTCCTCGAATATATGTATTCTTATTATTTTTAAAACCAAAATAAATTCACCACAATTTTTTATTTGCTTTATATTATTTTTTAGAAAACCTTTAATTTGTTTTTAATAATTTTTCCTTAGAGTAAGGCCTCGATCTTCAACTCTATTACAACTATATAATAAAATGTATACACATCATTTGTGAGTTTCAATGACAAAACCAATTAAATTAGTGAAATTTTTGAATAAAATATATTCTCCAACTAATTATATGTATTCGTTTATTTTTTTATAAAATTTTACTTGTTTTATTCATTCTTATTTAATTCACATTTTTTCCCTTATGTGGGACCATAAAATAGAAATTATTATCTATATATTTGGGTAAATAGTTTTATTTTCTCACTATTATCTAATTTGTGACACGAACCCATCTTAAGGATCTATTTAATATGTACCTTGAGATTAAATGTATCCTTAGTGATCAAATCCAAATATCTTCGTCTATTTTAACTGTCATAATATAACTAATATGGTATGTCAATAATTTTAGGAATTTTTAAAATAGAAGAATGTTTGAATCAAACATAAAATAAGAACAAGTGGATGAAAATAAAAATAATGACCATTGTAAAAAATGGAGAATTAAAATAAGAATGTATTAACTATAAACCAACTTATATTTCATTCTAAAAAATGTACCTAAACATTGATTGAAATTCTATATTTATTCACCATTTTCAAAAGATTCATGGCCTCTCTAGAAAGGATACAAAAAAAGATATAAATTTTTAATGTGGGTTACTCAATACTAAAATTAAATTATGTATTTGATATCCAAATTAGACTAAAAAAATTCCCATTCCCACTTAATGTAAATGAAAACGATTGAATTTATTATTTATATCCTCAAAACTAATCATATTGCAATTGAAATGTATTTTCATGTTGATAATTTTCAATCATTAAGGAGAACTACTAATAAAAAATATACATGAAAGATCATGAAATCACAAAAGGATCCAATGTTTGATAACTGGGGAGATTCAAGAAGTTGTGTGAATGATTCCCTTATCACCAAATTAATGATAATCTCATCCTTTATTAATTTTACATAAGACACAATCCTATTTAGAATATCATAGTTGTTTACATAGTAAGAGATGCATCTTTTGATAAAACACTCATAGCTTCATTTGAATTGATAGAAAAATATAGAAGAAATTTGAAAAAATTCAATGACTGGGGAATCCCACATAATTGGGGAGTGCTTCAAGTAATTACTTCTTATATTAAAAATCTATATATTCATAATAATTTAGAATAATTTGACACAAAGATAAGAAAAATTGATTTATATCAACAGACATAAAAACCCACCCATTAAAGGCCATGTTAAATTTATAATAAAATAGACCACAGTAACTATTATTTCCCAAAATTACAAGAGGTAGGGGATTGAATAGCCTTATTCGATGAAAGACCATATCAATATGAGAAAAATATATAAACCTATAAGAAGTATGTATTATTTAATAATATCTAAACAACGGTGGACGGATTTCTAATATAATAGTTATGGGTCTAGATAAAAATACATGCCCCTTTATAATAAAAATTCTAGAAGCCTCTTTCATTCTATCATGGGATTCAAAAACCTTAGAATAAATTAAATCTAATGAATTAAAAAAATGGAATTATCAAATAACTATAGACTGTAATATTGTGTAATACTAGAAACAATTTTTTCTTAATCAACATAATGAGTTAAATAGTCAAGGATTAGAGTTGAGGGAGTTGAATATGAAAATAATCATGATTTCCACCATCATGCATGTGTTTTTAATAATAAATTAAAAAAAATTACATCTGATCCAACTAAAAATCCTGATATGATGTTAGTTATTTCAAATTGAGAAATGGGAAGAAAATTATTGATATATATTTACTTATAATTCCATTGTGATTAACAACATATCCATTGATTCTAAAATAAAGACTAATAGATGAGAATCCATGTTTGAAAATAAATGTAACAAAAAGTTTGATTATGTTACTCATAAAAACATTAAACAGATAAATATATTTTTATAGAATAAGAATATGAATGAGTAGGTTATGAAAAAAGATGTTTTTGATATATTCAATAATGTTTATCTCAAATTCAGTATACCGAAAGATATAATTAAAATTTCAAGTTATGACGTGATATTGAAATAACTACGTATAAATTGATTATGGATAAATGTAAATTAGTTGATCATCCATTATTGGAATGTATCTGCACTCATTTATCAAACTATAGTAATTTATGAAAGGTTCAAGGAACCCATAACTCTAAGAATACCTCCCAACTTATCAGATTTATATTTATTTTAGGCTTTATTTCTTTTAGGTTCCTCTATTAATGTAATTAATCAGTCTATTTTCTCTTCCTCACTATTTGGGGAGAAAAATCTAACTAGGGTGGTATTTCAATTTTAAAATAAAACTAATAATTACACATTTAGAGTCTTCAAGGATTTCACTATTGGAGTGAGAGATATTCTCAATCCAATTGATTTCATTAAAATGAATATGGAGGGTGATCAATTCTGATCTATTGATCCCTTAATTATTAGAAAGACCATCCTAATAACTGAAAATATAATTATTAATGTATATGTAGATACACATTCTATAGATCAGAGATGATATTGTATTATTTAATAATATAGACTCTATGAATTACCCCTTACTGGATCATTTCCCTTTCTTTATCACCCATTTGAACCATATTTTAATGAATATCTAATTTATTTTAATATATTCTAAATGGGGATTATTTCATGATTAAATTTATCTATATGATTGGTTATATTCTGATGTCGTAAAATTCTTTCAGACTTATTTATTATGATTAAATCACACTCATTTATGATTCTTTTGGGGATTATTTTATTAATTATGATAATTAAATTTTTGATTATGTCATGCATTTAGATTTTATAGATTAATTTGATGTATTATTCACTAATTGTAATGATGTATATTCAGACCCTAAAATTTACTTTACACATATATTAGTTCCAAAATTATTTTCAACAACACAAAACCACCCTAACTTGAAGTGAAACCACTTCAAATGGACTTAAAATATCAAAACCTAATGAATGATGAATATTTTACTACAATAATTGTTAACAATATCCTTATTAAACATGAAATAAGTATTCTAAATACATTATGCTATAAAATAAGAGCTATTAATTGTAGCATAGTGGACATACTATATATTTGAAATAATATTTTTATGTATGTGACTAATGTGGTGGATGGTGCTTTTCTTGTTAGGAAACCACAAAGGAGACATAAAACCACAGTATTATAAGTTGAGAAAAATAGGTGAAAATTTTATGTGATTCCATTATTATTGATCTTATCTACCATTATGAGTGGTTTGGTCTTGTCCAATTTTTTTTGAAGAAAACATGTTTCACTATTTTAAAAATGAAAATGATGAGTTAAATTCATTAATAGTAAAAAATAGGTAGCATGTGTGTATATATTATAAGAAACTAAATGAATCCACTAATATTGACTATTTCACTATAAAATTATTTAATAGATTCTTGATTGTATTATATGTAGAAAAAAACTATTTTTATGACGGAATCATTAGATATTTTCCTGTTTCCATTATAATAAAGGACATAGATAATGATACATACACATTCCCATTTAGAATATTTTCTTATCAAAGGAAGTAATTTAGAATTTTTAATGAATTATATACCATTTTGGGATGAATTTTGAGTATATTTTAAAATTTAATTGAATCTTTCATGAAGGTATATCTATATTATTTTACTATTTTTTATTCTTTATACGATGAGTGTGTATTTAGATTGGGAAATCTATTGCATAATTGAATTAAGAAAAATCTATTTTAAAATAATGAGTAATTCTATTTCATTGTAGATAATTGAATTACCATAGGTAATTTGTTCTCAAAACATGAAATAGTTGTTAATATATCTACGATTGACATTACTTCCACATTTTAATATCCTACATGTGTGTATGGTGAATGACCATTCTTAGGACATAAATGTTTCTACCAATGATTCATTAGATTTTGTAGTAGTATTTATCTAATATTATTATGATTACTTTAGTACAATTCTTATTTTTTCATATTTATTATTATGGGATATCATTATTGATCTAGTTAAAATTATTATCACACCACTGATAATTCATCTCCCATGGTGGGAGAATCTATTCAGATAATGTGATACCCTCTAAACTTCACTTTTTAAAAAAATTATCACAAATTTGTAGGGGTGTTCAATTTTCATTTGCTATAATTAATTTGGATTATTCTAAATATATACAAACAACCAAAGAAAATAATTTTTTTACTATCATATTTTTTTAGACAAATTTTATTATTATGTAATATTCTAAAATGTAATTGTTTTCTGATTGTGAAGTTCTTATGTATCTCTTGAAGAATCAAGTTTCAAATCCAAGAGATATCCAATGGAAGTTCCATATTCAATAATTTTTTTATTAATATTATGGAAGGAAATGGTTTATAATAATTAGTATAATATGACATGAATCAGGTCACTCACACACTATGGTATAAAACCTTGGACCAATTTTGGATTTTGGACACATTTTTTGATGATCATTTTTATACACCCTCATTCATACATCCATGGTCGACTAATTTATTTAATAATATTATTTCCTCTAAAATAAAATAAAATTTTTAGAATCACCAATTCTAAAAATTGATTAGGTATTATTATTTTTTACAAGTGTCATAATCCCTATATATGGCATATGTGTAGTGGATAAGTCATTAGAGTTTGTTTCCTAATCTACAGTGTAATTCTGTTCGTAATATTTTTCATAATAATTCACATGGTGGACTCTTTAGAATCCAAAGGATAGTTATATAAGTCTTAGACACAAGATTATATCTTTCTAGATTATTTAATGATGTTCATGTGATTTTTCATTAAATGTCACATTTATAACAAATGATAAATATTTTTAACATTCATGAAATACCTCAATATTGCATGTTATTCTGTGAGGATTTCAATGTGTGTGGAATTTATTTTATTGATCCTTTTAAAATGTTAATATGGTTGTTTTTTATTCTGTTATCTATTTATTTTTATGGATTATGGGTCAAGGATAAGGCATATATTATTGATGATTCTAATTTTGTTGTTAATTTTACAAGGATTTTATTTTTTAAAAATTTGGATTACCTAAGGTGACCATAAATGATCATGGTTCAAAAATGTTAAACAAAATTTTAGATTATTTACATTGAATGTGTGGGGTGACATTGAAATCATCAACTGCTTATAATCAATAAACAAATTGTTTGGACCATGTTTAAAATTGGGAGCTGAAGAGGATATTGGTTAAAAATATGTATCATAATATAAAGGATTAGATAATGAATTTTAATGATGTGGATTGGCATTATAGTATAAATTATATGAATCTAACTGATATTTCCTCATGTTGGATTATCTTTAGGAAGGTTTTAAATCCCCCTTTAGAGGTTGAATATCTAAAATTTTGGCTAGTAAGGAAATGAAACATGGATTTATCCCTGGTAGATGATTAATGGATGTTGAAACTTTGTGAGAATGAGGAGAATTAAATACTATCAAATTAGAACAGAAGGCACTACAAAGGGTAGGATAAATAAACTTGTGATAAGTTGATATAGGCAAGGGAGTATCATGGTGTTGATAAGGTCCTTTTTTATAGTTCATGAGTGAATTTGATGCCCAATATATTTTATTACAAATGGTTGGGCCTATATATTGTATTTATTTTTTTACTTAAGGTACAAAAGAGATCCCACAAGGGGACATATGATGAAAATTAAAAGTTTATGGGAAATTATTGAACCAATACATTGAGGTACTTCCTATATTTACATATTATTTCATCATACTATATACTCCCAACATCAATTGATAACACCAGGCTATCTCAATCTCATCAAATTTATATTCTTTTACATATTAAATATTATTATTTCATGATCATATATCATATCATATGTTCAAACTTTGGATAGTGTAATATTTTATGTAAAAGGGAGGGGATTTCAATTTTTAGTATCTTTTTGTGGAATTTAATTGTCTTATTTTACATTTTTTAAACATCATGTAACAATCTCAGTTACTTAGGGAACATATGAAAAATGAATATTTAATTTTTGAAAATTCATTTCCATCATAATAATCATGAATAATATTCCATCATTAAGGATCAATTTTTATAAAAATTGAGATTTTCAATGATATGATTTTACGTGTCATTAAAAAACCATTTACATTTTCACACAATTATCTACATTATTTGTTTATGGTGATTGTGTCATCAATATATCTACAAACTATACAGATAACCATAAATTATATAAATTTTTCATCTCAATTGAATCTTTATTCATGTAAGGTAATTTTATCATCTTATACATATGGTTTATCATATATTAATTTATTTTATGGTCAATTTTTTACTATACCAAATTTATATACGCTTGTGTACCTAATGTTTAATTTTTTTTCACTGTCAATTTTATTTAGAAAACTCAAAACAAAATAAAATTAAAAATTATTTTTATTTCTTTAAAGACGTGATTGATGAAATTTAAAAGATGTCGGGATATCTAGGTCTGGAAATTATGGATACAGTTCAAGGACTTATTTTTTGAGTGGGTGATGAAATGTGATTTCAATGGAATGTAGAAAAAATTTAGTGGAATTAAACAAGTTAGAAATAAATAATTTTCAAGACCAAAATATATAGATTAATGGGTGGATGTATAAGATTGAAATGGTGTACATGGACACAAAAGGTGAATTAATGACATAGTATACCCACGAATTATTTATCTATGATTAGTGTTATTAATGTCACTGGACATTGTTTTTATTAAATTTATAATTCAATTCATTTAATTTTTTTTATTGGATTCTTGTTGAGATTTTAACTTTTCTTATATCTCTAATTTGGACTGGGAAATTTCAATATGCATATCTTGTAGCAATCCTTAGAATACATGACATGTTTATTTCCCTAATATTCCCAAATGTGATGTGTGGGTGAGTTGATAAAAAACATTTTATATAATTTTTTATTGATAATAAATGACACCATTTCATCACATTTATTTAAAAATTATTATTTTTCAAATACATGGGATTAATTAATTCATCACATGGATGTTTTAAACCATTAAATACCCTATTTTCATATATATGGTTTTTAATTGGTAGGTTTGGGCATGTTTTATTATGGTTTAGGTGTGTTGGATCCTTTTTTATCATTTATAGTTGTTTCTGTTATATTATATAACTTCCATCTTGAGTTCCATTAAACTGAGACGGTTATTTTATTTATTTTCATAATTGAAACTACATTGTGTTATTAATCATATTATATTCTCTAAATTGTTTTTAAAAAATTACTAAATGTGTTATTGATAAATTTGGATTTTAAATATGATTAAGTTGGGTTTCCTTCATGGAACTATGATTTCACATGGAATATCTAGTGTTAATTGAAATTCCAATCAATGATATTTATTAAATGTGGGATTCAATTTAGTTGTGCCATCTGAAATGGGTATTGATACAATGTAGTACATGAATCGTAAAGAGGTGTGGGTTTTATCTACTGAATATTTTTTTTGGTAATTAATGTGGTGATCTAAAATGATAAATGCTTGGAAATTTTTGGGAGAAGAAATTTAAATTGAGTGTGTTATTTTAATATTATTTAACCTATTTGTGTCATGTATTAAACTTTGTTTGTTAATTTAAAGATCAATGGTCATTTAAAAAAATATCTATTGGTTCATGAAATGGTTCATCCAAATGGTTTCATGTAATTTTATAGGTGACTGTTCTAATGATTTTCAAGAGATTAATTTTGAAGAGTGGTTTAGAGTGAGAATATATAATATTTGTTATTTAGTTAAAATTCAATGTTTTATATAAATTCTCATTTTGAAATTGATGGGGTATCTTGTGTCTCCATTTAAGGTAGTTCTCCATTAAAAACATCTAATTAATTATTTAATTTGGTTCTTGTATTCCAAAATTTTCATATATCATTTTATGATTAATTTTTTATCCATTATTGATGTGACTAATTTTGTGATGGAGATTTTATATTTTAATGTGTGATACCAAAGGGTGTTATCTATAATTCCTTCCATTTGTTTGTTAAAATGGATAAATGTTGTTTTAATAATTCATATGTGGTTTTGAATGGGTTTTTAAAGACATAATTACTAGTGTTGAAGCTTAATTTGGAATTGGAATTTGGTTTATAAAATAATTTTTATAATATATTTAATGATTATAAGTTGTGGATGATGATATGTATTGAATTGATTATAAAATGGGAAAAATTATGTGTGTGTGTGAGTATTGGAATAAGAAAAATGGTATGTTTTATATGGGATTAAGGGATAATTTTCAACGAAGTGTAAGTGAACCTCAAAAACATTGACAAAGGTACCAAGATATATGTCCGATATCTGGGCCTATAGAAGACTAAGAGATCTATTAACATGTTATATTTTGAAATAATAATAGAAAATTTTGTTTTATGCTAAGTCACAATAAACCCTTTTTTTATCCCATGTAGTTTATTACATTTTCCATAATAATTAGGTAACTATTTGAATTTTTTTGTTCCTTGTTTTCTTGATATATTGTATGTTATGCCCATTTATTTTTATTTAGTTATATGATAGTTCTTATTCTTGTACCATGGATTTTCCTTGTTTGGGTTCATTGGTAATTATTATTCCAGGTGGATTTATTAAATTTTTGATCTCTTTTTACTCATGATACGAAAGCATGGTTTTTTTTTGAGAAAAACTAAATTAATTTATTTTTGAGATAAGAATTTGGGAAATAATTGAATTAGAATAAATTTAGTTTTTTATTGTTGGGTAGTTTAAAAAAAATCCAATTATTGGTTTTTTTTGTTTATAAAAATTGGTATGATTCCAACCATATTAATTTTAAATTAATGGAAAAATGTTATATAATAAGGGGTGATACCTAGTGGAATATTGTTTTCAATTAATTTTACTCATTTAAACAAAATATAATCATTTTTTGGAAGGTGTATATTATTTGGTTTTTGTAAAAAAGATATTTGAAAAATAATAATTTTAATTTTCAGACATACATAAAATGGATTTTAATTTTTAATAATATAAAATACACTATAGTGTTTACCTATTGTGCTTGGTTTTACTCACACCAAGAATATCCGAATCTCTACATGAATTCTTATTAATTTCATCTCATTTTGTTTCATCTTGAGTCATCCATGACTTTTTATGTGATTCTATCTATATATTTGGAATTGGTATAGAGTTTTATATCTAGTCTTATTGAGTTTTTAGCTAGTAGTTATATATATGTTTTTCTATTTTTGGGTTTCATATGTATCAGCTTTATAATATCCATTGTGATTATGAGGTTTCTATGTTTATTCATTTTTTCTAACTTTTTTATTTGGTATGTGATACTACGTTCCATTATAATTCAATATCCAATTTCATCCTTCTATTGTATTGTTTTATTTTATGTGATTATTTATTATTATGGTTGTTTATTAAATGGTGAAATCTCTCCAATAAATTATTTTTTGAGACCCTATATACATATTTACAACTAGGGCCATCCTAGATCATTCTTGTGTTTGTTTAAGAAGGATTTGAGTAACTAAATTAAGGATGATTTGTGTTCTTTTGTGATAGTATTGATGTTGAGAAAGAGAATACAGACTCACTTTCAATCTTATCTTTTACAAAGCAGTAATTAGTATTGGGTTTCTAATAATTTTATAAATATATTACATATATGGAACATATTATAGTTTAAATTTTCCTTATGGAACATTCTCTATAGTAAAATTATAATTAATATCATTTTTAAACTTTAATATTTCAATATATTCTTGTATAAATTTATATAAACCAAGTATTCACATCCATTTAATAGTGTATACTCAGTAATAACATTAATATTCTCTACTTTAGTCTTCATACAAATCATTTGAGTATGTGCCTATAAAATAAAAAAATAATTAGATTCAGTGGATATTAAAGTAATAAATGGTTCATTATTTTAATTACAAGCCACAAATATTCCACCAATAAATAATTCCACACATAATGAGTACTTTTACATTCTATTAGAATGGAATAATCTGAATTTGTGAATCCTTTTAATTCAAACTCCCATTTTTATTTTTACAACATGACATATCAAAAATTATTTTTTAAATATATTTGAATTACCTTTTTTATAAAGATATTTGATACCTTTAGATTAGATAGATCCCCAGGGTTTATTGTGACAACAAAAAAATTGTTATCCTTGAGCCTTTACAACACAAAATAGTACTGATCATCATCAAGAATTATTCAAAATTTAAAAAAAAATATTTTATTAAATTTAGAAAATATTGGGATCAATTCTATTTGGGAAGATTCCAATATAAATATTTTATGTAAAATTTTTTCAATAACTCCTTAGAATATTTTTTATTGAAGTATAATTTCAGAACCCAAAAACTGGGTTATTTGATGTCCCAAAAATAATATCACCTAACCACATGATAAAATATCAAATTTCATCTTTAATTGTGTGGGAAACACTTCACAGGATTCTTATTCATTACTGTCAAATATTAGATCATTAAAAAATATAATCACAATGACATACTTCGTATTGTTCTTATTCTCATATGAAATTTCTCCCATATTTCCTTTAATGAATATAATAATTCTCAAGTACTCATATATCATTAAATCACAAGCACTTGGGAATTGATTCACCCCCATATAAAGATTTCATTAATTTATATTTTTTTCTATACTCAAAAATCATAATTCTTTTATATTCATCCATATAAACATCCTTACATACATCATCATTAAAAAATTTAGAATTTACATCAGTTTGATAAACATTAAGGATTATATGTATTCAAATGGAAATAGCTATTTTGTTAGTATCATGTCTAAATAAAGGGGAAGAATTATCATCAAAATAAATTTCTTTTTATTTGAGAAAACCAATTGTAAACCAATATATATTTAATCCCTAAAACCACATTTTTTCATTCATATTATTTTTTCTAAATTTTTTTGTGATAGTGATTTTATTTTATATAGGATTGTATATAATCTTTCATGAATCATTATTTTCAATCTGATTTAGTTGTTAATTAATTTTCCAAATCAATTATTTGTGTTAAAATTCTTGACCAATAGTTTGGGTCCAATATTTGAGAATAGAAATGTGTGAATAGATTTCAAAATTAATTTATTTATACCCATTGATTCCAAAATCTAACGATATTTTAGAATCAATATGATTTATAATTATTTAATTATCAAATATGACTAAAAAATCTATAACCTCATCTATTAAAAAATTATAAAACTATATTAACATAAAAAATTCTTAAATTATATTCTAATTATAAATTTGGTTTAACTGTTACAGAATATTTATCATCAACAATAATGCTTCATTTCAGGAGATCATTTGAATTTTTAGTGATTTAAATATCATTATGATCAATTATACTCTGATATTTGTGGTTTTTTAATTTGTGTAAACTTCAATTTTGTATATAGTAAAGAAACATTCAATTTTTATATTTATTATAAAATATCCACCACTTCTTCTTTTATTCATTATAAAGGATGGACTCCAAAAAAATACTATATTTTAGATTTATATTGTTACAAGAAACATTTCATACAGAGTATTGTATGAATTTGGACACAATAAAAAGATGATTTGAATTATTTTGATAGAAGTGAAGTAATTTAATTAGAAATATCTATATGGGTCAAGCTTAATTGGTATGTATTGTAGTCATATCAACAAGGCTATGGATTTATTTTTAGCTACTATATTTTGTTATAGAGTTCCAGGTGCATAATATTTATCACGATATTTTTAAAAAATCTATTAGAATACTCAATTATAATATCAGACCATACATCTTTTAGGAAAAAATATGTTTTCTTCTCATCAAGTCTCTTGAAAAATTAAATCATTAATAGTTCCTAATATTTGTTTCAAATAAAAATAATTCATTTTTATAGGTAATTTTCTTAATTAAAGTGATCTTATACATATATATACTTGATAAATTCATTCTTATAGGACAATAAAAATTAAAATTAACCAATAATAATTTTATTCTAGATTGAATCTCATATCCTCTATGTCTTTTATTTACTATATTCTTTTTTTTACATATTTTGAAAATAATGAAAATTTCATCTTAAAAAAAAGATTGACTCACATAACATCTCCTCTAGTCAAATACTCTATTATATATTACTAATAATGACCAATTTATATATGCCAAAAATTATTTCTAGATTTTGTACCCATTTCACAACTAACAATTTTTTTCCTTAACCTGACATAAATTACCATGAGTTCTCAACAATCTTGATCTCAATTCTCAATATTTTATCATTTGAAAAAAACTATTTATTCTAGAAATAAAATCATTTTCATAATGAAATTGGTATTATATAGTCAATATATTATTACTCAACCAATTAAAAAATAAAAAAAACTGAAGTTTAATTAAATATCAAATTTTTGAGGTCCTGTAGAGCTATAGAAGCATTGGTTGAGTGCCTAGTTTTCTATTTTCACTAGTTATTTTGGATAGTATATTAATAAAATAATGAATTAATCAAAAATAATACCGTATTGGGGATGATTCATATTTAATTTACAATTAATTTTAAACTATAACAATTATAAAGCTAGAATTCCTTCAATTAAATTCTGTTACCTCACTTTTGTTATTATTGTATTCATTAGTAAAGAAAAAAATAATCTCATTTTTGTATCAAAATATTATTAATAAATACTTAAATGATTTTCTTTAGTATTATAAGTGCTATTAAAATGGTACATAGTTATTAGTTTCATTCAATGTTTATTTTAACATGGATTTTTCAAATTCTCTTGTTATTCATAAGAGCGAGGAAGGATGGTACTCTCTCTAGAGATTGATATTATTTTACAGATATTTATATTGTATGAAACAATTATTACTACCTATGAAATGATATATCTTGGATTTTCTATATTGAACCCAAAGTCTAGAAATCACTCATGAAGTAGGGTGCTAAAATATTTTTCTCTCTTCTCAAATATTATTTTTGTGTTAGAGAAAACACATGAAACTAAATATATTCACACACAAAAAAAAATATAAAAATGAGTAAAATAATATATGTACAATAAGGTTTTACATGGTTAACAATAAATGGGTATTATAAGCTACATACATTGAAAATGTGTTTACGTACAGAGGATTTACACTTGACATTTTGAGTGTAAAATTTGATTGAGAATATTACATGACTACTCTATGGTAACTCTTTAATCTTATATTTATGAGAATTGATTTTTGTTAATTAATAAAAGTATAAGACATTAATATTTTATGAAATTGTTTTAAGGGAAAAAACTAAATAATAATGTAACATGTGTGTTTTCATTGGGATCCTATTTTTGATTCAAGTTTGAATCATTAATGGAATTAATCTAATAGTAGTATTACCTTTCTCTATTTAACTAAAATTTCTATGGTCTTAAATATCTCCCTAACTTTTCATGGTTTTTTATTTTATATACATAACTTATACATTTCCCAGGGGAAACATTTATTAATATGGTTTTAGAAGTTTAATAAACCTGATTAAATCCATTAAATTAGGATCCATTACCACATATTTTTATTTCCACTAAACAATTCCAGTATGGTTGGAAAATAACCATTCAGGGAGGGAATCGTCCATTTGTGGACTAAATTTCCTTAGACTCAGCTTCATTAGGGTGTAAAGACACCCATCATATTGTTGAATTTGATTAAAAATATGAAGAAAAAATTATAAGAATATATCATATATATGTATATGTTAGTTATAGAATGAGTCATGTATGTTTATAAACATTAAAATTCATCATGATTTGAGAATAAATATATACTATGTACTTTTATTACTCTTTATATGATTTTAAATAAATATAATTCATAGTGTAGAGGTCCCCAACCTTCCAAAATCATTAAATTTTACCCTGTATTTCTTAATTATTTTCATGACATATTGAGGTGTTGTGTTCTCAAACATATTATATGATTAAGATCACTAATACATAAGTAAATCCTTTCACAGTGTAAGATTATTCAAATAGAACCATTAAGATTCTCTTAAATATATTCATGCTATGGAATTTTTTACTTGGATAGAATTCCCTATCTCTAGAATCTCTTAGATCTAATTGATCACTATTTACGACTTGGAAACTATGTCACTATGAATAGCCCATCTTCCAGAACCAATAAAATTATTCTATTCATCCCCATATTATGGAAAATTTCCTTATGTAACTTCTAATCCTTATAATTTTTCCAATTTAACCTTATAAATTTTATAGATTAATATTATAAAGTATAAAAATTTCATTTATTTAGCTCATTTAGTCACCACATGACACAAAAACTCATGTTAGGACCTGCTAAAATTTTTATATTGCATATCTAAAAACTCTAATCCTCTTCCCATGATATTTAAATAAACATCTAACTGAAAAAAATCACACATTACAGCTTGAAGGTTACATAATTATACTTATGTTTAATCAATTGATAATTTAATAATGAATATTTATCAATTTATTTCTTGAAATTAGTACTAACATTAAATAATAATAATAAAATTTTTATTATTTCCATGACATGTATTTAATTAAGTAAAATTTATAAAATAAATAAATTAATAATTAGAAAATTATATTGAATAAAACATATCATTTTCGTATTACAATCAACCCATCCAATAAGTCAGCCTTAGAATTTATTGTACCTTGAAAAAAACTATTTAATCAAATAAATGTATTTTATTTTATAAATAAATTAAATATATATTCTCTATAAGCATAATTAAATATTTATTTAATTAATCTTATCAGTAAATAATATTTAATCATTTTACTAAACTTGTAAATAAATTTATATTTATTTATTAACTAATAAATAATTAAATAAGAGATAAAATGAAAATCATATATTCAAAACTCAATTATCTCATAACAAAACTTATGTGATCAACTTTATTTGAATAATTATTTTTTCCACAAAACTGAGAGAAATAATTATTCTGAAATTTTATTTTAACTTAATTTATTTATACCCTATATTCTCTAGGTGGGTGACACTCTAGGTAACATTTTCAACTAGATTAATAAAAATGACCTAAATTATAATATTATTGTGTTGGAACACATCAATATACCCCTCAATAATTAAAATAATTTCTAAATGAAAATAAAAATTCTATGAATGATGCTATTTCATAAAAAAAATTTATATTCCAATATTTGATTAATTTAGATAAAAAATGTATTTATTGCTATATATGATTGATTTTTCATCTCATTAACTTTTAAAATTGATTTTATCTATGAACTACCATAGAACTAAATTTTATTTTACAGTATCATTTTAATAAAAAGAAAAAATATATTTTCATCCACTAACATGGATGGGAAAAAATATTATTTTCATATATGATTAATGATATAAATAAGTAACATATCATTTGGGATCATTAAATAGTACGATAAAGTTATTTATGATAATATCTGTATTCCCTCATAATAATAATCTATGTAACTCCTTAAAAATAACACCTATGTATCCTATCAAAACATCATTCTATATATCCCCTCACATCTGGAATCTTTATCTCTCCTATTTAATAGCGTTTGAATATCCCCTCGCATCTATAATAGTTGTATCCCCACCTATATGAACCTGATTAAATTTTCATAAACTATTATACTAATATATCTCACATTATATTCTATATTTTATTGAGATAAGGATTTAGTCAATGAATCTACTAAATTTTTCTTTGTGGTTACTCCCCATTATGTGAAATAACCCATTTGTGTAAAATCTATCAAGAGGTTATACTTATAAAGTATATACTTATTCTATTTATTTGACATGGGATTAAGAGATAAAACTACTGCATTTATGTAATCATAATTAATAATTATTGTATATTTACATCTAGATAGACCACCAGGCTCTAGGAAAAAATTTCAACTAAAGGCTTATTTTCTAACTGTACTAGAAGTCGTGATATACTCAATTTCTATAATTTAAGTAGTGAACAATTCAATATTACCACACTTTAATAACATGACTACTAAATTATGTAAAAATAATATGAAAACTATTATACTATATTATTCTGATCCATTTTGAAACTAGTGCTAGTGTATCCCCTCTCATCTATTACCTAATCATCAATATTACCTAGAAACATATCCTTTGTATTCCTAAATTCATTTAGTGTAGTCTTCAAAAATAAACAATGTGTCTCTCCTAGGAATTCATGATATATTTATACCATTATAAAGGTATAGGAAACATGAAGCATGGTTCATAACATTCTATGCATGATAGATCCAATAATAGAAGTGTATAGTTTTGTAATCATTATTTCTATATCATCTTTTCTTTGAGGATTTTTTTTCATATAGTGATGCATATGATGTGATAATATTAAAATTAATCTTTTATATTATTCTATATTGAATTTTATCATTACTTTTTCAATGTATATACCTTGAAAATATCTAAGCCAACTCATCTATCAGTTTTGATATATCACTATCCATAAACATTTAGATACGTCAAATTAGTCATTTATAGAGATGATTTTTTATCCATATTAAAACTAATTATAAGACTAATCTCTCATTTAATATTATTAATATATCAATAGAATATATTAATATGAAAATGATTAACTCACGCTAAATCACTTATAGAGACAAGGATCACTATCATTCTTGATGAAACCAAATTCTCTTAAGGCTTTATAGAAATTATTTTCTTTCATGATATTATTTCATGCATCAACACATAAAAAGTTATTTGTAAAATTTACACCCCAATGGTATCATTTTCTGCCTCAAAATTTTATGTTTTAGTCATACAAACATCATCCATAAGGTTTATATTAAGCAATGTGGTCTTGTTTTCCATGTGTTAAATGTTAAAGTCATTAATAGATTCCATAAAAAGTATAATTTGAAATGATTATTTTAGATTATATGAGATAATTATTTTTACATATTTTATTTGTTCAATATTATATTTAAAATACAATTTTTGTGATGAAGTAAAAGGTTAATCATGATATTCCAAAAGAATAAATAAATAAGAACATTTTTTAGTGGAAAAAACCACGGAAAAAATGAGATCACTAGAAGAGAGATCTAGTTAAGGAAGATATTAAGAAGTTATTTATAAAATGTATTGAAAATTATTTATATAAATATTGGATAATCTTATAATATGAATAATAACTATATATTATTTTTTTTGAATAATTATGTTCTATAAGGGAATGAAAATAAGGATCTAATTAAGGAAGAAAGAATGAAGCTAATCCCATCTAAGTTAAAATATTATAGAAATATAGGAAAATCCAGAAAGAAAAAAGATCACTAAATATTTAGTAAATTCCCCACAATTCATTCCTAAATAATATATTACTCGTTAATCCTAAAAAGAGAGTTATTTCCATAAATATTATAAAGCAAGATATTTCTTCTATATAGAGTACATAGTCTTTTTTATTTAACAAATATACTATTATATAATGCCTTTATAATCCTAAATATTCATGACATCATGATTAATAAATGGTTACCATGGTCCATTATCATGATATTTTTTAAAAAATTATGTTTATAGAAATTTTATGTTATAAAATGATGATGCTATATAATATACAATGTCATAAGTAATGAAGTCAGGGAGTTGTGATTTTATAAAGGTTGATCATTAATGTAGTGACTATAAAAATAATTATTAGACATAGTAATTGTATATTTAGTGTAAGAAAATTGTTTCATTCCACCAGATATAGATGCATGAAATATACTAGATAGAGATTTGAGAAATCGACTAGATGGAGAGAGATTTGAATCACTGAAATTTAAATTGGAGGACTCTTAATATATCATCTAATAGATAAAGATTAGATAGAGAATATCGTTTCAATTATATGAACCTTTTAAAACTAAACCGAACTAAATTTTTTAGGTAGATATGATCAGAAGAAGGAATCCCTATAATAATAATTGAAAAAATTCCCAATTCCATAAAATAGATATACAGTTTATGATGACTAGATAGAGAACTAAAAATTCATTGGGTGATGAAAGGGGATGTCATTAGATGGAATAGTGTTCATTATTGTAATATTTAGTAATGAATTTATTAGAAAATGGATAAAATAGGTATGAGTTATAATAAAATTATCACCGAATGAAGTGTTTCTAGACGGAATAATTATTCTGAATATTACCATATCTAGAGAGACTTTGTTTAACATATCAATTTTATCAAATAGATGGGATCTAATAAATAAGTGTTCTAGAATTTCTAAATGATGGAGATATTTTAAACACTATTTTGGAGGTATGTTCATTTACATCATTATGTAAGGATAACTTCATATTTTTACACTCCCAATTTATTTATAATTTTGATTTGGACATTTAATGACATAATGTTTATAAATAAAAGATCAAAATTATCACTACTATTTGTGGATGTCTTAAAAATAGTTTAATTTAAGTTTTTTAGGATTTATCAAAAAATTATAATCTTGATATCTTTGTAAATATATTAAAAGTGGTCAATTGAAGACATTAGTTTGTAGGAAGGTAAATATAAATTCTATGTGTTTCTGAAATCTTCTATGTGGCATATTTCCTATATAAATATAGTAATAACATTCAAGTTTGTTAGATGATAAATTTGGGGAAATGTGTGATTGTTTTATATGTTATGTTTGAGACACAAACTAGGAAACAACTTAGTTGAAGGGGAAAATTGTACTGAAGTGTTCCAAATGAAGATATTACAAACATATAGAAATTTGAGAGGTATGAAATAGAAAAAGTCATACCCAACATATTGTACATGAACAATTGGCATTATATAGAGACACATGAAATGGAATAATTACTAAAATTATGTGTAGTGGAGTTAGGTTAATCAAATACAACATACACAACATATGAGTATTAGAAATACTAGTTCTAGTGTGTGATATCCCTAAATTAATAACATACTTGAATGAGTATAAGAAAACATGCATGTTATGTATAATAAATTATCTTGTGGGAGTCGAGGAACCATCTATAAGGATGTTCAAGAAGCCTACTGTAAGATTAGTTATTTTAGAATAAGAAACACCAATATTCCAATAATAATATACGATGATCATTTTATTAGACTTTTCTTCTATAAGACATTTTATATAGATCCTTCAATTTTGTAATATAGTGATGTATTGGTCTTATGATTGATTACATACCACACCATATGTCTCCCCTATATGATATATGAACATAAGAATCCATATTTTAATTGGAGTCATGTTTTCAATGAGGAGGATATAATTTCGAGGCTAAGCCTTTTAAAAATCACGATGTTGAGTTTACATTACATTATCTAAAAAACATATATGAAAAGTGGTGAGGGAGAATTTATAAATATCCATACATCACAATATATATTATAGTGTTTATGAACATAAATGAATAACTATTTTATGTTTAATTAACTCTATAAAAGTTGGTCACACTTAATTTACCCCCCTCTCAGGGTAAATACACAATCTTATGGGAATATTAATTGTTATCAAATCCAAGGATACCACTATTTGGATATATATGTTTTTATTAGTTTTATTTGTCTATATTATACGAATTTATACTTCATTAATTTTAAATAATGTTATTCTTAGGAAGATAAGAATGTTAGGCCCTAGTATAAGGAAATGAAATTTATTCAATGTTATACCATCATAGAGGTTTTAGAAAAAACATTGAAAAACAAAAGGAAAAAGGTACTCCAAATTAGCAAAAGTTAGCCTAAAAAATATAATAGAAGGGTGATTAATCACTAATGGATGATATTGTGTTTGGTAAGAATTCATGTGAATGTGGTGAAAGTACTTACAAAGAATAATATTTCTAAAGCTATGAAGAATATGATAATGTGAAAGCTGTTGATTTTTTTAATCTTAAATCATAAATTTCATTATAAATGTTAATGATTAAGTTATTACATATAAACCTAAAAATATCGAAGGAAAAAATGAAATATCAATGATAAAATCAGATCTTGAAGAAATAGATAATATGTTTGTAAATATGTTCTAGAGTGTATAATTAATTCTAAAATCACAAAATAAAATGAAAAAAATAAAATATGATATAAAAATATTTCATCCTTAGATAATAATAATTTAAAATAAGTTATTTTGTGAATAATTTTTGAAATCTAGTTCTTTAATAAATATTTAGTGCAATAAAAATATTCAAAAAAAAAACAATGAACATCTAAATGGAATATAATTATAATTAATAAAAGTACTTAAGAAATCACTCTAGGGAGTAAAATGCATGGGGGAAAATTTTGGAATTAGAAAATTTGTGAAACCATTAATAAAAAAAATGAGGATTCAAAAAAAGTTGTAATATCCCATGAAGAAGAGATCACTTTTAAATAAGATTTCTTATAAAAGAGTTTTTTGAAGAATTTGTGTTCAAAGTATTTATTAAAAAATATGATTACCCTAAAGGAACCTAAAAAATAAATAATCGATGTCATGAATACTAATTAGAGATCAATGAAAATCATTTAAAGTAATGCGGTCATTACTTGAAAGAGTTCAGTATGATTCATGATGATCATAAAAAAAATAAAAATATGATTATGAATAGAAAGTGAGGTGTCTTAAATTTCATAAAACAAAATAAAATTGATGTACCTTGGGGAGACAATATTATTGAGAAACATGGATTAAACACAAGAAGAATCAGCACATGAAGCTAAGAAAGGAATCATAAAAAATGTTTATAATATAATTCGTACTTTTTCAAAAGCATAATCCAATGCCACTAAGAATGTGATTTCATTAGAAGTATCATCTTATACTAATATTAATTAAACAGAAAACAATTATCTGATGTATCTTTTAGCACTAACTCGATTATTTTTACTCTAGGATATAGTTTATGATAAAATAGAGAAAAGAATGGTAGAAAAATCATAAATTTTGAATGGATAAATGTTTGAAAATAAAAAAGAATGACTATACTCCAAGAATTATTAAAAAATAAAAAATATATATATAATAAAAATGTTTTTGAATAATTATATTTCATCCAAAATAACAATAATAGAATTATACAAGACATATTGGAAAATATTGATTTTTTAGATTGTCTAACGGTATGGTTATCAATTTTTGGTACATTATAACAACGTATGAAAACCATTTTATCCAAAATTACAAGGGAAAAGTAAAAGTAAGGAGCGATTATTCGAATTATACTCATCCGTCATAAAATAATAAAAATATAATAATAACTAACATCATTGAATATTTGGAAAATTATTAGGAATGTTTTGGAATAAATGTTAATGATATGGAAAATTAATAGTTTAATTCTACCAAGAAGTACTCGTTTACGAGTATTCGGAAGAATAAAAACAAATATGAAGGAAAATTATAGGATAATATACTATATTTATACATTGATGTGTAAATAATTATAATCATTTAGGAAGGTTTCACCCTAGAATAAATCTTCGTGTATATTTCATTCCCATGAAAATATGTTACTATGCAGAAGAAAAGACCTCTCCATTGAAAATTATAAAAGCACAAAAAAACTTTCATGAAAAAGATAAACTTACCTAAAGATAAGATGTTATTTGTAAGATGTAAGTTATTTTTCCAAACATTGGAAACATGAATTAAAATGTTACCAGGATTGGAGAAGTTGGTACATGAAATTAAAAAGTATTATGAACATAAATGTTGTACTGTAAATAAATCATAGTAAAAAAATAAATTCAAACATGCTCTATTGTTTCACAAAGTCGTATGACTATAATAGTTGGAGAAAGAAAGGATTTCATAAGCCAAGTAAAATAATAAAAGAGTATGTTCCTTGCTATCAGAAGTTAAAAGGAAATTTATTCCACACAAAAAGATTTTTTTATTAATGATATGGGTGAATGAATAAATAAAAATAAGGATAAATAGGAAAGTTTTTTTTGAAATAGGATAACTTTTTAATCCCTATTTCTCTATCGATGAGTAAGGAGAAGACGCACTATATCCCATCATATATTTTGGATAAAATACATTGAAATAATAATAGAATGTGAAATTATTATGTGATCTCATTAATGAAGTAGATTTTAATGAATTTTATAACAAAATAAATTAAAAATAAAGTGTGAAATCTCAAAAAATAAATGTTTATAAGACTATATTATAATGCTCTAAAAAATTAAATAATTAACTAGAAATATAATGAATCTTAAAATGATGATAATGAAGTACTGGATACTATAAATCTTGAGAATGGATATATTTTGTCATATTTGAGTTTAAATTTATATATTCTCAACCTCATATAAAAATTATAATTTAAATTAAAAGGTGTAATTTATTAATTGATGATAAATTAAACGTTATCTTACAAATGGGGCGAAACTAACTAATTTTTATTATTGAAATTTTTGGATGTATTTGTTGAGATGGATGCAGGAATGTAAGATGAATGAAAATATGAGGAAACATGACCGAAGTAATTATTTTTTAAAATTTTCCGTCACATGGTAATTATATGAAAAATATTAATGTCTTAGTTATTAGAATTTACTTTATACACCAATAATGGTTCATGTGGACTTAGAGTTGTTTGATTAAAAATATAATTCTTCCAAAAAATTATTTATTCCTACTCACAAGATGTTCAAGGATTATATTCTGTCTAATGGAGGAAAATAATAGAAGGAAAATGGTTTCTCTGAATGTCCGTATCTTACTCCAAGTTATCCCTAAAGGAGCATTCAATTTGATATCATTAAGTGGGAGAGAAAATTATTCACATACAAAATTTTCATCGATGAATTAGACTTAAAATATATTGTTAATAATTGGGAGCTAAATCTCATTTACTTTAAATATAATTTTTAATTGACAAAAAATCTAAAGGGGGAGATGATAGTTTATACTATATGATGATTTTGGAATTTTTTTGTTTGTTGTCTATAGTATATAGTAATGTTAATGATAATTTCAAAGGAAAAGGTTCTTCCGGATGTTCAATATGAGGAACATAATAATAACTTATTTTGGAAGGGTGAGCCAATGGAATAAAGAGTTCCATAAATGAAAAATCAACTTTTGGATGTTATCATAAAGTCATGAATAAAAGTTAAGGATAATTATTCTAGACAATATTATTTATTTTTTAATTATTAATGAGAAAAATCCATGACATTTATGAATGAGGAAATATGTTCCAGTTGAAAAGGTTATTAATGATATAATAAAAGAAGAAATCTCTATGCTAAAACCACTAGAAGGAAACCTATTAAGTAATCCCAGATAATAATTAATGATAAAGACCACTAATGATATTATGAATAACATGTTATTCATTCCAGTGGAATATATGGTGATTTCAACATGATGATATATTTTTATCTATAATTTTGTAAATGTAGTAATGATATAGATTTAAAAATTATCATGTCTATCATCTTTGAAAAATATGAAGTCAGATGATGCTTTGATATTCCATGATGTCTCTAGAAAAATGATTAATAAGAAGAATTTTATAGTTAAATATTATGAATCATATATAGGAAAAAATTTGACCAAATTTATAGTTATTAAACGATGAAGTTGAAGAATATAAATAGTGGGAAGTTATGATGTCATGGAGTTATAGTTTCATATTTCTTTTCTCTCATGTTGTGATAAAAAATGATTTAATATATACTTTATAACATGAAATTAAGAATTATTCGGTAGTATAGTGAATAAAATTTTTTTTAAGTCCACTAGAAATAGATATATGAAATCCATTGGAACTTTATGTTGATTATCAATGATACTATGATGAAAATACTCTCATTATATCATTAAATGTAACTAAACTAGTTTCAGAATATTATTTCTATTTGTAGAATGTTTTTTATGTAAAACTGATTGAGTTTGGAGGATATATATGATCATATATTGGAATTATTATGAATATACTCAAAAATTTTTGTGATTCTATCAGAAAAATAATGCATCATATCACAAGATGGAGAATTGTGAAATCATTTGGTGGTGAAATGGGAAGTCATTAAACAATGTAGAATTCATGTTTATAATTTTTTAACATGATTGATTCTGATAAAGTATATCATAAGAAGGTGATTAATAAAAAGTATCAATGGATGAAGTGGTAGTAAAAAGAAGAATTATTTTTACGATTTCTAGATGGAGAATGCTTTAGTTTAGCAAAGAAAATTTGATCAGAAAAATGGGATCTAATGAGTTATTATTATAGAAGTCCATGATGAAGGAAAACATATGAATATTATATTGAATATAAGTTATTATTCTATGTCATAAAAATATTTATTTATATTTATATAGTCTAAAACTTTTGATATCTTTGGGTTGGTTGTGAAATGAATGAATATTTAATATTTAAATATCATAATTATCATTGAGATTTGGGAAACATTTGAAGATAGTTGATGCCACATTTTGTGTGATATCTAAAGAATTTTATTCCTAATATCATTTTAAATATTCTAATTTTGGTTAATTAAATATTTTAGTTATTGGCATGTTCAAACTATATCCCCAACATTCATACCATATATCAAAGAATCATTAATATAAAAATAGAGAAATAACACTTAAGTTAGGGAGCTATTCAATTGTAAATGAGAGTTTCAATTTTGAAATTTTATCATGAGCTGTAAAGAAAAAAACAATTTTATAAATAATTAAAAAATACATAAATTAAATTTCTTTTTACTATAAGTAAATGAATAATTATGCAATGAAGTTATAGAAGTCATATGCAACATTTTTTTTATTTTGAAAAATTATAAATTATATTATTTTTTATCTAGTATGAAGTGATGAATTATAACCATTGGACATATAGAAAATGTACTATGTCTATTAGGATTAGTATATATTAAGGGCTTTGATAAAATCCAACAGAAAAATTTAGAATAAGAGATGCCCACGAGGTAACAACCCGAGATTTTATAAGAATTATTCCTTTTAATTTCAGTAATGTATTGTGTTGTACGCCACACCAAAATTATCTTGTATTATACGCAACACCGTATTAGCTTGCAGTATACGCAACACTATTCCTGGCTCGTGTTACACACAATATTAAGTTCGTTTAGTGGAAATTATTCTACTCAACATTAAGTATAGATTTTGTTTAATTTATAAATGAAATAAGTTTTGATTATTTTATACGCAACACCAAACAAAGATTTCACTAAACGCAACCCAGACTTGTCTTACATTACACGCAATCAAGTCCTTCCTCGATAGCATGTGTAGTACGCAATACCGAGTTTCACTGAACGAGATATTATTACAATATTATTATGAACTGGCCGTTATGAATAATAATACCCAATTTTTGAAATTTTATAAATATTATCATTCAAAATGGACTTCATTTTTTGATTCAGAATATCAAAATTATCCTAGGGAGAATTTTTGGTATTTTTCTGAAAACTTTCAATTTTTGATGAATAGTGAAAACACTGTGTTAATATTTAAAAACTGACTTTTTTTAAATAATTATTTATTTTATTTAAATTTATTTTAGGTCAAAATTTATACATAATACCTATATAAGTTCAACGTAATTCATTGGTGTCATTTTATAATAATTTTAGATATATAAAAATTTAATTGAAATTTTAACCGCCATTTACCCACCTCCTAGGAGAATTTGAAAATTTACATAAAACTTAATTTTACCGCTTCTGTGAGAGGAATTTAGAAAATCCGAGATACACGATAAATATCAAGGAGTAAGATGTGGTTCAATAAGATAAAAATAATTTTTGGTGAATAGTAACTTTTCTACTTTTATTTACCACGGTTAAAAGTAAATGGGGTAAGTAAGGGTAAACATGATATTATTATTACCCTAAAATATGTCCTAATTCTATTGTATAAGTGTAATTCGACCAAAAACAACTTTAGGAATAAAATATTACCCTTTAGGTCCACTTGGATTAGATTAGGACACTTATTATTATTATTTTTAAGAAGAGTTAAAATAGTTAAAATCTAATTTTAATAATTAAAACATTTTTAATATAGTATAATACATAAGATAAATTCTACTACAAATATTCATTATAAATATAAAAGTATTTCCTACATAATGGTATTTTATTTATAATTTTTAGACATTAAATAATTTAATTTATTTATGACACAATGATGATGCAGTAATTACCTTATTAATGAAATATTAACATAATTGATTTTATAAATACCAAAATAAATGTAATTTTAGACTTTTTATGAATTAAAATAATTTTATAGGTTAATATGACATGTTAGTTTTTATTCAATTTACTTTTTTCTAAGTAATCATGTTGTTATGAGTTTCACAAAAAATCTATTACCAAATAGTGTCAAAATTGAAATAAAATATTTTTTAAAACATATATTATATTATAAATTGTTATTATATTCCTAAAAATCTAAGGTTCAGCCAAATGACTTAGATAAGTTTATATATATTAATAATTAACCACTTGGTGTTCGTTTGACTTGTTATAGTAAGTTTATTAACCATATAGTGTAAGAAAATAAGAAGACACAGTAAAAGTTAAATTATTTAACTTAGAGTTAAATCTAAATGATAAGGTTAAAATAGTAACCTAAACTTCTATAAAACCTATTGGTTGAGAGGATTTGGACCCATCCTAACTTTATATTTGACACAAATCAATTTTAAGATATTATAAACTGAATATTACTTTATTATAAAATAATATTTTATGTTTTTCCAAAGGTGCCCCTCTCCTCCCATATAAAAGGGCACCCCTTTACACCCTTTTGTGCCTTGAAGATCTGCCAATACCTGAAAATTTATCTTATCAACCTCTCTAGTTATATCATAGAGGTTTTGGTCTTCTCAAAAGACCATCTTTAGTGACCTAAAAAGAAGTTTAAAGGAGATGCGTCAGGGAAGAGGTAATCTCTTCAACCGACTCTTTCAAGTTTCTTTCTTCTTATACTTCATCTTCTTTAGTTGTTTCATTATAAAGTAATAACATTAGTATTATCTATATACTGATATGTTATTATAAATATTAAACAACTATATTTCACCTTCTATCAATCCAATGGAAAACGAAATCACCACACCTGCGTACGTACGGAATACCGTCTCCACGCCGTGGTCTAATCCGTTTTTCCACCACCACTATACTTGGATGGGTATAATGGTGTAAAGAATAACTATATATGATTATTAAAAGATCATACTTATTCTAAGATGTTATATCATCCACTCTAATTCCATTCAATAAATATGCGAACAATATCATCCCTCGTGCGTACGTACAGATTATCGTCTCCACGACGCGATGAGATTCATTCTCCATGTCAACCATTCATGAATGATTATAAAGTTTATATAATGAATAATAATGAAATATATTACATAATTAATCTACTTTATTTATGTATATATATGTATATATGTCATCTAATAACTTCCATTCAAGTCAATAAAGAAAGGCAAACAGCGTTCAGGAGTACGTACAACCTACCGTCTCCATGAACATTGTATTTCATTTCATTCATCTATCTAATATATATATATACTGAATATATATGATATATAAATAATGATTTAGATTCTAAAATTAAGTAAATCATGATATAAGTAATAATAATATCATGAACGAAAAGTCCAAACACCTACGATAAATAAAACTATTTTACCCAAAACAACGCTTTAACATGGAATTTACAAATGAACAGGTAATATAAAGTCATTAGTGAACCATATATGATTATCATTACAACGAATATTATTCTGTAATAAGTAAATTACATTATTTAAATCATTATACAGGTGGTTTGGATAAGTACGAAGCATATCAGACCTATGGAAAAGGATAACTTTTCCAATCTCGTTTTTTATCCGAGATTGTTTATTCGTAAGTATTTATTGGGGTTATATTTATCATCCATGTCCCTGTTTTCTGAAAATGGTTTCTTGTATGTTTAAAGTCATTTTTACACATTTTTTAATTTTACTACATGGTATGTAATTAATATTTCTTTTACGAGGTACTTTTTGACTTTTCTGGAAAATATACGAGAAGAATGTTTTTTAACTTATATGGCATGAACAACTTTTTATGGTTTCATATCGCCTAATTTTCAAGAAGCTTCCTCTACAAGTTTTCATAGTTATTTTCAATAAAATACTTTTCTTTTAAAATTTCATGGCATTTTGAGAACAGAAAATTATTTTGAAGAAGAAAGGATATTTTCCTCAATAATTCATTTCAAGTGTTTTATCAAAACTATTTTCCATCTAAGATGACATTATTTAGTATGTTTATGTTTCAAGTATAATGTCTCCAATAATTAAATGGTTTGTTTTTTCTTTATGATGAAATGATACCCATTTTTTTATATGGATTATGTTTTGATGGGATGATTTTTATGAAACCCATTTTATTCTTTGGGTTATGCTGAATGTTTTAAGATTATTTTGTGGCACAAGTATGAATGATTTCATTACGTTATGGGTGGGACCTATATATCCCTACAATGCATCGGGTAAAGATTTATATATCATGAGATAGACATGGATGGAATGAAAAGTTAATCTAGTTTAGTGATACAAGACTGGAACGAGGAGTGAACTCGATTTAGATAGGGACTTTGTCCACTAAGATGGTCTTGGACGAAATGCCTTGGCTACTACGGAAATCATAACATGTGATTGATGGTTTCAAAAATTAAATGTTTTATTCCCATGCTATTTTATCATGATTAATGTTTCTTTATGATCTATGCCTTATGTACTGCCATGTTTTATGTCATTGCTCAAGATTTTGATGTTTAAATATTATGTTCATGTTTTGAAGTTCAAATGTATATGGTTTGTTTTATTTTCTCCATGCGTACCCTTACTGAGCATTTGAGCTCACCCTTTATGTTTTTTCTTTTTCCCCAGGATATAAAGAATGGTTTTATGTAAGAAAAAAAATAGGAAAATCTTTATGGGAGATGTTGAATATCTTTCACCAAGATTAGAAGATTTTATTTCGAGTTTCCGAAGACACTAAACTATTACGGTCCTTTGGTGTCTGTTTTTGTTATGTATTAGATATTCTGAAAAATTAATGTAATGTCTATGTATGTCAAGGTTAAGGTCTCTATAGTTGGTATTAGAGGCAAAGTAGGTAGGAATGAATCTGATCCTTGGTAACTCTCACGCATGAGCGTTTGACGAAGCATAGCTCTCCGCCCAAGGGCTTCATTAGGAAGTGGCTGCCATTGGGGATGGTGGTGTGTCCCATCCAGGGGGTGTAGCCACCAATGGAGTGCCTTGATTGGTATCAATTATAGTCCACTGGAAGTTATTACAGATCACTATAGTTGGTATTAGAGGAAAGGTTTAGTTAACCTTTGGAAACTAGGATGTGAAACTTTAGTGAAATCCCTAGAGATATTTCTAAGGTATGTCTAGGGATGTCCCTAATGTTTTGTATAACTATAGGTGATAGTCCTAGGATTACGGTAACGATATTAGAATTAAACCCCGAATGTTATATATTGAAGGTACTCTCCCTTTATTATGTTGTTTTCCCTAGCATGATTTGTGCCTCTCACACTATTTCTTTTGGGTTTTAGAAAATGGATGGAAATAGGAAGATTCACGATAATGGAGGATATGATGGAAAATGGAATGATATTCTTCATGAGAAACCAAATGAAACAGGATTTGGAAGTCCAAACATTGTTATTATGACTAATCAGCAATCTCATAATATGATCAATAATCTCAACTTTGGTATGTTTCCTGACTCAGCTAATAAGAGAAATATTGAGTTTCATGATGATCATAGAGGATAGAAAGTTCAATTTCCATCATGTAAATCATGTGGTAATAGGAATCAGGGAGAATGTTTCAAAAGAACTGGAAGATTCTTTGGGTGTGGAAAAGAAGGACACAAAGCTAGTAAGTGAAAAGGAAAAGGTTCAATTAACACCATGGACAAAGATAATGGTATTTCTAGGACATCAACAACGGTTAAATGTTTTAAATGTGGAATGTACGGGCATTATGCAAACCAATTCCCTAAGGTAAAGTCTCATGAAGAGAATCAACATGGTTGTATGGGTAGTATTTATGTTGATGACGATGAAGAGACTACAAATGATATGTGAGATGAAAGAATTGTTCAAGATCGGTCAATATTTTAAGAAGGTAGTGGAATGATTTGTGTTTATCAAGAGTTATGTTTTATAAGTAATGGTACAATGGAATAAAGACACATCTATGGATTGTTAAACTATTGTTTTTCCTAATGTATTTGAATGTATATGTTGAATGGTACCGGTAACCATGAAAGGTTATTCAAATATTTTTGGAAGGTAGATGATATGTTCATAAATAAGAGATAATGAGATAATGAAATTTTTGATAGTATTAATGAGATACAAACTGATATAAGGACAAAATAATATCATGGTTTGAGTATATAGAATTTTTGGGATTTTGGTACGTGGAAATAGTTACCTTTTGACAGCATTCATGTTTTTACTATGGTTCTATGATAATTTATGTTTCAAGAGAATACATTATTAAGGTATTCACATGTTTGGAATGTGACCACCGAGATATATCATATGATATATGGGGGATAAATGATGGTATTCACGTTCTTGTTATATGACCTTTCAAATAATCGTTTTTTATACTATGAGATTGGACCGAAGTATTTTGGATAATCCTAAAGATTAAATGAATTATGTTAGACATAATATAGTATTGTTTAAGGCTAGAAATTTTTTTGATATTATTGCAGGAATGTTATAATAATGTAGTTTTAGAAAAAGGGACAACCTGGAGGACGAGCGACAACCCGTCGCGTCAGACAAGGATATGAGAATCAAACTAACAACCAAAGTGCAAGAGGCCTTTATCGCCTACCACTGGACTACATGAAGTCCCTGGTCAGTATAAATTAGGTTTAATTTATTATGTGGTATGATATATTAAGTATGAGTCCATTTTAGGAACCATATATGATTAATCGCACCATAGATGGACTTATGTATATAACTTTTTCTAACCATATGTTTGAGACAGATGGAATGACATATCATTCTATAGCATGATCTAGTAACACTTCTCAGAAGACAAATTCAACTTCATTTCTTTAAGAGATGAAGTGTAAATTGTTCAAGGCACAAACAACGGTGAGATTGTATCAAAATCAAGTAAGTATTTCTTCTAATTCAAAATTTTCAACTTTAGGGAAATGATATTGAAAACCAAAAATTTTGTCTTAGTGGTCTTATATCTGATGAATTAGATGGTACCTTAGATCATCAAAAATTTATGGCTTTGATATTGATTGATTTTTTATAGCCATGTTCTCTACAACTCTCCCTTAGAACTTGATGGTTAAATTTCTCTTCCATATCCATATTCTCACCTATGTTCTCTTATGTGTAAACCCAGTGACGAGTTAATTTGGTTAACCATTATGTTTCATACTTAACATTTTTAAAATTATGTTTTAGTATTCAATTTTACAATGTGGGTTTCTATGAAAAAAACTTTAAAGTAGTAAACCATTTATAACCCCGATGAATTTCGAGGGCGAAATTCATTTTAAGGGGGGTAGAATGCAACAACCCGAGATTTTATGAGAATTATTCTTTTTAATTTCATTGATGTCTTGTGTTGTAAGCTACACAAAAATTATCTTGTATTATACGCAACACCATATTAGCTTGCAGTATATGAAACACTATTCTTGGCTCGTGTTACACACAATTTCAAGTTTGTTTTGGGGAAATTATTCTACGCATCATTAATTATAGATTGTGTTTAATGTATAAATGAAAGAAGTTTTGATTATGTTATATGCAACACCAAATGGAGCTTTCACTACACGCAGCCTTGACTTGGCTTGCATTACATGTAATCAAGACCTTCCTCGATAGCGTGTGTAGTACGCAATACTATGTTTCACTAAAAGAGATATTATTATAATATTATTATGAACTAGCTGTTATGAATAATAATACCTAGTATTTAAAATTTTATAAATTTTATCTTTCAAAATGGAATTCATATTTTGATTCAGAATATCAAAATTATCCTGGGGTGATTTTTAAGTATTTTTCCGAAAACTTTCAATTTTTGATGAATAGTGAAAACACTGGGTTAATATTTAAAAACATACATTTTATTTAAATAAATACTTTTTTATTTAAATTAATTTTTTGGTCAAAATTTATACATAATACCTATATAAGTTCAATGTAATTCATTAAAGTCATTTTATAATAATTTTAGATATATAAATATTTTATTGATCTTTTCACCGTCTTTTACCCACCTCCTTGAGAATTTGAAAATTTACATAAAACATAATTTTACCGCTTCTATGAGTGGAATTTTGAAAATCCAAGAGACACGATTAATATCAAGGAGTAAAATGTGGTTCAATAAGATAGAAATTATTTTTGGTGAATAGTAACTTTTTACTTTTATTTACCACATTTAAAAGTAAATGGGGTAATTAAGGGTAAAAATGATATCATTATTACCCTAAAACATGTCATAATTCTATTGGATAAGTGAAATTAGACCCAAAAAAACTTTAGGAATAAAATATTACCCTTTAGGTCCACTTGGATTAGATTAGGACACTTATTATTATTTTATTTAAAGAGGAGTTAAAATAGTTAAAATCAAAGTTTAATAACTAAAACATTTTTAATATAGGGTTATACATAAGATAAATTAGACTATAAATACTAATTATAAAGATAAAAATATTTTATATATAATGGAATTTTATTTATAATTCTTAGAAATTAAATAATTTAATTTATTTATGACACAATGATGATGCAATAATTACATTATTAATAAAATATTAACATTATTGATGTTATAAATACGCAAATAAATGTAATTTGAGACTTTTTATGAATTAAACATATTTTATTTGTTAATATGGCATGATATTATATATTCAATTAACTTTTTTTGAACTAATCATGCTGTTATGAGTTTCACAAAAAATCAATTACCAAATAGTGTCGAAATTGACATAAAATATTTTTTAAAAAGAATATTATATTATTAATTGTTATTAAATTTTTAAAAATATAAGGTTCGGCCAAATGACTTAGATAAGGTTATATATATTAATAATGTACCACATGGGGTTTTATTGGCTTGTTATAGTATGTTTATTAACCATATAGTGTAAGAAAACAAGAAGACACGGTAAAAGTTAAATTATTTAACTTAGAGTTAAATCTAAATGATAAGGTTAAAATAGCAATGTAAACATGTCTAAAACCTATTGGTTGATATTATTTCTACCCATACCCACTTTATCTTATAAATAAATAATTTTGGAGCTATTATAAGCCGAATATGACTTTATTATAAAATAATATTTTATGTTTTTTCAAAGGTGCCCCTCTCTTCCCTTATAAAAAGGGCACCCCTTCCCTATTCTCTTAACACCCTTTTGAGCCTTGAAGCTCGGAAATACCCTTCCAATTTGTCTTCTCAACCACTCTAGTTATATCCTAGAGGTTCTTGTCTTCTCAAAAGACCAACTCTAGTGCCCTAAGAAGAAGTTTAAAGGTGGTGCGTCGAGGAAGAGGTAATCTCTTCTACTAACTCGTTCAAGTTTCTTTCTTCTTCTACTTATTCTTCATTAGTTGTTTCATTATAAAGTAATAACATAAGTAGTAATTATATATTTATATGTTATTATAAATATTAAAAAACCCTACTTCACCTTCTATCCATCCTATGTGAAACAAAATCACCACGAATGCGTACATATGGAATACCGTCTCCACGCCGTGGTGTAATCAGTTTTTCCACCACCACCATACTTGGATGGGTATACTGGTGTAAAGAAGAACTATATATGATTATTATAACATCATACTGATTCTAAGGTATTATATCATCCAATCCAATTCCATTTAATAAAAATGGGAATGATGTCATCGCTCGTGCGTACGTACGAATTACCGCCTCCACGACGTGATGAGAATCATTCTCCATGTTAACTATTAAAGAATGATTATAAAGTATATATAATGAATAATAATGAAATATATGACATAATTAATCTACTGGATCTATGTATATTTATGTATATATGTCATCTACTTACTTCCATTCAAGTCAATAATGAAAGGAAAACAGCGTTCATGCATACGTACGACCTACCGTCTCCATGAATGGTGTATTTCATTTCATTCATATATCTATTATATATATATATACTGAATATATATGATATATAAATAATGATTTAAATTCTAGAAGTAATTAAATCATGATATAATTAATAATAATATCATGAACAACAAGTCTAAACACGTACGATAAATAAAACAATTTTACCCAAAACGCTGCTTTAACATGGAATTTACAAAAGAATGGGTAATATAAAGTCATAAGTGAACCATATATGATTATCATTACAATAAATATGATTCTATAATAATTAAATTACATTATTTAAATCATTATACAGGAGGTTCGGATAAGTACGAAGCATATCAGACTTAAGGTAAGGGATAACTTTTCCAATCTTGTTTTTATCTGAGATTGTTTATTCGTTAGTATTTACTGGGGTTATATTTATCATCCATGTATCTGTTTTCTAAAAATGGTTTCATGTATGTTTAAATTACTTTTTACCCATTCTTTGATTTTACTACATGGTATGTAAGGAAAAAATTTATTCCAATGATTATAGAAGATTTGTAGAATATTCTTCAAATCCCTTTTTAAAAAACATGGTATTGAATAAACAAAAATTTCTGATCGAAGAGTGGTAAAAGTTTGGTTTTATTAAAAACATTTATTAAAAAATATTATGTACAATATATTTTAAAAATGGTACCAATACAAGAATATATTATAAATAACCATGTGATAAGAAAATTTATTAGTGTTCTTGAGATATGGATCATAATATTTTGTTAAAAGAATCATAAACAAAAATAATCTTGAAGAACAATGATATTGTTTCAATAAACTCTCATAACATGGTAAATGGGATCTTACTCTCCGTAATCCAAAAAGAAATTACATGTAGAATAAATTATCAATAAAATAATGAGATTCAAGATATTACCAATTAAATGGATGTATATACACCTTGAAAAGAATTTAGGTGCATAACAAAACATGTGTATCTAAGAAATAAAATTGGGACAAAAGTATTTTACAGAATCTGTAACATTTGAAACATAAAAAACATGAAATAAATATCATATAATGTTTATAAAAATACCCTTTAATTTAACTATAATTTTCATCAAATACATCCATGTGAAGTAAACACACCACATAAAACGAATGGGTGGTGAATAAAGCATGTATCTCATGGAAATAAAATGTGAGATTAAATCCCATTACCCTGTGTCTTGACTCTAATTATACTCGTATAGAACACCTTAATAATAAATATGGATTTATTGAAAATATTTTAATGAACCATATTATTATATATAATTCCATATAAGCTTTTATTATAACCTTATGTTACCCTATTTTTAACACTCCTATGTCACAGTTTCCCATCAGGTAATATATGAATTATACTTCACATGTATCTAATTTTGTTATATATTCAGAAATTATAATTATATCATGATTTCCAGAATTTATAGCATGATATAAATATAATTTATATTAATTATTTTAATATTATAATAATCTATATAATGTTAAATTATGAAATGGAATACAGTGTCCATAGAGACAGTAAGGCGTACGTACAGATGAATTTTTTTTGTTTTTATTATATTGCTGAATAATATAAGTTCAATGAAAAATGTATATATATATATATATATATTTATTAAAGTATAATTATTATATCAAATATATCATATAATTTATCTAAACCCATCATTAATACATTTTATGTAGTGTGTGAACGAATCACACTACTTTGATGGGGTGATAGTCCACACTTCCTCAAATGAAATTATAATAATTACACCAAATGTAATGTATAAAAATATGTTTTGTAAAATTATTAAATAAGATTAAATACATAATAAATATAATATATAACATATATAAATAGAGTGTTTATAATAATGTTCATCATGAAACTCCGTAAAGGAAAAATGACCAATCATCATTTAGTTGGGAGATTTTTCATCTTACACATAAACAATATGCGCGTTACCCATTAGATGTATGTGTGTGTAAGTGTAGGAGAAAAAATAGAATATAAAATCCTAAAATATTTATGATTCTAGTGTTTTTATTAAATAATGTAATACATAGAGTGGAGGGGTAGAGAAAAAAATAAATTAAAGGATCTTGAGAGACGATGTTACCTCTTATCCATTTTAATATATTGAGTGCCAATCCATTTTCAATTAAATGTGGTAAACTTTTATAATGGAGTAGGATTGGAACTCTTGTAATATTTTCGAAAAAGGAACACCCAACCATGTTATTCATTGAAAATGTATTCAATAATGATCACAAGTCATATTATATGAGTAAAAGGTATAAATATGGACATAAAATGGATTTTGGAAAATATTCTATGTCATTTTGGGCCTTAAGGTTATAGTTTAGTCACATATTATGTTTAATTTATCCTTAACCAATGTAATTAATTTCAATAAATTTCACTAATATTTTTCATAGAAAATTAATTTGACCTTAATTGACAATATAAATTATTTTGATTCTAAATATGGAATCAATTTTTCCAAATTTTAATCCCAAAATAAGAATAAATTAATTTAAAATTAATCACGTAGTTTGGTTGACAATACAAGTCTTTTTAGTAAAAACATTCAAAAGTTTGCTAAGTTTTTATACCTAATTTCAAAGTGAAATAGATCAAAATTACACTCATTTTATTAAATGATAATAATTTTATCTAATTAAACATTCAAACCAATTTAAAATATAACGTAACCTTATAAATAAATTATATAAAAAAGATGTTTTGAATTAAAATTCATCATATTTATCTATTCATTAAAAATTAACCTTTATATAAAATAACAAAAATTTATCCAAAAATTAATTTTTATATTATTATTTAAAATATAAAGTTAATTTTTACATATAAATTTAAAAATGTGGAAAAAATTGTACTTAAAATGGTTTCTACATTAAATGGTAGTAAAATACTATTATAAAAATATAAGTTTTTAAGCATAAAATTCGGTTTATTCTTATCTTATGTCCATAAAATATATTGGAAGAATATCAATAAATTTTAATTGAATAAAAAACATATATATTACATTAATATCACCTACTAAATAAAATTAATTTAATTTGTTATGATAAAACATCCTGAAGACCATAAAAATAATTATAGTTATATTTATATTTAATCGCTTTTCATATTCATAACTAATTAATTAGTAACCTTGGAATTAATATTATATTTTTGTAAATAATATATTTTTAGTAATTAGATAATTCTATTATTAACCACTAATTTAACAGCAAGGTGAATGCTGGCTACCGGCGAGCTCTCACTGCTCAAATTACAGAAGGAGATGCGAGGCCCTGGACATCAATTTGGAAGCTTAATGTTCCCCCTAAAGTCTACTTTTTCTGGTGGCAGGTGTACACCGGTATCCTTCCTACTAAGAGCCTCCTAGCTTACATACACTTTTCAAATGACAACTCATGCCCCTTATGCCCTACTGTGCCTGAATCCCCTCTCCATGCTCTCATTCAATGCCCCGGGGCTTAGGAGGTTTGGAATGGCTGGGGATCTACTACGGAGCTATCCCTGGATGTCGCCTCGGATCTTACCTCTCTCCTAATGCGATGGTGCTCCTCCTTTTCACCGGCTAAAGCAGGCGCCCTGTGCATTCTGACTTGGATTATCTGGGATAGGCGGAATGAGGACATTTTCAATCTTTGTCAGAGGCCCCCCAGATTTTTGATTAACCGGGCATCATCATGGATTGTGGTTTGGCAGAACCACCCTGAGCAGCAAAGACTTTTCACCCCCTCTCTTCATTCCCAACATTGGTGCCCCCCACGGGAAGGGATTATTAAGATCAATGTGGATGCCTCTCTCCCTAAGGATGGCCCATTTGGACTAGGTTTGTTGGCCCGAGACAACCAAGGAAATCTTATCGCAGCCAAATACGAAGCACGCTACTCACATTGGGAGTCCTCAGTCGCGGAGGCCGCCGCCATCCTTTCTGGGTTAAACATCACAAAATACCACGGTTGGGATTCCATTCACATCGAATCTGATTGTCTCACCATAATCAATGCCATCAATCTTACTGATGGCGGGCTTCAACCGTTCGGCTCCATTACTCGGTGTATTTACTCTCTGAGATAAGGCTTCACATCCTGCAATTTCTCATTTATTAAAAGGGAAGCGAATGAAGCCGGTCACAAGATGGCATCCATTGGCCCTCCTTACGAGGAGTTTCTCTGGTTTAATCATTTTCCATCGTGGTTATGCGACTGTATTTCTGCTGATCTCCATCATTAATGGATCCGTCTTATTTTTTCAAAAAAATGGTTATATCATCTTACATTAATTAATACTATTGGGATGATATACTGTTGTTCTTTAAAAATTGGTATTGTGTGTTACACAAGCCATTAAAGAAAGTTATTATGGAAAGTATCAGAACATAAAATCATTGTTCTGTGTAGATAAAGATATAGTTCATGTTTTATATACTACATTATTAACTTGGTGTTGTGTATAACCCATGCCAAATATAGTGCTTTAATATAAAATAGAATATCTTCATTGTTGTATGAAATGAAAAATATTAAAAAGTATAAATTAATTCAGGAAAATAAATCAAGAAATCTAGGGGTGTTACACCATATCTATATGGGAATCCATATGTGACTATACTAGTAATAAAAGTATATAGTGTCACATCAATGGATTTTCTTATTTTCCCATTTCCATACCGTTATCCACTAGAAGAAGAAAGAGATTGTGTGATTTATTAGATCTTCCCTTTCTACTTGTTTCTTACTCTGAGCATGAATAACATGGTCTCACAGGGTAGTTATGATCATGACACCCAAAATAACATATGCATATCTCAATAGAGAATCCTTTTTTAGATCTTCCTATAACCTTTATTCATAGGGCCTTGATAATAGTGGGTCCATCGAAATCCTATTATATGGTGAATAACTCAACCAAACATCTAAACCACCATGAGTTGATACATTACTCATTAATCCACTCAAAGGTACTTCTATTTCATATAATCACCAACAATGTTATCACCATATAAATGGGTCTAATCCAATGTGAGAAAAAATTAGGAGGGCCTCTATAGGCATGGTTCCCCACAACCGAAGTACATGTGAATTGATTATCATCAAAAAGGGATACATTGCTAGCCTCTTTGAGGTCCAAAACCAATACCACAAATTCTACCCAAATTATCTCTCAAACATATTCTCAATAGATTAATTTATAACCTATGAGCACACATCCATTCTAGTCTCTTTGGACCACCTCATCGTAATTCACGCAGAAAACTATGGCTAAGAAACTTCCTCATAGACATCCTTACCACATGAAGTTATTTTTTTTTGTTTTGTACCCATAAGTTGACCTTAAATGTTATTAGGTGTCTCATTAAGTGGAACTAAATTATGTGGATTCATATTCCTTTCATAAATATATATAGTAATAAGATCTTGTGGGCTTGATCCAGAAATCTTTACAAATCCTACCTCCCTAGGTTTTAATACAACCCAGAGTGCCCCAGTGTGTGTCCTAAAAATAATATTGTAATAGTAAATGACAAAAGGATATCTCACCATTATAAAGGGGGGGGTACTATTGATAAATATCCTCAGATACATATAGATGTGTTCATTGATGAAGAACCTTTGATATATACAAATTATTATAAATCTATACATATTAATAGTTTATTTTTTATTATAGAGAAAAACATTTCATATTTGGGAATTAATGATGGATCAATAAATATGTATTAAATAATTAATATAGTACCAATGTTGAGAACAATTCACCCCAAAATGGTATGATGAGCCCAAACTTCCATCAACTCAACCAATGTGAATCACTAAGTGTTGTTATATCTTTTTCCAAATAGCCACATTCCTTTGGAAGGTAGGCTCATGAAATATATCGAAGAAGGGAACTATTGGGTGTTCCAATCTCTATAAACAAAACCTATACAATTCTGTCCAAGAACAAAGTAGTTGGTATGATTAATTATGTGACTATTCAAACCCCAATTATCATACGATCTAAAAAAACACTTCAAAAAATGGTTTCATATAAAATATTATTTAATACTAAAGAAGATAAAATATAAAATATATCATGTGATTGAAAAATGCTCAAACAGTAATCTATTATGCATGATTCTTCTTCTTAAATTCTTAATTATTTATTTTCTAGTGAACATCTATGTCACATGTGAAGTGGATATCCTCTAATTCATTTCTTTATCATATTTTATAATAATTATATGAATGATATTGTGAAGGATACATTTAATTAAATTGTATCATTATATTTTGAACCTTGTACCACATTATGATTACTATAAGGGGGTATATATATATATATTCCCATTAATCCTTCTCAAATTATAAAATAATAGTGAAAATATTCATTATATTTTTATATACAATTCATTATTTATTTCATAATGGATATGGAGAATATAGGTGGTATATATAATAATATAATATTAATGGAAAATTTATTATCCATATATATTTATAACATTTATAACTTAATTATATACTTCAAAAATATGAGTATATGATCAATATAAAGATATTCATTTACTTGTTTAAAATTGTGTAGTGTAGTGACAATTTCATTTATATTCAACAAACCTTTCTCTTTTATAAATTATTATAAAATACTTATCATAGTTTATGCATATATGAATTTGTGATTAATATGTATCTCCATAAACATAGATAAAAATATAATCAAACAAAATTATAAGGAAAATTCCATGTTTCTTCTATTACTATCCATCTCAACCTCATTTTCTTCAACTAGCGGCTAATATGAAATAGTGTATTCCAACAGATAAAATAAATTTTCCTTGAGAAGATAATTAAATAATAACTCTAACTTATCATATAAGTTTGTTCTTGTTATTTTAATTATTTTATTTGAATGATCACATGTTTCCATAGTTTTATGTTCTATTAATCTATAAAAAATAAAAAGGTCATTTTAGTACTGTATCTTGATTATCGATTATGGTACATTCAGTGAATTAATTTGTTTCCATTTTAATAGTATTAAAAATTAATGAATGAATTTTCTATGATTTAGATTATGTCAATATACACATAAAATAAATAATGGAATATCATATAGATCTAAAACATGATATTAAGAAGTATTTTGACACAATGTTCATGAATTTCCTAAATACTTTTCTATGCATTTTTTGATTTTACTCAATTTATTTAGTTTGGTGATGTCACATATTGGCTAAAAACATATATTAGTTCTCAATAATGGATCTACAAAAGGGTACTATAGGTTTTATAGAGGGTTTAGACAATGTGATCCCATATTAAACATTCATTTTTATAATGCTGAAGATTATTTTAGATGACTTATTTCACACATGGTTGGGCATTAAAAGATCATACCAATACCAGAATCTAGGTACCTCACTATTACAAACCATTTGATTTATGTTGAATATATCATTCTTTTTATTCAAGTTATTAAAAGGAATATTAGGTCTTATAAACATGTTTTTTTATCATTTTGAATGAATGTTAGGTAAAAATATTAGCTCATATAAGTCATTCATTTTATTTAGGAAAATTTTCCCACTTTACAAAAAAGGGATACCATCTTAAAAAGAAGACGTACATAGGTTCCATGCCATTTACCTATCTTAGAGTGCCATTATTATACAGGATACATAAAGCCTAATTTTTTAATCAGCTTATGGATTAGTTCTAAAACTAACTTTCAACATAGAAAATGTAATAATATTTCGATGGCTGTAATAATATGCTTGGTTAAATTCAAAATTATCCACAAACTAGTTTATTACATCATGATATATTGATGTCCTATGGTATTTATGAACAATATTAATGTATTAATCAAAAATTTATCTACATTGGAAACCTTATAGAGAGGAAAATTCTCAATATCACAAGTAAAATATGTTTTAAACCACCAACTAATGGGGGAATGGGTATCAAGATCATTTAATGATTTATTGAATCCATTCTTGCTATGTTCACTTGAAATCATATTAATATTATGTCTATTGATCTTGGATTTTTTAGAGCCTGATTTATAAAAATATTAAATTGAATAAATGATGATTATATGAACTCTTTAATGTGGATAGATATTAGAGCCTCTTATCATAGTATTATATAATTCGTAATAAGGATTGAAAATTATAATTCCAATCTAAAATTTTATTTTTATAATTGGACTAGACATCCTCCAAGTTATGATTTTATACCTTAGGACTATTCTTTTGAATCATAAATATATATTAGAGAGATTTTGATATCTCTCAACCAAAACTTCTGGATGATATTTACAATGTTATTCGCTTCTACACTCTTGTATCATTATCATATATCATGGTTTTCATAATTTCTAGGAATACAATTTTGACTAGTTGGATTTTTTATTAGAGAATTACCAGTAGATAAAATTGTGTTATTCATTAGATCACATAATATAATAATTAATTTTACAAACACTCAATAATTAATCTTATATAGATACTAGATAACAATATATTTCTAAATGATAAATTATTTCAATATTTTTGTGTCTCCCTTTATTCCATGGGTAATATATTCAACCAAAACATAGAGAATACAAAGCACATTTTTCTCAGTTGTGATACTACATAGGTAGTGGGGATGTATATTTTTAATCTATTAAAGTTACAAAGACTAGTCATGGAATCTCTAAAATCATTATATTAGTTTTTACTTCTTTCACACTATCTATTCATATTTGGAATTCATATCTGGTTGTGTTAACTGAACAACTACTTTCATTATGGTTTGGCCATAACACTTTCATCAACAGTGACACCATATTCTATGTCTATTATTTCACTGTATTAAATTTGGTGAAATTTAAGTATTCAAATTCTTTTCGACAATGGTATATTGATAAAAATTTGTATTATTTTATGGTTCAAATATTTTTAGGCACTTCTTGAAACCACAAGCCATAGAGTGGTAAAATCGAAGTATTATGGCATCCTTCCTTACATAATTGGATAAAAATAAAATTTCATAGAGCTTAAAATGTGAATCTTGTCCCTTTAAGGTGTGGTGTAGTATTTTTTATCCTAATAGAGGAATTCATGTATGTTTATATGTCTTATGTTTATTTGAATCATTTATTAGAGGAGATACACAATGTGTTATTAATGCATTTTCTTTCTAAAGAGAAAAAGTATAGAACAACCCATGGTTATAAAGGGATATACAGTTATTATAAAAACCATTAGGAATGGTAAATTACAAATTTTATAGAGGCTCACATCTATATGGATAGAATTTATGTAATTCCATTTGAATCTCAATTTCATTGGTACAAATGTTTATTGATCAGAAAACCTTGTGGCGGGTAGTCTCTCTAATAAATTATTAGGGTGGTATCTCACTTAGTTTGACAATATACTTGTAGTTTTGATTTTATATAATGATAAAGGTTGTAATGAAATCTCATTTTTAGACTTATGTAACTTTTGTTTCATAAAAAAAATTCTTTTCCCAGATTGGTCGAGGTACCATATTTATTTTTTTCCTCATACTATTTTATCATATCCTAGTAGAATCCACAAGTTTATTTTGAATATCTATTAATTTTAACATTCTAGTGTAAAGGATTATATTTCCCTTATCATTACATAGATTATTTCCATGAAAAATAAATGGATGTATTTAGGTAGTCTTTACTTTCCACTAGAATTTAGTCACAACTACTTTATCTTTTGAGTAGAATCCCAATATTGAAACTATATGGTTAGATTTCCTCAATACATTCATTGATACTTTAATGGGTTGACTATTTTACCTACCCCTAATACCAATTTTCATAATTCCACCCATTAAAATTATAGTTAATTAATTGGAACTGCCAATGATTATAACCAAACCAAAACATTAACTATGGAAACATCTTGACTCAAAAGATAGATTCCATTAATTTATTAAATATATTTATTAAAATTTTTCTTAAAATTTTTCATAAGAATTATTTATTTATTCATAAGATTTTTGTTAATATTATATTTAATATACTAAATTTATTTTCCATAATATATAAAATTTTCTCGAAATAATAATTTTATGTTATTTTAACTTTTTCATACATATTATATTATTTACTTATATAATCACATTAAATTATCATATTAAAAAATGTTTCACATAAACCAAAAAATAATGAAGAAATATAAAAATGGAATAAAGATATGATATTATTATAGGTTTTTAACTAATGGTTAGTTTATTAGGTGGTGATAAACTAAAAATTTCCATAGTGGGAAAAAAACTTTTAGCCCAAGATTAGTTATAGTTGAAATATTTCTCCATTCTCACAAGTATTTCTTAAGTTGGATACAACTTTTTTTGGATCCTTATCCATCAATTCTCATTAATAACTCCTTCATTTATTAATACTTGGCCAATCATGTGTGAGGGGTAGAAGAGTTTTTAGTTTATAATAAATAATTAATAGACAGACAGACTAATACATAATAAAAGAGGGAAAAATGATTCACATATCATCATATTGAATTTTATAAAATTTTCACATAAAACCATGAAATAAATAATTAAATTAAATTAATAATTAAGATAATACATTGTTAGATCAATCTCATGATTCAACACAACATTAAATTAAAATTTATTAACTATTACTTATCACCATTTCCATTCATTCTAATTATGAAAAAATTACTTGTATTATTCAATGAAAGAATTATTTATCTAAATATTATATTCAAATAATTCATGAGGTAAAATTATATTCACATCCTATACTATTTTAAATAATTTGATACATTTAATTTTAATATTAAAATATATAAGTAAATGGTATGAAATTTTGATGCCATACAGTGTGAAACATTTGAATTAGATTAAATGTCTCTCTGGAATCTAATATTTACACCAAGTAATATGTCATTAAACATATCATGTAACACATACATTGTATAGTATTTTATGTGTAATATTTAAATACGTGTTAGGTATCCATTCAGGGATGTTAATGAAAATTATGACATGTGTTTCTATATATCAATCTATACATTCCTTACGACATGTATGAACACAAGACATTCCATAAATATAAATGAAAAATAAAATTAGAAGTTCATATAAAGCACATGATGTGTATCAAAATCATTACATTTAATATAGTTACAAAATATATAAAAAATTAATTCTTAAGAATATATACCCACATTACATAATTATGAACACTCAATTTATACATACTATAGAATGAAACATATCATAAAATGTATAGAGATAGGTACACTTCATGTAGTTTGTTGCATCATTAAATTATTCTAAGCATTGTTCCACATGGAATATAATGAATCAATTTAAATGTACATTTCATGGGATCACAAATGTTACAAATTGTATTCATGCACTCTATATTTCATATACTCTGCATCTAGCTATGTGTCTTGGATGACAATAAATATGTGATGGGTAATGATATTGTGTATTGACATTGTGTATTGACATGATTTTATATAGTAAAAACCTAATGGTGTTATAAAATATTTACACCAGATATATTCCATGTAATCAATGTTAATCCATGTGTCATTCTATCATTAAATACATTATGTAGAATTAAACTCCTTTCTATGTCTCATGGAGATCAAATATTCATATGATTCATTCCCTATTCATGTTTTTAACAAGTAAAAAACATGTAATTCAAAGGTACATGGATTGTATCAATTTCATGCATCATATGAACTTGAAACCTTTATATGGAATCTTCTAGCATTCATTTTAAGTCATTGCCTTCACTTGGACACATGGACCAAGATAAATTTTTTATCTCAACCATTAGGAAAATGATAAAATATGAAAATTGAAAATAATAAAAAAACACAACATATTGAACAAATATAAAATTAAAATTATATTATAACCTCTACGGTAACACATAGAATGTTCTATTCCATAGTGGAAGCATAATGAGGGTCTCTAATTTTGTATTTCAATTGGTTTCTATGGATAAAGTATTAATAAATTGAAGAAAATAACCACATATTTTTCAAGGATATTTCATATTTAATTGATAATTTATTTAATAGTATAATTTCCTGAAATACAAAATTACGTTGATTAAGAACTATCATAATTATTTAGTTGTTGACTTTGTCATTGAGAATCCAAATTAGAACTCCTTTGGCTATATTTTCACATATTCTAATAATATCTGAATGACTCACTTGGTGTTTTAGGTGCTAGTAAGGATAAACCACATTCTTCACATTATTTTATATTGGTAACATCAAGGATTCGTCTTATTATATCATCATCATCATTGAGATGTAGGATGAATGATTGTATCCCCATGTCTTTAGAAAATTATTGATAGAGTTTCCATTGTTAAAAACACTTTTTTCTACCTCTAAAATTATAAAACATGGAATTTATTCTATATTAACCAAGTGAAAACTACCCAATGGCCCTCTATATGTTTATTTATTCTGTGTAATCCTCATATCATAATATAATAACAATAAAAAAAATTAATGACCTGAATTTATTTGAATATCATACCTTAAATAAATAAAGTATCATTTATTAAAAATATATTAACTGAAATTTATCATTTCCATCAGGCATTGACTCAACCTATCAATCCTAAAATAAATTTAAAAAATATTCTAAAATAAAAGATTAAATCAAATAAGAATTATTAATTTAAAATTTAAATAATACATTCACTAACCTAAGAATAAATATTTACTTAAATATTAAAATAATGAAATATATAAAATTCTTTTTTCTAACTTGATGAATAAATAAATATTTATTCATTATCATGTAAATAAATAAAAATATGAAAATTTTGAACTTAAATATTCTAAAATAAAATATCTCATTATTAAATTTATGTAATAAAATCTACTTAACAATTATTACTCCGAAAAACAATAATATTTATTAATAGTTTGACATTTATAAAATTTAATTGGATTTTGGATATACACAACAAGTGAACTTATAGGGAACATTCTAAGTGGAATTAGGTAAACATACATAATATCTAGGAAAATTGTATACCAACATATCACAAAACTCATATATAAAGAAGTTAAGTTTACAATGAAGAGAACAGACATAAAAACACTATTGTGTAATATAATCTCTTTATCTATAAATATCTCATCACAAATGATGAATAATTATTTCACATCACCTAAATGAAAGATAATCATCCCCATATACACTTGAAATTAGAGGAAATAATATATTCCAGGTTACTAAAATTATTTCTGGTGATGATACTACATTGGAATCACCAACTAGTAGATAATCACCCTCTATGTTAATACATATCTTGGTGATGTATAAGCTCAAGATGGTGAGAGAGAAAAATAACAGCAATACCACTTATTCTGAGTATGCTGACACGAGAAAAATGAACTCCATTTTTCATCATGTTATCAATAATATTATTACAAATATTCACCAGATAAATGCAAGGAATGATGTTTCTAGTGGAATATAAAATAGGGAGACTATATTCCCGGACATAAAATCATCTATCTAGTTTTCTCTTAAATGGATACTAAGAATAAAGAATCTTCTATTGAATCATTAATTCATCTTAATAGTGTATGCAGTTTACTAGATACATATAATTAAAGGATCATAAATTTCTTAGAACTAATTCCCAATGAAGATCTCAATAATATATGTGATTTATCACAATAGAAACATGTTTAAATTATTTTAAGTTGTGTATAAGATATTGATACTACTCTAACTGTTATAGTGAAGGTACATAATCCTTATTCTACTACATCTCCATGTCAGAGAAGGGAAGTTATCTTCCCATGTATAGTGAATCAATGTAAGTATAATGAATTCAGTCCATCATAGAAACTCTAATATCTCTTAGTATTTTTATTATGAAATAAAATTCTATTACTCAGGGAAACTATTAGCTAAAAAATAACATTTTCGAAGATAATTTCTTCTCTTGATAACTTTAGCTATAAACTTATTAATAGAAATCAGTGTTTTAGCCCACCTAGACTTAGATTTAGTGACTTTATTCAACTCTTTTGATCATATGTCTACCCTCAAATATATCAAGTCATGAACAATAAATTATTTTCCTTTTATATAAACATACAATGGTTATATTAGTGGAAGGTATATTTTGAATAATATTCATTTTATAGGAATTATAATAATGGTTCATGGAATATTGTATGATATTTCGATGATATCTTTAATCCTGATAAGAAACATCGAATTTTCAACACCTCTATATCAAAAAAGGACATGAAAACAATTTTTTTTGGATGGAAATATAATTGATTTTAATTCAAATTGTAAAAATTATCTTATTATAGAAAAAATAGTAAATAAGTGGGGGTAACAAAGTTAGATTTTTTTTCAATGATGATTCTCATGAGGTATGGAACTTTTTCTCATGCACAAATCATATAAAAACTAATCTATATTAGTCACCAAATAATGAAAAAAAATTCAATTGATAATTAAATCATGTTTTCCCGTAATATTCAACAGGGATTTCACTATACACCGCGATTGTAAGAACAGGTTACAAGACACCTAGAAATAATTTCACATACAATATTATGCCTTGTATTTTGTTATAATGTTTAAATTCTGTAAAAATATGAATTATTATAGTATGGAGTACCTTAGTTATATGAATGAAAATCTTCATCATTTTGAATTCCCACTTCACATTACATAGGTAAGTGATACTCATGATGATTCCTCCTTAGTTATTGATCATAAAATCATGATCACTCAAGTTATCAACGACCTTATTTATCTGAATGAAGGAACAATAAAGAATACTTTAAAACTAAATTGATTACATAAGGTGAAAAAACACCATGTTTTTTAATTATCTCCATATATTCTTGAAATCAATAGTCTTAATTTTATCTTAAATGATAATGGGGTGTTTCTTGAAAATATAGATGAATTTGAGGCACATATTTTTAATTATTATATAAATCTTTTTAATGGTCCCATTTCTGGAATGAATCTATATAAGACATCACTCTAACACATGACACTATTCATTATAATTCAATTTAATATACTATTCCTATATAATTGGTGGTCAAGGAAGCTATCATAGGCTTATATCATGGATGTCAACCTATTATGAATGTGTTCACAAACTCTTTCTCTCAAACCAATTGGAATTTTATTCAACTTGATGTTTGCAGACTAATTAATCATTTATTAAAAGGTAGTTATATTTCAAAAGGCATTAATTATCAATTTCGTTCCCTCATTTATAATATGGATATTATAAACAAAATTAATCATTTTATACTAGTGGAACTATCAATAGAATTTATAAAATCATTAGATAAATTATTATGAACTGCTGCAAAACATTTTTTTATTTTATCAAATCCGGGTTAAGGAAAAACGGTAACCATAAAGAGCCTCAAAATGAAAACTTAAACATTCAATTTCAATTTCAAATTTCAAATTTCTGCTCCACCTCTATCATCACCTTGAGCCATGAGCCCCGACATGCGACCTGAATCATGAGCTGACCTCGAAAACAGAAACCTGCGAGTCATCGTGAATCCCAACGCCACCTCCGGACTTGTAAATTTCTCTCTATAGGGTTATTTTACATTATACATAGGTCTCAAACATGTTTATCAACTTTCTGTCACATTTTTCATAACTATAGAAGATTATATCAGAAGAATATTTCTCATCAAGGTGAATGCCTACAACGTCAAACCCATTTCAGTTAGCAGAGGTCTTGTTTCTCATATCAATTTATTGTATGTTTATGAAATTATATTCTTCAACCAAGGGGGAAAACATTATAAATATCAACAACATACTCACACACATTGAAAAAGACTCTAGAATAGATTAGTTGGGAAATTTTCTTCTAGTTTGCCTAGAAAATTATCACGGATAGAAATATTGAAATTTCCAATGAGTTGGAAATTAAAGGGGGTTCACGTACAATCATTAATCATGGTTTTCAAATGATATTAGTGAAATAAAATACCCCTAGTTCTCACACATTTTGATTCAAATAAAAAACCATTTTACTCTTATAAAGACAAGTCTCTCTCGATAGGGGAATAAATTAGTATTTTGATTCCGGTAATTGTTTCAAAATTGGTCTATTAATTTTTGGTTTATAAATAACTTATTTCTATAATGATAAATATAATTATCTTTATTAGGAACGTAAACTATAGTGGAATCAATATTCGATGGAAAATTTCAATTTTTCATGAAAGAAATACTGAATACTAGTTTATTATGGAGGGTTTGTTTTATAAATCTCATTAAATTACTAGATTCCATGCAGATGAAATTTATATCGAGACTAGTAACTATGAAATTTGTGGATATTTTTTTTATCACAATCATATTTATTAGAAGGATCATATATGGAATTATGAATTATATGGACTCTTTTATTTTTCATTCTTTTGAAACCACTTTTTCTTTGGTTAAATTGAATTATCAATTGATTGTTAATAACAAATCATCTAAAATTTGTTGGTTAGATTATATAGATAGTCGTGCCTATAAATCAAATTAAGCTCCTTAGTTCCATTAGTTGACACTAAGGTGTCAATAAAATTTAAAATAAAGACTTCCCTAGACAACCATCTTACTAATGTAAATGAAACGGTTTTCAATTATTACTTCATGAATAATGAATACATTCATTTTTGGGAATAAACTTTCAAAAAACGGGTTTTCTCCAAGTTAACCTACACAAAGGGAATAATGGGTCAATATAACTTCTAGTTTATGTGATTAAACAAGATCTACATGGTTTTTAAGGTCTATACCTACATGGATGTCCATGCATGTGAAGTTCGCTACTAATATTTTTATTGTACATTGTAATAAGAATATACTCTAAATGTGAGATGTCAAACTAGAAACAATATCACCTCAACAACTTATTAATTAGCTACTACACTACTTATTCTCTATGGGATGATGATTCTCATTTTTTGGAGGCTTACCTTCCTTCAAAAACCAGTATTCATGATATAATTATTGTTTAAACAGTGATTTCTCTTTTCTATCAATTGTTGAACCTCATTTTTTATACACTCATGGAAACTATTCATGTCATTTTGACTGGTTGGAGAAAAATGATTCATAAAAGTGTTTAATTATATTTCTAGTATACTTTAGTTCAAATTCCCAGGGATGTAAAAAATTAAAATTATTATCAGAGGGTTTTGTAAAAAATATATACCTAACATCACTATATTAATGTATTTTTGTAATTATAGGCAACTATCATCCACATTAGACACATTAGAAGTCCTTTTGATATATATGACACTAGGATGGATTAAATGCAACACTGATGGATCCTTGAGAGGAAATCAAGGTTCTTTGGTATATTGTGCTTTTTTGAAAATCATATTTGTGATAGTATGTACATTCTTTATGGTCATCATGGGATCTACACATATCATGAATATTAAATAATTGGGGCAATTAATTTGGTTTATTTGAAAAATAAATATGATTAGTTTAACTTATAGCTTGAATGTGAATATACATTATTGTTTTAGGAAAACAGAAATTGAATTATTCAAATTTCTTGGAAGCTCACTACAAGAGGGAGAAACTGCATGAATCAACTTTCATCCATGAATTATTTCATCACTCATGCCTATTATGGGGAATTTTTTTTTATAATTGGATTTTCAAAAAATGGATCTATGATACAGTTAAAAATTCACTATGAAATTACAGAGGACCTTTATTATATCATGCAAAGGTACTATTGTAAGAAAATATAGTATCATTTTTGTAACTTTTTTTATTTTTAATAAATGTGGAGTTTTCCTTTTAGGAAGGATCACTACTTCATATGAATTTATAATTTCTATTGGTTCTAGGGAATGAACTCCGTCAAATTTCCCATTAATAACCATTTATCGTTAATGTGTTTTCAATTCCAATTATGAAATTAACTCCTTCATATCTATCAAAATTTCCCTAGTAATTTAAAACATGTTTCTTGTGTGTTGAGAAAAAACTATATATAATATAATGCTTCTTAAAATTTTCTTGAAATGAATGAAATAATATAAAATTTTATTATTATTTGAATGATTTTTCTTGACATTCCTCATATATCATCATTGAATCTAATTGATATGGTGGGAATATTTAAAATTTATATGAGGTGTTTCCTTCCTAGTTCCACCAACCCCAAATATTGTTCCGATTTTTAAAACTTATCATCACTTTAATATATTTCAAAATATATTATAATGGTGATTTATTTTAAATTATTATTTTATACCACTTAGTTATTGTTCCCCATTTTTAAAATTAAATTCATATTATACCAGCAACTATAATCCCAATTTTTAAATTCCCCATTAAATTGGATGTATCCATGAAATAAACCTGTGAGATTAAAATTTGGTTGTTTCATGTACTGGTATCTATCTTTATTTTCAAACACCCAATGAGCTTATTTTATGAAAAAAATTTCAATCTATTATTTGTACATTTTTAAAGGTGAGGATAAGTTTATTGGATTTATATCCTTATATACGTGAGTAGGTTTTTACATTTCATTATTCCACTTACATAATGTAAAAATATATTATTCACTGGTGTAGTATGAAAACATGATTTTATATTGAGTTATTAATTCAATAGACTTCATTTCATCAAGTATAATACTTTTTTCACCAAGTGGATTTTTATTTATTTTTATTAAACTTATTCAATTATTTGGTGTCATGAATTTTGTTCTCATATTTTTTATGTATTTCACTACTACTTGTGTTAGTTATCGTATAATAATTCATGATACTGTCTCTTTTCTTCTCAAATTTAACAATTTTGATTCTTAACTCATCAACCTATTAATCATTTTTAATTATAGAGGCATTAACATGATCATTGATTTTTTTCATCATTTTCTAGTTCTGATATATCAGTCTCAATGGTGAAGTTTTATTTTTTTGTTAGGAAATGTTTTATTTTTTTATTTCGTTATTTTACATATTAATTGTCATCACTTATCCTTCCAATCTATTTTAAGAACATATTTATCTGAACTTTCATGGTGTATTCCCTAGTGGATTTACCTATCTTAACAAAAAATGAAAATAATTTTGTATAACATCTTATAAGGACTCAAATTATTCATCTTCATGGGATATATAATGTCACGATCCGTCCCCTGGGGCCTGTTCTGTGACTACCCCAAGCCTGCCTTCCATAGGCCAGGGTTTAGTGACTAGCAACAAAGGCGTAATTCCCTAAAACTAAGAAGGCAATAGCTTTATAACCTATAAACACACACAATATATCAAAAGATTGAAAAAAAACAATAAGTAAAACTATATAACTAAAGTGTGCTGAATGTAAAAGGGTCTCGAAATACAAGCCCAATTGTAATGTACAAAAAACTGAAAGTACAACTGAAGAAAAGAAAAACTGCCGCTCGGTCATCCTTTGAGGTTCCTACCTGAGGGGTAGGTACATATCACCTCCTTAGCAGTCCAGGTCTGTCCACTTTTGGGGTAAAACATTTCGAACCCTCGGATGCTGGAGAAATCCTCCTCTATCAAGTAGAGTGGGATTTCCGCCACAACCAGGCGCTTACCACTAACCTTGGACTACTTAGGTACTCCTCTTGTCGAGTACTGTGTGTTTGCTGTGTCACACATAGGTGCTCCCCACCATAGGTTTGCCTCCACAACCAGGCGCTCCCCCTCATAGCCTGTAGAGGTACTCCTCCTGTCAAGTACCACAGGTCTGCCACCAAAACCAGGCGCTCCTATACTGTGGGTCTTCCGCCACAACCAAGAACTCCCCACTAAGCCATATGAGTCACTTCGAGTCGATCGGTCAACAATCGTCAAGTCTCAGCCAGCTACTAGGTTCCCACACAAATGCTCGCTCATCTCCAGAAGATCCGCTCAATAAGATAATGTTCGATTCTTCAAATGACCCGAAGTCTCACGAGGAAGTAACCCGGAGGTTCTCCATTCCATTGGGGTCTCAACGCAACTGATGGCGTGTCAATCAGACTCATGGTCTGTGAGTTATTAGACTTTTAGTCTTTGGGGGCCTAGTTTGAATCGTGCACGATCCATCCTGGTTGTATCTAAACTATACCCCAAACAGTAGCGAGGTATACTCAAAGGGACTGTCATGATCTTAGATTACCAGTGATACTAACGGTTTTTCAAACGGACGTCTGGTGCCAATGATATGGCTAAGAGAAAGTAAAGGGTCTTAGTGGGACTGGGTCCAATCCAACCTGGTTCGGGTCGACCCGGGTTGGCCCATTGGGTCTGGCCTGGCCCATTAGGTGGGCATCCTGTTGGGTTTGGCCCGGACCACTGGGCCCATCCCAGTTCGCCATGAGGGGCCGTAGAGGACCATGAGGGTGCAGACCAGCTGTGGGTTGGCGCGAGGGCCGTTTGGCCCGGAGGCGCTGCGAGGGCCGGTTCGGCCGAGCTGCCATGACGGCATGGGCCGGTTCGTTCGGGGCGCCACGAGGGGAGTGAGAGGCCGACTCGACCGAGGTGTCGTGAGGGGCGTGGGAGGCCGATTCAGTCGGCTGCCGCAAGGGGTGCGGCCCAAGTAGCTCGGCCCGGGAGGCTGGGGTTGGTTCGTTCAACATCATCGTAGGGCGCACGGAGCCACGGTGTGTGCGGCGCACGCAGACAGTGGAGCTGCATTGCGTGCGGGGTGCATGGATGGGTGGTGGGACCAGCAAGCATCACAGTTCAGCCCGACAAGTGGCATAGCCAGCGAGCGGTGAGGCCGGGGTGTCTCGAAATCCGGCGGGCAATGCGGTTCAGCCCGAGGCACCAGAGCGTCATGGGGGCGATGCAGGTTGCGGAGGCTGCAGGTGGAGCGACCATTGCCTCTGTCGCCTTCGTCATCTCGTCGCCTCATCACCATTCTGAAAAACATCACAAACAAGAACAGTGGAGGGGTCGGGCCATGTTGATTTGGCCTGCACCTTCCGTGTTTTGGGTGGTAGAAAGTGGATCAATTATTTCTTGAATTTCATAGAATTATCAAGAATAAAAGATGAAAGAAAAGTCAATCAAACATTCCACATATTCCCGCAATAATAAATCCCAACCTGAAAGGAAAATATTCCGCAAGATTTTTTGTTTTAGATGTGAAGAATTAAAGGAATAAAATCATATTCAAATAAAATCCATACCTTGATCATTGTTTGTCGACGGTGTCATGGGGAGGAAGACAGATTTTTCATCATTCAACGTGTCTGCCACATACTTCCAATGCAAGCTCGTGTGTCGGTTTATTGATGATGATGAGGTGGGAAGGTCAGTCGTTGATGACATCCCACGTCAGTTTCCTCTGCAAGGTGCTTCCGAGGAAGAAGTCGAAGACGCTCCTCGCCGACGTTCTTTGTGGAGGAATTTCTTCGTTGGAGAGATATCTCCATATGTTCTTCTCTCCCAAGTTCCACCAAGATGAATACTGAAAGCCAAAATAATAGATTAATTTTAAATATTATTTAATTGTTGGAACAAAATTCAGAAAGGTTTAAAAAAATTATTTTCATGTGTTGAATTAATTAATGGGGAGGATTTGGCACATTAAAGGAAAGTGAGTTGGTAGAATTATTTGGGTATAGGAGGTCAAGAGGCTCCCCCTCATTAATTAGGGGAGTTGAGAGGTTTTTCAAAATTAAAAAATGGGTGTTTAGTCCTGGGTGGTCCCCACCACCGTAACCTCTCGCGGGAGGATAGGTTTGGGTTGGCCCACAAGCATAACCTCTCATGGGAGGTTATAGTCGGGTGGTCCCCACACATATACTCTCACAAGGAGGATTAGTTTTGGTGGACCCCGCCTCCAACTTCCACATGGTGGCTCAAAAATAAAATAAAGTGTAGTTCATTTTATTTTATTATTTTCAACAAAAAACCCAAAAACAATATTTTATTCTCGACCCACTATCATCGGGGTGAAATACTCCTTAAGATAATATCGGTGCTGCGAGATCAACAGTGCCCCAGATTTCAATTCCGAGCATCGGTTCAAAATTTAGAAAAACCCTCTCGATCATTCAATGAACGTATCCATACAAAACTTCAGAAATTGATTTCGGGCACTTCAAGTCTCATAATCATGCACCGTAAATTTTCTCGGACTCATAAAAATTTAGTTTAATTACAAAAATTACATTTAAATTCTGGGACTTTACATTCTCCCCACATCAGGGCTCTTCATCCCCATAAGACACAACTCATTTCTAAGGGAACAAGTGGGGGTACTGAGAACGCATTTGAGCCTACTAATCCTATGTTCTCTCCAGGAGGTTCTCGTACTTCAAACTAACGAGCACTAGAGGTATCAACCATCCACAAAGGACCCACTCTTGTCGATCCTCAATCACTAATGGAACCTTTGTAAAAGTTTCCCCAACATCGATGTCCATCTCTCTATGGTCAATGATGTGGGTAGGGTCATGCACGTATCTCCTCAGCTGGGATATGTGGAAGATGTCATGCACCCGGTGCAACTGAGGTGGAAGACATAATCTATATGTCACCTTTACAAATATATTGAGTATATGAAAAGGTCTGATGAATCTCGGAGATAACTTGCTGCCTTGGCCAAATCTCTATAATCCTCATTAAGGTGAGACTCGTAGAAAGATGTGGTTTCCATCCTAGAACTCTAGAGGTCTCTGTCTCCTGTCGAAATACAACTTCTGTCTATTCTGTGCAGTCTTCATCTCCTCCCGAATGATCCATACCTTCTTTGTGGTAGCTTGTACCATCTCTGGTCGCACTAGTACTAACTCCCACGAGTCATTCCTTCCCAGAGTTGATCTGCATTGTCGCTCGTACAATGGCTCAAAAGGTGTCATTCCAATGGTGGAGTGATAGTTGTTATTGTATGAAAACTCCACCAAAGGTAAGTGATCCACCCGTCTACGACCAAAGTCAAGGACACATGAATAGAGCATGTCCTCGAGGGTCTAAATGGTTCGCTCAGTCTAACCATCTGTCTGAGGATGGAAGGTGGTGCTCAAATGAAGCTACGTCCCAAAAGCTTCCTACAACCCCTTCTATAGCCAGGAATTAAAGCATGTGTCACGATCGGAGACAATCGTCGAAGGTACTCTATTTAGCCACACAATCTCCTATATGTAGAGGAATCCCATGCTCTCTACTAAACCTTTCTCTCTGATCAGTAGGAAGTGGGCCGACTTGGTGAGTCAGTCAACAATCACCCAAATCGAGTCATGACCTTTGGATTTATGTGACAGTCCTGTCACTATGTCCATGGATATCCCATACCACTTTCACTCTAGGACCTCCAAAGGTTGCACCAAGCCTTCTGGTACCTAGTGCTCCACCTTTACTTGCTGACAAGTGAGGCATCGAGAGACAAACTCTGTAACTACTTTCTTCATTCCCCGCCACCAATGCTGTCATCGATGATCCTGGTACATCATCCCCACTCCTGGTTGTACAACTAGAGGGGATGTGTGGAACTACTTCAACAATTCCTTTTTAAGTGACACTTGTACCATGTTACGTCCTCTAAAGAGGATGATGTTCTACTCATCTTCAAAAAATCCATCAGGTACCTACCCTGTGTATATCTAAGCACTTTGTGTCCTGCAGTTAGCATTCCCATGTTGTGACTCCCTGAATCGCTAAAGAAGTGGGGGAGTGATTATAAGAGACTATAGAAAAGTTTTTCTATCTCTATCCAGAAAGGATATTTGTAAAGAAGCCAGCTACTCTGTCGAATCACCTAGCAGCTATATACCCAATCTCCTACTGAGTGAATCTACAACAACATTCCCCTTTCTAGGAGTATAGACTATCTCGAAGTCATATTCCTAGAGAAACTCAAGCCAACATAGCTGTCTTAGGTTCAAGTCCTTCTGGGAGAAGATATACCTGAGATTTTTGTGATCGGAGTACAAGGTAAAACGATCACCCATCAAATAGTGTCACAAAATCTTTAAGGTGGAGACCACTGCTACTAACTCCACGTCATGGGTAAAATAGTTTTTCTCATGCAGTCTCAGCTATCATGAACCATAATCAAAACTTGCTCACTCCTGCATCAGGAAACATCTAATTCCCATCCCTGATGCTCGGTAGTAGACTACGTACCCAACACCATCCTATGCAATCCTCAAGATGGGGGAACTAGTCAGCCTCTACCTCTGCTCTTGAAAGCTCTGCTGGAATCTCTTCTACAACACAAAGGGTTTCCCCTTCTTCGCAAAGGATGATAGTACTGCTGCAACTCTGGAGAAATCTGGAACAAACCTCTGGTAATAACCATCCAAACCTGGGATACTACGTATATCCGTCACACTCCTCGGGGGATTCCAAGAAAGTACCACTTTAATCATTGCTGGATCCTCTGAAACTCCAGCATCTGAGAAGACATGACCTAGAATGTAAACCTCTATGATACAGTACTAGCACTTCGAGAGCTTACCATAAAGCTGGTGCTCTCGGAGTGTGTCCTGTACTACCCACAAGTGATAGGCATGCTCATCCTCAGTAATCGAGTATATTATAATTGCGTTAATTAAGACTACGACAAAGCAATCCAGGTATGGCTGAGTGATCCTATTCATGAGTCCCCTGAACACTGATGAAGCATTGGTTATGCTGAATGACATAACCAAGAACTCTTAGTGGACATACCGACATCTGAAGGTCGTCTTCTTCACATCCTTATCTCGAACTCTGAGCTAGTGATTGCCTGATCTGAGGTTTATCTTCGAGAACCACCATGATCCCTTCAGATGATCAAAGAGGTCATCAATCCTCATGAGTGGGTAATTGTTCTTCATGGTCACCTGGTTCAGGCACCAATAGTCAACAAAAAGATTCAAGCTTCCATTCTCCTTCCAGGAGAACAGAATCAGGGCTGCCCAGGGAGAAACACTGGGCTAGATGAATCCCATCCTCTGAAAGTCCTCTAGCTGTACCCAGAGCTTGTGAAGCTCCACGGGATCCATATGAAACGCTGGTGTAGATATCTATACCATCCCGGGGTACAAGTCTATGTAAACGTACATCTCTCTGTGAGGAGGTAGACCTGGGACATCATCGGGGAAAACATCCGTGTACCGATCGGCCACTGCAGGATAGATCGGACTCTCCACATCAACTGCTCCGAGGGTAAGGGTATCCAACTGATGAGTGATCGACTGCACTCTCCTCTAGGCATGTACATAATGATATATAATGGAATCCTTCTCACCTGTGAAGGTAAACTTGGTCCCATCCATGAGGACACACCTTACATTGCACCTAACATATTCTATCTGAGCAAGAATAGTAGATAACTAGTCCATACCCAAGATGATTTCGTATGGCCTCGACACAACTACTAAGAGATCCTAGCCGAAGCTATTGCCTCCTAGAGTATGCTCACACTGTCAGCACCAGTGCGAAATCCTCAAATCTTCTCCCATAAGAGTCTGTAGCCGTAAGGATCGAACCAACGACTCTGTTAGAATCTTTGAGCTCAGAAAAAGGGTTGTGGAAATAAAAGAATGACTGTCACCTGTGCCTATAAGTACTTCATGCATGGTGTATTAGACACAAATCATATCGCAAATCATCTATAGAGATCCATGATCATACGACTCAGCTTCATGGAACTGAGCTCTCCCCTGTCCACCTGCTCCCGGGAGTTGGGATGGACCTCTTGTTGATGTAGGTGGTAACAGCTCGAAACATCATCCACCACCAGCTGCACGACTAGCTCCTTTGTCATGTTCGCCTGCTCCCTGCAGACCTCCTCTATCGAATCTATTTCTTTACCCAGATGGTCCTTCTACTATCTACTGATCATCCGAAGAGCGGGTCGGATAGTCACAAGTCATGTGACCCTACCCGCCGCATGAGTAACACTACCCACATGGCCACTGATGCACCAGCCTCAGTCAGCACTGCCTGTCATCTACATATAACACAACAAGTTGCGGGCATAACCCATGTAGGGGTGAGTATAATGATACTTAGTACGGACCCTGAGACCCTCAAGGTCTCACAAAATCCAAAAAGGATAAACCAGAAAGTATAAAATCAACAGATAACCCCACTTAGGTATACACCTATATATATACCTAAGTTATCAAGTAATCCATCTCAATCACGAGGAAAACATAAAAGTTTCTGACTCAACTCAAACCAATATTTATTATAGTGGTAATACATTTCGAACCCTCAGCTACTGGAGAACTCCTACTTTATCATGTAAAGTGGGCCTGCTGCCACAACCAGGTGCTTCCCTCTAAGCTTGGACTGCTGAGGCACTCATCCTATTATGTACTGTGGTCTGTTGCATCACACTATGGTGCTCCCCACCATAGGTCTGCCGCCACAACCAGGCGCTCCCCCTCATAGCCTACAAAGGTACTCATCCTATCGAGTATCGCGGGTCTGCCGCTACAACCAAGTGCTCCTCTACTATGGGTCTTCTGCCACAACCAGACGCTCCCCACTGGGCCATATGAGTCACTCCGAGTCTATCGGTCAGCAATTGTCAAGTCTTAGCCAACTAATTGTTTCCCGCACAAATGGCTGCTCATTTCCAGAAGATCTGCTACATGAGCTACTGGTCAATGCTCCAACTACCATGAAGTCCCACGAAGATGTATCCAGAAGGTCCGACACACCATAGGGGTCTCAACGTAACAGACAACACGCTAATCGGACACCCGGTCTATGAGTAATTAGCTTTTTAGTCTCGAGGTCCTGGTTCGATTCGTGCATTATTCAACATGACTATATCTAAACTATTCCAAAACTACAGCGGGGTATACTCAAAGGGAATTTCATGCTCGAAGATTACCAGCACCATTGACAGTTCATCAAATGGATGCATGGTGCCAAAGATATGGCCAAGAGAAAGTAAAGGGTCGTAATGGGATTGGGTCCGGTCCGACCCGGTCTGACTGACCCGGCCTGAACCAGTTTGGGCCAACACGGTTTAGGTCAACCCGGATTGACCTATTGGGTATGGCATGCCCCATTGGAGGGCCAACATGTTGGGGTTGGCCTGGCCCACTGGGCCCAGCCCAGTGGGCCGCGAGGGGCCAAGAGGGCATGAATGGGTCACGAGAGAGCAGACCGGCCGTGGGTCGTCGCGAGGCCGGTTCGACCTGAAGGTGCTGTGAGGGCCGATTTGGCTGAGGTACCACAAGGGAGCGGGCGGGTTTGGTCGTGGTATCGCGAGGGGCGCGGGAGGCCGTCTCGTCCGGGGCGCTGCATGAGGCATGTGAGGCTGGCTAGGATGGGCGCCGCAAGGGGTACCGCTCGGGCGGCTCTACTTGGGAGGCCAGGGCTGGTTTGGCTAGTGACGGAATATAGCGCGCAGATCCATGGTGTGCAAGGGGTGTATAGACGGCGGAGCCGGGGGACACGTGGAGGTCGGGTGCTCGTTCAATCGGGGAGCGGAAAGGCTAAACCAGTTTGGCATGGGGGGTGCGGCCGATAGGCGGTGCTGGAAGCGGGTGTCACAGTTCGTCCCGGTAGGTGGCGCGGCTAGTGGGTGACGCGACCATGGTGGCTCGGAAGCTGGCGGGCAGGCGGTTTGGCCCGGGGAGCTGGAGAGTCGCGGGGGCAGCGCAGGTTGTGGAGGCCGCGGGTGGCGTGACCGTTGCCTCCGTTACCTTTGTTATCTCGTCACCTCATCATCATTCCAATGAACATCACAAACAAGAACAATAGAGGGGTCAAGCCATATTGATTTGGCCTTCACCCTCTGTGTTTAGGGTCATAGTAAGTGGTTCAATTCTTTTTCAATTTCAAAGAATTATCATGAAAAGAAGAAGACAGAAAAATCAAACAAACACCCCAAATCTTCCCACAAAAATAAATCCAAACCCAAAAGGAAAATCATCCACAATGATTCTTTATATTAGATGTGATGAATTAAATGAATAAAATCAAATTTAAAAAAACCTTACCTTGATCGTTGTTTTTCGGCAGAGTCGTGGGGAAGAAGATGGAGTTGTCTTCATTCGCAGCATCCGCCACACACTTCTAATCCAAGATCATACATCAGTTCATTGATGAAGATGATGAGTGTAGGTTGGTCGTCGAAGACGTCCTACGTTGGTTGCCTCTGCAAGGTGCTTCCAAGGAAGAAGTCAAAGAAGGTCTTCGCCGACATTCTTCATGGAAGAAGTTCTTTGTTAGAGATATTCTCTCTATGTCCTTCTCTCCCATGTTCCACTAAGATTAATATGCCAACCCAAAATAATAGATTAAGTTTATCTATTATTTATTTGTTGGAAAAAAAATCAAAAAGGCTTAAAAAATTATTTGATGTGCTCAATTAATTAATGGGGAGGATTTGGCACATTAATGGAATGTTTGTTGGCATAATTAATTGGGTAGAGGAGTTCAAGAGGCTCCCCTCATTAATAATGGGTGTTGAGATGTTTTTCAAAATTTAAAAATGGGGGCTTAGTCCCGGGTGGTCCCCACCACTATAACCTCTCACGAGAGGTTAGGTTCGGGTGGGCCCCACCACCATAACCTCTCATGAGAGGTTTTGGTCGGGTGGTCCCCACACTTCAACTCCCACAAAGAGGTTTAGTTATTGTGGACCCCACCTCCAACTTCCACATGGTGGCTCAAAAATAAAATAAAGTGTAGTTCATTTTATTTTTTTATTTTCCACAAAAACCCAAAAACTATCTTTTATTCTTGACCCATAGGTGTCAGGGTGAAAATATCCTTAAGTGAATACTAGAGCTGTGAGATCAACGATGCCCTCATAATTCAATTTTGAGAATATGTTCAAAAGTTATAAAAACCCACTCTAACGTTCCCTGAACGTACCCAAACAAAACGTCAGAAATAGATTCTGGGAACTCTGGGCGTCAAAATCATGTGTCATAAATTTTCAAAGACTCGTAAAAATTCCATTTAATTAAAAAACATTTACCTGTAAATTCTGGGTCTTTACATATAAGACACTTTTTAAGCCTATAAATATGTTTCTTCAAAACCAAAAATTTCCTCACAATTAGAAAAAGTTTCTTCACATAATGAATGTAATGGGTTTTATAGTGAAATATATCATCTCTCCTAGGTCTAGTGATAAAAAAACATACTTAAACACATTATTTAATATGATGTGTGATGCAAGTATCTTTATTTTAAACTTTTTCCTTAAATGGAAAATTATATTTCGAAAATTATCACACAATATCAAGAATAGATGTTTTAGTGTATTTGGTAGTCAAATTTAAAAGAAACATATTTTATGATACATTTCCACATATCTCCATAATAGGACTACAATATAAACCTTTATAGATTTATTTTAGGTTATACTATTCATTATAACTTGAGGAATGAAAATACAGGGAAGGGGCGGGCTTAAACATGTATTGAGGGAATATTTTATCATTATAACATTCAAGTATAAATCACTAGTACATGATAAAACATATCTAGTGTTACAATATGTTATAAAAAGAACATTTCACCATAATAGTCATACAAAATTACTAATATAATGACATGTAATCTCAAATAAACAAATATTTTCCATGTCATAAGAGTGGGATATAATAAATATTAACCACAATGAATAGTTATATGTAAATTACATAGAAATGTGGAATATGTACAAAAAACAAAGACATTGTGAACAAATAAAAATGTTATAATGTCCTTAAAAAATCTTGTTAAGAAATATCTACATGATCATATCTATACACCATTAGTTTAATAAAACCATATTCATATTAATCGATAGATAACCAAGTTAACAAATCAATACATTATCATGTCCACATCAAAACATGTCAAAAAATTTATATCTTATAAAAAACATATAAAATATTTGTAAAAAAAGATATATATGATCATATCAATAAAAAAATTGTGAAAAAATAATAGCATGATAATTTCCATGGAAATGCATTATTAAAGGAATTACATTATGAAAAAATCATAACATAATCATGTCTATACATAACATTCTTATCTCATGGGATATAAAGTCATAAAAATTTAATTATTGGGTGATATAGGACAACCAACACAATTAATCCTTACATATTTAATTTTTTAAAATTATTCATCACATAAATTTGAACCCATGGAATGAAAATTTTGAACTATAATAATTCATGACAGTATATATATAATTAACCTCAATAATGTGAATGGTTGACACCAACAAATCAATCACCGAAAAAATTATAGTTCATATAAACACATAAAGGTAAATTAATTAAAACAATTCCTAGGAAATATAGAATTTATAGATAAATTTTAAAACTTTAATGAAATGGTAATGTTTTTAGACAATTATTTTATATTTGGCATAAAATTAAAACTTATTTTCACATTGAAAATTCAACTTTTTTAGAATGGTGAAGTGAAATATTTTGATTTTATTTAAATTTTAATGGAATATTAATTATTTGATCTTTGAAATATATATATATGTTTTATTTAAATGTAATCTAAAAATACTATAAAAAATATTAAATTTAAAAAATAATCATTAATGAATGATACTCAAAAATTTCAGAAAGGTTTTTAAATAAAATTTGGTGTATAAGATAAATCATTTGGTTTAAAAGATGTAAAATAATTTTAATATTCTGAAATACCTTTTTTTAAAAACACATCCTAAAAGAATAAAAACATTAATTTTAAAATACGATAAAATAAAGATAACAATCATTTGGGATAACACATAAAAAAACCACATACTAAAGAGAACATGGGTGGTAATTGAGAGTATAATCAATTATGTTATATCATCATTAAAGAATATTGGAAGTATTCGAAAAATTAATATATAATTTTTTGTGAATAAATTTATTGAGGAGGAATATTTGTATAAAAATATTAATTTTCTCCATAGATAGAGAGACTGCACAATGTAAAAAAACCTAGGGTGTAAGAATCAAATAACATAAGAAATAAGTTCGAAGAAATAATTTTTTACTCAATGAAGGGATTCAATATAATAAAAACCCTTATAGTAAAGGTAACATAAGAATAAAATAACATAAGAGAGATAATATGGAATTGAAATATAAATATGATGATATAATTGATATTAATTGTTATTGAAGGATATGGGGTATTGAATACATCATATAAAGAAAATTATGCTGTGGAATATCAAACCTATCTTATGTATTTGAAAATAGGACAAATAAAACTATACCTTACATCCATTTTTCTAATAAAGTTTATGGATATCCTATATAAAAACGTAAATATATTAGTATATTATTATAGTAACCTATTCAATTCTATAAACATTTGATAATTTAATTTATATTTATTCTCTACATGTTTATTAGTTTTTCATTTTTATTTTAGATATTAAGTGTGATTAAGCTTGATAATTTTGAAGAGATTTCATAATAATAGTGTCATTATTTATTATTGTACTAAATATCAACATCACTATATCATAAATTATATAGTAATTGATAATTTATAATGTTTTATAATTTTATAATTTATTTATATTCATTTTTTGGTTATGATTGTTAAAAATAAAAATAATGTTGAGTATGCTTCAGTCATTTTTAATGAATAGACATTCTTATCTTAATTAATAAGTTTAGTATTAATTTTAACATTACAAAAAAAATCATTATTTAATTTTTAATAAAATATGTTACTTGTAATTATATTCTATTAGTAATTTCTGATATTATTTTATTTTATTGTTTAAGTAGTTGGTTAGACATACCGAAACATGAACTTTATATAATTAATTGATGTGATTGGATTTTATATATGTTTTATTTGGAATAATATTATTGTAAAAAACTACTAATAAATGTATTAATTTATTTTTATGATTCATATTTGAATATAATTTCTTAAAAAAAATTAAAAAAGAAAAAATATTAGATACATTTCATTTTAGAGAGTGTATTCCACACATGTACCATAGAAATTTTAGTTTTTCTTAATGTAAAAGGGAAAGGTGGTAAATAGTTATTAACATATAATTAATTTTTTTTAAAAATACTTATTTCATTATTTAATAAGTACAAAATTATATTTTTAAATGTAATATAAGAAATAAAATAAGTTATGGAAAGTTATTTCTCACATTAAAGACATGAATTTTCCAGTGGAGGACTTTGTAGAAATTGTTGGATTATGATAAATTATTTTTACAAAAATATAAGTGAAATGAAATTTGATTAAATGGGAATATGTTGATAATATATTCAATAAGAAACTAAAATTTTAGTGTTGTTTTAAAGGGACGGTGATAGGCCAAGTTAAAAGTTCTATGGATGTCATTATTAAGTATATATCCTCTTAATATAAAGTGAAATATCATTTCACATATCAGGAAGAAAAAACGTTACAACAGTGTGATGGGGGATGAGATAAGGATTATAATTATTTAAAAATACACTAATTATTTTAAATTTCAGTTTATGTCTATCACTTATAGAATTTTTACATTTAATTTATTTATTTTACAATGGTAAATAATTATAATATAAGTAATTTAATTTTAATTCCTAAAACATAAATGACCCATATTTAATAACATAGATCTTTATATTCCCAAGAAAAATTCAATTACATTAATTAAATTTTTAATTAATAATAAAAATTAAATATATACCAAGACCATCAAACTCGTTAACAACTGTATTTAGAAAAGTGTATTTTAAGATTAAAATATGTTTATAAAATAAAATAGTAAATGTGTTATTTTTTTATAATGTAAATTACTTCATTATAAAACAAATAAATAATATGTTTCCTTAAAAGTAATCCAAATCCTAATTTTAAGAAGAAATTAATTAAATTTAAATACAAAAATAGTTTTTTATTGAAAAATATTACATAAATCGTTAGAAATATGATCTTTTAAATCTATAATTGTATTTATAAATGTACTATTTTACTTATTATTATATCATTAATTATTAAATGTTTTATATGTTTTTATGTTGCACATAGTTCTTGATATGGTCATGACTACGATGATTTTATAAAAAAATTGTATTTTTCACAATTCAGTTTAAAATTAATAATTTTAAAAAAAAATAAAAATTTAACTTTAATACAATATTTATATATAGAATTAGATAATGAAATAAATTTTTTATAATTATTGTTAAATAATCTAAACATTTATCTTTTAAATGAAAATTAAAAATATAATGAAAAATACTTTTGTTGAAATGTTTCCTTCTTACACATGATGTTTTTGTAATATTTTATGATATAAATTCTAAATTTAAATAATATAAATATATAATTAAATAATTAAATGTTATATATTATCATAAAAATAATTTAAAATATGTTGACTAAATTTATTAATATTCTAAACAGTTATTTGATAATGAATAATCCTTTTAAATATTAAAACGTTTTTAATTATATATCCTGTAAATATAAGAATTTGTAATTGGTTATTATATTCATATTTATTAGAGGGGTCAATGTTTGAACATGTTTTATGATATTTTTCATCTATTATGTTCTGACTCATTTTAGTTCATTATTTCTTGTGGATAAATCAATTGAGCAAAATAATATTATTTAAACGAATGACAAATAGTAAATTCATGGGGTATTACATCATACACCTTAAATATATCATATCCTTCCAATTTTAATTATTATTCACAAAAGGAATAATCTATGTAATGTATAATAATATCAATATATATATTATATATAGATATCAACATCACTATCCTTAGTAAGACAATGAAACCATTTGTCCCAAATATGTATCTTTTGGAGTTCTTATGGTCATATATTTCATAGAATCATTTTCATGATCCATTCCATATAAAAATACAACAACCATAATGGATAGGATAATCTGAAATAAAATCCAAGTACATGATCATATTATTATGAAAATTCTATCTTAATATGTAACCTATAATGATACATTCATTTGAACCTATGATATATTCAGTTCAACTATGATATAATTATACCAATCTATCACTCCTTCAATATATCCATGGGTTTATATGGTAATATTTATATTATTTTCTATTACATATCTCATTATAAAAATAAAATATATTAAGGTCCATCATATTTTCATTAAAGATAATAGTGTTAACCCAATAATTTATCATGGTATTGTTCACTAATGCGTGTAGTCTTAGGTCCACTCATCATACATGAGAATGGTGATTGATTTGATACTAAACCAACCATTGTAAAGGTCATTAACTTGTTGGTATCATATATTTGGAATTAATAGATGAGAGGTCAGGGTAAACTGTTTATTAACTATATTAACACAAATAATCAATTATTGCTTACTATATAATGAATCAAAATGGTGGTTTAGTGTTTAGATAATAATGCAACAAAAAAATAAAAATAGTATTTGTATAGCTGTTTGGATCACCAATATACCACAACACATCATTAAATATTCTATACTCCATGACAATATCAGTACCCACTAAAAAATCTTACTTTTAATAGTGTGATAACCTGTTCAAAGACATGACCTTTTAATATTACCTAATCACAAACAATACATGAATTTTTACAATAGACACAAAATAATCAGGAGAAATGTTTATTTAGAGTCACAACTAAACAACCTTCTTTTTAGATGGTAGAAAAACCAATATGAGACCTAATTTTTTTGAGAACGGAATAAAATCATTACAACAATAAAAAAATGAAAGTAAATATAATAAAACAAAATCTATAAAAAATTGAAGATCATTGAGAGTAAAAGATATGAAAGACAATTTTTCTTACTAAACATTGATTACTTTTATAGTAATAATTTTAAAACAAAATTTAATTTATAATCACACTATTAAAATAATAGTTACATAAAATCTCAATCATGTGTCAAAATGTTTTTATTATTCAGATCATTATTCAATTCATCGGGTATATCCTACTTAATACCACAATCATATTTTTATAAATAAAAAATAAATGTCAATCTAACTATATTCTCTTATTATTTTTGAGTATGAATTTTTTGATCTTATCACGACCATAAAATGGTAAGAAATATTTGGAAATATAGAAATATTCTGTTACTTCAAAAAACATCAGGTGTATTCAAATAATATATTTTTCATATTAGAATTCTTATATTAAATAATTTTATACAACATATAATATGACCATTTTAATAAATTAATGTTTTTCAAATAAATAAAACAATTAAAATTATTTCATTCTTGTAGTAGTTCTATAATTAATGAAACATAAAAATTAAATATATTCCAATTTCAACTATTATGTAGTGTTTAATAAAAAAACTTTAAATTTTAAGAAACGTATTTTCATATTATTTATATGATATTATGAAGTAAAGTGATATGTAAATTTTTAGATAATAATTGAAATTAGTCACTTCATTAAAATTATAAAATCAACTGAGTAAGTTGTATAATTCCATAAATGTTATAAAATTAACAAAGTATAGGGGTGATGAGGATGTTCATACCATAAATTTGTTAATTATGACAAATAGTTGATAAAAATATTTGGTATTCAATCCTTCATAGTTCATATTTAATACTTTATAGTGTGAGGTTGATGCTTCAAAGCATGTGGTTGAGTTTTAATGAATTAAAGTATATTTATGTTATCATTGAACACCCTTGGTTATAATATATTCTTTGTTCTGGCATTTGATACATTACGAAATGTAGTCACTTCATTATTTTTTTAAAAAATTTGGGTAATGGTAATAATATTCCAAAATTGTTGAAAATATAGAGAAACATACAAATACATAAAAATGAAAAAATAATTTGTAACTCGAGAAATAGTTTACAAGATCAATATTATATATGGTTCTTTATCAATTGCAATTTACTCAAAAATTTGATTTCGAATCACCCATGATGAAATTCAACTATACTTCATAATTGGATACATAGTCTAAAATACTACTTGGTTATGTCCAATTATGTATATTTGATTTGGAAAAGTGCATCTTCACTAATATGACTAAATTTTTCTGATATGTAGATCTTCACCAAAACACATACATTATTGAAATCAATTATGTGAATGAAATCAGTTATATAGACCAACAAAATTCAAAACATCATAGAAATATATGACAGACATCTTCTGTTGACTTAATGGATTTCCTAAACATTTTAACATAATCCAATGTTGTTGTCAACCATGAATGATTATTATAAAATCATAAAAATAAACAGTAATTAAACATATATGCTATTATATATTATAAAAATATATTCATTATAAAGTATATAAGAATTTATAAACAAATTACTAACTAAATAAATAGTTGTCTTTGTACTTTAACAAAGAAACTGATAACAAATAACACCAAAGTTCAAGTACTAACTATAAATATAAACACCCAAGTCCAAATATAAATAATAAATTTTAGTACCAAAGTTTATATACTAACAATCTCATCTTTTTTTTTTGATTCAAAATTTAGTATTTTTTTCAAATAATAATATTATCCCTATATATAAAAAAACATAAAAAATATAAGTAAATATCTAAATACATTCCCCACTTATTTGATAAACTATTAAAAATATCGAGATTTTAGTAAATTATCAAATTAAAAAAATATATTTAATGGAATAAATCTCCCCACCTATAAATGTGTATATAATATTATTGGAATATGACATGTATAAAAAGAATATTAGAATAATATATAATATAGTAAATATCATCTGATATAATTTATACTATGTCATACAGAATAAAATTTCTTATTTATCTTATGTATAAGAAAAAACATATCTATAATTTTTTAAATAGAATTAGTTATTTAATAACAAAAATATGAAATTTTTCATGAAAATTTAAAAATTCAAAACAGTAAAAATGAACTCATAAATATAAATTTCTAAAAACACAATATACATATTTAATAATTATTATTAGCATTAAAAAATATTATTCTCCTAGTATAATAAGTTCAAAATTATTATAACAAACCATGTGCAAACTTCAATTTCTCACATAGAGAAAAATCTAATGGTTTAGTAAATATATCACCAATCACTTTCTCAGTTTGAATAAACTCTATATTTACACATACTTTATTTTCATGATCCCATATAAAATGAAATATAACAGCTATGTGTTTAATATGAGACTGTTTCAGAGAATATTACACATACATTTAGTTCCTTTTTGATCAAGCCTGAAATATCCAAAAATCATTGTCAGAATATGATCAAAAATCCAAATAACTATGGTGTAAATAAAAATATCCATTATTAAAGGTTAAATTAATTTAAATAATATGTCTCTTATCTAATTAAATATGACTTTCCTTAGTATTCGACTGAAATATAGAACAAAAAAAGACTTAAAATATTATATCATGTTTAGTTGCATTTAAAAACTACATGAAACCTATCTTTCTTATCTATAGTTTAACATTATTACACATCCTAGATTTATCCTTATCCAATTTATAATTTATACTCATTTATGTTTTAATGCAATTGAATATATCAAGGAAAAACATTTAACAAGTTCTTTAGCTTGAATAGATTAATTACTGAAAATACTATCTCTTCATTGGCTAATTTGTAAGCCAAAAAAATATCAAGTATCCTCTTAAGATCATATAAATATCACTATAATTAATTTATTTAATTCATTACATAGTAAATAAATTATATAACTTAATATTATATCATCATCATATATCTATACAATTAAATATCATATGAATATTTAATTATAAAAAACATGGGTTAATTTCTCCATTAAAAAATAATTTTGAAATAAAAAGTATGTAAGTATCTCACACTATGGTCTAAGATATTTTTTATTAACATATAAATATTTATAATATTTAAAAAATCATTTAAATGTGTTTCATCTTAAAATATAATGGTTATTCAACAAAAACATCATCATTTTTCTCAATTTGTAAATGGATGTTTTAAATCCATTTGATATAATTTAAAATTTTTAAAATAAGTAAATTATAATAAAATTATAATATAATATATCCTCAAAATAGGACAAAAACAATTTTGAAATTAAATTCGTAAATCTTGACAATAACCTTCAAAAAACGAGTCTTTATTTATTCAAAACATTATTTATATCTACATAATGTTTATTCTGAAAAATATGATTATTTTCAACTATTCGTTTATATTTTGGTAATTCTACAAAATTTAACCATTTAAAAAAAACTAAATTAATTCATTAGGCATAAAATTATCCCAGTTATAATCATTAATTGATTTTTTAATATTTATAAGGTTCTAATCATTAAATATTTTTGAATTACCATAATTATTTAAATCATCTTCTGTTTTTTCTATTATATATTCCATATTTCCAATGAAAATTTCAATAATATAATTTTATTTCATTTTCCAATATTTAGGATCTATTTGCAATGTGTTTTTTCCCTCCATAAATGATGCATTGTTATTTTTTTAGGCATTATTTTTACGAGAATTGAATTCCATGAATTCAGCATAATATTTATTGAAATAAGATATTTTTGAGATATTGTTAGTTTCTTAATTTTTAGCATACACAAAATCCTCAAAAACTAATGTTATGATATTGTAAAATATATATTCAAAAAAATTATTTGGATAACATAAAAATATTCCATCATCACATTTAGAATAAAACATATCTATATTCTCATATATATTTACCGTGAAATACTTACAACCAAATAGTCTAAAACATCCAATTTTCAGCATTATCCTATCATATAATTCATGGAATTTTTTATTTAAGAAGTATCTAAAAAAATCTGTATCTAAAAAATTATTCACGGTATGAAAATATTTGACCTAGAAAACATTTTTTCACATTAAACACAATAATCATTGATCTATCCATTTCATGAATTTAGATTTTTTGAATTTCCACCATGCCTTCTGTTTAATTTGTTATTTAGGATAAATTTTTTTAATATATATGTAATTCAAAAAAATTATTAAACAATAAATTTACAAATCCACCAAATCTATCAATTTTGGGAGATATGATTGATAGATTTTTTAAAATTTGAAATCATTTATAGGGACCAAATTTGGTTATAGTTACACATTTTTATTATAATAAATTCATCCAGATGATCTACTATATCCATAATCTATAAAAATCTATAATTACTCACACCTAAGATAGTATTTTTGTTGGAAGAAATAATTTATTTTTTATGTAATTTAATACATTGAGTAAAAATAGAATCATTAACAAATTTAAATTTTTTTATACATTTTACCCTTAATACACGAATCACACACAAAATACTTAATCATATTTAAATTTAGAAATTATATAAATATTAATGATTTAACAACTTGTTAAATAGTCATATATTTACATAAAATTGTATTTTATTCCATACAAATTCACCACCTTCTAAAATATTTTGTCACTTGACATTCTATTTGGTTATATATGAAAAATAAATTACATAGACATTATGGTTTCTATTTATAGAAAATAAAATATATTTTTTTTCATAACATCACATTTATAATTGTCAAATATTAGCATCAGTACATCATCAAAGTGTTGTGATATAATTTTTTTATTATGTTTTTAATTAATATAGAAATAATATTCATTAAATAATAAAAGTTCTAAAAAAACAAACATCTATAATAAATTTAATATATCCCATTGAATTGTTTCTAAATGTAATAAATACACCATTACATTATTTAATATAATGAAAATTAGAAATATCACCCATCATAGTTATTAAACACCCAATATTAAAATACCATGAACCATTTAAACTTTTATGAATGATTTCAAGAAATGAACTGATCATCAATTTTATTTTGGTATCCATTACAACTTTGGACAAATTAGATTAATAGAAGAACAATTTAGAACATAAAGAGATTTACAATATCTATGTTCATATATTTTAGAAAACAAATCATTAGTAATAAGTGATTTAGTATGTCCAAATATTCAATTAAATCTCAAATAACCATCTTTGGCATAATGGATGTTAATTATACAATTAAATCATATAATATTTAAATACTTCATTTTTAGATCTTTAACAGATTAGTCTTGTTACTCATTAGGGAAAATCATTTATAACCAATTTAATCATGGATATAGATTGGATTCATCATATATATAATTTTATCATATTTTTATTTTCCATGAACAATGGTAGATAATGATTCTTCAAATTGGAAACCACCATTTTAAATTTTAATTTTTTTTTTAATTTCTTCCAAATCAATATAGAAATTATCTGTATATGTTTTAATTATTTATTTTTAATTTTCATTCCTGACCTTCTTATATTGATTCTCAATGATAGTCATTTTCTCTAAGACAGAATTACATATTCATGCATGCTAACTATCATTTACTTCCACAAAATCATTAATTTGGTCAATATATTATTTTAGTTTCAATATCATGTGATCAAAATTATGTTTTATTAAATATTTTTGAAAATAATGATATTCATATGTTCAAATTCCCGTTATGGTTCTCATTTTACTTTAGAAATATTATATTTGTAATTTTAATATCTGTATATTTTTTGGGACTAGACAAGTTTTTATAATATATCCCATGTAATATTTGGGTATTTATGATATAAAATACCCATAAAATTTTACTAATGTTTTTTATTTTAAGTGCTCTCATTGTTATTAATCTTATTAATCTCATTTTATATATGTGTAGCATTAATAAAAAATTTATTTTATTGCTGAAATTATTCTACGTATAGAAAATTAGAAACTTTAAGAAACTAGATACATGGATATAAAACTCCATTAAGTAATAACCTATGTTACATGGATTTGTGAAGGAAACAAAAAGGTAAATTGGATATGTAATTAAATAGTACATGTAGAAGTAACTAACATCATTGAATCACCTATTTGAAAAAATGACAACATTTATTAGAAAACAACATGAATCATCTACATAGAATAACATCTTATGATTAATAGATACATTTTGAATTATATTTTGAAGTCTCAAATAGATATATGAATTCTTTGGATATGTATAATTTTTCTATACTTTTGATAAATCTACATGAATAATTTTCGAAATGATGGATTCTTAACTTATTACACTATGTTCTTTATAATTATATTTTAACACCCTGAAATTATAAAATAAGAACATTGTATTCAATATTGAAGGTGACCTGAAAAACCATGATTAAAGAAAATATAACAACTTAAGAATTTGTTATATAATAATTTTCAAATAAATTTAATCAACTATTTATCTTCTACTACAATAAACACTAATTTTAGCTTGCATTATGTGAAACACTTAGTTTATCTTACATTACATAGAATATCTATTTTAAAAGAATCCTTAAATATTATTAAAATATTATTAGTTAATGTGACAGTTATCACATAGCTGGAATGAAGGGTTTAAATTGGATTAAATAAATTTTGAAAATATATATTTTACACATTAATATTAGTGATCTGTTTATTATTAATAAAATTAGAATCAATTAGAAAAAACTATCCGAATAATTGTATTTTTCTAAAATATGCCCTATTCCATCATTGTGCACATGGCTTGAAATTATTTTTTTACGAATTTTAGAATAATTATTTTAAAAATAAAAATAATTTTTTAAATAATCATATAATAATTTATTAGGGAGAATTATAATGATTTTTTCTGAAATGTTTTAATTTTTATGAATAGTCAAAATACTAAATTTTAATTGAAAATCACTTTTCATTTTCATAATTTATAATTTAAACATATATTTTTAATTATTTTTATATTTAAATTATTTAAAATTTGTATAAATTATTCTAATTAAGGTCATTAAAATCATTCTCTTATAGAATTTAGATATAAAAACATTGTAAATTATTGAATAATTAATTTTTAAAAGCCCTATTTCTCATCTTGAAAGTGAGACTAATTTTGAAAAAAGATTTACCACATATATAAATTAAAATTTTAAAAATATACCCAATTTTTTTATCATGATATTTTATAATTTCTATTATTGTGAAATAATTTTTTTACCAAAATAAATATTGAAAAATCTAAAAATTAAATATCATGGTTAAGGTAAAATGGATTTTATTATGGGATATACAATGATTATAAGGGTTTAAAATGATATAAAGACAAGTAAAAACCCATTTTATGGATATACTCTGGCCTTATATTTTCTAATCGCGATAATGACCAATTTTGGAATATTTTGGAGTGATAAAAATATGGTTATATTTGAATATTATGATAAAATTATAAGTATACCACTCATCTGACATATAAAAGACCATACCATAACCAATCTCCTATACACCATAAAACCTGATTTGATTAGACAATATATTTTCAAATAAAATATAAAATTATCAGCCCTCATTATAAATGACTAATTTTGTGTAGAAATACAACATAGGTATGATTTAGTCCAATCATAAGGGGGATACCCAAACAAGAGGAAAATATATTCAATGATAATTTTTATTTTAGTTCTTCCTAAACATCCTTTAGTTATTTTTAATCGTAATGAAATAATATTCAATTCTTTTCCATATATTGATATGTTTATATGTTATGGTAACCACCTAAAACCATCCCAACATCTGTAAAATGGGTTTAAAAATCATCATCTATGTGTACAACAGACTAACACCTCATGAACTGATATAATTTGTTTTTCCATTACCACATCTAAATGTTGTGTGTAATGATGGATTTAATGTATATATATGTTATTTGTAACATAATTTTATATTTTATGTAATAATATATTATATAATTTTTTTATATTCCACTTCATAGGGCATACAATAACATTGTTTGTGTGTAAGGAAGAGTACTGCCCTACAAATCCTTGGGACTTGTCTTTCAGAAACAATTTAAATAGAACATGACAAGGATAATTTAAATTAATATATGAGATATAAATAAATTGAATAAAACATTCAGTAATTTATTAAAATTATTAAATATAATGATATGATTTTCCAAATTTTGTTTTAAAAATATTCTGGGAAAATTTTGAGACTAGGTGTAGAGATGGTGTGCGATTTTGAGGCTTAATGTGCCCAGAATGGTCCATCAAAAAAATAATAACTTTTTAAATATAATGAGTGAGATGTTTTCATGAAAATGTAAAATAAATATTAAATTGGTTCCTGGATCAGAGATTTGAGGGCACTGTTGCGATTTGGATGGCAGTTTTACCCTAGGCGCGGCTTCAGTTAAGTCAGTACAGGCCTCCGACGGGAAAACCGGGAAATGGAATAATCAGAAATAAATAATTAAATAAAATTATTATTTTTTCAAATCCTTATAACTCATGAATGGTGACTCATATTGAAAATTGAATTCCACTGTTGATCTCATGAGGCAAGGATCCTTTAGGCAGAGTCTAACATTGGGCGGCACTGGCCAACTATGAAAAGTAGTTTATTGGGATGTGACCATAAATAAAATAATTAAATGAAGATTAATTTATTTTAAAATAATTATAAATCAAAAATACATACTCGGATTGGAAATTTGATAGTACTATTGAGATCGTGAGGGTGTACTTTACTTAGGTGGGGCCTAACCATGACCGGTGCAGGCTGAGGGTAAAAGTAAATTTATGGGTGTTTTAAAGAAAAATAAAATAAACTATGAATGTTTATTTTATCCATAAATGTTTTTATAAAAACCAACATCGATCTAGATATTTCCTTTAATAAAAAAAGTAGTGTAACAATGCAGTATCTCAAGTGTAACAAAAAAGCTATTTCGTTTTATAAATGAACTAAAATAATGTCGTAGTGACTCAGCATAACAGAAATGTTGAAACAAATTTCATCCATTTAATTGTTTAAAAGAGATACATGATTGTTAGTACGATACTCGATTTTATCTGATACTAGTGAGGAGTGGTGTTGGAATGTGGGGAATGGTGACGAATGATGAATCGCCACAAGTTCCTTCCCATTTTAAGGATCTCATAGTAAACAAGAGTTATGGATTGAGAACAGACAAATGGTGGTGGAGTGACACCGTTATTCATCGATGTGTGATAAAATTCAATGTAGTGATTTAATTCTATGTGAATTATTTTCTTACCCATTCTTTGGTTTGAGTGATGAACGTGGATCAACTGATGAACTGGTTGACCCGCAGTTCAGTCGCATGTTCTTTAGGATGGGATTTGACATGCAGGAATTTAAGGGAGTTGTATTGTCTTTATATTTTATTTTACTTTTCATAACTACTAACAACTAATAATTATGCTCACATGAACAAAGGTTATGGTTCATCATTCGTGTGTTCCTTGTGAATTTTTCTACTCCACCCATTTGTTCTGTTCTTCATTACATGACAAAAATCATGGTTCAAGTAGGATAGTAGTGGGGGAATCACATTGAAGTGGTAGAGGCACATAGTGGAGGTGTACATACGTGGTGGAAGTGTACCGTACCGGTAAAGGAGGCCCACAACAGAGCAACGAGCGGCTGTAACAGACTACTACGGGGAGACGACACGTGGTCAGCAAACCACTTCCATGGAGGCAGCCGACCAAGCTGACCTAGTGACACGACGTGGACATGGCACCTACCACGTATGGGCTGGACAGAACTAGCCCACCAGTGAAGACCATGAAACAGTGGGAATCAGACAGTTGGGAATCCTGGTTGGGCAGAAACATTCCAGCCACCATAAGCCAGGACAAAAGAAAGGTAAAGTTCCACTGGGTGGACTGTATGGCTGGACCATTCGTCCAAATAGAATGGTCAGACCAGGTTGGCCTAGACGAGACCGAGATGGGTCAGGTCGGTCAAAACTAGGCCAGGTCTGGGTCTGGTCGGCTTTATCATGATGACCTGGATGCAAACCCAACCGACCGATTTTTACTTAAAGAATTAAAAAATCCAAACTGTTTGTCTGATTGATGAGTTGTTTAAGGATTTGGGACCCCAGTGATGAGACGATACATTTTATATACTGCAAGTTAGTTTTCGTGGAAGTTGAAATAAGCCTAATTTCTTGAGGTGTAGATTCTCCAAGAATCATGCCCACTACAAGTGGGAATCCTGGGGCAGGCTATGATGTGAATAATGTGACGAGCATACCTCAGTGGCCTAACAAAACTAAGTGATAATCGGAACTGTGTGTCCCAATATACCTCTGTAAATGTCAACCCTCAACGTTCAAGAAGTCCCCAATGACGTGCAGACATCAGTGGCCCAATAGAACTCAGTGATATGAAGACCTCAATGGCCTAGAAGAACTTAGTTACGTGTGGAACACGGTAACCCAGAGGACCTCTGTGATGTGCGGACCTCAGTATCCCATCATTACTCAAGGATATACTGACCTCAGTTTCCCAACAGACCTCAGTAATGTGCATAACATAGTGTCCCAACAATCCTTAATGACGTGAGGACCTCAGTGTCCCAATATACCTTAGTGACAAGGATACCTCAATGGATTAATAGGCCTCAGTGACGAGTGGACCTCAGTGGACCAGCATACGTTAATGACAAGCACACTTCATAGTCCCAAAAAACTGCACTAATGATCAGACATTACATTCCCAGACGACCTCAGTAACTTATTAGGGATGATTCCCTCAGCCATAAAAGTTGGTTAGCATTACGGTTGGGAGTATTGCTTTCTATAATATATATTATACCTTTATGAGATGACTATAGTGACTCTCTTGACATTACACATTAGTGGTTAAACTCTATATACCTTTTTTTAATCCATACTATGTATTTCTTTGTTGTATACTTTTGTTTTTTGAGGTCCCTACTCAGTATTGTTTTACTCACCCTTGCATGGGCTTCGACCAAATGTATCATGTATTGTGCAGATTATCAATGCTTTAATGAAGTCATTCGTGGATAGAGGCTAGGTTTTCTTAGAGTGACCCAATATATGAGATTTGATTTTACAACTTCAGACAACTGTTTCTATACCAACCCTTCAGGTAGGGTTTTCTTATAGAGGTGTTCCAGATACTTAAACTTGTACATTTCTGTTTCAGTTGGGATTGTATTCTAGCTACGTTTACATTTAGTTTTCAACAGTTATACCTTCTGTTTTTTTATTTAGTGTATTAACCTTCCAATATGTGTGGCTTGGATTTGTGTGTGTGTGTACATGTACATTGGAAAATTCCTCCCATTTATTTGGGATATGCCTACTCGGTGCTAGTTACGAGCCCATATCCCATGGGAGGCAGGATTGGACTAGTGAAAATACAAGCCTTGGGGGACATATGTTGATATGGGACAATAATATATCATCTTCATTATTATATTTTTAGACATTAAAATATGTAATTTTTTTCATGTATGTGTGGACTACCACTTTTACAAAGATATGTGACTCTCGTAGAATCACAAAACTGGATAGATAATATGAATAAGTACATTTAATGAGGAAATATTATATTATGATCATACTGTAATAGTATAATATTAATTACCTCATTTATTAAAATGATATTAGAAAATGGAATCATTACCTATGAGTACGTACATCCTAACATCTCAATGATCACAACATACTTTAATTTTCATAAGTGTATTATAGATTAGTTTTAAATTTAAAATTTATTTAAAAATATTATAATTATTCAGTGATTAGTAATCTTTATACTACTAAAATATATATTATTTTGAATAATTGGCACGTTAATGAAAAATTATGAATGTGAAAAAAAAGACAATTCACACCAGAAACAATGAAAATAATTAAAGATTATTTAAAAATGGTGATAAGATGTTTTGGAAGTATAATATATGAAATTATACATATTAATATGTTTCTAGAATAAATTAATCAAATATTTTAAATAACTATAATTTCTTTTAAATCCATCAACTAGATTGATGCACGATGTAAGGGATTCCAACTCAATTTAATTTCCTTGAGTAAAATGGTAATATTATGTAAAAAATAATGTTATATAATTTATATACTTTCCCTATTGATGATTAATATATTTAATAATACATATTCATTATTTTTTTTATTTTAAATTATTTCATCAAAGTGGATATTAATTAAAAATATCCCTATGGTAAATAATTTGATAACACAAAAATTTTCATTGTATTATTTTAGTCCTTTGTTTTCTTTGATATTGTAGAATTATGTGTGTAATGAATATTTAATATAATTTTTCAACTATATTAAGGTGGATTAATAGTTTATACCTATAATTTATTCATTTATTTATTCCAACAACAATATTTGGATCATTTCATGTGTTTATTTCACACTCATATTCTAACAGAGAATGTTTATTCTTGAATTTTAGTTGAAGTAAATTACTTGATCATTGACTAAATAAACCCATTTTTTATTTTAATATAGTCATTCATGATATTTCCATACAATAGTACCATTTTTTTCACTCACTGGTACTTAAAATAAGTGGTAATATATATTTATGAAAATCCAACTTCGTTTTTCTCTTTGGTTAGAAAAATATTATTTTCCAAAAGCATGTTTTTAAAAATGGTTAAATCCTTTTGAAAATGTTTTTTGAAATACCCATTTTTAATATGTATAATATTTTTAAAATGAATATTATTTTATATTCAAAATAATTATTTTTTTCATTTAACAAATATGTTAAATGAATCGTGTTTTTTTCTAAATGCCACACTTTAGTAATATTTTTACCATTAAAACAGAATTTTCTTTTAATATTAAATTGAATTTATTCAATTACTCACCATGAGGACCATCATTTTTTGAATATTCCTTTTCACGTTTAGAAGTAAAATTTTAAAGAAAATATTTTCAATAGTATTTTATAAACTCATTGAATGTAATGTTATTTCCAATAAAAATAAATTTCAAAATGATTTTTTTTTTAAAATGAAATGTGTAATTCATATAAAAATGTTATATTCATCAATAACGATTTTAAATAACTTTTCACTATATTTTTATACATCATTAAAAAATACATTATTCTTACTTTAATGGTTATATATTGTGTCTATAGCACCCTTATTATTCCTCTGGATGATTTATGATCATTTTGACCAAATATAGTGTTAACATTAACTTCCATGATTCATTTTTATATTCATTAACATTAACTTGAATTATTCACTTTATTGTGGAAATATAATAGTAAAAAATTATCAATATTATTTATTAGAGATGTGTCTTTTTATTTAAACATATATAATTTCTATACCCAGAAAGTCTCCAAAGGAAACAACTCTGACCATTTATTAATAAAATAAATGTTCAAAAAACAAGTGACACAGACCAAACAGAAGAACTACATACCTCCAAAATCAGACCCATCCCAATCACCATGATAAAAAGCTTCATCCACATTCATTGAATCCCATTCCGAACATTCATACTGATTTAAGACTTTGGCATATTTCCTTTGAGGGTTCAACCACTCCAGTGAAAAGAATTCATTATTAATTTGTATCCCTTTAGATCTTGTGGACATTGGCTTCAGAAGATAGGAGTAATCCCTCCTTGCTCTTCATTGCGGAGAAGATGTAATATCCTTCTGATTCTTAGACATCATCTTCCTCCCTCCCCGGGCGATGTAACTAAAAGACGGCTTGACCATACCAACCTTGTTTTCTTTCTCACTATCAGAAATGTCCCCCCACTTTCCATGGACTTGCATCTCTTGATACTGTACAATCCGATTTTGCTGAACCTGGAAATTTGCATCAATCATAGCAAGACTATTCATGTGTTCCACCATCTCCTGACCCACAGACATCCCATTTCCTATTTCTTCATTTACTGCAACCCCTTCCTGAGACCCAACCTGCAAGTTGGCTATCACTCCCTTATGTTGCTGCCTTTGGAACTGATTCCCTATGGAGACCATGACAAACACACCACCATCCTCACCATCCTGTCTAGTATTCCTCACTACAGCTGGCAGTCTACTTTCCTCTAAGACCGACCCCTTCTCCCCTTCCGAAACTCCACCATTGTTTCAACATTTCTACTGACTAGGCACTACAACATCCCCCTCAACAAGACCATCCTACTTCTGGCCGACCTCAAGATGGGCCGCTCTCTCCTGCTGCCTTACCCCTGTAGCCACAAACCCATGTGAGGTCATACCATCAGTCTTAGTAGCACTCATATTAGCATTTTCTTCGCCCCTATATTTAGCAGCACCCATGACAGCAACCTCAACCCCATCCCCCCATCACTGATCGTGCTTGATCCTATAGTGATTTACTTTGAGAGTTATTTGATTGAATTGTGGAATACTGATATGTACATAGCCTTTATTGAAAAAACCCTTTTTAAGGAACATTATTTATGAATTAAATAGATTATTTGATATATTAGAAATAATTTTCACAAGAAATTACTGATGGGGTTGGTTTATAGAAATCCCCTTTATAAATTGATAAGTCTTGTGGACAATTCAGTTATCCAAAACCTATAGGTTTATACATATTGGTTTTAAACTATCTTTTGAATGGTCTTGAAAGTAATGTTATAGTCGGCCAAACTAAATCAGTTTTTACCTTGTTGTTTTAAACAATATTGTGAATGGTCTTGAGAGTAGAGGTATTATGTGCTTGTTGCGTGATTTCCAATAACAAATCATTTCCTTCATTAATAATTTATTTGTTATAATCCATGTGATTTTCAATATTATATTATCTAACTATGTATTTAATTTATAGTTTATTGATTAAATGTCATGAGTTATGTTATTTAAATTTCTATAAGAATTATTCATTATTAGTAATTATATACAAGATATTGGTTAAATGGTATTTTTGTTTTGTTGTTTACCATTCAATATCTATTATTCTTATTTATTCATGATTGCTTTCATTGTACATAACTCTTAATGATAATTCGATCTCACCCATATTTTATTTTCATTACCAAGAATCCATCATGTGTACTTTGAATTATTTCTAATAATATTAAATATAGAAGAATTATATTCTCAAAATAAAATTATGCTACAATTTATTTATTCAAATTTAATACGGGAATCATGTTTGTTTGTAGTTTACCATGACAACTAAACTGTTAAGCCATTTGGGATTATTTGTTCTTGTATCGTATGCCAATGTAATAAAGTAAGACACAAACTATTGGATAATGTGCTTGATGTCCCTTTATTTAGAGTTAATGGATATTTTTAGGTCCACAAGGCTGAATACCCTGAGAGGGGGGGGGGGGTGAATTAGTGTATGAATAATTTAAAATTAAATCCCATTCTGATCTTGTTTCACTGTTATGATAAACACTCTTCTCTATCTTTCCCATTGCTGAATATAAATAGAAAGTAAAGCACGCACCAGACACAACAATTTTTACTTGGTTCACCCTCACCAGGCTATGTCAAAAGAGCATACACGAGCAATGTGCCGATTTACCAAATCCACTATAAGCACACTGCTATTTACAAGGTTCTGGATAGATCACTTCTATTCCCAGGCTCACTGCATTTACAATATTTAGGGTCACCTCACTACTTTCCCAAGGGTCACTCCTTGTCTCCCTCTCCCTAGCTCACTACCGGTGGAGAAGATCACCTTCTTCCTCTTCCTCTACTCACTGCTCTGGAAAGGATCCACTCACAGTTTAGAGACCTATAGGTCTCTTCATTATCACTAATGATTACATCCTATGTTGTATGTGGATTCTCTGTTGAAGTCCATATTTCACATGTAGATGAATCTCACCTTGCACTGAAGGTATTGGGAAATCTTCCAGCTTCCACAAAGCCCTGAATCACTATCATGAAACAACCTTACCTAGTACCCTTATCTAAGCTGGTGCACAACTATCAGCATGAAATTTATAACTGGTGCACATTTCCACCTCAACCACTTGTGCGACACAAGCTTCTACATCTCCTAACTTGAGCGACACACACCCTTTTACGCCCAAACCAATATTGGCGCAAAACCAACAAATTTTGTGCTTATTCAAAACTGGAATGCAAGTTCACCTCAAAAACATGTGCGACGCCCCCTTCTTCAACTCAATACTTGGTCGATTCACATCCTTCCTCGCCCAATCCATCTTAGTTAAAAAACAATCACCTGGTGCAAAACTTCTACTTGTTCGAACACACACCACTAGCGCGACAACCACACCTATGCGACTGGAGATATAATTTTTCTAAGTGTTTAACTCATCATCGAATGAGGAGGGGTTGACCTATATTTTTAGGCATATGGACACCATGTGTGATGGCACACAATTCTCCCCTTAGCATGAAAGTTTTGACGCACAAGTCTCTGCCGTGCAAGTCACTTGCACGACTAACCATAAAACTTGTGAACCCCTTTTCCCTTTTCTATATTTTGATGTTCGAATCTTGAAAAACATATGGCGCGCAAGATTACAAGCCTCCAAGACCTCAGCGCACAAGTCCCTTTTCCAAAAACATACGACGCCACCTTGTATCTTCTCTTTCTGTACCGCCTCCACATCATCCATTCCTTTTTCGATGTTCTTGAATCAAACATGGATTGTTAACCACATCACTTGAACTCAACATGCAACTAAGAAAAACCCTTTGTCAAAAAACTTGTATTACATGGTTTGATTTGTCAACAATCATAACACAGATGTCCAATTTTTCAATATAAACATTCACCTAAAAAATGATTCAATGATGCCTTGACGGATTTTTTCCCAACAGATATTTTTTATAAACCATATAAATTAGATTTAGGAAAAAATGATTAGGGAATATAACACTATGATAATATTTGAGGATAAGTGTAAAATAAATTTTAATGTTTTGGTATGACATATATAATTTGCTTTTTAATTAACAAACCCCAATTTATAAATTTCATAAGGATAATTTGATCAATAATAGATGTTTTTAGTGGTATTTACTTTGAAAAGGGTGCATTGGTCTTGACCCCATCATCACCTGATGCGGGACAAAAGGCCGCACTTATCAATTGGTTTGACACACTATGGTGATATTATTAGGATAAATAACATTTTTTATAACCAACTATAAAATATTTTAAATATATATATCTTTAATGAAGTCATTTTTATAATTATGGTACTATCTATATATAAAATATTCAATTTATGTAAAATATTTCACAATTTATTATGAGTATACAATATGTTTCATAATGATAGGATCTAATCAAGTGTATTCTATCATTTTGAAATGGAAACTAGAAGAAGGAATGAGAACCACAACCATTCACATAATCCAATGATTTAGAAGGATTGTTTTTTGATGATTTTAATTAAATATTTTGAATGGATATGGTCTCCTAAATATTATAATCATATAGTGGCATAATATCATACGATAATAGGTCATAGAAATAATTTTACAATGATTATGGATTTAGAGGGAAGAAAAACAAGAATTGGAAGGTTGGGGAAAATGTTGATAAAGGGAAGAAAGGAAAGACCAATTTTACAACATGTTATCATTGTAGTAAAATCGCAATGGTAGATTTATAAATAGAATGTGATATTTTTAAAATGTTGGATTGAAAGGAAACCATCCATTTTATTGAAATGGTAAGAATAAATTTCATAGTGTACAATTTTATAGTTGACAGGAGTTGGGTCCCTATACCAATCAATGTCTCAAGAATCGAAGGAATATTCTCTAAAATAATATAAAGAATCATTAAAATGATTTTTCATGTACCAAAGAAAAATCGGAACGAATGATTTCCATGTGTTTGGATTGAAGAATTATGTCACTTGTGTATTTTATCAATGATATCCTCATTATAAAAATTATAAAAAGTATAAGAATTGTACTATTGTAAATTTTCATTAAGGATTTTAATGTGTTTCTGAATATTTTTGATGAAAAAGACAAATGTTTTAGTAGAAAGATGAAATTATTAGAAAAAAACATGATTAAGGGAAATTTAAACCTTAACAAGTTTTAGATTTTAGCATAATGTTGTTAGGACCATGACATTATTGATATGAATAAACTAAATTTTATTGTAATGACTACCTTTAAAACTGTTATTGATTATTGTAACAAAGGTTTATACTTGATGGAGCGTAAATTGTTTTGGGTTTAAGGAATATATCTAATAATAAACATTTTAATAAAGAAATAAATAACCCTTCTTGTTTTAAATATGGTTTTACGAAAATTCAGGTTATTACCATGTTTTCAAATAATATATGATGGTATTATTCACATGTTTGGAATGTGTCAATTTAGAGCTACAAATATTTATTTATTAATGATACGATCATTAGAGAAATTCACTGAACTTTTTATAGGTTATGGATCAAAATCTTTTAGAAGGGGCATAAGGCTTACAATTTATGAAATGGTTTAAGTTGAAAATTATATGATGTTTTATAAATTAATTTATTGGTTCACTATACGTAGATTTATGCATATTGGAAAACCTATTATAACCATATTGGCTTTGTAAAATAGTTCATGACATTCATAAATAATTTTCCCAATTTTATTGGTCTAAAGATCCATTAAACGTGTATTTTAGTGCTCCAGGCATAATAGATCCATTTATGGATATACATTTCATGGAGTAACTAATAAATTTTAAATTGAATAAATCAAAACCAAATGGAGAAATTATGATTTTGAATTTAAAATGTTTTATATAATATAATTCTATATATTATTAAATAGTAACATAATTACTTAAAATTAGATGAATTATCTTATGGAAAAATACTTATCCAATTATATTCATATTTTTTTGAATAAGACAGTATTAAATTATCAAAAATTTATGGTTTGGAGGCCCATAAATTTCCATTTACCACTAAATTTATTGTGATTGATGACCTATATTATTATTTATACTTATTTACAGGTTCCCTCAATGTACATATATGCACATTACAATAATGTTATTATATTTAAATATCTAATTATGTGATATTATATAAGATACTTGTTCATCCTTCCTCCTTATTATGATGATATTTTATTAAATATTTATATGATGTGGGTTTCTAAAAAATTAAATTTTAAATATAAATCATCTTATTATGAAGATAAGGTTTAAATTTCAAGGAAACAATTTATTTAAGATGGGGAGTATTTAACACCCCCAATTCAAAAATAAGAACATTTTATTCGATATTTTATGTCAAAAAAAAAATATTAAAAGAAAATATGAAACACTATGAGATTATAATAAATTTATTTCGAAATTAATTTAATATATTAAAAATATTTCATTTTTCGATACAATTATTTTATTTTCATTTCATGCATCACTATGTTTAGTCTGTGTTATAGATAACCCTGGTTTTAAACGAAACATGACATATTATTAAAATATAATTATTTCATTTAAAAATTATCACCAAGATATTAGAATGGGGTTTATTAATAATATTGAATAAATCATGAAAATATATAGTTTAAAAATATCTATTAATTTTCAATTTAATAGATATAAGTGAGAATTATTTAAAATATTAATAATTTTTTTTAAAAACACAATTTTTCTAATAGAATGTCGGTTCGCTCTTTGCACCCATAATTATTATTTTTAAACAATATTGAAATTTATTTTGTTAAACTAAATTAATTTTTGGAATAACCATATCAAAATTGTCTTATGGTTAATTTTTGGCTATCTTTATAAAAGTAACATTTTTTATAAATATTAAAAAATAACGAATTTTAATTAAAAACATTCTTTTCATTCAAATAATTAAAAATGATAAATTATATGTTAAATGGTTTTAATGTAATAGTTTCATATAATGTCAATTATTCTAATTTTTATCATTTTAATCATTTTCATGTTTAATTTATATATAATATTTTTGTAATCTTTTGAACATTTTCCCTTTTAAAATAGGATTTCTAATAGCTTCTTGTGAGAGAAGCATTAAATTACATTTGAAAATTATTGTCAATTAAATTAGAAATATTGTATTTCATATTTTGAGTCATTGTAATTTATAACATATAATATGCTCAAATTTATGTTTTAACATAATTAATAGATAAAACCATAAAAATAAATTACTACTATTATGATAAAAGTGGATTTACCGATTGTTAAAATTAAATGTAAATATTAAAATTATTTAATAAATTATAAAAAACCTTTTCAATATATAAATCTACGTTATATATTATTTTTCAAACAATTACTTATATTGGATGTTTTTTTCTAGAAAACAATTTGGTATAATTGACTCTTTTAAAAAATTACAAGAATTCCACTTACTAACATTTAAATTTCACCACCATTCAACTCTTCATTAGAACTTCAAAAAAATTTGGTTAATCCAAGAATAACCCCAATAAAAACTATAATTTCATCACCTAATAAAATAATACTATGTGTGGGTGTAAATCATTCCTTATAAGTCTTAATTAAAACTTAATGAGGATACCTGATGAAGTGGTAACATTCTTCAGTGAGCATTTTTTTAGTTCTTCCCCACCCCTTCAATTCATAATGAAAAATTATAATATAATATAATAATTATATTCTATATAATGAAATTTTATTATTTTAGGAGAATGTAATACAACCATCCCTACTTTAATCAAATGGGATATGAAATTAGTATTCTTGTGTACATCAGACTACCACCTCATGAACTGATATCCATACTTTTACCAATACCACCTCCCACTCTTAGGTATGACCATTTTCATAATATATATATATATTATATTTATCAAAAAATATATATATTTTGAGTCATGATATATTATATAAACATTTTAATTTTCATTTCATAGGGTACATGATAACGCCTCTTGTGTGTATAGCAGACTGTCGCGTCACGAAGCAATGAGATTCATCATTCACTAACTTTTGATATAAAATAATATAAAAACATTATAATTTTTAGGATATAAATGATTTAATTAAAATATTTTGAACATATTTGACACTATTTATCAATAATATATCATTTTCCATCTTATATATTCAATCACTTCAAGAGGATTGTACCATTCATGTATTTATGGAGTACCATCTTGACGAAGCAATGTGACTCTATTTTCAACACCACAACACATAGAAGGTATGTATATGTATATTTTAAGAAAATAGTATGATGTTATTATCATTCAATAAATTTAAATGTTTACCTAATTCCATTTCATAGTGATCATTGAAAAAATGGAAACGTTTCATATGCGTTCAGGTGGCTTATCATCTCCATGATCGCAACATTCTTCATTTATTCTAACCATATTTCATGATTGGTTACAAAAGTGTTATTGAAATAAAGAGATTATAATTATTTAATGATAATACTTCTAGATATTATGAAAATATATAATATTAACAAAAACTGGAACATTCATGATAAAAAATTAAAGTGACAACAAGGAAATTAACACCCAAAACAATTAAAATAAAAAATGATTATTAACGAATTGGCGATAAAATGTGGCTAAAGGATAATATTTGATATTATAAATATAAATAAAGTTATTCTATTTGTCAATAAAATATATAATACAACTATATATGTGTTTTTAGAATCTTCAACCAAAAGGAATCATGTGGCGATGGTTTGCTTCTCAATTTCATTTCATTAATCTATATAATAATTTTATGCATATAATTTAATCTATATGAAGTATATAATTCTCCTTTGACATGTAATATACTTAATAATGAATTAATAATGTTATTTTATATATTAATTATAATTATTTCTTATGTTTGGATTCTAATTTAAATTTAATAAGTGGTAAATAATTTCATAACTCAATTTTTTTCATTGATTTATATTACTCGTTGGTTGTCTTTGATATTCTATGATTTTTTGTGTATCATTTTTGAATATATATTTTTTATTTATACTTTTTTAATTTTGATTTATATTGGATTCAATAATAAATTCATTTATTAATTATCACTTTAAGGTTATATTCATTGTAAGCGTTTATTTTACAATACCATTATAATTAAAAAATTTCTTTCCAGAATATATATTGAAGAAATATATGAGATATTTTTCTAATTAAAACCATTTTATTTTTTATTATTTGTAAATTTCATTATTACACATTTATTTAATGGAAATTTCCAACAACTGTTTACTTATAAATAGTTAATAAATGTTTTCAATATTATCTGACATCATTTTTATCTTTTGTCGAAACATTTTTCATTCAAAACCATATTTTTAATACATGTTTCCATAATATCTTTTATCATTTTCAAAATAAATAATTAAAATAAATTATTGAATATATAATTTTTTAATAAATTTTTTCAAATGAATCACTCTTAATTTTAGAAATTATTTCTATTTGGATATTGACCAAAATGTGGAGGGAGTATTATTTTTGTTTTATAAAAATGATATTTTTAAACATTTTTAGATTGAAAATGGAATGCCTTTTTGACTTTATTCAATTATGAGAATATTATGCCATATGGTCCATAATTTAATTGATTTAATTTTTCCTATTTTCAAATTCATTTTTAATGAAAATTATTTTCTTAATATTATAAAAATTATTAGTTTTAAGAGTAATATTCTATTAAATGGATTTTAAAAGAATTGTATGTTAACTCTATGAAATTTTATTTTAAATAGATATATTTTCATCAAAATGATTATTTATAGATTTATTTTTATATTATTTATATTAATCAATGAAAATAACTATTTTTTCTTACTCTAATGGTTATATATTTTATTGATAAAATCCTTTTTTATGACAAGGAACACTATTCATGAATTAAATCAATTATTCAATATACGAGGAATGCTTTGGGCACACAGTTATTAGTGGGGTTCATTTACCGAGATCCCCTTGATTCATCGACATGTATTGAGAGATATATGAGTTGGTAAAACTATATGAGTTTACACCCAATAATTTTAAACCATTTTATGAATGATCTTGGTAATAGAGGTATAATGTTTCCGAGACATGAAGTCTAATAATTCTGCTTTTCATTCATTAATAATTCAATTATTGTTATTCATAATATTTTTGGAACAACATTGTTATTGGATTCAATTTTTTTCAGTTTACTGATTAAATGATATGCATTCATTTATTTTCTATTCCAAATTGATTATTCATTATCCCATAATAATGGTAATGATATTGATTAAATGGATTGTTTGATCATTTATTTAACTTTTTGTATTGATTATTTGTATTGATTTATAATAATTCCAACATTACATTAACATTGATGATACTTTGAGAATAACATTATTTTTTCATTTCCAATTAATAAAAGATGTGTACTATGAAATACATTACATTATATGCTATAGGGAATAATTATATTCTTGAAAAAAATCTCTAGTACATTGTCCATTTCATTGTAATATCTAAATCAAGTATGTAATTAGTTTACCAATACTAGTAAACTATACATTCCTTTGGGATGCAACTCTTAGTATCTTATTCAAATTTACTAATGTATGAACTGACTTTGAGATTCTGGGTTTCAGGTATTTCAAACTATATTAAAATTTGATATATGTTTCTATTTAGTTCTGATAATTTATATTTTTGGGACTCAACTACACGGTGTCCAAGAGTCACCTACATGGTTCTATAATTATCTCATTTATTAATATTTGTGTACTTTTGGTTGAATTTACTGTTGCTAAAAAGACATTAAATATTGGAATACATATTCAATAAAAAAATTACTAATTTTTTTTACATACTAATAGAAGAAAATATTATAATAATAATTAAATGAACACAATTTTTTTAGTGTTTTTTTCAATGAATGACATTTTTAAATAAATTCCATGAATAGAAATAATGGGACTCATGTGGTGTAACTAAGATAATTTTTTTTTTCAAGAGTATTCGAATGTTTAAAATATGTTTACAATGAAAATAAAAATGAATATAAGCCCATAAAATTTTAATTATCTACCTCCTACAAAAATTGCGATTCTACTCTATTATCAAGTTAATGAAGAAAAATATTAAAATAGATACTATTTTCCTTTAAATGCCATCATTTAAATTTTTTAAAATAATATAATATATATACTCTCTATTATGATATTATCTCATGTAGAATTGTTATATTATGTGAGATAAATCATGAAACTCTAAACTTCCCCTATAATATTTTATTTGAATTTATCATATTAAAATTTTCATTTTTTATAAGTTATGATGGTTCCTAGGAAATTAATATTTATAGATAGTGTTTTGTAAGGCCTTTTATTATCCTAATAAAATATATCTATATCCAATCAAGTGTATAATTATTACACTATGTCATGTAGTTCCTAGAAAAAGGACATAAATTACTTGGTTAATGTACTCATACTAGTGAAAATCACTATAATTAAGGAGTTCAGAATTAGATGAGTGGAAAAAAAAATATTTTTTTCTTTCAAAGACTGAAAATATATTCTTTAACATATTTTTGATTCTACATTTTTTGCACAATATTAATGTTTAATAAAAGGTTATAAGTAATCATACCTTAATGTGAGTGTTTATTAAAGAAAATAAAACTTCAATGAATCAACTCACCCCCAATATAGTCTTTGTGAAGATGGTATCAAACCATAAAATAGGTATAAGTTGTAGTCACTTTTTAATTCTCTATTATAAATGATTTAATTATTAACTTCATCTTATAATTTGTTTCTATTGTTGAAAACATAGAATGTATGTCTATGATATGTTCACTCTAATTCAGTGGTGAAAAAAATGGCTATTTGATGATATAAATGACAATCTATTTTAATAAATATTTTTTTGAAGGATTATATAAAATCTGTGAATCCTTTTAAAATTCAGAATACTATACCTGAAACATGATATTCTATGACTAATTCCACCTAAGACATAAATTCAAAATCCATGAATGATATCATAAGTGTTGTATGTTCGGATCAATAAGGACTTGACCATAAACATTACATAATATTGAATTTAATGAATAATTCACTTTGAGGATATTTTCAAGTTTAGAGTTTTAGAGAGTAAGGACATAACTATTACATCTCCAAAGATTTACAAAGTAGACACTTCTACCCAGTATCCATTTTTTTACAAAACATGAACTCTTGAAAAAAAGAGTCATGTCTAGTTCCATGTTTAAGACAACATGAATTTTCCTTGATCCCATCCTTGACCCTATTCCACATTATTTCCCGTGAAAAACATTTTAAAAACATGGGATTAGCAAAAAAAACTCAGTAAGGGATACACAAAGAAGTAAAACGGTTAGTTTTTCAAAACAACCAGTAAACCATGAATACTTTAACATATTTAATAATTTTCACCTTTATGATGTAGTAAATACTCTTTACTGAATAAAAGATCATTACATACCGTTTTGTAACCAAAATATTACAATAAAACCCATATAAAGAACACATAACTTATAAAGGTAACTTGGGACATAAAAATACTTAAATGGAATAGCCATACAGTTGAATTCCACACATATCAAAAAATGGAAAAGCCATACAGATGAATTTAATACCCAATTCATTAGAGGCTATAACATAACCACCCGTCCTGGTATTCACGGAACCACCCATCATTTGTTTTATCATGTAACCACCCGTCAAATTTCCAATTACCAATATAAAATCATAACACATACAATAAATATAAAGTAAAGAAAAAATTTCCACATTTCAATCACAATATATCACTTATATATATTGACATAACAAATCCATTATCAAACCCATTTTCAATACCAAAATACAGAAAATAGAATAAGGTATTTATTTTCTTCTAAAAACACTACTGCTTGTTGAGGAAGCCAAAGATCAAATAATACACACGGTGGTGGAAAAGGTCATTGTCACCGATTACATTAAAAAGAAACATCCTTTTATGTACTTTAGTAAAACGCTTCGTAGAAACATATTACCTTTGAAAAGGAAAGGGTGTTTATATGGCGTATAAAAGAAACTCATGTATTAAAACAAAATATGCCTCAATGAAAGGAGATTGAGATGAAGTCCCTTAGTTCATGTCCGACTTGACTCGATCATTCTTTAATATCCTGAATAATAAACTAAAGATAATTTCTACTTGATTAAGAACCTTTTTCATGTTTATTATTCCTTCTATATCACTTATTACTATTTTATAAACATTATTTGATCATATAATTTAATAATGTTCATTTTTTCTATATTTGATACTTGAGTAAAAAATGAACACCTTATATTACATGTTGTACATGTGGTAAATATTCCATTATATTCAGAATGATATTAATTATTTAGATATAAAATATATCATATATATCCAGTATATAGATGTATTTATAATAGTACATAACATTTAGAGGTAAGAAATGAAATGTGCCATTCATGGAGATGGTAAGCCGTACATACGCATGAATGCTACTTTCATTTCTATTTCATATTTTAATGGAATTAGAACATAATGATACATAGGTATATTATAATTCCAGTATAATATCATATATAATATCATTAACTCTATCCCTTATACATCCCACATAATGTATTAATGAGTCATATCACTTTTAGGAAGCGGTAGTCCGCACTTCCTCAAATTAGATTATCGTATTTACCCACTATGGAAACCATAAAGGCTTGATATAATTGGGATGTACCGAAGCATAATTAAATATTAAACATAATATATATTATATATAAGTATAGTTCTATCATAATGGCCACCGTGAGAGGTGGTAATATGTAATTGAACAATCATCGTTTCGTGAGGCTTTAGTTTGCCATCCACAGAAACATTATGTTCTTCAACTATTAGATGGTGGTGTGTGTAAGTGTAGTTCAAATCCTTCTCATAAAAACATACTAGTATATTGAGGATAATGGTTTTGTTACGAAATAAAGGAATTCAAAGAGTTTAGGGGTTGGTGAAGTAAAATAATAGAAAAGAATTTAAGAGAAACTGATACCTTTAATTTGGGTAACTCCCTTTGGATTGAACCAAAAGGACTTCTTGAAGTGCCTTCTTCCTAAGGTCTAGCTTCTAAGAAGAGGAGAGGGATGTATGGAGCTTATTGGGTAGAGTTTGGATGAGCCAAAATGTCTTGAGAGGTGTGAGGAATTGGATATAAATGGTCTCCTTTTATAAGGGAGAGGAGGGGCTCTTTAGGAAAGTGTGAAAAAATTATTTTATTATATAATGATATTCGGTTTCTAATGGTCCAAAAATAATTAAGGTCAAAGATAAGATGACTAATATTCGAAATAAAATCATCCAATAATAATTGGACAGTTTTTGGACAATATTTTAATCATTATAATCTTATTTATTTAAATCATTTATTAATGAGGTAAATACTGCATCATTATTGTGTCATAAATAATTTAATTTATTCAATGTCTAAAATTTAAAAAACATACTATCACATAGGAAATATTTTTATATTTCCAAAGAATATTTATAGTCAAAAGTAGAACTTATATAAAACCATATAAAAATTAATTACTAAAAGATTTTTGTTAATGTCTATTTTGTCATTACATTAACTTAATTAATGCAAATTGTCATTATCACTCCCAAGTGGCTCAATGGGGTCCCAAAATCGACCCAAATATGCCCATGGTCCTTAAAGACTCAACCAATATGGTTTGAACAAGTGTTAATGTAATTGTGAATTATTATAATATTATTTTTACCATGAATTACCCTATTTACCTTTAACCGCGTTAAATAAAAGTCAAAAGTAACTATTCACCAAAAAATATTTTCATCTTCATGAACCACATTTTACTTCTTGATAACAACCATGTATGTCATATTTTTGAAATTCAATTCACAGAAGTGGTTAAATTTCATTTAAATGAAAACTTCATTTTTTTAACTACCACTAAGTGGTTTCACTATTCATCAAAATTGAAGTTTTTCAGAAAAATATCAAAAATTCAGCCTAAGATATATTTGATATTCATAATTCAAAAATGATGTCTATTTTTACAAATTCCGAACATAGAAGTTTCATTAATTAATTTTAAAATTAATTCCCATTATCAAAACAAATAGCGTGGTTTTGAGAAATAATAATTATCAAATGATTGATACTTGTTTATGTCCAATTTCAATGTAAAATTAATTCCAATGACCAAAATTGGATTAAATGGTGAAAATATATTTTAATCTCACTTTAAAACCTATTAAAAAGATAATATATCCATATAAATTATTTATATTAAAAGTCACTATTGAATTAAAATACAATTTGTTTCACTATTCATTAAAAAATGAACTTTATCGGAAAAACTCCAAAATTTTACACAATGTAAATTTTTATGTCCCCATTCTAAAGAAGAATTTTATTTGATCATATAGAATTTATTAAAGTGACCAAAACTATATTTAAAAAGGTTTCTCCATTAAAAGGTGATAAATTGGTCTTTTAATGTAAATTATGCTTAAAATTAGATTTATTCACATTTTAAGCCTCTATAATTATATTGGATAATTTAAATAAATTTAACAATCATGTATAATCATATTGTAGTTAGTTTTGTTCATTACTGCCAATACAACTACTAGGAGTTATGTACCATTTAAAATAATAAAATTATATTATTTGTGTGCAATGCAAGATTCCAAATAAACTTGTTGTTTCATATTGGGTACGCTATTAGCCATAGGAACCCCTTTAAAGTAAAATTAATATTTAATTCACAAATATTAATAAGTATGAAAATATATTATTCTTCATTTACTTGGGATGTTACAGGATTAGTTCTATGAAATTTCAGAGTGTTAAATAACATATGAGATACAAACCACCATATTATATTCTTATAGAGTAATTGAAAATATATGTACTCCTTGATACAATACTACCATGCTTATGTTCGATAAGTTCAATATAATGGTAAGATAAAGAATCACTAAACAAAAAAGAATACATAATCAGGATATGAATAATTTTCTCTCTTTATGACAACCTATTTTTTAACAATATTAATACCTTGAAAATCATAAAAATTATACCACATAGGTGGTGTGGAATTTTAGATACTTTTAAGAAATATACAAATGTGAAATATTACAAAATTGAAGATCATATTGGCACAATTATGGTGTATAAAACTAAAATGGACGATGAGATATGAAATAATAGTCATATTAAAAAGTGAAATGTTTCATTTTATTTTTTGGTATCCAAATATATCAATAATAAGAAGAGTATACAACTTTTTAAGTAATCTAGAGAAGAATATACCTCGAGAAATTTGAGATCAATTGATGAATATTTTCAGTTTTCAATAATCATTAAAAATTTCTATAAAAATATAAATAGTTTCATAATACACATCAATATGTATACGAAATTTAAGATAATATATAAATATGTCTGGTGATATGAATATAAGAAACTATAACACATCATGACATACTTCCTGGAATTGTAAGATAACCATACGATGGAGAATGAAGTATTTTAAGAAGGTTGTCCATAATAATAATGTCATTAAATCCATGAAAGCAACATTGAACACTTCGTAAAACTAAAATAGAGATTATATCTGTAATTATAAGATTTATATATCAAATTTAATGCCTAATACATTGTTTATAAAATATTTAAATAAGGAACATTTATTATTCATTTTAAAATGAGTATGTTTATGAAAATGAGAACTAATGTTATGATGAAACAAAAAAATACTTTCCCATTCATTAAATGAAATATAATTTCATGAAAAAAATAAAACCCCTAAAAAATTAAAATATCTTCGCTAAAGATAAATAGGATACAAATAAAAAATTTATATATTTCAAAATAAATATATAATTTTTTAAATCATATTCTTAAAATGATAAGAGAATTAAAATCTTGAAAAAATAATCCCAAGTATTTATGAATCTACTAGTGTGTTCAAAAAAGGTAAAAATTACTAAAATCAAATAATTTGAAAAGTAAATTCTATAAAAATTAATTTTGAATAGGAACCCAAGGTTAAAACCTACTATTTAGTAAAAAATATTGTGTTCCTAGTAATAATAACAAAACATCACCATATTTTCTTATTTTTATTTTGGATTATCATGGAATAATGATAATATGTTTAACATAAAAAATCATAAAGTTTTTATAGTAATAAATTATTTTCATTCAAAAAGTTCATAGAAAAATTTGATGGATTTTCTAGACCAAACAAATTTATTTGGGTTACCAAATCATTAGTTTTTATCATTTCTAGACCGATGTGAATATTGGTACCATGACATTGGCTTTTTTTATTTGTATTTTTAGGGAACAATTTCCCTGATAATTAACGGGAAATGGTTTTATAAGGCCCTGTCCTTAAACCTTTCTTAATATTGAATTAAATGAATAATTTACATTGAGGATATTTTCAGGTTTAGAGTTTTAGAGAATTAGATCATAATAAATGCATTACATTCCACATATAAACAAAGTGGTCACATAAAAGATAGTACTCATTGTTCCCATCAACGGAAACATATTTAAAATAAAACATTGATTCTTTATTGACACTTCCTTGACACTGTCATTACATCATGTAACTTTCCCTTGACCTGTGAAATACATTTCAAAAAACATGGGATGATCATAAAAATCTGAATAAGGGATATAAATGTATTTTATGGAAACTTGAGTACATGTATACGTAAGAATCAGTGAAATCATAATTTACTCATAAAACATAATCACTTTAACATACCTCATCAAATCATGAATAAATCATAGAAATCATAAGACATAAAGGTATCTTGAGGTATTCATAACATTCTTACGTAGGGAGTAACCCTCATGGTTACATTTGGAATACCCATCATAGTATATTCCCTAAAATATCTTCGGATAAACCTTAACGTTTAACTCCTTCACATTACCCAATGCATTGGAGAGCTATATCGGGCTCACCCGCCATTAGTTTATCACGGAACCATAACATTATCGTATGACATAAAATATGCATAAAAGAAACATAACATTTCCCCATTTCAATCACAAGATATCAAAACAACACATTGATATAATAAAAACATTATGAAAACAATTTTCAATACCAAAGTAAAAGGAAAGTAATACATGGTATTCATTTTTCATTTAAAAAAAGTTTATGGCTTGTAGAGGATTCCTAAACTCAAATAATGGCCACGACGGAGGAGAAGTCGTTGTTTCCGCATACGTCCGACAAAAAAACATTCCCTTTTGTCGTTTAGTAAACGCTTCATATAAAAAGATTCCTTTTGAATAAACATAAAAGTCAAAGGTGTTTATACACCGTATAAAGGAAAGTTGTGTATAAATCAAAATATGCCTCAATGAAAGGAGATTGAGACAAAGTCCCTTACAAAGATCAATTTTTAAATAAAATAGATCTATTATGTTTATTCACTATAAGTACACATAAATAAAGTAAAAATACAAGATATGACATAATAATATCATGACATAATTTGAAAGTAAGAGATTAACCCAAAGAACGGAAATTGGGTTAAGAAATTCCATTACCTCACGTCCGACGTGACTCGATTGATCTTTAGTCTCCTGAATAATAAACTTGAGTTAATTTATAATTTCTTAAGAACCTTTTTTAATTTCATTATTCCTTTTATATCACTTATTACCATGTCATGAACACTATGTATTTATTTAAGTTAATAATGGTCGTTTTAACGGTCATTTATACTTGAGTCAAAAATAAACTATTTATAAGTAAAAGTTGTTCATGTATCCATTATATACAGAGATATATTCCTTTTTTAGATATCATATATATCATATATATCCATTATATACATGCATTTATAATATTACATAACATTTAGAGGTAAGAAATGAAATGCACCGTTCATGGAGACGGTAAGCCGTACGTACGCATGAACGCTACTTTGATTTCTATTTCGTATTTGATGGAATGGAATCATAATGAAATAAAGGTATATTATAATTCCAATATAATTTCATATATAATATCATTAACTCCATCCTTTATACATCCCACATATGGCATTAACGAATCAAATCACTTTGAGGGGGAGGTAGTCTGTACTTCCAAAAATTCAGATATCGCGTATACCCATAATGGAAGCCATAAAGGTATGACATAAATGAAAAATATAGAAGAATAATGAAAAAATAAAAATATTATATATCATATATAAATATATTTTCATCTTAATAGCCACCTTTTAAAGTGTTATAAGAATATAGAACAATCATCGTTTCATGAGGCAGAGATTCACCATCCACAGAAACAGTATGCTCTTTAACCATTAAATGAAGGTGTGTGTAATTGTAGCTCAAATAATTATTATAAAAACATCATAGTATATTGAAGATACTGGTTTTTTTACAAAAGAAATTTATAAAAAGAGTTTATGGGGTTGGAGAAGCAAAATAAAACATAAGAACACAAGAGAAGACACTACCTTTAAAATGGGTAACTCTTTTTGATTTGAGCTCAAAGGCATCATTGGAAAGACTTATGCCCAATGTGAGGATTCTAGGAGTAATAGAGGGATGTGGAGAGACAAAATGGGCAGGTGTTGGACGAGACAAAGACTTTATAGGTGTGGGTAAGGTGGTAGAGGTGGGTGCCTTTTATAAGAGGAGAGGAGGGGCACTCTTGGAAAGTTATGAAAGGTAACTTTATTATAAAATGATTTTCTGATTTAAAAGGTCCCAAAATTATATATGTCAAGGATAAGGTGATAAAAGTTTGAAATACACCCATTTAGTAGGTTTTTGACATGAATAGGTTGTAGATTTTACATTATCTTTTCATTTTATTTAAATCGTTAAATAATGAGGTAAACGCTGCATCATCATTGTGTCATAAATAATTTAATTTATTTAATGTCTAAAAATTATAAAAAAAATCAGGCTGTAGGAAAATTTTTCAGCTTTCTAATGAATATTTATAGTCAAAATTATGACTTGTATAAACCCATTTAAAAATTGTTTTAGTAAAACAACACATGTTTGTGACATTTTTATTTTAACATTAAATAAAATGTTCTTAATGTCATTTTCCTACCAATGTGGCTCCATGGGGTCCTAAAGTTGACCCATGGATTGTCTTGGTCGGCCATGACATATCCAATAAGGGTAGGACATGTGTCAAGGTCATTTCATATTATTAAAACATTATTTTTAACTTAAGTTATACTAATTACATCTAATCGTGATTAAAATTTAGCAGTTACTATTCACCAAAAAATTATTTTAATCCCATTGAACCACATTTTACTTCCTATTGACAACCATATATGTCAGATCTGTGAAATTAAAAACACAGAGGTGGTAAAATTTCATTTAAAAGGAAAAATCAGTTTTTTAGGTACCACTTAGTGGTTTCACTATTAATCAAAAATTGATGTTTTTCAGAAAAATACCAAAACTTCACCCTAATCTATATTTGATATTCTGAATTCAAAAATGTTGTATATTTTAAAAAATTCAAGACATATAAGTTAAATTAAATAGTTTAAAAATTAATTCTCGTTGTCAGAACAAATAGCGTGTTTTTATGAAACAATATATATCAAAAGATTGATACTAGTTTAAGACCAATTTCAAAGTGAAATTAATTCTAATGACCACTATTGGATTAAATGGTAAAAATATATTCTAATTTCACATAAAAAATAAAAAGGTAATATAATCATGTAAATAAATTATATAAAAAATAGGTTTTGAATTAAAATACAATATTTGTCACTATTCATTAAAAAAATAAACTTTATCGGAAAAATACCAAAAATTTACCCAAAGTAAATTTTGATATCCCGATTATAAAGAAGAATTTTATTTAGTCCAAATGAATTTATAAGAGTGAACAAAACTATTTTTAAATAGGGTTCAACATCGAAAGATGATAAGTGGACCTTTAGTGAAAATTGGAGTATATATGCCTAAAATTGAATTCTTTTCGTACTTTAAGCCTTTATCCTTTATTGGATAAATGTCAAATCATTTAAAAAACATATATAATCATATTTTAGTTATTTATATTCATTCCCGCCAATAATATGGCTACGTGGTAAGTACCATTTAAAATAATATTATTTTATTACTAGTGTGCAACGTAAGATTTCAAAGAAACTCTTTATTGCGTATTGGGTACTCTATTGAAAATAGCACCCCCATTAAAGTAAAATTAATATTTAATTCGTAAATATTAATAAATATGAAAATGTTTTCTTCTTTATTTACCTGAGATGTTACATCCTTCCCCCCTTTTGGAAATTGCATCCTCACAATTTTGTTCACTTATAAAAAATAAGTGGGGGTTATTTCTGCCTCATATCCTTTTCAAATTCCCATGACACCTCTTCAACAATATGGTTTTTCCAAAAAACCTTTACCTGGTGAATTACCTTATTCTGCAACACTTTCTCTCTATGTTCATGAATCTGGATTGGTTTTTCTTCATAAGAGAGATTCTCTTCCAACTGAACTACCTCTGGGCTCAAACACATGAGACGGATCTGGCATATACTTTCTCAACATCGAAACATGAAAAAAATTGTGTACCTGAGATAAACTCGAAGGTAAATCCACTCGGTAAGCAACTGATCCAACTCTCCCTAGAATTTCATATGGTCCAATGAACCTTGGACTCATCTTTCCTTTCTTACCAAACTGCATCAGAATTTTCTATGGTGAAACTTTGAGAAAAACATGATCACCTACCTCAAAAGATAGATCCTTCCTCCTGTTGTCTGCATAACTTTTCTGTTTTCTCTGAGCTATTCTCATGTGTTTCTGAATCAACTGAACTTTTTCTGCCATCTCTTCTACCAATTCTGGTCCCATCAACTTCCTTTCACAAACTTCATCCTATAAAGCTGGAGTTCTGCACTGCTTCCCATATAATGCCTCAAATGGTGCCATCTGTATACTGGAATGAAAACTGTTATTATATGAAAATTCAACCAAAGAAAGATGTTGGTCCCAACATCCCTGATAATCCATCGAACAAGCACATAGAATGTTCTACAATGTCTGAATTGTTCGTTCTGACTGCCCATCTGATTGAGGATGAAAAGCTATACTAAAATTTAATTCAGTACCCAAAAACTTTTGAAGGACATTCCAAAAGTTAGAAGTAAACCTGGGATCATGATAAGATACAATAGAGAGAGAAACTCCATGTAATCTGACTATCTCTTTAAGATACAAACGGGAAAGTTGATCTAGGGAAAAAGTATCTCGCATAGCAAAGAAATGAGCAGATTTAGTCAAGCAGTCAACAATAACACAAAATGCATTATTACCTCGAGATGTCTTCTGTAATCCTACAACAAAGTCCACTGGTAAAGGCTGAAGCATCCCTTTTCTGTAACTGCCACTCTGCTTTAACCAGCTGACAAGTCAAACACTTCATAGTAAAATCAGCAATATCTCTTTTCATTCCATACCACCAGTAATACTCTCACAGATCTCTGTACATCTTAGTACTTCAAGGATGAACTGAAAACGGAGAACTATGAGGTTTACATAACAACTCTCTCTTCAACTATGAGTCACATGGCACACACAATCTCTTCCCAAATCTCAAAACCCAATCATTATCAATGTTGAATTCATGCAACTTACCCTTCTGAACCATCTCTACCTTTTTATGAAACTCACTGTCTTGCTACTGTGCTTGCTTGATTTTGTCTGATAGAGAATATTTCATTGATACCTGAAACAAAACAGAAGGACATCCTGCACCAACAACTTTTATGACAAAGTTCATCAATTCCTTAACTAAAGGATCGCGTTCCAAACACACCATTTTTAATGAAGCATTACTTTTTCGACTCAAAGAATCAGCCACCATATTTGCTTTTCTCGGATGGTAATGAATTGTACAATAATAATCCTTGATTAATTCTAGCCATCTCTTCTGTCTCATCTTCAATTCCATCTGAGTGAATATATACTTTAAACTTTTGTGATCGGTATATATTTCAAACTTTACTCCATACAAATGATGCCTCCAAATTTTTAAAGCGAAAACAATATCAGCTAATTCCAAATCATGTGTAGGGTAATTTACCTCATAGTTTTCAACTAATGTGAATCATATGCAATTACCTGATCATTCTGCACAAGGACACAACCAAGTACCTTCAACGAACCATCACTGTATATAACAAACTCACCATTCATGGAAGGAATTGCCAAAACTGGAGCATTCACCAATCTTCTTTTCAACTCTTGAAAACAATCATCCCATTCTTTTGTCCAAATAAACTAAACATCGTTCCAAGTTAGCTTATTCATTGGACTAGATAACCATGAAATATTTTCAAAAAACCTTCATTAGTAACCTTCCAAACCAAGAAAACTATGGATCTCGGACACATTTTTGGGTCTTGGCCATTCATAAACAACTTTTGTTTTTGCAGGATCCACATTCATTCTATCTTTAGAAACAATATGGAAATGGAAAGAAATTTATTGAAACAAAAACTCACACTTTATAAATTTCGCATACAATTTATTTTCTTTTAAGGTTTGCAAAATAACCCTTAAATTTCATTCATGCTCCTCTTTACTTTTAGAAAACATCAAAATATCGTCAATAAAAACAACCAAAATTTTTCACCTGAGTCAACTAAGCCATCACTGCAAAAAACTATTTAGTTCTGATTCTGACCATCTCAAGATAATTACTTGAAAGGTCATTCCCCTCTATATGCCTTCCCAGAAAATCTGTTCTATTTCCTCTATGAAAAACCATTCTTAACACAAAAATATCTTAGGAGAAGCAACATGGTAATCTTCAAATGATATATCATTTCAATCATACCATAAATTAATTTCTAATTTAACAATTTTCTAACTCCTAAAGTTGTCTAAATTGACCTCTGATACCAACTATAAGGCCCCGGCCTTAAAACTTTCTTAATATTGAATTAAATGAATAATTCACATTGAGGATCTTTTCCGGTTTAGATTTTTAGATAATTAGATCATAAAACATGCATTACATTCCACATTTAAACAAAGTGGTCACATAAAAGATAGTACTCACTGTTCCCATCAATAAAAACATATTTAAAATAAAACATGGATTCGTTATTGACACTTCCTTGACACTATCATCACATCATATACCTTTCCCTCGACCTGTGAAAAACATTTCAAAAAACATGGGACGGACATAAAAATCTCAATAAGGGATATGAAAGTATGGAAAGGAAACATGAGTAAATTATACATAAGAATTAGTGAAATCATACTTTAATCATAAAACAAAATCACTTTAACATACCTCATCAAATCATGAATAAATCATAGAAATCATAAGATATAAAGGTATCTTGAGGCATTCATAACATTCTTATGTAGGAAGTAACCCTCATGCTTATGTTTGGAATACCCATCATAGTATATTCACTAAAATATCTTCTGATAAACCTTAATGTTTAACTCCTCTGTGTTACCCAATGCATTGGAGAGCTATATCGGGCTCACCTGCCCTTAGTTTATGACGGAACCACCCGTCTTCATAAAAATTCCCAAGAACCATAACATAACCATATCACATAAAACATGCATAAAGGAAACATAACATTTCCACATTTAAATCACAAGATATCAATACAACACATTGATATAATAAAAACATTATGAAAACAATTTTCAATACCAAATTAAAAGAAAAGTAATATATGGTATTTATTTTTCATTTAAAAAAGGTAATGGCTTGTAGAGGAAGCCAGAACTCAAATAATGGTCACGGCGGCGGAGAAGTCGTTGTCACCACATACGTATGACAAAAAAAAACATTCCCTTCTGTCGTTTATTAAACGCTTCGTATAAAAATATTTCTTTTGAATAAACGTAAAAGTCAAAGGGGTTTATAAACTGTATAAATGAAAGTTGTGTATAAAAAAATATCCCTCAATGAAAGCAGATTGAGACGAAGTCCCTTACAAAGATCCTTTTTTGAATAAAATATATCTATTATATGTATTCACTATAAGTAAACATAAATAATGTACAAATACAAGATATGACATAATAATATCATGACATAATTTGAAATTAGGAGATTAACCCAATGAACGGAAATTGGATTAAGAAGTTCCCTTACCTCATGTCCTACGTGACTCGATTGCTCTTTAATATCCTGAATTATAAACTTGAGTTAATTTATACTTGCTTAAGAACCTTTTTCAAGTTCATTATTACTTTTATTTCACTTATTACTATGTCATGACCACTATGTAATTATTTAAGTTAATAATGGTCGTTTTAATGATCATTGGTACTTGAGTCAAAAATAAACTCTTTATAATTACAAGTTGTTCATGTATCCATTATATACATAGTTATATTAATTATGTAGATATCATATATATCATATATATATACAGTATATACATGCATTTATAATATTACATAACATTTATAGGTAAGAAATGAAATGCACCGTTCATGGAGACGGTAAGCCGTACGCACGCATGAACGCTACTTTCATTTATATTTCGTATTTTATGGAATGGAATCATAATGAAATAAATGAATTTTATAATTCCAGTATAATTTCATATATAATATCACTAAATCCATCCTTTATATGTCCCACATATGGCATTAACAAATAAAATCACTTTGAGGGGGCGGTTGTCCGCACATCCTAAAATGAAGATATCGTGTATACCCATAATGGAAGCCATAAATGTATGCCATAAATGAAAAATAAAGAAGATTAAAGAAAACATAAACAGATTATATATCATATATAAATATAGTGTCATATTAATGTCGACCTTTTAAGGTGTTATAAGAATATTGATCAATCATCGTTTCGTGAGGTAGAAATTCGCCATCCACGGAAACAATATGCTCTTTAACCATTAGATGAGGGTGTGTCTAAGTGTAGCTAGAATAATTCTTATAAAAACATCCTAGTATATTGAAGATACCGGTTTTGTTACAAAAGAAATGAATAAAAAGAGTTTAGGGGATTGGAGAAGCAAAATAAAACATATAAACACAAGAGAAGACACTACTTTTAAAACGGGTAACTCTTTTTGATTTGAGCCCAAAAGCTTCCTTGGAAAGACCTATGCCCAAAGTGGGGCTTGTAGGAGTCAGAGAGGGATGTGTGGGGACAAAATGGGAAGGTTTTGTCCGAGCCAAAAGCTTGATAGGTGTCGGTAAGATGGTAGAGGTGGGGGCCTTTTATAAGAGGAGAGGAGGGGCACTCTTGGAAAGTTATAAAAGGATACTTTATCATAAAATGCTTTTCAGATTTAAAAGGTACCAAAATTATATATTTTGAGGGTAAGGTGATAAGAGTTATAAATACACCAATCCAATAGGTTTTTGTCATTCTTAGGTCTTTGATTTTACATTATCTTTTCATTTTAATTAAATCGTTAAATAATGAGGTAAACGCTGCATCATCATGGTGTCATAAATAATTTAATTTATTTAATGTATAAAAATTATAAACAAAACATCATTCTGTAGGAAATATTTTTAGCTTTCTAATTAATATTTATAGTCAAAATTATGACTTGTATAACCCCATTTAAAAATTATTTTAGTAAAATAACATTTGTTTGTTACATTTTTTATTTTTACATTAAATAAAAGGTTATTAATGTCACTTTCCTACCAATGTGGCTCTGTGGGGTCCTCAAGTTGACCCATGTATTGTCTTGGTCGGCCATGACACATCCAATAAAGGTAGGACATGTGTCAAGGTCATTTCATAATATTCAAAAAATATTTTTACCTTACATTATACTAATTACCTCTAATCGCAATTAAAAACATAAAAGTTACTATTCACCAAAAAAATATTTTAATCCCACTGAACAACATTTTACATCATAATGACAACCATGTATGTCAGATTTTTAAAATTTAAAACACATAAGTGGTAAATTTTCATTTAAACGAAAATTCAGTTTTTTTAAGTCCAACTTACTGGTTTCAATATTCATCAAAAATTGATGTTTTTCAGAAAAATAACAAAACTTCACCCTAAGATATATTTGATATTCCAAATTCAAAAATGTTGTCTATTTTAAAAAATTAAAGATATATAAGTTATATTAATTAATTTAATAATTAATTCCCACTGTCAGGAAAAATAGCGTGTCTTTATGAAACAATATATATCAAAAGATTGACAGTAGTATAAGTCTAATTTCAAAGTGAAATTAATTTCAACGACCACTATTGGAATAAATGATAAAAATATATTAAAATTTAACTTAAAAAATATTTCAAAATATAATCTAATCATGTAAATAAATTATATAAAAAAGAGGTTTTGAATTAAAATACAACATTTTTCACAATTCATTAAAAAAATAAACTTTATCGGAAATATACCTAAAATTTACACAAAGTAAATTTTGATGTCTTGATTCTAAAGAAGAATTTTATTTGGTCCAAAAGAATGTATAATAGTGACCAAAACTATTTTTAAATAGGGTTTTCTATCAAAAGGCGATAAGTGGACCTTTAGTGAAAATTAGAGTATATATGCCTAAAATTGAATTCTTTTAATATTTTAAGCCTTTATCATTTATTGGATAAATGTAAAAACATTTAACAAACATATATAATCATATATTAGTTATTTATATTCATTCCCACCAATACAATTGTTACGTGTTAACTACCATTTAAAATAATATTATTTTATTACTAGTGTGCAACGTAAGATTTCAAAGAAACTCTTTGTTGCGTATCGGGTACGCTATCGAACATAGAAACCCCTTTAAAGTAAAATTAATATTTAATTTGTAAATATTAATAAATATGAAAATGTTTTATTCTTTATTTACCGGGTATGTTACAGGTTTATATAACGATTAAGCTCAAGTAATGTTAGTTGATATTTATCTCATTTTCACTCATGAAAATTTAATAGAGGGTTGGTTATATTTAAGGATAATTACAAGGGAATGATTATAGTATTTAAATCAATTATTAATCCATCATTAGTACCCATAAACAAAGCTATATAAATGGAATGTCTGTAACACAATATGATATGTATTTATCCACTATGTGATAAAGATCATTTTATTATTTTTTAAATAATTACTATTTTTTATTATATTAGATTCATAAATATAAGGCACTGATAATAGAGAATATATATTCATTGGATCATAATTATATGTTTAGATAAAAAACTAAACTATTTAATTGTTGAAATAAATTAATCAAGGATTTATCATAAAAGACATGGTCATTTTAATGTCTCTTCATTAAAACATTGTATAAAATGAATTAATTTCATATTTACAAAAACATAAATTGATCAAATATAAACTACACGATTCATTTCAATCAGGAAAGAACCACACAAGTCATCCTACATACCAATTAAAGTGGTTTCTAAACCTGGGGCTATGAAATATATTCACATAGATTTTTTGGTCTATCTAGAACATAATAAACAAGAAGAACATTTATTTTTTATGTTTTAATTTATTAAATATCTATATTTACCTATTTTTTATTTTTTTCAATGTTTTTGGTGAATCCTAATCGATTTTTATAAGTTTTCATAACTTGGTTGGAAATGATAAATGTGGAAAAATTATTGCTTTTATAAGTGACCATGGAGGAACATTTTAAAACCATTTATTTAATTAATATTTTTTAAAAATAGACAATCAAGAAATTTTTTTTTTCACCGAGGACACCTATGTAGAATTATTTTGTTCAATAGAGAAATTAGGCATCAGAAAATATTTCTAGTACAATTTTATGTAAATATAAATTTCCCAAAAAAAATTAGGTTGAAAATATAAATATATAATATCATATCATAAATATATTAATAATTATTCCTATGTTAAAAAATACACCCTGTGAAATATAGAATAATATAAATCGAAAATTTGGATTCGTCAATTATTTTTTATGCAATATTTATATTTTAAAAACCAGGGATAATATTAGAATATTTTATCTAAATGATGATTATGGAATCATTCTTGGATATTATAAAACATCAAAGTCTTATAAATTTATCAATAAAAGGTCAATGATTTTTGAAGAGTTAACTTGGTGAAATTTGATTAAAGTTATCCATTTGATAAAAAAATGACACTACTTTCTAATTTAATAGATTATTATCAAATAATTAGACATGAAACTCTCTTTTTAAACAAAACTAATGATTTGAAACTTGAATTTGATGACCCAGATCCTGAATGGATGTATTCTAGTGAACCTAAAAGTGTACTTCTTAGAAATCATATAAACATGAAAAATCATCCCTTAGAAATATTTTTTTGGAACCTATATAAATTTATTAGGACTATAAAAATTATAGAAATCATTTAAAAATTTAATATATTTTTATCTCAAATACATCATCAATGTATAGAATAATTATTAGTTTAAAGAGGTTAGTTTTAACCAATGACAAAGAAATAAAACAATTTCAAGAGGAACAAGCTATGTGAATTACTTGGTAAACCTCTAAATGTCCTAGTATAATACCAAAATGGATTATTTAGAATAAATTGGATGATAATGGTGTGACCACATGGAATAAAGATTTGATAGTAACAAAGGGTATAATCATGTTGAAGGTATAGATTTTGAAGAGAATTTTTAACTAGTACAGATATTAGAATCCATTGGTTTTATCTTATATTATGTATGAAATATTAATTATAAGTATTTTCACATGGATGTAGAGTCTACCATTTTAAATGTTTTTCTTAGGGAGGAATGTTTGGTTCAACAACTTCTTAGTTTTGAAAATTACAATTTTCAAAATTTAGTTTTCAAACATATAAAATCAATTTATTTCCTTAAAATGTACTTATAGTTTGATAGAAAATTTACGTTCACTTATTTTATCAAATGGATTTTTTGTTGGCGTAAAAGATCCTATTATTTTCATAAAAATTTCATCCCAAAATTTATTAGATTATATATATTGATGATGTTATTTTTTCTTCTAAAAGTAATAAATTGTGTAATGTTTTTTCAAAACTCATGAAACTCTTATAGGTGGGTTAAATTACTTTCTTGGTTTTTAGATTTATTAAAATGTCATTAAAACTATGACAGATCAATGTAAATTCATAATAGACATACTTAGTTGGTTTAGACTCGATAAATTGTAATATATGTGAAACTATTATGAGTTTAAATTACAAACTTTGTTTGGATGATGTTGGAAAACTAGTTGATAACAACCTATACTAAGGAATAATTAGGTTTCCACACTATATTTAACTATTAATAGACCAATTATTTTGTTTGATGTAAGGTTATTTTGTAGATTCATATTAAATTTAAAAAATCACATTTAAAATCTATCAAATAAATTTTAAGATATATAAAAGTAAGAATTTCTATTTCATTAAATTTACCAACATTTTATGATTTTATTTTTTCATAATATTCTGATTTTGACATTGGTGATTATATACAAGATATGAAGAGTACATTTTGAACCTACCTTATTCATGGAAAATACTATGTATCCTTGTTTATTAAGAAAATATACAATATTCCATCATCAATTATTGAATAATCATATATTGTGGTTGGAGGTTTGTATGAGGAATTTTTTTCAATGATACATGATTTTATAGATTTTGGATTCAATTATAATAAATCTTTAGATAAATATCACAACAAGATAGTTCTATAAAAATTTTGAAGGATCCTTCAAACCATTAAATAATAACTATATATATTTATATAATCATTTCATGGGAGATCACACTAAAAAGTTTAACAATACTCATGAAATTATCTCTTATGAGAATAAATTAGAATATATTTTTAAAAATTCTTAAGAATGTGAATGTTTTTAACCTATCAAATTATAATTGTGTTATTTTGATATTATATGATTTTAATTTTACTAATTTATTTTTTAATTTATTATTATTCTCAATATATGTTAATGTTTTTTAAAAACAAAATTATTTTTTCATTCTATTTTAAAAAGTATTCTTCTTATATGGAAAAGAATGACTAATTTTATTTTATAGAATAAATTTCATTTATTTTACATTTTTAATTTGAAGTCTGAATGGGCCATAAATACAAAATGAGGTTTTTATACCTCTTAGATATTGGATTTTTTATTAAATCTAAACATACCATTGATCAAATAAACATTACAAACATGTTTTCTTCTTAATGTTAGACCATGAATTTTATCACATGATATTTTCATGAACTCCAAATAACCCTAATTTAGTGGGTATGTCCATGAAAAAAGATGATGGTAGTTCTTGTTCTTCGAAAAAATAGAAGGCATGCATTTCACTATTTAGAGTGCTAACTATTAATGACATAGATATAGCTAGGATAAGTAAAACTGAAATTTTACTAAAGAAATTCATTCAATTCCATTGATGGATTTTTTTATTTCATTTGAAGAAACATGTGTTCATATTTTAGGTGCAAGTAATTGAATTTATGTGAAATGGAATGTTTATGTTCTCTAATTCAGAGGATATGATATCATTTAACATGAATGGAGAAGTTTTTCATATTTCTTATGAGGAAATGGATGATGTCATTCACTATAATCATGAGGGTGTTTTTATTTTTATCTGTAATATAGTTTCCATGAGTAAGGTAGAGACAACCTATATGTTGATGTTTTCATTTTGAAATTATAAATTTGAGAAGAAGGCTATTAAATATTTTGATATTGAGTGGAAAATATTTTCTAAGATCGTTCAAACTGGGATTTAACTGGAGGGGGTGATATAGAGTATGTTTTTTTATGATATATCTCTTTTATGTGTGATGATCAATAAATTTAAGCTGAATATTCCTAGATATATGATGCTTTTTATGCATCCCTTATTCCAATGAAAATGTAAAGTGAATTATTATCCCTATTAAAGGATCATCTACCTAGTGCTAAAGAGGGAAGAATATGATCTCAACGAGACAGTGGTTGTGATATGTCCCAAAAAAATAATCTATATGAAATTATTCTAAAAATATTTTGATACAAGTGGGATGTACCCTCTTTCTCTATATTAACTGTAAGACTATATTCTTCTTATTATATGGTTATAAAAATACTATATAATCCTGGTGGTATCTAAAAATTAACTCACAATCTTGAGACGAAACTTATAATGAGAGTGTTCCTTCCATGGTGGTTAATGAGTCACTTCTACTAGAATATATCATCATGTCACATAGTGAAAAATTTCAAGGAAGTGAAAATTCAAATACAGGTGGTTTATATTTTTATGGCCTCTTAGTTAGTTAATAGTGTTGACAAGGATGATGTCGCTCACATGGAAAGGATATATGATACTATTCTTTTTTGCATCAGGTTCTTAAGAAATAGTGTAAGCTGATGTTGAGCATAAAATATATTTTCCATTCCTTATCAGATAATGTGATGATATACATGAATCTAGAGATGTGACTCTAAACGAGTATGATGTTCTTTCCCAAACCCTAGATATGGTTCCACTACATCACTATGTGGAGTAGGATAACCAATATAAGAGTAATATTTATGAATTTTCTATTGTATAAAAAAAAGATATAGACCATTATATATGCTATGATATTGTAGTTTCAGGATTAATAAGGAGATTATTGTTTTTGAAGATGGACCTAATCCCTTTCAAGGATGAGATGACACAGCTCATGGAGAATATAGCCTCTAAAGATCATTTTTAAATGGTGGATGGTATTATGGATGTCTAAAAAAACAAGAAAAATACCTACAACTATTTCAACATATGAAACCAATTACCAATGTGGTGAACGATAAAGACCATATGGATATGAGATCCCATGGGAGTGGGATAAAAAAATATCTACTATACAAAATCATATATGAAAGAGATTGGTCTTTTTATAATTTCTTAAAGAAATATGATTTTGAATATTTTAATGGATCAATCAGATATATGTTAAGATGATTTTTTTGATAGTAAATATTCTAGGATTAAAATATAGAAGAGAATATACTATTGTAAGAGTTTATTTTTCATGAAATTTGAGTTTCATAATTGGTTTCATCCAATAGGTCCATCTACCTCTATAGATTATATGGCCCCATATCTCAATGATTAATATTATCAGGTATTTTCATACATATATTCATTAGATTATAATATCAATATATTATAATGTTTCATGTTCTCTATAATGAATTTAATTCTATATGTATTTTTTTGGATATTTAAAGGATTATTTTTAGACCATCCAATGAGACTACATGTTATTCTGTAGCCCATTGTTCTATGAATAAATGTTTGAAATAAATTAAATATACTAAAAATCACTAGCATGATGTTTTCATGAAAAATAAGAATAACTTATAAACCTGGGCCTAAATCATAAATACAATGTAACCACTGGGTTTGTATCATAAGTTTTACCTTAGGTGAAACATAACCATTCTTGGGGTGGTAATTTTGAGGAAACGTCATTATGGGCTTAAAATGAGTAAAATAATTTAGTAAATAATTTTATTTTATATGTTGACTCAGAGAACTAATTTCAACTATAAGTATAGAGTTTTGATATAATTATAGGTTATGATACATAACCCTTACTCCATTATAGTAACGTGAGATAAAGAATTCCAGGATCTTTCCTAGATGAATAACAACTAGATCAATGACCAATGACTGATGTGCTATAGAATCAGAGGATCTCACCAGAAATAGTAGAGAAGATTGACTATTGACCGAGATGGATCCAAATAGAGGTAGGTAATTTATTTATGTTTACCTTTTCACATATTATGATTACAATGATAAATTTTAATCAATCAATTAAATAATTGTTTCTTATATCATGCATATTATGGGTATATGATAGATTTATTCATGATTAGGGGATATTTGTTTTGTGATTAGTTTTTTATATCGTTATTCATTATTCTAACTGAAATGAATCAATTATAGCACAAAAATTTAATGTGGTTTCCTCCCTATTTTTTATTGTAATTTTATTCCCCATATATTTGTTCATTTTGAATCATTTCATTTCGCACACATTTTTAAATATACCATAAAATCAAACATTTAACACTAGTATCTTAGAGAAAATATTTAATATCATATATCCAAACTGAAGGTGCCCTGGTTGTTGTGTGATGATAGATGTGTAAGTAGATCAGATGGATTTGGGATGCAAAATTTTTGTTCGTTGAGGTGTGGTAATGGTTGGATTTATGAGGCCATTTTCCGAGTAGATTAAATAGATGTATCCTTATGTTGAATGAATGGATTTATTAATGACTCCAAATTATTTTTTTCATTAAGGGAGGTGGAAAAAACTATGGGTAATGGTGTGGGATAAAACATGGAATCGATATCATGATTTTTGAGAAATCCAAAACAAAACGACATGTACTGTAGAGTTACGCACTGTCTGGGGACCTCTTAGTATAGGCTTGGTTTTTAGGATAAAGCTAAGTATCTCATGGTGCATGACCCTATCACATGATGTGCTTCCTCTACCCAATGGCACAAAAAATTACTCAGAGTTTACATGGACACATCCATAAATACATGGTTAGGAGCATGTCATGTACTCCCACACAGGCACGACTATACTATATGTATATGGGAATAGCCATGTACTTTGACACGAGTAGAAGTACATGATCATTGGCCTTAAAATTACTTGCACATGGAAATAGGAACAAGCAATTTACATGGGTATGAAATAGTGTGGAAGAGGAATACCATGTACTAACAGTACATGGAATGTACTCCTTGAAAGGAGGTTGGATCCCTTTTCCTATATATCATAAAAAATTTCATTTGGGTTCATTCCCTATATCCATTCCTTGAGGGTTATTATAGAATCTTTCCATAAACATAATATAGGGATACCTTCAGAATTAATTATTTGATAGTGTTTTTGGAATCCTTATTTGAGGCCCAAATAGAGATCATTTAACATATTATTACCCTTGCCAATGTTATTTATATCTTAGTGACCCATTCTCCATGGGCACCGATCCCTTACTTATAGGGTTATTCCTAATTCAGATGTTGGTATACCCATGTCCTTAGGGGTGATACTTATATATGTATCATATCTCTTTATATTTTCATTGTATTCATCTAATTTATAGACCTATTAAGAAATTATTCTTGGATTAACATCATCAATGATCTCTCACTTATGAAGTGTTTTCTCCAAGATGAGTTCTATGTGGAACCTTTCAAGATGAAAACCTAGGATTGCAATATGGTTGTGAATTTACCTTCATAATATCGGTCTTTTTTAGTATATCTCTATATTCATATTATATTTTTATTATACATATACCTATGTAGAGATGACTACTCTTATTTTGTTGAATTACATTTGTTTTCAGGGTTTCATAATGGTTATTATTATAATCACACATCATGGGATTTTTTAGATTGTGACATGTATTTTTATAACAAGTGAACTTTTTATGAGGTCCTAGATGGACCAGGACCTTATGATTCTTAGTGATATGGATAGACAAAGGTGCACTCTTGTGGTATCTTGAGAGTAGTCTATATATTTACGTTTAGGTTGGACATGTTTTTAGAATATTTACTGTAGGATAGTATTTCTCCTTGTCGAATTTCCATTTATTATTTTAATAAACTAGTTTTGGGATTTAAATGTTTTCCTGAATGGTTTTAATGTTGTTTTACATTTCAGTAGTATATGGGCTTGGAGATGTGTGTGTGTATAATTTTGGATAAGGCCTCGCATGTTTCTGATATACATTCCCAACACTTGTCAACAACCCTTGTCCAATTAGAGGTAGGCTTGTGGATTCAGGGAATGGGTCCCATTTTGACAGGTCATGATAGAGTGGTATCAATGGATTCATTTATACCTTTGGACCAGAGTATTTGAGATTGGTTTTTGGAAATATTTTTAAGTGTTTTGATGTCAACAATCAGATTAGGGACTCTAGTGTTGGTGCACTGAAAAAAAATATCCATACACCATGACTTTGATCACCTACCTTTTGGCTTAGTACATCTTAACACTGGTAGTAGGTAAAATAATTATACATGCATCACATAGGAATAGGGTTTGGTATTGATGTCCTTCTGGTGAAAACACTCCTAATATTATCATTGAACATGGTATATATTGTAAATTTTAGGATTCCTCAATGACGTATTATAGTTAGGGTTAATCCTAAAGTTCACTAAGATGATCCCCTCTATGAAAATACATTGATACACATACTAGTTCTATAGATGTTACCTCTAGGTGGTGAACCAGCTATACAATGACCTATTGATATGAAAATGGAACCCATAGTACTCACGAATGAAGTCAACATGTTGGGTTTACATCATGCATCACATCTACAATGACCGCTCAGGTTTTGAGGAAAGCCTAACCCACATGAGGTTGAGTACTAGATTCAGGTGATGACATATGTTTTCTATCTCGTCAACACACCAGTAGAGCAGATGGTAGCATTGCTGGATTGTCTTATCCGTGACTCATCAATATGATGGTCGGGTTTAGTTCCCCAATCTTATGAATATGTGACTCTAGAATGGTTATAATTGTGGTAAACTATTGATAGGGGTTCCATCTAGATGCACTGAAGGCTATGCATATTCAGGATCATCAACATATTCTCTACAAATTATAATAGTGGATGAGTATTCATTGAGGTTAAAAATCCTCACAATATACTCGTAACATATTGTTTTGGATCCATTCTTCCAAGAACAAACCATTGAGGGAGGATTGAATAGAGACATCTGATCTATCATTATACCTCAATACATTTTAACTAATACTAAGGGTGAGAGAGTGATATGTTTTAGTTGATATTTTTTAGATGATAAGTCCTAAAAAAAGGTTTTCGGAACAGTGAACATATATTCATATAATTCGACAGCAGGGAGAAGAAATCTATCTTGGAGTCCTGGATATGCCATATGATTATGGTGGGGGTAGCATGATAGAGGTTCTGTGGTTCAATATTGAAATTATGGGTCCAATCAGCTCATATAAATGTGTGGTTACTGATGTGGGGAAATTTGAATTCTTTCTCGATATTGTCTAACCTTATCACAGTTGATACATTGATAGTGGATGGGCCTCCAAGGCAATGGAAGTGGAAGGTATAGACTAATATATAGGTCAAAAAACAAATATGTGGGATTGGAAGTGTGTGGTTTCCATTTCCGATAATGATATCTTAGAAACCATTCATGAGGAGACGAAATAATGGGCATTGTGAATGGCCTCAATTCGGAGAGCTCTCATGAACATGGAAATTTTTTCAGTTCTTTCTATGTGGCATGTTGGATCATTGTGAATGATTATCTTTTTGAGGCTATGAAAGAAATCTTTCATGGTGGTTTCCTCCCCCCGGTGGCAAGTGTGAAAACAATTTTTCATATTCTGAATGTCAAAGACTCATCTTCACAGAAATAATACAGGACTATAAATATGTGGAGATTTTCAAACAATATTCTCACAATTGTGCTTAATAGATGAATTTGAAATCACCTTCAATCCTGGGGTTCTGAATAAAAATTTGGATTTCTGAGAGGCAAGACCATCAAGGGTGAAATAGGTCTTCTCAAGAGATAATGGATGATATTACTAGGAAATATCAAGGCTCAAATTTTGCCATCAAGTTCATTATTGAGAAATATTATTAAAACAATTAGTTGGATTTTATTATTAATGGCTTGAGATCCATGGTCCTTTCTTTTTGGGATACTAATCTCATGTTTATACATTTGATATCATAATGGATTTTTATATTAATTATGGGTATGTTGAAGGTATTAATTAAATTAGTATGTGGTCTTAGACAACGATACCCAATATCACCATGTTTTTTTTTTCTAATGCAATATTATTTCAGTAGATTAACCCAATCCAAAATCCATGAAGGATCCATTCAACCATAAAAATGTACATCCCATTTTATGATTTTTTCCACCTCATGTTTATATATGATATGATCCTTTTTATTAATAGAATATCTATGCCTCTCTGGGGAATTAGTTAAATCTTTTATGAATACTAGAATTTGAGTGGGAAACTAATCAATTGAGAGAAAAGTAGTCTCTATCTATCACGGCACTACTCAGAGAGGCACGAACTCAACATTGAATCTTGCATAAGAATCAGTACTAGTAGCCTTCCCATGGTCTTCATAAAAAATCCCATAAAATAGGGGAGAATTTTGATCAAACATATGGATAATTTGGAGGATAAGATTTCTACTCTCATTAATAATTAGAAATATAATTTTCTCTATTTCAGGGTATGGATCAGTCTTATTAACACAGTTATTAAATTGTTCCCCATACATGTTCTCCCAATAATAATGGTTACAATGTCTGTATTAAAAAATATTGAGTATCTCATGACCTCCTTTATTTGGGACTCCAACTTAGAGTGTAGAAACCACTACAACTTATGGACTTGAATGGCCCTCCTTAAAGATGAAGGTGGAATAAGTCTACATAGTATATCTAGCATGATGAACATACAACACATGAGGTTGTCCTAGGATGTTATGGAAGGGTGAAATATATGGGAAACGTTCATCAGGGATCAATATGGGAAAAACTGTAGAAAATGAAAAACAATTCCATATATCTTTGGATAACTATTCATATCCATATCCCCAACCTCCTAAGTAATGAAATCATGATTTTCGTTCATGAAGACATTAGATTTTGGCATGATAATTGGTCAAGAATTATTATTGACATCCCTACATTACCATTTATCACTTTAAAATATTATAATGTTAATCCTACCCTTATACAAGAAATATTTAATAAATGAAATATTGATGTGTTTTGTATCCTCAAGATCCCAGATGATCTAGATTAGGTTCTCTTTCAAGGCCTCTTATTTAGGATCCTTTTTCAGTCAAGGACTATATATCGATTATATGTGATCGTTATGCCCATTATTTGTGGATTCATCTCCTCTGGTGTAATGATATATCTCCAAATTATAATTTTATCATCTAGAGGTTACGTCACCATGAAATTTCTTATGATGAGAAGATTCACTGTAAAGGGATCAACATCATCTATAAATTATCATGTTGTAAACTCTCATGCCTCAAGTTAACCTATTATTTATTTTCTAAGAGTGATTGGGCCAAAAAAATCTAGGAACCTATGGAATATTTCAATATCCTAACCTTCCCTGTATATCTAGGAGATTCATTCCTATAGAGGTGGTTCTAAGGTGTGAGTTCTAAAATAATGGAGATGAAGGTTAGATCAATCATTTTTTCAGATAGATATTAGTGTATCTAAGAGGTAAGGAAAAAATCACAATTTGAAGTATCCTCATACACAAGTGTACTTATTATTCCTTGAACCATGTGGTTTGTTTTTAATATGAGGGATATCCTAAAAACGGTAAGAGGCTTTTTATATGAGACATATACTACCTTAAAAATATATTCTTCATATAGGTAATAATATTATTTATAAGAGTTTATGGATTTGCAAGATTCCTCCCTCTAATGGGGTGAAACAAAATACTAATGAGTATTCTGTCATGGGTATAATGATAGGGGAGAGTTTATTAAAAACACAAGTGGTGGCATGGTCGTAGTGTACACTGATAATTTTTTTTAGAGGATTATCCCTCTAGGAAGAGGTCTAATTAATTCTTAATGGGCTCTAGTACTATTTTTCCAAGAATTATTTTCTATCAGAGATTGAAACTAACTCAAAAATTATATACGATACTGTGAAAACCACATTTATACTACATGGAATATTTCATAACATATCTAGAAATACATGATTCTTATCGATGGAGAGATATGTTTTCACCATATATGGGGAGAGGTAAATAAGGTGGTAGAATTCCTAGCTTGTTTATTCATTCACGTTGATGATTTTGTTTCTTTTTCTACCTTGGGATCCTTTCCACTAGAGTTAGTTAGTATTTCATGAGGTGATTCCCATGTGCTCCATTATTTTAGGCACCTTGATCCAGGTTCTCCTTCAATGATTATTTGAATTTTATATTGTTTTTTCTTTATACATTTCCCTATTTAATTTTGTTTTTGTTGTTGTAGTTCTAGATACTTCTACTTGGTATGACATCCAAGCCCATGGGGTCCACTCCAGGCTTGTGGAATTGGAAAATATAGGCGGGGGCAGCTACACGCGATCGAGTTTTATGACATAGAGTATCTAGGGATTATTTGACTTATGATCTATGTTGATTCTACATTTGATATAGTACTGATAGACATATGTTATATACATTTCAATATGAATGAATATAGGGTGTGAGACATAGAGATTTCTGTTGATATCTTGTCTTGATCTGTGTTCTTGGAGACTCTTATTGGAAATGACTCAATGATCACTCACTTGTGTTGACAATGTTACGACCTCCAGGAGGAAATTGTTTTTATTGGGATCATTTTATACCATCTATGAGGACTTATGAATTCATCTTAAGAATTGATTGGTTATCTACAATTCATTCCTATATTTACTATTTTAGGTGGACGATGCAGTGTGTCGGTAGGGATGAGACTATTTCTTAAATAATGGTTGAAAATAAAACCCATGACATACATGATAGACTCATGAATAAGAGGGTGCATATGATTACACATCAATTTACTTTAATTATCGTTGGTGAAGATGTTTTGAGTTATCTATTCCCTAAAGTGTTGGAAGAGTATGTAGATATTTTTCTTCAAGATTTTTTAGGCATACCTACCCCATAAGAGGTATAATTATACATTTATGTACACACAATAATGACCAACATTTCATCACCAGTATATCGGTTGGCTCCCCTAGAGCTTTCATGAGATGAGGGTGTGGTTAGATGACTTACAAAGGAAGGGGTTTGTTAGGCATGATGTTTCACCACAATTATACATAGATTTGTTGGCCATGAAGGAGTTTGGGAGGTTGATGTTATGAGAGGAATATCATCAATTTAACTAGGTGACCATAGAGAAAATGTATCCACTATCATGGACCGATGACCTCTTGGATCAATTTAGAGAGGCATGATGATTCTTGAAGATGAAATTCAGATTAGGATATTCCTGGTTATGAGTATGAGATGAGGATATATTAAATATGACTTTTATATGTCACTATGGTCACTATTAGTACTTTTTGGTTCCCTTTGGCTTGATGAACTTTGTCACATAAATAGCTTATTTTAAATTTATTTTTATTTTAATTTTCCATTAATGCTTTGTTTTGGGGGTTTCTAATGGTTTTATGGAGAATAGGTGAGTTTTTTGTGAATTGGGTCAAACCGTGAGTCCAATTCCAGATTAAAAAATAAATTTTTAATCTTTTATAACTTATTCATTTATTAATATTTTTCAATAATTCCAACTCATAAATGTCCTCCCCTGATATATTAACACTAAAATTAAAAAATGTAGCCTTTTGAAATCCATAACCATGGTTTAGTTGGGTTTTTATTTAAGGGATTGGGCCTGCCCGGAAGCCCATATCCAGTTTTAAAACTTAATTTTATTTATTTAATAACATATTCAATTTTAAGTCCTTTTAGGTGTTTCCAAGACTCATATGCGGCCCTTACACCCAGCCGCCCCCCAACCTCTTTACCCCCCTCTTTGGAGCTCTTAGGATCGAGATTTAGGTACGAACATCTTAGGGTTTCTAAAATCGGGCAGATTTGATGAGGTATGTTCATTCAATCATAACTCTCTCAATTCATACTCTTTTTCCTCCATTCCAATTCCTAAATGACCTAATAATTATTGTGAGAACATCCCCTGAGTTTTGGCCGTTTTCAATTTCAGATACTGGTGTTTTGGGGTGATTCATTCTAGATTTCTCAAGTAAGTTTGTCCATTTCTTTTCCCCTTTAAAATTGATTAGGGTTTAATTCTATTTGTTTTAGGGTTTCCTCCCTTTTTATTGAAGTGAACAATGACCAGTTGGTAGGGGTTTTAACCTAAGGTTTATCCTTGGGTTTTCATTGTCCAATTTTCTATTTTTAGGTTTGATCTACCCTTCTTGAGGTGTGGCGGTGGTGCGTTTGTGCTTTCGCACAAAGGATTCAATGGTTTCATTTGATTTGGTAGGTAATTCCAATGTTGATGAAATCTTTGTGTATTAGCATGATGTATTTATCATATTTTAAGATTTATATAATTTTATTATTGCTGCAAAAATTGGTTCTAATGATGTTTCTATTGCAATTGAATTTAAAATGCCAATTTGGTGTGAAATTGGGGGTTTTCCAAAGAAGTGTATTGTTTGTTTATTTGGGGATGCCCTATAAATACTTAGTTGTTTTTACAGATCTATAATAAGGCATAAAATACTGTTTATAATGTTTATCCCCTTTGGTAATTGCTGCAAAAAAATGGGTTTTAATTGTGTATGTAAAGAAAGTGAAGTTTTGGTTCCACTTTTGTGTGAAAATTATGGTTTTACAAAGATAACACTTCTTGTTTAACATGGGGATGCCCGAAAATTGATTTTTTGTTTTAATTGATATTTATTGGGATGCATTTACTGTTTTGGTAACTTACAAGTGTGAACATCATGTACAAGTGAGTTTATTAAGGGGTTTTGTGTGCAAAACTACACGAGATTTTGAGAAATTGATTTATTCAAATTCAAAGATTTTGCTGTGTGTTTTAAGTGGTATGAAATGAGATAGCTACTGTATTTGATGTATGTGACCATTAGTGGTGTTTTACATTAAAATGGATATGTGTAAAATCCTAAAATTGTTTGAGCACAAAGGGGGAATCCCAGGTACCTAGGTGGGGCAGATTTGTACTAGTACTGCTAGTGGACCGGATGGGTTTTGTCCATGTTTCACTTAGCATTTGGAAAAAGGAAACTCTAACTAAACTATGTGGATGATGATTAGGGACCAATAGGTTATGGGTATGTTCCCTACTAGTGGCTCGTGCATGAGAAAGGATTTTCCTATGGTTTCATTACACTGAGGTACAAGGTACATGGGGCCTGAGACTATCTAGTGCCTAGGGGTGTTCCCGGTTTTGTTGCTCAGTGGATTTGTTGTATTTGAACTTGTATCTGGGTGTATTTGGAATTATAATTCATTATATAATATTCCTATTTAAATGTGTTAACATTCTGAAAATTTTATCTTGAAAAATGTTTACAATTTAAAGTTTCATTTTTTGGAATTTGTCACCGTTTTTAATTGCATGTTAAAATTGATTGCTTTTTCACCTTGTATTGCATAAACCTTGGAATCATAGGGTAGTATCCTATTGGGCATAGGCTCACACCCCAATTACACCCCTTGGGTGTAAGTAGACCTTTTATTGTCCCAGGTAAAGGAAAGGCTAAGGGTGATGGCGGTTCAGGGTGTTAGTGCTCATCCTTGAGGCGGCGTAGTGGAGACGACTTGGGGGTGATGACCCATTGTCATGTGGAGTCCATGGGGAAGATTTGTTTCTGTTCCATTGTGTCTTTGGACCTTTTGTATTGACTCTAAACCTATGAATTCAGTTCTGGTTTTTGTTTAAACATCATTTGGGATAAATTTTTCAGATTCAGTTTATTGATTGTTTTTAATGGTTTATGCCCTCATATTCGGGTAAATCGTTCCCAAACCTAAATAAATGATACCCGGGCACTTGTGCCAGCCCTTGGGGATAGGGAATGCCCTTCGGGTCATGTCACGGGCTGGGTTTGGTGCATTTTTGGGCGGTGAACAGATTCGGTTCGTGACAAAATGGTATCAGAGGAGGTTCATGTTAACTCTTTGGGTCATGTTATTTCGGGAAGAGTCAGCATATCATGGAGTTAGGATTGTAGGGACTTGGTATTATAGTTATGGGTAGTGTGCCTGATCACCACACCTCATTACAGGATTCATGTTTCCTAGGGAAGTCAGGATTTATCTAAGTCCTTTGGTTTTCTTGTTTTAATGATGGGTAGGGGAAATGAAAAGAGAGTTGGGTTAATGGTCTCAGTAAGCTCGCAGGGCCTGGCAAGCCATGTGGAGCTGGGGATATTCCCTAGAACACTCTCTGTGATAGTGAAGTGATTGGAATATGGCCGCCAACCATACGTCCAAGTCACCCACTGAAACTAGTTTCCTCTCACATTGTCTTGTGTTCTTTAATTTTGAAATCATGGAACTTTGGTTTTAAACTGACTTGGTTTTTGGAATTGTAAAGTTTTTGTGAAATGATTTTCAAATAAATATGGAATGTTTTGATTTATTAAATGGTGGAACTGAATTTTCAGAATTGTTTTGAAATGGAAAATAGTATGCTTACACCTCTTTTGAAATCCGAAACCATATTGAAGTTGGTTTTCAAAAGTGTTTCCAATATAGTTTTCTAAACGATTAAAGGGTGTTTTAATGGGTTGAGTTGTTTTAAAATTGATGTGAATAACTTGAAAGTGAGTTCTTTTTTTAAATTTTTTTGTCCTTATGAAATGTTTTGAAATATGTGAATTGGTATTTTGATCTCATTGTTAGCAGTTTTGAGAAAAAGGTTGGGTTGGTTGAGCATTTTTTTTTTGAAAAGTGGAAGGAATTTTTGTTTTACCCTTTGGTATTTCCATGAGTGACCACATGCATGGGGTTATATGGGATGATGGATGGTTGATGGGATGAATAGATGAGTGATGGGGTGGTTATGAGCAGGGTGCCCGGTGTGACACAAAAACATGCATGTGTGAGGCCCATGGGGTACCTTTGGTGGATACGCTTACGGAAAAACCATTTGTTTTCAAAGAAATAGTTTTAAAGAAAAACATGATGTATTTATAAATAGTTTGGGATAGTTTGTATTATGGATTTTTGATAATGTTGATGTTGTGGGATGTTTTGAGTCCAATAACCCCTCCTGTTTGAACTGTGTTTTGGGTTTGTGTTTGGTCGGTGAGCTGTGTTGTAGGGACGATTAGTGGTATCTTTTGAAAAATGTTTTGGGATGAATTTGTGGTGGTTCCCTTCATGTGTTTGGATATGGATTGTGGTATATCGTGACCAATATACCATCTTGGTTGGGTCCTTGGGTTCAATCGTTGGATAAGGTACACCCCATTAATGGTAACTGCACAACTAAAGTGCAACCCGGATTGTTTTTCCTTTTGAAGACCCTCCAGTTGATTAATATAAGGAATATTTTTTCTTGACATTTTTAGATTGAGTCTACACCCTTTCCTTTCTTTGATTTTTAGATCCTCTTGTAACGGGAGAGTGCTCATTGAAGGTTGACAGAGACCTTAGTTTCTTATCTTTCCTGATACGTCAAAGGTGGATGTGTTCTAGTGTTGTAAGTGTGGATGAGTGTCTCGATGGTGTCTAAGAGGACCTTTGGTTTTTTCAATGTTTCTTTGATGCATTAATTCATGTTAAACCACCAGTGTGGGAAATATGGCCACGATAGGATATTGTGGCCACTTTCTAGAATTGTGTGTTTTTTGGGGATGTTGTATATGGTCTCTCTCCATGAATTGGTTATATCAGTCACAATGGTCATGTTCGGTGATGCCTTATGATGTCATGTGCTTGATTGACAATATAGGTGAATGTTGTGAAATCCTATGAGAGTCTCTATTATGTTGGGAGAATGTCTCCCTTATAAAAACTTCAAAATCTTCAATTTTAGACGAAGGTGAGTGTTGGTGTTGTTTAATTCTATTGTTTCTCACCTAATAAAACAAGGTGTGATGTGTGTATATCTTCTTAGCCCTTGTTTCATGAAATTTCAGGATCATGTAAAGTGAGTTTGGAATGTGTTATGTCTGGAAAACTTATCTGGGATAGCGTTGTAGTTGTTGGTTTCATTGAAAGAAGAATTATCGTTCATGGGGTTTCCAAATCCTAACTGCGAGGCCGAAGATGCTTCAATCATTTGAGCTCCAGCCATAGGTCTCGGAGAGAAGCCGGCTCGTAGTTAGGGGAAATCACAGGTTCATTTAAACCCTTGTACAAAGTCATTTCCTCAGTATGAAAGTTAGGATGATTTTAAACCTATGGTGTCATAATCATCCTTTTGTTGTCCATGTTCGGTGGAAATAGGTGGAGGGTCGTGTGCCCAAGTCATCACCCAATGTTATTCCCTCCCCCTTTTGGTTTCCACTGAGTCTTTAGAGAAAGGTTTGAAGTTTGTGTACACTGTTTTTGAACATAGTTTTCACTTGGATAATAGTGACCATGCCACAGAAAACCATGCGGAAAGAAGGATCCCAACTATTAGTGTATGGCTTCCCAAACCGTGCAATCTAACCATGTGGTCGCCCCAACTCTTTAGATTTTGGGGTCTTTATTTACCGGCCAGTGCTGGTTGGTTAAGATGATTGGTTCTTATAGTGGGGAGACCCACTATGAGTCTTATATAATTTCTTTTGTAAATTTCGGATGGAAGTATATCCTTTGTACCGGTGAGTCCATTTAGTCCCCCTGTTAGTCTCTTGATTATGTCTCAAAAAAATATTGGTTGTCTCTTATGGTGGGGAGCGTATTTGTGTCCCCTCGTACCAGTAACTTAGATTTTTCCATGGTCTTGGATTGGTGTAGATATTCTCGTTCAGATCTATCTAGCTACCAACATCATTCTTGAGTAAACATTGGGACTGGAGAGCACCCAATGGTTTAGTTAACGTAAGGTAAGTGTATCCTTGTTCAAAGTTGTTGTTCGTTTGGGTGAATTGCTTGAGTTTTGTTCAGATTGTGTTTGAGGAGTTTTTATTTGGGATAAAGCCTGAATGTTCTTGATGGTTTTAGGAAAGTTGTGTAAGTTTGATTTGTGAGAGTATTCCTTCCTTCATTGATCACTGGAGGTGTTTTGGCCTTTGGGGAAGAAACCTGGCAAGAGAGTACTTCTTTGTTTCTCAGTTGGGTTTGGTTGTTGATTTAGTCTTGCTGTGACTTTTCGGGGTGGAACGTTTTTATGGTGGGGATAATTGTCACATAAATAGCTTATTTTAAATTTATTTTTATTTTAATTTTCCATTAATGCTTTGTTTTGGGGGTTTCTAATGGTTTTATGGAGAATATGTGAGTTTTCGTGAATTGGGCCAAACCGTGAGCCCAATTCCAGATTAAAAAATAAATTTTGATTCTTTTATAACTTGTTCATTTCTTAATATTTTTCACTCATTCCAACTCCTAAATGTCCTCCCCTGATATATTAACACTAAAATTAAAATATGGAGCCTTTGGAAATCCATAACCATGGTTTAGTTGGGTTTTTATTTAAGAGATTGGGCCTTCTCGGAAGCCCATATCTAGTTTTAAAAATTAATTTTATTTATTTAATAACATATTCAATTTTAAGTCTTTTTCGGTGATTCCAAGACTCATATTCGGCCCTTACGCCCGGCCGCTCCCCCAACCTCTTTACCCCCCTCTTTGGAGCTCTTAGGATCACGATTTAGGAACGAACATCGTAGGGTTTCTAAAATCGGGCAGATTTGATGAGGTATGTTCATTCAATCATAACTCTCTCAATTGATACTCTTTTCCCTCCATTAGAATTCCTAAATGACCTAATAATTCTTGTGAGAACATCCCATGAGTTTTGGCCGTTTTCAATTTCAGATACTAGTGTTGTGGGGAGATTCATTCTAGATTTCTCCAGTAAGTTTGTCCATTTATTTTCCCCTTTCAAATTGATTAGGGTTTTATTCTATTTGTTTTAGGGTTTCCTCCCTTTTTATTGAAGTGAACAATGACCAGTGGGTAGGGGTTCGAACCTAAGGTTAAACCTTGGGTTTTATTTGTCCAATTTTCTATTTTTATGTTTGATCTACCCTTCTTGAGGTGTGGCGGTGGTGTGTTTGTGTTTTCGCACAAAGGATTCAATGGTTTCATTTGATTTGGTAGGTAATTACAATGTTGATGCAATCATTGGGTATTAGGATGTTGTATTTATCATATTTTCAGATTTATATAATTTTATTATTGCTGCAAAAATTGGTTCTAATGATGTTTCTATTGCAATTGAATTTAGAATACCAATTTGGTGTGAAATTGGGGGTTTTCCAAAGAAGTGTTTTGTTTGTTTATTTGGGGATGACCTAAAAATACTTAGTTGTTTTTTCTGATCTGTAATAAGGCATAAAAATACTGTTTATAATGTTTATCCCCATAGGTAATTTCTGAAAAAATGGGTTTTAATTGTGTTTGTAAAGAAAGTGAAGTTTTGGTTCCACTTTTGTGTGAAAATTAAGGTTTTACAAAGATAACACTTCTTGTTTAACATGGGGATGCCTGAAAAATTATTTTTTGTTTTGATTGATATTTATTGGGATGCCTTTACTGTTTTGGTAACTTAAAAGTGTGAACATCGTGTACAAGTGAGTTTCTTAAGGGGTTTTGTGTGCAAAACTACACGAGATTTTGAGATATTGATTTATTCAAATTCAATGATTTTTTTGTGTGTTTTAAGTGGTATGAAATGAGATAGATAATGTATTTGTTGTATGTGACCATTAGTAGTGTTGTAAATTTAAATGGATATGTGTTAAATCTTGAAATTGTTTGAGCACAAAGGGGGATGCCCAGGTACCTAGGTGGGGCAGATTTGTACTAGTACGACTAGTGGACCGGATGGGTTTTGTCCCTATTTCACTTAGCATTTGGATAACGACAACTCTAACTAAACTATGTGGATGATGATTGGGGACCACTAGGTTATGGGTATGTTCCCTACTAGTGGCTCGTGCATTAGAAATGATTTTACTATGGTTACATTACAATGAGGTACGAGGTACATGGGGCCTGAGACTATCTAGTGCCTAGGGGTGTTCCCGGTTTTTTTGCTTAGTGGATTTGTTGTATTTTCCCTTGTATCTGGGTTTCTTTGGAATTATAATGCAGTATATAATATTCCTATTTAAATTTGTTAACATTCTGAAAGTTTTATCTTGAAAAATGTTTTCAATTTAAAGTTTCATTTCGTGGAATTTGTCACCGCTTTTAATTGCATATTAAAATTGCTTGCTTTTCACCTTGTATTGCATGCACCTTGGAATCATAGGGTGGTATCCTATTGGGCTTAGTCTCACACCTTAATTACACCCCTTGGGTGTATGTAGACCTTTTTTTGACCCAGGTAAAGGAATGGCTAACGGTGATGGCGGTTCAGGGTGTTAGTCCACATCCTTGAGGCGGAGTAGTGGAGACGACTTGGGGGTGATGACCCCTTGTCATGTGGAGTCCATGGGGCTGATTTGTTTCTGTTTCATTGTGTCTTTGGACATTTTTTATTGACTCTAAACCTATGAATTCAGTTCTGGTTTTTGTTTAAGCATCATTTGGTATAAATTTTTCAGATTCAGTTTATTGATTGTTTTTAATGGTTTATGCCCTCATATTCGGGTAAATTGTTCCCAAACCTAAATAAATGATACCCGGGAACTTGTTCCAGCCCGTGGGGATAGGGAACGCCCTTATGGTCATGTCACGGGCTGGGTTTGGTGCCTGTTTGGGCGGTGACCAGATTCGGTTCGTGACAAATTTCCATGAAGTGATCATTGGAATCTTGAACCCAATCTTCCAGCACTTCATAGAATGATTCATAGTAGTATTAATTATTGGTTATGGACATACTTTGAGGGAACCATCATTATTAGATTCTGTCAAAGTTAAATTTCTATATTTAAGAATTCCACGTTATGGGACATTTTATATCAGTAGATGGTGTAGAAGTGGACTAGGTGAAGGTCAATGAACTGTTAACTTGGGATCCACCCAAGGGTTTGATAGTGGTGCAATGCTTCCATGGGATGGATGTCTATTACCAGAGATTCACACCAATCTTCTCTAGGGTATGATCCCCATGAGAGAAAATGTGAAAGCCCTTCACATCGGAAAAGTGGTTTTAATAGGCTATTAAGTATTTGAGGAATATATTTTTAGGTTTTACAACTTCATATTATGAGGGGACGGTGTTGAGTACGTAGTGTTATATGGAGAAATAATAACAAATATTTATTCTATTTTGATGTAATGGAATGTGATGATTCCCTATGGTTCACACAAGTTGAGAGATTATGATAAAATCTATGTGCCCCATGATCTAGAGTTAGTAGCAATAATCCTCACAATAAATATTTGAAGAAACTACCTGATTGGTGAATGATTTATGACTTATTCTAAAAACAATATTCTCATATATATATTATTTAATTTTTTTTACCTTAATAATGAGGCGATGGATAGAGTTCCTCCAGGATTATTAATTCATGATTTTCTATAGTCATGGTAAGGGGAATATGGTAGAATATTTTCATAGAAAGATATCCTTATTGGGTTTTTTTGAGCTAGGTTTCAGGGTAGTAGGCCACATTATAGTTATCTTTTGTGGATTGAGATTGAGCAACTTACCCCAGATTAATGGTTTATGCCCCACCACATTTGTAGCGATTTGGGGAGTCACAACTAGGTGATGATGACTATGAGACCACACATACTTAGATATCTATTGGATATGATCTTGATGAATTTTTTAATAATGGGAACATCTCATTATTTTCATAGGACACACAATGGTACTACTGAGTATATGAGAGGCACTTCTGATATAGATTCATATATCTCATTTGAAAGTAAATACTTGTGAGGAAAAGATGTATTAGAAAAAATGACATCTTTTAGTGGCTAGGGATTAAGAAGGGAGTTTCAATGTTTGTATCTCGATGCCTTACATGTTATAAAGTAATGCCAAATCACCATGTCCATGTGTGATTGGAAAAACCACTTGAGATTATAGAGTGGATGTGTTAGGGGATATACATGGAAATTGGGATGCAAATATAATGCATGTACTGATGAAATGATTCTATATGGGTGATCGTAGAATGACTCACCAAGTCATCCCACTTATAATGTATCCAATAGAAGAGTTTAGTGGAGGGAATGTGGGATCCTCTATGAGAAAGAGATAGTCTGAATCCATGCATATGCACCAATGATAATTTTATACCATGATGTTGACTTTACATCTCTATCATGGACCATAATAAAAAGATTTATTTGGGGCTCTGTAGAATTTGTGCAAGGATTTTGACCCCTAGGATGATGTCCAAATTGAGCAGTCCTTTCCAGTTCTAGAGGACATGATGGAAGCATTCATCTTCCACATTGGTACTTTGTTTTATGTTCATGTACCAGTTGTAGATTTTTTATTCAACAAAAGGGGGCATTCCATAATTGGTATAACAACATTTGAGTTCCTATATGGTTTACCTTTCTATTCACTACATTGGTGCACATAATCCTGAGAGGTATAAATATTTGGCCCATAGTTGCTTCATGTAACTACATAAAAGGTGCAGATCATCCAAAAGTGGATGAGGACCATATAGAGCCATCAGAAGTCATATTATGATTGTAAATGGGGTAATTTGTAGTTATTGGATGATGATCATATATTTATTTGGGTTTTACCTAAATGTGGATTGTAGAGATTTGTTCGGGGAGGCAAGACAGATACATGATTCCCTGGCCCTATCTAGATATTCATTGAGTTAGCGATGTGGCATACATATTTATCACTACATACACAATTAGACAAGGTACATGACATATTCCACATGTCAAAGATGAGAAGGTATGTTCATGACCAATTTTCCAATATCGACTATGGTGATTTGGACCTCTAGGATTGATATAACTTTGCTGAGTACTTGGTATAGATGGATGATTAGAAGGATATGGTCCTTCATGGTTGAATGATTCATTTAGTGAATATTATGTTGAAGTATTGGGATATTAAGAAGAGAACATGGGAATAAGAGGATAATATTCATAATTAGTGCCAAAAAATTTATGTATATACAATTGTTTATGATATTTAGTACATAATGTCCCAAGGTGAGGAGAGTATAATGATTCATATCTTTTTTTTGTATTGTTACGGGATAACTGTATATATTATTTTTGAGACTAGTTGTTGAGATGTTCTTCCATTATGAGTCTCAGTATAAAAGAAAAAAATAATTTAAAATTATTAAATAGCACACATAAACAGTTTTCATTAAAAGGTGGCATAAATTTTATTTGGGGCCTAGATTAGAAATCTGAGAGAATAATTGAAGTTAGAACATATGGTTTTTCCTTGGGAAGCATAAAATTTTTCAATATGGGAAATTTATGGAAACAGAATCACATGCATTAAATTAATTAAATTAATTTATTTTATCTATTAATACAAAGTCCTAATTTATTCTATAAATATTCTATTATGGTTGAATTCCAAGGCTATATTTATAACCTTGGTGGTATTGGTGAACCATTATGGATAATATTGTAGGATCTATAACAGAAGAATGATAACAATATTGAAGATCATTGACTAATGTGCGATGAAATTATAGGATCTCACCAATGATAGAGACATAGATTTGTTCTTCTTTAGTGATAGATCCAAATCGAGTTAAGGAATTGTTTTAGTTAGTGTTCATCTTATTTTTGGATCCCTTCAAAAATCATAACTCAATCATATAAAAAATTGATTTGAGGATCGTTCATGTTATGGGTACAGGTTAGAATTATCTAGGATTTTGGGGAATTGATTTGTAATTAGTTTTTTATCTCTTCATTCATTACACAAACATAAAAAAATTGAGGCCAACATGAACATTGAATGAGGGTTTTTACTCATGTTTATGAATATATGTTTATTATCAATTTATTCATTGAAATTTTGTTATTTCCTTTTTCACGTGGTTTAATATTTACCAGAAAATAGATCATTTCACACCCATTTCATGGTGAAACATTTTGTAATCACAAAACTGTAATTAGTGTGATGATGTGATCATGTGATGATGAAATTTGAAGAAGATCAGATGCATTTGGGATACCCCATTAGTGTTCATTAATCCATAATGATGGTTGGAAATTTGGGGGTGTTTTATGAAAGGATTCAATGTCCATATCCAAGTGTTCAATAATGAAAAAGTAGGATGAATCCATATTCATATTTTACAGCAATGATGGTGACCAAATCTATGGCCAGAGGTGCATGAGTAGATGATGAATCCATGCCATGATTTTGGAAAATATCAAATAATACAATTTTTACTATGGAAAAACACACTATGTGGGGCCCTATGAGTGGATGATAGCGTTTGAAGTTAAATATAAATACTAAACAGTGTGTCAACCTATTCATTAGAATGTGACCCCTCCTCAATCGGTAGAGATGTACCTTTGTGGGATCATTATCAGAGATAAGAGTACATATGAAGGGGAATGCCATGTACTCTAACATGGTCATGGTTGGGACCAATGTACATGGTAATAAACTATTACATGGACACATGAATAAGTAAAAATGCATTGTTATTCCATTTACTTACATGTTGAAATAGGAAAGGTCTGTTTATAGAGGTAGGACCCAGTGCCAACAGGGTACACCATGTACTACTAGTATGTTCTATACACCCCTTTGAAAACGAATTGAAGATATTTTCCTATGTATATTTTATAAGTTTTATTGGGGTGAATTACACATATCAATTCTCTAATGGTTAGTATAGAAACACATCCTACACATAGTATGGTGATACCTTTAGTATGACTTCTTAGATATTGTTGTTGAAATCCTTCTTTGAGGACCAGATTGAGATCATATATCATCTTTTTTACAAGGTGGAGTTCTTGGTATCATCATGACAAAAACTATATGGGATCCAATACATAACATAGTGGGTTGACCAAGATTGAGTTATTGGTATACCCACATGGGCATGGGAGTGATCCTAATCTCTGTATCGTTTTCATTTAGACATGTAGTGTATACTTCTAATCGGGAGACCAGCTGATCACTACATATCGTATCGACATCATTAATGCTATCTGAATACTAGAGTGTGTCCTACTAGATATTTTTTATGTTGAAAAATTTTGAGATGAAATTCTATGACAGAATTATGGATTTGACTTTTCCTTGAGACTATTTTTATTTTTTGATTATATCTGAATATTCTAATTATATGTGTTATAGACTAGTACCTTTATAGAGATAATTTTTATTCATTTTATATATTATTTTCTGGTTTCAAGTTGTCCTACTAGGTATCTTAATACATTACAATGCATAAGATATTCCCACATGTGTTGTGTCTTGTGAAGATTGTCGAACATTTTATTGAGTCCTAGAGGGGCCAGGACCAGGTGGTGCTTAGTGAGCTGAGTTTACTGAGGTCTGTTCCTACTATATCCAGATAGCGATCTCTATAATTACCTTCTTGTTGATTTTTTAAACTCTTTGTGGTGGGATTTTATATTCTTTTATTTACATTCCGTTTTTTTCACACTATTTTTATGGGATTTACATGTATTAATGTATATTTTACTAGTTTTTTTACATTTTTGAATTGTATTTTATTGGGGAGGGGTGTGTGTGTACAATTACTTTAGGCTAAGGACTACCATATTAGTGATATGCTTACTCAGTAAACTACTCCAGACCCTAGATTATTAGAGGTCGGAATGGGTATTCCAATAATGGGACCTATTGGGATGGTTCATCATATTTAAACCAAATATATTACAATAATTCATAATTGATATTTTACATAAGTTCCAAGATACCATAAAAAATGATACTTGGTGTTATAATTGATACATATAAAAATAATATGTTTGGATATTTTGATGAATTTCTTAGTAATATGGTATATAATTCCTTGGGAGTGTCCAAAATTGTTTTGGATATGGTTTTGTATTCCATTTTCCAAATTAAATTGATGAATAAGAGGTTTTCATATATGAAGGTCCAAATTAATAATGGATTTGATGTCCTTATTGTTGACTCTTTGGAGGATGAATGCAGTTGTTTAGAGTCAGGTGGTGTTACTATATATCTACACAAGTATAAATGAATATAACATGTTTTATATAGACCAACTACTATCCCTTTAGAGAAATATGCTATAGATGGTTTAGTTGGTGCTATCCGGGATACAATTACACGTGTTGTTAGTGCCTTAGTTCCTCAATCAACTTCAAACATTTTTCAATATTTTTTTATGTTTATAGTAGAATATATATCTCATACTTATATAATGATGGAATTATAGAGGTATGAGATAACATATTATGTGTATTATTAGACTATTTCATGCCAATCTATAATTAAAGCCATCTGTTATTCCTTCAAGTAATTAGAGTTATTATATTTTCTCTTTATATTATCAATGATTATCTTCCATACATATCAATTATTTTAAATGGATTCTCAATAATATTATTTCATCTATTTCCCAAATCTAAAAACAATCCTATAATACTATATTAGTGTTTAATGAATCAGTTATCATTAAATGGATTGAGCGATGTGAAGATGCTCTGTATAATGTCAGAGGAAAAATAATTCTCAAATAAATTCCAATAAATAATTTATGTTATTCTTAGAAAGGATTATATACTTTTTTTGATCCCAATTAACATTATAAGTAGTAAAAATACAAGTTTTATAATGCCCTTACTATTAATATCTTTGAAAAATAAGTTACATATTTGGTAACTCAAATGAAAACAGAATTTTTCCCTAAAAGTTCTAATGATGTTAGTATTGATTCTAGTTAACATAAGAATGTTTTGGGAACCCATGTCTAGAACCAAAGATAAAAATCATGATTTAGGACATTTTTCAACTCAATAAAAGTTCGAGGAGCTATTATACCTCTAGTGATAGACCCTCTATCTTTTTTATCTTATCCAACCATTAAAATCCTCTAACAAAACATCAATATGAATTTGTTTGATTCCATAAGATAATGTCATCTAAATAATGTCATATATAAGAATATTTTTTTAAAAAAATTTATTCTATTATGAATTTCATATGTATTTATTAGAAATAATTTTTATTTAATGTGTTTTATAGTGGTTCATTACATTTAATGTTTTTCATCATTACTTTTTTTTATATTTCAACATTTTCTAAAATTATGTGTTTTTTTAACATTAATTCTACTTCAGTAGAGTAATTTAAAAATTCATCATTCATTGTGTAATATTAAAATTATTTATTGTCTCAACAGAAATCTTTTTTTAAGGATATAAAAATAGGAATATGTAACATTGTGAGTGATAAGTCCTGAGAACTAAATTTGGAGAAGTACTATATAGGATGATATGTCTTATTAAGGGAGAGAATAAATGTAAATATATAGTCATTTACATTAAATATTCATATAATTTTAAACTACAATTAAATTTATTAGATTCCCATGATGGTTTAGGTCTATATTTTTAGAGATGTAGGTTATATCACTTATATAACAAACCCATATTTTATAGTGTTTACACCTCTTCAATATTTATATTTTTTACAAAAAAAATACTTTAAAATGAAACATGCATAATGTTCATGAAATATCTTAAATTTTTTTATCTTTACCTACTCTTTATCCTACTCACAATATGGGAAACATTTTAAATTGTGGAATGGGAAGAAACATATCATTAAGATACATAAAAAAAATAAAAAATCCATTAGTTTATGAATACTTATAGAAAATATCTTTTATAAATATAATTTTTCAGATCAAAATAAAATTTTCATACGAAATAAATAAACTTCTCTAGACAATTGTTTTATAACATTTCACAAGAAATATTGAAGGATAAATAAACATGTAAATGTTTTTTAAAATTAATAAAATATCATGATTTTTTTTCACAAAGTCATAATTTTTAATCAAATGAATTATGTTATACATTCCATTAAATTGTGAAATCATATGATGTATGTAATAACCTATAGAAATTATAGATAGACTATTTAGGTAATTTGTGAATCATTTTTCTATCAAATTTAAAAATAGTAAAATCTTCATGGCTACAGGTAGAATAACCATCATATTTATATATAAAATAACCATACATAAAATAACTATCAAAGTTATTATTAGAATAACTATTGTATTAAATTCCCCAAAATTCAATCAAGAAATCTCATTAGTAAACTCCATCCCTTTTATGAATGCATTTTAGAGTTATAATAGGTTCCCATACCCTCAAATTATAATCGAACCACTCTTTCTAATAAATAATCTCAATGAACTATAATAGAGGACATAAAATCATTAATCATAAAAATACTCTATAGAACTATAAAAAATCATTTTTTTTATTTTGAAATATCTTTTTTAGTTAAATGATGATTTCAAAAAATAACGAAAATATAGATAAGAAGTGTTTTAATTTGAAGAAAACATTAATTCATATAAATAATTGAATAAAAATGAAATAATGGTTATTGATGTTGGAGAAGTTGTAGTCCCCATATACATTAAATTAAAATATTCATTTTGTGTTATTTTTTTAGAATAATATCAAAATATTCTATAATAATATTCCTTTTAAAATCATTTGAATGAGAGTGAAAGATAAATATAATTTATTTAATAATTATATTGTGTCCATAAAATTACTTTCATTTTTAAAAAAATATATATACATGAAGAAAAGTCATATTAAGGGAATCATTAAAACAATTTTTTAAATTGAAAGTCCCTTACATTGTGTTCAAATCATCATATTCATTATTTATATTCCTGAATAATAAAATATGGATAATGATTTACTCAATTGAGAATAATTTCCATGATCATTATTCTCCTTTTATCTCTTACATTGTTATATATATTTGTCTACTTAATTAAATCCATGTTATGTGTCTTGTTAATAATAATTTCATAAGTCAAAAATTTCTTTAGTAAATTGAATACATTCTATGTAATTATTATTACAACATCTTGATAATAATAACCATGAAAAAATTATTTTTTTTAAGAAATAAATTATATATTTGAAACCAATCACGAAATATGATAATAAAAAATGAAATATATATTCTTTTCAATCCTAGATATTGTCAGCAATACATACACATGAGTAACATTTCTATTTTTAAAATATCAATATGGAAATATGGTATATAAGGACACAACATTAAACATTACACAATCTAGAAAACTATTTTATAATTACTTTTATAAATTACGACATATCATTTCAATTTAATATTTTAGAGAACTAGGTCATAATTCCGAAAAATCATCCCATAAGTAGAAGAAGTTGGTATTACTAACTCAATATCCATTTCTCCAACAATAAATTTGTTTTTAATAAAACAAAAAATAATTTCATGAAAAATCATCACAACAATTATCATAGAATCTTATTTTCTCTTATACATCCTTAAACCCTGTAAAAAAAATTTTGAAACATTTCATGAGAATATAATATCATTTCAAAACATATGAAGAAGGAAATAAAATTTTCTTCCATGAATACATATCAACATATGAAATCATTTTCACATAGACATACTTCTTATCCAAGTAGCATAATAAAACATTTTAAAAACAAGATATTTACAAAAAATCTAGAAATGAAATATAAACCTATAGAGGTAACTTGGATAATTAATTAAATAATATTTTAATCCATGTTTCTAACATATTATTTTTATCCCACACAGAGACATTACAACGCAACCCTCATGGATACATTATGATATAACCATCACAGTTACACTTATACTAACCATTACGGCCAAACTAAAATAAAACAAAAACAGTTAGTTAGATAGAGATATAGGTGCCACCCTTAATCATAAAAAATCTCTAATAAATAGAACATAATTATAAAATATCAATACATATATAAATAAATTCAAGTTTAATTTTGTAAAAATAGAAATTTAAAAGATGATTTATAATGAAAATTCCATTACCTCGGTTTGTATTTCATAAAACGTTATCAAATATAATGTACAATGGTATAAATAGTGTTATTAATATATTAAATATCTATATTAAAATCTCTAATACCTTATATGATCTTTTTATAACAAATTTCAACCCATTTAATGATAATATTTATATAGTTTTGTAGTTTTAGGTGTGTTTATTTCATATTTTATAGGGTCAGTTCATTATGGATATTCTTATTGAATGGAAATATAGAAATATAAGTGAAAAAATGGAATTAATATTTTTCAATAATTTTATATGATTCCATATATATATATATATATATATATTATTATATGACGATGATACATTAGTTAAAACATTAATGAAAAGGAATACATTTTTTTGACAACCATCATGAAATTATATAATTTTATTTAATATCATAATTTTATAGAGATTATAGAATATTATATAATATAAAATATTTTTAATTAAATCGTACTTAATCAGAATAATTTTTATGTGACTATACATTAATGATGTAATGGAAAATGAATGTGTATCTTAAATTATGGTGGTTAATTGGCACATCACATATAAAGTTATCATTTTTAGGATAAAACGGACAAGAGGACGATAATGATGTAGGATTTTTTAATAAAAATGATAAAATTATAGTATATCTAAGATATTTGAGTTTTCATTATAGTCGTATATGTTTATGTGAAGAGAAAAAAAAGAAAATAAATTAAATATAAAATAAAAGAAAATGAACGAGGATTTTACCTATTGTTTTCTCCACCATGAGAACCTCCTTATGAAACATGGTTTAGTCTATTTGGAGAGACAATAAGGTCTTAGACAAAGGGAAGAGGCCGAGGATGAAAATAGGGTAAAAATTAAATAAGTTAAAAGTATTTGATGTGTGAGGAGAAGAGGTTGTGGGGGTGGTATTTATAGTAGAGGAGACATGTGTTTTCTCAATATTATATTCATTAGATTATTTTTTTTTCTTATGACTATGAATAGTTTTATAATTTTCAATAAAAATATTAAAACATTTTTTGAAATTTCTAAATTTTTTGAATAATTATACCATAAATCATCTATGAATCAATGATTCATTTATTTGTTAAATATTGTAAATTACCATATTTTACTTTTCACCAAAAAATAAACTATTTTAGAGAAATCCAAAAAATTCACCCTAAACATTTTTCAACATTTAAAATTCAAAAATGAACAAAATTTTATAAAAATAATTTTATATATATGGGAAACTGAATTTTTAGTTTAAATGACAATTTATTCTAAAAATACTAATTTTAAAACAATAACAAATTATATAACAGTTTAAAAAATTAATTATGGATTCATAAAATTATTTTATAATTATAATAAAAATATATTATTTTTGAAATATATTTTATGAAGAAATTTGTATTGAAATCATAAAATGAATTATAAAATTATATATAATCATGCATTTTTCATAAAAATTCCAATACTTAATTTTTCACTTTTAAAATTTTTTTTTACTTATTCCATGATATAAATATGTTATTTTATTAAATATAAGATACATAATTTTTATTAATAATCTAATAGGAAATGTTAATATTCTACTAATATGAATTATTTAATTTTAATAAATTCCACTTATTTCAATACACATGTATAGTTAATTTAACTATTTTATTCAAAAATGAAAACAAATTATTTTATAAGTACCTGGGTTGCTATATGGTAAGTATTATTTAATCCATAAAATTTTTTCAACATAATTCAAATTTAATTTAATTTTTTTAGTTATAATTATATATATATATATATATATATTATCCATGTGATGTTTTGATGAAAAATGAATTACATCATTTAATTGAGATGGTAGTCCACATGTTTGAAGGAACAACATTGTAAATTTTTAATGATTGAAAATAAATGAATATATATTGTATATTATAGTTTTATAATGATAAATATGTCATTAATATCCTATATACATGTTAATTCCATCATAATAACCATCATTGCGAGAAGGTGGTGAAAAACGAATTAGATTGGTTCATGAGGCGGTAGTCCGTCATTCACATGAATGACGAAATACTCTCATATTTGATGGATGATGGAGATGGATATAGTCTATTAGAAAAAAAAAAATTATCATATTTGAATATGTATTATAATTATGATATCATTTTATCATGGTTCAATAATATTCATAGGCGGTGGAAGAAGATAAAAATCTATTACATTCGGTTAAAAGATATACCTATTTTTTGGAAAGTCTCTTTTTTTAATACCTTAATCTATTTCAATTTTGTATTTTTCCTAAAAAATACATCAACAGTGATTCATGGGAATCTAATAAGGTATTTGGGAAGGTATTTTCTAAACAAAAATTCATTCATTGTGGGAATAAATGAGAATAAGAGGAATCCATTTATAAGAGAGTGGATGGGAAATCATTATATTTCTTTAAATAAAAAATGGAATAAATGAATTTATACATAAAAATGGTCCAAAATGATGATATTCAATACTAGTATACAGATAAGTATAAATATATTCATAAAATAATATTTAGATAAGTTTGGATAACATTCTAAACCTTATCATTTTGTTTTAATCCATTGTCAACCATTTTTACAGTTAGCATAACATCAATTTTTTCTACATTTTATGTTTTAATAACCTTAAAATAAAAATAAAAAAACATAAATGTAATATGGTTGACATAATTGATAAATAATTAAATCATCTTATAAAATGAAGTATTTTAATGAATTTAAAATCATTAAATAAATTATTATTTTTTATAAAATTTTATTAATCACTATTTAAGACAATTAATTTACTTTGAAATTATTAACATAAAGGGAAGAAATGAATTCTAATATATCTAATAAAGAACTCAACTATGTCATGTGTTTCTAATTTAAAAATGAAACATAAATATTGATTTATACTATATTATTTCAATCATTTTCAATGTAATTTATTTTATTTTTCCACTAATAGAATAATTACTACAACCGTGTTTTGTAAGATTTTAAGATAACTATTTATTCAGATAAAAAAATGAATTAACATGATAAAAAAATAATTTCACATTCAATTTTTTTATAATATAATATATATTCTTTTTATCCCTTTCATAAAAATATTATTATTTTTAAAATCAATAATGTGGCATTTTTAGTTTTTCATTTACTTCGGTATTATAAAGGTGAAAATAATATCAAAATGGAAAATAAGTAGATATTTACAAATTTTGGGTGATTATTGATGTTATATACTTATAACGAATTAATCCTTGTGTTATGGACCTTTTTAGACCTTATCATTTTATTTTTAACATTAATCACCCAATTTAACCTTTACGGTAGTAACAAATGTTACTAAAGTAACTATTAATATTATCCAATAATAAAACTGACATGTTAAATAAAATTAGAAACCAAATTTCCTAATATTAAATATATTTTTAAAAATTAAATACATATTGGTGAATCAAATTAATTTAAAATTAATCTCGCAAAATGCATCCCAAATCTTTATTTGGGAAAATACATTTTGTAATACCATAAATATACAAATAAAATTATACGGTATAATGAAATTTCAAATGTAATTAAATATTTATTTTTTCAAATATATAATAATTATGTTAATTTTATATCTAATTCAAATAAAAAATTACTCTATTTAATGATAATATTAGACTATTTTTTAAAATTGATATTTCTTACAATACATTGAAAAATCAATATTTTTCAGAAAATCCAAAAAATTAACTGTAACACCCCCAAATGAAAAAGGGTTAAATGACTAAATGATATGAATAATGTCAATAATGTGCACCTTTCTTTTATAGAGTCTACGTGATTAAAACTCCACAGTGAAGTGTGCTTGGCATGGAGTAGTGTACATGATGGGTGACCTTATGGGAAGTTTCTCAGGGTGTGTATAAGTGAGAACAAAGCACAATAGAAAGGATATATGTTGGCATGTGGAGACATTCATAAGTCAGAGGACCTGTTTAGGTACGTGGGTGGCCCCGAGGTAGGGACCACATGTCTTCGAGGTAACTGGTGGTACATGGCGGGCCAGGACATGAAGTCCCTATTGAGGGTGGGTGTCTGTACTGTCACCGGGACCCAGTTGTTACATTTGGTATTAGAGGTTGTACAATGCATTAAGGGAAATGCACTGCCTCGGTTGAGATGTAGGGCCCACAATGAGGACGTTGTTCTCTAATGGAGGGGGGTGATTATAACACCCCCAAATGAAAAAGAGATGAATTAATAAATAATATGACACATGATAACAAGTTGCACATTCCTTTTTTGGGTTCTTACATGATTAAAACTCCATTGTTAAGCATGCTTGGCTTGAAGTAATGATCAGGATGGGTGACCTTATGGAATGTTTTTCAGGGTGTGTTTGAGTGAGGAGAAATCACACTAGACGGCCATGTTGAGTCGGGGCCAGGACCTGATGACCATGTTGAGGCGGTGTGTCTCTACTGTCACCAGGACCCAGTTGTTACATTTGGAATCAGAGGTGGTACCCATCCTTAAGTGCGATGCGCTGCCTGGGTTGAGATGTAGGGCCTACAACAAGGACGTTATGCCTTGGTGGGGGGGGGGGGGGGGGGTTGACTGTAACACCTCCAAATTACAATGGGATAAATGAATAAATTATATGACTCATGTCAACAAGGTGGAACTTCATTATCAAAATCCTACCAGATTAAAACTCCGTAGTTAAGCGTGTTTGGGATGGAGTAGTGATCAGAATGAGTGACCTTCTGGGAAGTTTATCAGGGTGTGTGTGAGTAAGGAAAAAACACACTTAAAGGACAAGTGTTGGCCTATGGGGACTTCCTTAGTCAGCTAACCCGCTTGGGAATGTTGGTGGCCCTAGGGTGGAGACCACGTGCCTACGGGGAAACTGGTGGAACCAAGTGGGCCAGGACCCGGTGACTATATTGAGGTGAGGTATCTGTGATGTCGCCAGGACCCAGTTTTTACAATAACAATAAGATAATTTTAAGATGTTGAATTTAAAAAATGATATTAATTTGGAAAAATTAAAATTTAATAAATTTGTAATCAACAATTCAAATAAAACCATATAATTTATGAAAATACAATTAGGTTAGAAATAAATCTTGTTTCTATTTGATCTAAAACTATGTATTATTTTTATAAAGATTGTAACTCTATAAAATAAAAATAATAATATATATATATATATATGAAAATGATTTATATAAATAATAATTGAGATATTACATTATTCTAACATTTTTAAATTACATTTTGTTAATTTTATCTTCTTATTAACCAAGTGGGGATGTCATTCACTCAACATTTTTAAATTATAATTTTTCTTTTTCTTTTGTATGGTATTACCACAAAACCAAAACCTATTAAATTTAATTTTCCTCAAATACTTCCCCTATAAATTTAAGAATCTTAATAGTTTATTATTTATAATTAATATAATATTACAATTAAACTATATTAGGGTTCAAAACATGAGAATAATCTAGCACATATTTCTATAACATCACATTAGGAAAAAACATTATATACATGGGATACACATAGAGGGAAGGATATTAAATAAGAAACTAACCAAACATTCTCCATTATTTGATTTATTTTGATGTAATATGAAATTAAATTTCACTTCTCTGAAAAATTCATAAATATTTTCAATGTGTATAATTTAATAAAAGAAAAATCACCTACCTGTGAAGAATGTTTCATAATTTATTTATTTTCTTAACTTTTCTACCTACTCATAGCCATCCACACTTGAATCAAAATTACCTTCACCATATCATCTATTTAATCATTCAATTCGAGTCCCACTAACTTCATTTCACCTACTTCTTCGCAAAAAGTCGGTGTCTGACACCGCTTACCATATAACTCTTCAAAAGGTTAAATATGTATACTAGAATAAATACTGTTATTATAAGAAAAATCAACAGTAGATTATTGTGGATCCAAATTATTTTTTAATCCATTGAATGTAAAAAATATCTTTTATGCTATGAATCATTCGATCGAGCTATCCATTATATTAGAGATTAATACTTTTGAAAAAATATAATTCAACTCACACTAAAATCGGAAGTCAATTCATAATTTTTTTTGAACATGGGATCATGACAAGATTAAATGGAGATAGTAACTCTATATAACCAGGCGATCTCATTAATAAAAAGTCCTGAATATTGATTTTATTATAGGGTATCTCCAATGGTATGTAAATTTGGATATATTTTAATTGACCAAAAATAACCCAAATGAAATTATTACCTTGAAATGTATTTCAAAATCACACTAAAAAATCAATGTTTATATTTTTTCCATTTCCGATAATGTATTAGAAAAGGATTGATAAAACACACAATTAATTATCATACTTCTTTAAACTATTGACAATATAAATATTTTAATGTAAAATTATCAATATCTATTTTCATTCCATCCATCCAGTAATACGCTCAGTGGGTTATGTATATCTTAGAGAAGCCATGGTATACATAAAAGGAGGAACAATGAGATTAAATCAACAATTTTATAATCAACTGGGAGTCACATTACATGCATAATGTAGAATTCCCCACATTTTCTACGTATAAATATTATTTTTATTGAAATATGTTAATTACCTAAAATAATGGTGTATGATGTAATCATATTGGTATAGTACCTTTAGAATAATAGAAACATAAACCAATTATTCATAGGTTAACTACCTTATCTCCCTCTAATATCTTCATAACTATTACTCATATTAGTCATATCATACAAAATTCTTTTTCCTCATAACCTATGGAATGAAAACATTAAGAAGGGTGAGATAATATTCTCAGTATGGGTAATCAAGGGATATATCAAAATTAGATTAAAATAAGGATAAAAGATCCTGATAATAAAATTTTAAAACCCACGAATTTTATATTATAGATAATAAATATGATTAATGCAATAAATCATCGACAGTTATAAGAAATGAATCATAATAGAGTCAATGAACATAATCCATGATATCATTACATTGGTATAAGACAATGATTTTTGGTTCATATATAAGCAACATGAAATGATTTCCTTAGTATTCAAGGATTATTTTCAAAGATATCATAGGGGACTGGTATCACACCTTAATTCTTTGTTAGTATTCAAGGTTCACTACCAAGACCATCATAGTGGGTAATGTCACACCGTGACATGTGTTTTTAATTTTTTAATTATTTTTCTGACTTAAATAAATTTTTCTGGGGTTTAGGTGAGTCCCAAGTGAATTATTTCATTGCATTATGTTGAAAATGTTTTCTTTTTGGTGTTTACGTCAATAGGAGGACGGGAAGAGCACGAATTTGGAAGCTGCAAGGCTTCACCCGGACAACGGTGTGACTGCCTGTTATAGGAAATTAAAACTATATAAATATTGTAATTAAAACAAGCATTAATTGTGTCATTTAAATTTTTTATGGTTATTTAGAATAATAATATTTTTATTTTATGTGAAAAGTGAAATTTAAAATATTATTATTATGCATTATTATTAAGGTTATTATCAATATTATAATTAAAAACATGAATGTTAATTAAAGCAATTATAAGAAATTTATTATTATTATTATTATTATTATTATTATTATTACTTTTTTTATTTTTAATGTTATTATTATTATTTATTTTATTATTATTAATATTATTATTATGTTATTACAAGATTTAATTACAATTTTTAGGGGTTTTTTTCTTTTTTTTGCGGTTTCTATAAACCCATCCCCCCTTGCCTTGTGCGGTGTGAGACCAGGCAGATGCCCAGTGCGCTCTCCGAATCCGGCTTCGATGCCACCATCACACCTACTGCATTGCATGTTTCCTCCTCCAGCACCCTAACTGGCCAGCTTTCACCACACCTCGACAGCGTCACACCCCCTCTCCACCTCCGACTAGCATCTACCCTACAATTCCCCTCACCTCGGCTTCGGATTTTCCGTGGGCACCCAGGTGCCATCCCAGCCTTCTCCTGCCCAATCTCCCCATCCTGCCTCCACCTCAGCTCCCTTACTCAGATCGCACCATCTGGCCTCCTCCGATCATGGTGAAACCCCTGCCTAGTACGCGCACATCCCCCTACCAACCTTCTTTCTTGAAGTAGGTGCATCCAGTGCCTCTACCACCCTTTTTCTGTCTGACTGTAACTCCGGAACACACGAACTCCCACGACCGGCTCACTAGCTAATGACCAGACCCTCCTCCGGCTTGTAATCCCCTTTATTCGCGCTCCTCCGGCGACCACAAGCATTTCGAACAACCGGAAACACCCTGGCATCCTCTCCCGGCCTTTCTGCACCCTACTGTCATTTCCCCCACCTTCTATGCCTTCCTGGCATCACCTCTATCGGTGCATTTTCATTCCATCGATATACCTTCTACTTAATTTATTTTATTCCCATTTTATTCTATTTTCATTAATGGGTTGGGTTAATTAAGTGTTTTTGGGGTAGTTTTGAGATTTTAAGAACCGCGTAAAGTGTCTCCAAAAGTACATTGTTTCGTTGTGCCTTGGTTCTGAGGTATTAATCCCCTTTCACTTACCCTTTTTAGTTTAATAATCTTTAATTATTTGTTTTAAAAACATCATATACATGTTAAATATTTTTGGTCAAAACATCTGGTTAGTTGTTTGGTATGTGGTTTAAAAGTGAAGTCTTGTTTGATATGGTCTTGAGGTGTAGTTTATTTCAATATAGTAATTTTTTGGTATAATAAGGTGTTTTTTGATGTAGAACCTTTTTATGCCTCTTGTTGATGTTTTCTAAAATAATTAGACATTTACTAAATTATTTGGGTAGTCTGAAATATAAAAATTAGTATTTCTAGGGTACGTTTTATTTTAGAAATAGTTTTAGAATGGGTTGTGTGTTTTATTAAGTTCTGAATAGTAGATGTTTACACATATGGTTTATAAGGTTTAAAACAAGGTTTAACCATTTAAATAAAATAATTTCATTTACACTGGGGTTCCTAATTTGTTTAATGTTAAATTGGAATGGTTTTATTCAACTATCTATGCCTTGTTTTCTTTATAGGATGGCTTTTTGGTTTTTTGGAGTAAAGTGTGATGTGAAATTATTTTTTGGGGTTTTAAAATGCATTAGTAGCATGCAGAACAATATTTTCAATTCTTTCTGTGGTTTCCCATGTGGTTTGTCTTTTATAAAAGTTTGTATTGTCTTTTAGCATGATTTTGAATTTTATTAAAAATGGTCGTGTCTTGAGTGTGTAGTCATACTATATTAAAAGTAATTATATCAATGTTTGGATGTGTTAAATGATGCATTTAACCACTTTTTGAAATGTGGATGTTGCATATTTTATGAAAGTGGGTTTTTCAAATAGTGTTTAAGGGCCCGTTTGGCCACTTTGGATAAAAATAATGTAATGTGTTTGTCAAAAAACCCATGTCAATATTACTCAATCCTTGTCGACATGGGATGGTTGGGATATCCTTGGAAATGAATCCTCAGGTTCCATTATACGATTCCCTTGGTTGGGGACCATTGGAATCTCTTGAATTTAAGGCATGTGATTCATACTTGGGGAGAATCAGGGTGTGACATACTATGAAATATTAATATAAATATAGGTTGTGATTTTATTCTCTACAACATCTATTAGATCACCTCCTTTTATACTTGAGACATACAAACATGGAATATTGAGATAATTGTCTGAGAAAAGTATTGCACAGGTAGGTTATGGTACTGAATAGTGGCCCATAGTAGGATGATATATTTGGGTTTATTGCTATGTGATTTTCCCTTATCCTGAATGAGAGAGGATAAATGAGCATTTTGGAGCGTTGGATTTCATCATATGTGGTATGCTTTTATAGATGGGGTTGCATGTATTTGTGTCATCTGAATTATTCTCAATCTCTCAGATTCACCTATGTCTACTTGTTTTTAGCTATTGAAATATTGATGGAATACTTGCATACCTATTTAGATTTTCATTACCACTTCTTCCTTGGTACCCTTGTGTAGAATTTTTTTTTCTGAAAATTGACATTTTGTTATCCCAACTCTTATGAATTTTTTTCAAAAGACAATGTGTTTCACACATTTTTTTCTGGTTTTTCAAATGATTAGGGTCAATGGTTTGTAATTTATTTTCATGTAAAAATTGTATAAATGAAAACTTTATTATATTGTAGTTCAAACATAGAATTGATTTTTCATATTTTTAATGGTTGTGGATTGGGAAATTGTATATCGGGATAGTCTATAGTGGTTTAATACTCAGGCCTAGAATTATTTTCTTTTTTAGTGTGTTTGAAGGATCCATATTGGGTGCAGTCGCCTTGGGAGATGTTTGATGGTAGAGTCAGGGAGTGTCTCGTGAGGTCAATGGAGTTAGTTTGGACATCAAAATTGGTTAGTTTTATCTTCTTTAGTTCTGGATGAGTTGTTTTTTTAGTTTACTTATTTCACAATGCTATTTATTATTTACTATACTTTTATTTATTTTCAAAAGGATTAATCATTCCCATCATCTCTGTCGATGCCCAGGTTCTTGTTTCTGCCCTAATAAGATCATGAATGCCTCTCGGGCCTTACTGCAAATCAGATTAGGTGACCAGTTTAGGGTTGAACCAGGTTGGTTTTGAAAAAAATGTTATCATAGGAGGTTAAATCTTAGCATACTTCAAATTTTAGATCACCCATTGTTATTTGGGATGTAAACGTAGAAGGATTAAGATTTTTGGGACTCGAGGGGTAGGTACAGGAAGATACTCACAAACTCTCGCTTGTTCTGATCCTCAGGTTTCCTTGGGAAGTCCAATTAAAATATTTTTTTAGTTTTTTTATGTAATGTTTTTTTATTGGGATATGAAAAAGGTAATTGGTCTAATATTCCTCGTGATCCACATGGCCAGGAAATCCAGGTTTTGCTAGGGGAATGGTCCTAAAAAGCTCATTGTGTTTGTAGAGTGATTGACATATAGCCGCCAACCATATGGTCAAGCCACCCCCCAACACTAAATCTTTGTTTGAGTTTTTGGATCTCCTATGACATTATAAAGTTTATTGAATTAGAAGAAATATAGTTTGAAAAAAGTGGATGTTTGAAATGACAAGTTTAATTTGTGGATTTTTTAAAAGTAAATGGGGTGAATGATTTTTTTTTGGAAAATAATTTTTTTTTGTTTTTCCCTAGGTGTTCCTTAGGGTGATAACCGATATAGTGGTTTGTGGGAATATGAACGGATGTCTGGAATGGTTGATGGATGCCTGGAGTGGCATTTAATCATGCATGTGAGTGAGACTCCTATGATTATCAATGGCGAGGGTTTGAACCACCATGTTTGTTTTAAATTAATGATGTTTTCAAAAAGGATGGTTTTAATGTTATGATAGATTTTTTCTTGTTTTTAGAGCTTGTAACCTATGATATGTTTTATTTTGATAATTTTATTCATTTAGTTGTCCTTGATTTTGTTCTTGACTTTTCTTTTCAAGAGGTTGTCACCTAGAAGCATCGATGGGTTATTGTATTGCTTTTGATCAACCTAAGGATTTTATGCTTGAGTTTTGGAAGGCAGATCAACTTATCATTTATGGTCAAGTAGACACTTATATAGAAAAGGAGTGGATGTGAAATATTAAAAGGTACTTCTCATTTAGTTTCTTGACTCGTTGAAGGTTATTTCTGCAAACATCGTGCTTGAAGGTTCACCGTGGATGTGGTAAAAGTTATTACCTTAGAACAAGCCCCATTAAAAGATTACATGGATTTTTTTCAAGTATTCTTTCATTCATCAGTATTTCTCTGAAGAAAAATTGGGAGAATGAGGATGTAGATGTATTATCTAAATTAAGGTGATAGACTGTGTTGGAATATTTCTGGCACTTTGAGGTGCTTGTCCATTATTATTCATGGTATGCCACCGATGACTCCATGAAGGCTTAGCGTTTCAAGCTAGGTATCTTCCCTGATATATAGTCCAAGGTGTCAGAGTCAAACATAATTTTTTTTATCGATATGGAAAGAAAAGATTTTTATTATGAAGTCGTGATGGAGGGAGTGATTGAAGTAGTCATACCACCTTCAATCCCTATGATTAGTTGTGAAGATTTTGGAAAGGATATGAGGAAGTGATTAAATGTGGATGGAGAAGGTCCTGAAATCAAAATCCCTCTGGATCATTCATCAACCTATTTAGAGATAGAGATATTTATGTGTTATTAGTGTTGTAATCCAATTCAAATATGTCTTTTTAAGAAAATTCTCTAAATCCCTTCTAAGAATGCGGATGCCTACGTCACATGTGGTGATTCTATCGAGGCATTTCTTAAAGAAGTCGCAAAAGAATTTTTCAGAAGTGATGTGTTTCTAGGTTTTTGTTTAACGTTTCTTGTGTATCATTTTTCCCGATGTAAATGATATCTTATCATTTTAGTGTACAAATGATGATTTGGTTTTTGAAATGTATGAGAATGTCGAGGGTCTTTTCATGAACTCTAGTTTTCAATGCTAGTGTGGGTTTAATTTTAATATTCTATCCTTTAATTTGTCATATAAAAAGAATTATGTTTCTTATTTGAATTATTAGAGCCTAATTCTGAGGTAGGAGACACTTCATCCATCATAGCTCTATCCAGAAGGCCTCAAAATGAAGCCGAAACGTAGTTAGGAACCCCAACGGATTTTAAGAAGTATGGTTATTGTTTCACCTCTATCGTTGTGGTGAGGTAGTTTTAGAAAGTATTTTGTTGTTTCTCCATTGTTGTAAATTTTATCTCATTAAAAAAAGTGAAATGGACTTATCCGTCATGCAATGACATTAATTTTTCCTTTTTAGATGTGAGTTTCCGATTTGTGACTTTGTTGTGGACCACTCATGTGGATCAGTTGCAACTTTCGGTTGTGTCCATCCTTAAGCAGTGAGTAATGAGTAGTTGTTCGTCATAGATTCCTTTATACAAACAATGGTCCCTCCCTCCCATCTAATGAGGTTAGGATATTCAGTTCATGTGGGGTTTCTGGATTAGCTCTTATCCCTTTAGAACATGAGTTATTGGTTTAATTGTTATTGTCATGTTTAATTTAACAAGGGTAAGGCCCAGTTCAGGTATATGATGGTTTAAAGTTGGGTCACTTTTAGGTTAGTTCATTATGGTGGGAGACCCACCGTCTCATTGGGGTTTCTCTTAAGTTGTTATCAGATTATAGTTGATTTATTGTGGTGGGGAGTCCATTCAATCATTACCTATTCTAGTGATATATTTTGGGCAATTGGGTTGAGTCTCGTTGGTGGTCGAAAGAATATCATGGGGTTAAGAGGTTGGATCATTTTTTTGTCGAATCCTCAGGGTTTGATCGATCGACAGGATGGTGTTGTGGATCTCTGATGGCCTAATAAATTATGGTGGGGAGAATTGTCACACCCCGAATCGTGTGTTTAGTTTTTAATTATTCATTTCCTTAAATAAATTTTTACGTGGTTCAGGTGAGTCCCATGTGAATTATATCTTTGATTTATGTTGAAAAAGTTCAGTTTTTGGTTTTGATATCATTGGGCGCATGGGCAGCGCATGAATTTAGAAGTTCTATGGCTTCTCCCTGAAAATTGTGCAACCGCCCATTCTCAGAAAATGAATGAAAATAAAGATTGAAATTAAAAAAAAACATTAATTGTGTCATTAAAATTTTTTATAGTTATAATTAATCTTAACATATATTTTTTGTTAAAACATAAATTTATAATTTTATTATTATGAATTATTATTAATTTTATTATGAATATTATAATTGAAAAAATTTATGTAAATTAAAGCAATTGTCAGAAATTATTTTATTGTTGTATTATTATTATTATTATTATTTTATTCCTTTTATTATAATTAATGTTATTATTATTATTATTATTATGTTATTAAATGTTTAAATTAGATTTTTAAGGTTTTTTTCTTTTTTTTTGGTTTCCACAAACCCTTTTCCTCCCCTTGCCTTATGCAGTACGTGACCAGCTAGCCAACTGGTGCACTCTTCCCATCCCACTCTGGTGCCACATACACACCCACTCCTTTACCTGTTTTCTCCTCTAGCACCCCTACTGACAAGCTATCACCACACCTCGATAGCATTGCACTCCCTCTCCACCTCCAGATAGCGTTGTCCTTTGAGGTTCCGTCGTCTCGACAAAGAAATTTTTCCTGCCACCCAGGAACCATCCCAACCTCCTCCTTTCTGACCTCCCCTGCGAGACCCCCCTGAATCCCTTTCTCCTGTAGTTCCATCTGAACTTCTACTATCACATTGAACCCCTTCACATTTTGCGCACATCCACTGACTGACCTTTGACCCTTGAATCAGTTTCCATTAGTGTCTTCACCCCCTTTTTCTAACTAGACGTAACTCTGGAGCATGCGACCTCCCTCGGCAGAATCAACACCTGGTGACCAAACCCTTGGGCAGAGCTCCTCTGGCAGAAAACCCCCATTAGAAGACCACTTTCTACGGCTGCGACCTTTCTGGATGACCCACAACCCCCTTGAATCCCTCTCCCATCCTTTCTGCATTCTACCGGTGTTTCCCTGACCAGCACGTGCCTTCCCAACAATGCATCTACCATCGTGTTTTGTTCCCATCGGTATACATATAGCTTGATTAATTTTTTTCTTGTTTTATCCTGTTTTTATATTGAGGTTTTGGTTAATTAATTGTTTGTTGGGGTAGGATTTAGATTTTAAAACTTGTGTAAAGCATCTTCGAACGTGCATTGCTTCATCTTTACTTGGTTCTTAGGTAGGAATCCCCTACACTTTCCCTTTTTTATTTAAGAAACTATAATTATATGTTTTTTACGCTTCATATACATGTTAAATATTATTGGTTAAAACTTCTATATAGTTTTTTTATGTGGTCGACATGTGATGTCTTGTTTGATACAATATTGATGTGCAGTTAAATTAAATATAGTAATTTGTTTTGTAAAATTGGGGTGTGTTTTATTGTAGAACATTTTTATACAAATTTTTTATGTTTTATGAATTAATCTGACATTTATTACATTATTTGGGGTGTGTGAATTATAGAAATTTGTGTTTATGGGGTGTATTTTATTTGAATTTTTTATTGAATGGGTGGTGTGTTTTTTCGTATTTTAAATAATGGATATTTACACACATGTTTTGTAAACATTAAAAATAGGGTTAAAAATTAAAATAAAAGTATGGAATGTAGATTTGGTTTCATAATTTATTGCATGCTACTTTAAAATTGTTTTATTCAACATTGCATGACTTGTTTTCTTTATAAAATGCATGTTTGGATTTTCAGAGTAAAGTGTGATAAAAAACAAATTTTTCATGTTTTCATATGTATCAACAATGTGCAGAACAATGTTTTTGGTTCCTTTTGTGTTTTCCCTAGTGTTTTGGATTTTTCAAAAGCGTGTATTGTGTTCTAGCATGTTTTGGAAATTTGTTAATAATGGTCATGTCTTGAGTGTGTAGTCTGACTATATTAAAAAGATTTTTATCAATGTTTATATGTGTTAAATGATGTGTTTATAACTCTTTTAGAAATATGGAAGTTGTAACTTTGATAAAAGTGGGTTTTGTAAATAGTGTTTAAGGGCCTGTTTGGATAAATTGGAAAAAAATGATGTAAATTGTTTGTCATAAAACCCGTTTGTATGTTCCTCATGACTTGTTGACATGGGATTATTGGGATGTCTTCGGTATAGAATCCTTGGGTTATATTAAATGGTTCCCTCGTTTGGGAACCCAATGTATCTTTTGACTTCAAGGCATGAGAGTCATCATTGGGTAGAGTTGGGGTGGGACATGCTGTGAAATATTATTATAAATATTGGTTGTGGTTTAATGCTTGGAGTTATCTCTTGACTCACCTCCTTTTATACTTGTGACATACAAACCTAAAATATTCAGATAATTTTATCATACGATTACTACACTGGTAGGTTATGGTACTGACCAGTGGCCTATAATATGCGGATATGTTTGGGTTCATTACTATGATATTTTCCCACATCCTACCTAAGAGAGGATAGATGGGCATTTTGGATAACTAGATTTCATCGTATGTGTCATGCTACCTTAGATGGGGTCGTAGGTATTAGTGTCATATGGATTATTTTCAATCTCCTATGTTTTCCTGTGTCTAGTGGTTTTTAGCTATTGAAAATTGGATGAGATACTGGAATACCTATCTACATTTCCCTTTTCATATCTTCCTTGGTACCCTTATGTGGTGTTTTCAAGAAAAGTGACATTTTGGTTTCCCAACTCCTCTCAATATGTTTTTCAAAATAAAATGTTTTTCAGAATCTTTTGTTCCAGTTTTTCAAATGATTAGGGGCAATGGTTTATACATTGTTTTAAAGTAAAAATTGTAGAAATTCATACATTAATATATTTTAGTTCAAACATATAATGTAGGTTTTTTATTTTTAAAGGTACCGCATTAGAAAATAGTCTATCGGGAGAACATACTTTGTTTTAATACTCACACCTATTGTTATTTTCTATTTTTATTGTATGTGTAGTCTTTATATTGGGTGCGCTCACATTGGGTGATGCTTGATCATTGAGTCAGGGAGTGTCCTTTATAGTCATATAGAGTTTGTTTGGATGTCGAGTTTGGTTAGTTTTATCTTCTTTAGTTCTTGTTTAATTGTCTGTTTGGTTTATATATTATGAACATCTCTTTATTATTCCCCCTAATTTTATATATTTCCATTGGAAAAAGTCATTCCCGTCATATATATCGATTCTCAAGCACTTTTTTCTAGCCCGAGTGGATCGGGAATGCCTTTTGGGCCTTTCCACAGATCAGCTAAGGTGACTGGTTCAGGGTCAATTCGGGTTTGTTCATGACAGATAATGTAACTTTTAAAAATCGGTTAACGTACCATTCTATTCATGTTTATTTCTGGAAATATCAATATTTACAAAATAAATTGGAGGGAGATAAAGGTTATAACATTCAAATAATTTATATATTTGAGTTAAAAAAATATTATAAAACATTCCCCAAAGCATAAACATTAGAAAATAAATGTGTTTTACTAAAATTTTATTATAGAATACCTCATCGAAAAGAAACATGTTTCTTAAATATTTTTTCATTTAATATTAGAATTACCTATGGAAGTAGAATGACTTTCATTATCATAATTTAATAATAAAATACCTTCTCAAAAAATAATTCATATGGTATCCTTGTATCATATCGCTATTAAATCTTAAGTAACATGATATGATTCAATCTTAGAAAATAATTTGGAAGGATAGATTGGATAATTTCATAAGGAGTTTTTTTTTCTATATTGAAATATGTTATCTAAAATATAACATCATATCCAATAATAAGTAAAATATATCATTAAACATGTAATTGGAAACAAGTAATGAAATCATTAAATCATTGAACATTTATGATGGTTTGAAATACAATTCTTGTTATACATGTTAATACAAATATTCAATTCACATTTTTGATAGAATTTCAATAGTTATTTTTCATAAAATTATAGGAATGTTTTATTTAATAAATGTTTTATAAAATAAAATTTTGTTAAAATATAAATTTAAATATTCATATCAGATTACTAAAGACTTTATTGATTTTTTTTTGGAAAAAATTGATATTGAAGAGAAAGAAGTTTTGACCGAAGATATAAATAAATTCATATTTCTACAAAACATTTATTTTGGTATCATGTGTAAATAAATAGAGGGAATTGGTATGAAGGAATTTATTCACAATAATTAACCAAAATAGAAGTAATGAATGAGTTTCTTGATATATATATATCACAACATTTCATCCTTAAAAAATTATCATAAATAGTCTAGATAAATATTTAGAATGAATCATAGAACCTTTACAACAATGGTGTCTTTCGAATCATATGACTGATGAAAGAATGAAAATTATATGTATATATATACCATAATTACCATAATAAGAATCATAAAAAAATATTCATGGTAAGTATATATACAACATAAAATAAAAACATTTTGTATCAGGCATGTGCCCCAGATAATTAAAAGTGAGAAATAAATCCTTTACCTAATGTCTTGAATATATTCATACACATTCAAACCTATTGTATAAAAAATATTGTTTTATTATAAATATTTCACATATTTTTTTTATATTTATAATAATATATATTTTTATCCATAACATTTTATCACCAGTTTAAAAACAACTATTTGTTAAAATAAATTTTTAGGGTGATAATTCCATTGTTGGTCATGTATATTTTTTTCAGTAATTTTTATCCTTTTAATTTTATTATGGTTCTATGATATCAATAATTTTATTTATGATATATATATTCAATATATATATAAATATTGATTCCTCCATTAATTTTATATATGGAAATATGAATTACATCTTTAATGGAGACGTTAGGATGTTTGTATGAAAGAACACAATTTCAATTTCCCTGATGGATGTGATAGAAGAATGTTAAAAATAAATTCAATGTTCATGAGTATTTTTAATATCATAAAAATATTATATATGCATTAAATAAATAATTTTTACCATACTCTTAAAAATAAAATGAATTACATAACATATCAGTTTGTGGAGTTAGTAGTCTACCTGAACACATTACTGACCTTATCATTTTTCAAAGGATTAAAAGGTAAGAATATTTATGTGATATTATATTTTTTGTAAGTATAATTATTTCCTATCTCTAATAAATATTATTTAACTCTAAAATGTTATACATCTATTAAAAGTGATGATGGAAAAGGAATTTTATCAGTTTGTGAGGCAGTAGAGGACCATACACATGATCAATGGATTTGCTTTCCATTTTATGGAAGATGATAGAGATATAGATAATTATACATTCATAATAACATCTCAACATTTTTTTAACATTTTAGTTATTATATCATAATATTTCAATATTAATTTTGGGATATGGAAGAAGAAACAAAACAAAAATGTTTGGTTAAGAACAATGACTCTTTTTTAGAAAACCTTCATTAGTTTGAACCAAAGTACTTCATAAGAGGGTTTTCTAGTGAATATTAGGCCTCCATTAAAATGGTATGGATATAAGGATAGTATTTTGGAAAGGATTGGGTGAACCCAAGTGCATTGTGTGAGTAATCTGGAGAGGATAATGTGTTCTCTTTTATAAGTGGGAGAGAAGAAATATATGCCACCTTTGAAAATATATTTGTATTAATATATTGTACACATTAAAAAAGGGTAAAAATGTATAATTACATTATTATAAATAAGGTAATATTGATATATTTAAATAAAATAGCAGTTTGACAATTTTTAATTCATTTTTACAATTATATTTTTTGTTTAACCTCCAAAAAAATCTTTTTAACCTTATCCATAAAAAATAATTCTTAATGTTTTTACTATTCATTATGAAAAAAAATTAATTTTTCATAATTTATTAATTAAGTTAATTAAAAATATTTAACACACTTTTAAAATTTCAATTAATTAATGTGTACAATTTATACAAGAACTTTGACTAGAAGACACAATGAAAAAGTGGATTTCCAAAAAAGTACATTTTCATAACTATAAAATGTAGTCATATCATGATTCAATATTGAATTTATTAAAATGATATGAATTATTTGAATTGTAAAATAATTTAAATGAAATTTATTTTAAACCATTTAAAAAATTACTCATTTTAAATTCTTTTAGTGAATATGATGTTTTTTTAAAAATCATTATTTTACACAATTCATTAAGAAATTATTCATTCTATAAAATTATAAAAAACACCCGTTAAGATAATTTAGAAATTTTGTTTCCAAAAAATATATTTAATTTTTAAAATACATTTTACAAAATGAAAAAAAATATATTTTATTATTTTTTGACAAATAGAAATGAAAATTATTCTTTGAGAAGAAATACATTTTCGATGTATATAATGTAATTAAAAAAATAGTGTAAATATTAATAAATACATTTTTATTTACATAAAATAATTATAATTAATTTGAAAAAAATTATAAAAATAAATTATGAACATATTAATAGTGAAGTTATAACCACCATGTTTAAATAATAATATTTTCAGTATGTTTTTGTTTTCTAAAACTCATTGTTGTGTGTAATAAATGTTATTAAAGAAAATAAATTTATTTATAAAAAAACAATAAAATAATAAGTCATAAAATTCTCAAACCTGTAAATTATTTATTTTCAAAGAAATTGCATCACACTAATACAAACAAATGATGATACTTATATCACATTATATCCTCAGGTTCCCATATATCTTCCACATGTTTGTGGATTTACCATAAAAACATTAATAGGTGAGTGGTATTATTTCGCAAAACATTTCATCAATGATGAAGAACCTCTGTTTTTTGTCGATCATACAAAAAATTAATTTATTATTGTATGACCTCTAATTTCAGTACATTTTATGATCATGTATGTTCTTTGGAATGCTCAAAATTGTTGTTCATATGAAAGGATATGGTATCAAGGGATTACATGGATGTTCTGTTGAGTTTCAGAGATGCTAGGCCCCAAAAATTCTAGTTTGGGTGGATTGGTATTGGTACATGGGTTGTTGTTGATGCTCCTTTCCATCACAGAGTCTAACAAATGAAAAAGTGGAATACCTTAAGCACAAAGAGATTCATCCTTTAAAGAACAATAAAAATTTATAAAGGCATGAACAAGGAACTCTATAAGCATGGGTCACACAAGTTTCATTATGGTTGCCCAAGTATAATTGCACGCCACATATGGGTCGCGCAAGTGACTTGTGCGCCCTATTCATTTTTATCCCAAGGTCCTCAGATGACCTGTAAATACCCCTTGTAGGACCCCCATTTCGCGGAAGAAAAATCCAAAACTCAGATTTAAGCTCTGGTCACCCAAGTCTTCGTCTGAAGACTTCCGAACACATTTAAGGAAATTGTTTACCAAGAATGGAATCTCTTAACAGAAAGAATAAGGACTAAGTATTAAAACACATAAATACTTGCGTGCCTAAGTGTCCGTCCGTTAAGGGAAGTGATGATACTTGCGCGCCACCTTTCCCTCTCAAGGAAACTTCTGTGCCACTCATCTGAATGCCTCTAGGGATGATACTAAGGGCTCCAATATAAAGTCTCCCAAGTATCACATCACAGGTTCTTCATCACCCAAGTGAACTCATGTTGCGCAAGTTTACTTGCATGACAAGGACTTGTGCTCCCGACCAATACTTGCGCGCCTCCTTCCAATTCACTTCCTTTCTTTAAATCAACCTCTCCTCTTCAAGGACAACCTTCAAAGCCCTCTTAAAAGCCATTTATGGCATGATTCCTTTGATGGTTTCCTTATCTAAAAGGAATTATATGTAACATCTCTAAAAACCTCATGATTTACTTAACTTTATGTCACTATGGTTAGATATTTCCTTCATTCAACCTCGTCCTTTAAGATGATTAGTTCCCTAATATGGGCATCCCCTTTAATAGTAAGTCCCAAATTAAGAATCTTAATCTCTATAAAGCACAAATACCTTTATGAATCCTATTAATGTATATCCTCCTTAGGAATAAGCCCCAATTTCCCTTTAACTTTGGACCTCATTCTTAGGAATAAGCCCAAAGTTCCCTTTAACATTGGGCTTCCTTATCAGGAATAAGCCCCAAGTTACAAGTCTCCTTAAATTGAGCCTCGTTTTCAAGAGTAATTCCAAATAATAATTCCCTTTAATTGGTACTCCTTCTTAGGAGTAAGTCCCAACATTATTTTCTTTTGATTTAGGCCTCTTTCTCAGAAATAAAACCCAATCACAAGTCCCCCCCTAATTTTGGAATCTTCTTTAGGAATTAGCCCCAAGATAGAGTATCCAAATCTCCATAAAGTATGAATACCTTTATAGACCCTGCTCCCATTCTTATTTACTGAACTAAGTAAGGATATTTATTCACTTGGCCAATCACACATACATAAGCCATATATCATTCCTATAAACCACATATTTTGTGGCACAAATTGTCAGGTTTACTGATACCTCTTTTTTATCACATAGAGCATGACTCACAAGATCTTAGAGTGTAAAAGTAACCACAACACATCTATTTTGGGCAGTTAATCATATGTAATCCCCACACTTTTTACTCGAACTATGTAGACTTTTATCTCTGACTTAAATGTAGAGTGCGTAGGAAGCCTTTCTAAAGCTCAAGCCCATATCCCATTAATTATCATCTGTCCCATTTGAAGTTAAAATATATCTTTATTCCTGAACTACATGGGTTCTGATTCCTCTTTAAAAAGGATATGTATGTAGCCCATCTGCAGGAATGATCCCAATTATGAAATAATCCATATCCTTCTGAATGACAATAAACTTCAAGTTCCCCACTGACTGGATTTAAAACCAGTATAGTCATCATAATGATCATGATATTTCTATATAATGTATTGAAGGATACCATTGACCATGAATCTCCAATACATACGGATGATTCTCTATTATTGAAGAACCTCAAATACATATAAAAGATTCTCTAAATATCATACAAATTAATCAATTATTTCTAAATATAATGGAAAACTCATTCTCATACATGGTGAATTAATAAGGATTCATGAACATAACTTAAATTAATGAGAGAGTCTCGAAGTAGGAAATAATTCCCCCCAAAAATTTGTGATGAGCCTGACCTCCCATCCTCTCGAATGATGCAAATTATAATGGCTCATCGGTCCACAAGTAATGAGCACCTACCTTTGGAAAGTAGGCCCAAATGGATATAGAATCATTGGATGTTTCCGGTACTATGAATAAACCCGTTAGAAAATTATTAGAAATGTATGAACCTTAAACAAACAAGGTCATCCCCATTTCAAGAAGAAACAAAAATGGTGAACCCAAATTGAATCGTTAACCCAGTTAAATGATGTTTTACGTATTTGTTAGGCCCCTATTTAACTCAATATGAGGGCCAAAAAAGCAAACAATAACATATGTGCTCATCCAAAAGATGTAGTGGATGAACTTATCTTAATTATGTATGTTATATAAAACAGACACTCTTTTCAAAGATCTATCTACATTACAGAAATGGATTCTCTAATGTTCAAACCTATGAATGCCTCGACCGCTACTCCTGCTGGATCCTCGTCCTCTCTGAGGATAACATAACCAACTCAGCGTCTTAAATGTCGGGTCTCAAATGCACTGATTAAAGAATACCATCATCATGGTACTATTCTGACTTTGGAGGCCGCTCGACAAGACCCCCATGTTAATAATTTACCTTGGTTGTCCAGACAGGGATGACTAGTGGTCATGAAGCAGGTGGTGCCAACCACAGTTTCCAACCATTTTGGGTTGTTATCCCTGGAACACAATCACCTATCCCTCCCATATTATGAAGAGGTGAATAAGAAGGTCACGCAAGGACTAAATTCAAGAAGATAGGAGTCCTTACTGAGGGCTCCCAACAACAATCATCGCCAGACTCATGCGGAAATGCACCCTCAACATGATGAGGGTATCACCTTTAAGGGTTAGGCTTAGGTTTTTCAAACCCGAGCACACAAGAAGAACTGTCAAAGGCGAAATATGGTCAACAGGGAGAAGATTATTACTTCTTCCCCCTCTGTAGAATTCTATCAATCCAACATGATGGAAAAAAATAAATGGGCCTATACACACATCCGTCCTAATGTTACTACCCAGCAGACTTGTCTGGAAGTAACACACCGATACCGCTAGGCAATTTCGATGGAGTATTATAGGTAGGCATATACACCTGTTTATAATTCATCAGCTAGTCAGCAGGCACATCTGACTGCAACCAAAGATACTAGCCATTCAAATGTGGCGGGGAACAATCAGCAGACACATACACCTACAATTCATCCGGCTAACCAACAGTCTCATTTGGTAGCACCCGGAGATTTGAATTGGAAAGATCCAATGACAAGTAGGATGCAGACACAATTTTCTACCCCCACACATGAGTTCTATCAGAATTCACTAACAGGAAAAGGAGGATAGGAGCAGGAATACACACCTACTCCAAGCACGGAATGTACGTATATTCCAGTTCCAGCAGCTGAGGTCACCATGCAAATTCTGATAACGGTGAAGGAGAAGGAGCAAATCCCTACCCATATTCTAGATGCCTGTCAGAATATTATCACAACTTCAGCAGCATTACAGGGAAAAATCACAAATCTATCCCTATCAGTGGAGAAACACATCAGAATATCACTCCAGAATAGATACACACCTCTGTCCTAGTGCAAGATGGTTGTGGGGCATACTCCCCCATGTCATATGGACAATCAAGTCAGGCACATACACCCAATTTGAATGGATATAATCAGCATAACCTGACCATTTTTTATGAGAAGGCACATACACCTTCCCATAATAACCACTTTCATTAGAAAGTGGTTCCCAAAGTGAGTAAGAAGCATTTACGAAAAATACACATCCAACACAGTCAAGAAATCAAGATCCAATCTATAATAAGGTCTTTCTTGATGCTGGTGTTCTTGAAGCCCTCAGACAATTATCTATTACAACTCAAGATTCTACTCTCTCATTTCCCAATAGTGGGAAAAATAATTCCAAAGGACTTCATTAGACACTTCTTCATGAAGGATTGCCTCATGATAGTTCAGTTGATCTTTAAATATCATCTTCATATTAGAGCCACAATAACCCTCTACGTGGCCAAAAGACCGAGGTGCAAGAGGTTTCATCTCTTGCTGTAACCTACCATGGTGGTCCTCCCCATGATGATGAATTTTTCTGTGAAAGTCCTCTCAGCAGTAGTAATGCGCATTTCCTAGAAAATTCTTCAAAGGACAATGCAGTAATAAGTAATCCCTCTTATATCGAGGCACTTGAAAATTTCAAGCTAGTCATGTATGATGCTTTTCCACTAGTAGGTGAAATGATTTCTCAATTATAAGATTTCCCGGGGTGTATGTCATTCTCCAAACCACCCATGGGTCATTCATATTCTAATATGATTAATGGATTCTCTACCAATCTTATTGAATCTGATTAAGCAACAAAGAAGCACTAGATTTGGTCTAATCAGGTAGAAGAATCTTCATCGAATGATAAGGAGGATGTTCTTAATATGAGAAAACAACTGGTGAAAGGTGAAGTACAAGTCATTTTTTGTCCTTTGGCTGACTCTCAGTATGATATTCCAGGGATGTTGATGGATGATTGTATTCACAATATTCGTATTGACATGTGGAAAAATATTTTTCAAATAAAAAATAAAATATTATCTTATGATGAATATGAAAATCATGTTAAGAAAATAAAAGGGTTACAATGCCAAATTGATTTGGAATCTCTCTCAGTTTCCTGACATCCAATAGTTGAAAAGCAGTATAGAGCCCATCAGCGTTCATCCCTTGGTGCGTTGAAACGATTGTCCTAGTTAATTATCAATGACCCATATGGTATTCATATCAGGGGATGGGGTGTTCATGGTTCACTACATTTCACTGTACTCTCTAATCAACAAAGCGCACCAAAAGTGGTCTCATGCAATGTTATTGCCACGGCTGGGCATAGATACCTGGTTTTGTGTGTAATCAAAGGCTTTCCCAAGAACATGCATTAACTAGTTCTTCCCAAAGTCATCCATATAAAGAAAAAGTTTTCGAATTACTCTTGTATCAAGAAAATTAGAATATCTAACATGCTTCTCATTTAGAGAAGGCACATCATCGGGTGACAGAAGTGTCAGAAATAATCCAACGGTCATTTGAACTAGGTGATTTGAGTGGATGTAGGTTGATGCATCCGACCAATTTCAAGACTAAAGTCTACAAAATCAGGAGAGAATATAAGAAACTCTCACATGTAGAAGCTCAAGAGACACCTCAAATAGCCAGACTGGGGACTCTTTTAATCCAACCCTCAGGATCAACAGATAGGATCTGAGGAGTTGAGCAGGAACATCAGAAACAACCTCAGTCCACAAGACTAGGGACTATTTCAAATTCTCAATCTCTTCCTCAATGAAAGTCAGACTTCTCTCAATTTGGGATGAAGCCACAAGAGGAATGCAGATATAAATTATCAAGAGCTCCCCTCAAATTACTATTCATCAAGAAGTTCCTTAGGGATCAACTCAACAAAAGACAATGTCTCATCAAGGACATGGGAGAAGAAAGTATCACAGAAATGACGATAGAAGGGATGAAATACGTTATGCCTCAATAAATGTCATCAATGCCATTTTCACCGATGCCCAAGAACATGAGGCTCACTCAGGGGAATCAGATGAAGATGTTCCATTTCAAGAGATTGTATGCACTGAAACTAATGAGGATGTTGTGCTTACTCGGAATCAATGACTTACCCAGAATTTAGGTATTCCTTTAAATAACCAACTTCCCCCTCTCAGAAAGGGGTCCAACAAGGAGAAAGTAAAAAAGTCAGGTTACCCCTTACTTTGGAGAAGGCCATTCACTCTCATTAGAGGAAAGGTTCACATAGTAAGAAGAAGAAATGAAGGAATTAAGGGGGTTAAATGCAGAACTACTTAAAGGTAGTCTTCCTCATAAGCGTGATGGAGTCATTCAGTCAAGGGAATTTGTTGCAGCTACTAGGATGGATCAAGAATGTTATCCTTTAGAAGTACACCCTCAAAGGTCTAAACCTATTGGTCATGTGTAACAACAACCGGTAGTTCTACCATCAGTTGCAATACAAGTCACCACACCTGTCAAAACTCCAGTTCTTGCACTTGCACTGGTCTAAGCTCAACCAGATGTTGATAAAAAGTTAATAACTACCATTTAGTCATTAAAAGCTCAGTTGGAAGCTATGGAAGGAAAGCATGCACCATTTCAACCATAGAAGATAGCTTACCGTGAATGGGTTGACGCAATTCCTCCCCGGTCAAATTTTGCGAGTAACACATTCCCAATTTTTAATCGTTTGGGAGGTCCAAAATAATACTTAACTCATTTTTTTTTCATTGTGATCCTATGATGAGATCTCCTCAACAACATGATGAATTTAAGATCTGGTGTTTTGTACAGTCATTACAAGGACCTGCTTTTGTCTGGTATACAAGCTTGCAATTCTGGTCAATTACTGGGTGGGAGGATCTACGTCAAAAATTCCTCCATCAATTCAGCTCAACATTGCCAAATACAATAGTTTTTCATCTTAAAAATTGTAAGCAAAGGGAAAATGAAAGAGTTTCAGATTTCATTGCTCGATGGAAGGGATTAACATATTCCTAAAATTTAGCACTCCATCAAGAAGAATTGTTTCCAATCATTGGGGAAAATTTTCATGATGAATTATGTACATCGTTGATCCCTGTAAAATACACAGGAGGGTTTCGAGAGCATACTTCAATTGCTCAATAGATTGAAGACTCTATTACAAATACTATGGCTAAAACTAGTGTAATTCCATCAATTCCAGGAAAGAGAATGGGTAATGCAGAGACTTCTATAGTTACTCTTAAACAAGTACATGTACCTGCTTCCACTTCAAATCCTTCGTTATATCGAAGGGATCCGACTCCCGAGCATTAACAAAAATGGTCGACTCATCAAAATGATCAAAGATATCAATGGTGGAAAAAATTTGATGATTTGAAGAACAAAGTTTATTCTTTCGGGAATGAACAAGTTCCTGGCTATTTAATCTTGGCTATGGAAAATAATATGGTTCAGTTGCCAAGGCCCAAAAGGACAAATAAGGAAGGAGATAAAGACCCCCCTAAAAATTTCCCCTTTCATCAGATGTGGTGGAATCTAATTCATGAGTGTTTTTTCTTCAAAGACATGCAAAAAAAAGATGGTGGGATATGGATAGGTAAAATTGAAAGGTTTTTCAGCCCAGGTAGCATGTTTTACTGCTACTGATCTAGAAGAAGAAGGTGAGTGGCATGAAGTCAAAAGCAAAAATGTGCAGAAATATGATGATTGGATGGTCTGGAAAATGATTAACCTAAATCATTCCATTTTATGAACGCAATTGAATCAATCAATTGTGTCTTTTACTATGAACACCACAACAAAACCCACTTCATCAGAAGGAAAATATTCAATGAGGAGGCATAATTCAAAGAAAGAAGAACAGTCAGAATAAGACGAGTTTGTGTCAAAGCCTAAATTGTCTTTGACTCTGGTAGATTTTATGCCATCTACTTCAAAAGTACGGGAACCACCCCACCAAATGGCACAACCTAAATTGGCTGATTAGGTAGATTCTTCATCAGATGAAAAGTTGATCTTTTGTTTTGTTAACATGATTCAATTAAGAAATACTTATGCCAGTCACAATTTTGATCTTGATGAGCCAAAGTTCCTTGTATCAAATAGAGGAATTAGAGAAAGTTCTAGAGGCCTAGGATATAGAGGAAGATGTGGATATTTCATAATCCACTTCTCCAATCATACCCCTTTTAGAACTGTATATGCAACCAAAACTCATGGCAAGGCCCTTCAACGGGATCAATATAAACATGAAAGTTCTTCCACACATGGAAGATTTGGTACTAACACAGTTATTTTGGAGGATCAGTTAGAAGTTACACCTTCTTCCTCTCATCATGTAAATAGACCTACTTGGTCTAATATTCCAAATCCTAGAGTATTTCCAACTCCTACCCCAATACAAGATGCATCTACTTCCAAAGCATCAACTTATAAGGTGCCTGCAAAACCACATGTTCCTGTTGGGAAACGTAGACCTTTGGACTAAAATTATGATTTCTTGAAACATTTGGCCAATGTACTGGCCATGTTATCAATTTTGGATGCCTTGAATCTATTAAAGGATCTTTGGGAGGCACTCATTGAGGCTTTTTCAAGTCCTTGGGAAATTGAAACTGAAATTGCTGCAGATGAAGTCTAACATATAGAGAATGATCCTGTAGAATGCCATACAGTGATATCTTTTACAGACAAAGATGAATATGATGTTGTGCCTGGACATATCAGATCTTTGTATTTATCCGGTAAGGTTAGTGATGTAGATATCCGTTGAGCTTTTATTGATAATGGCTCGAGAGTCAATCTCATTCCTATTCATACACTTCATCGATTGGGCCTCATCGAATCTAATTTATCTCCTTATACTTTGATGTAGCAAGGATATGATAAAAATGAACAAGAACCTATGGGCAAGATTACACTTATAAATTAGTTTGGAGACCTTGTATCCAATTCAAATTTCATGGTAGTTCATCATGACACAACCTTCAATATTTTTCTTGGAAGTCCTTGCCTACATCAACATGCAGCTATACCTTCATCATACCATCAATGCCTCAAATTTTGTTTTAATGGTAAAATTGGGACATTGTATGGTGATAAATCCCCATTCGAAACATGTGAATCTCATTATATCGAGGTAGAATTATATCACATGGAAGGGAAGGAGAAATCCACGTCAAAGGAGTTTGTGACAATTAATGCTCCATATGGTTTGGAAAAGATTCTAGTAAACCCATTCATATATGTGAGTATAGATTATGTGTTGCCTATCAGTCAAATTGACAGGATAGACCCAACTCCCAATACTCTTATGGAAACTTCCATAATGTTAGTTATGACAACCATGCTAGACAGCATGGTAAAAGTTACTGATTCACCTGACAATGATGAAAACTCAAATAGAGATGTCTTCATTTCATCCTCTGAAATCAAACAAATCTATACATCATCAACCAGGCCAGAAGAAGTTATAGAAATTCCAGAGATGAATGATGATGTTGATTCTCAATCCATCATCTCCTCTATATCACCTCAGAAAGACCCTTCATCATCATTAGGGTAAGAAATGGTAGTCTCTTCTTCAATATGTTCAAATTTTAACTTCTCTCCTAATCAGGGAAATTCTACTTCATCATCTACTAGGAAAGTAGAAACAAATGAAGTGACACATATTGAAGAAGAAGAGGACGATATCAGGGATGATCCTCTAGCATTTGAAGAGGGTATCTCTAACACTGTGGATGAACTTAGAGAAATAAATCTGGGTACAAAAGAAGATCCACACCCCACTATAATTAGTGCGGCCATGAATCTTGAAGAGCAAGAAATGTATACTTCATTTTTAAAGAAAAATAGAGATGTTTTTCTTGTAATTATACAAAAATACTAGGTCTTGATCCATATGTTTCTACTCATCATTTAGGTTTTCCAGATGAACATCGAGGATTCAAGCAAGCCGCAAGAAGAACACAACCATCTTATGCCTCCAAAATTAAAGTTGAAGTGGATAAGCTCATGAAATCTAAATTCATTGGAAATGTTCCATATCTCAAATGGCTGGCTAATATTGTCCCTGTGAAAAATAATAATGGAAAAATTAGATTTTTTATTGACTTTAGAGATCTTAATCGGCATTGTCCCGAGGATGATTTTCCCGTTCCGATCACATAACTCTTAATTGATATAATAGTTGTCTATGAAGAACTTTCCTTAATGGATGGATATTCAGGGTATAATCAAATCTGAATGGCTCCAGAATATGAAGAATCTAAATCCTTCAGATCCCCTCAAGGTGTGTTTTACTATTAGGTAATGCCCTTTGGCCTGAAGAATAGAGGTGCAACATATCAATGTGCCATGCACCGTATCTTCAAACCCTTTTTAGGGAAATGTTTTGAATGTTATGTGGATGATTTGGTGGTTAAATCCAGACAACGTTCTAATCACTTGGATGTTTTTAAAATCATACTACACAAAATTAGACAACATAATTTGAAGATGAACCCCTTGAAATATTCTTTTGGGGTAACCTCAAGAAAATTATTCAGCATTATTATATGCCATCGTGGTATTGATGTTGATCCTGAGAAGACAAAATAAATCCTTGGTATGTCAGCTCCTAGAAATTTGAAATAATTAAGAGGACTTACAGGACACATGGCCTATATTTGGCGTTTCATCGCCAATCTGGTAGGAAAATGTTTACCCTTAACCAAATTAATGAAGAGGGGAGTCACCTACCAGTGGACTGAAGAATGTCAAGAAGCATTTGATATCCTCAAGAAATATTTCTTGAGTCCACAAGTATTAATTCCACCTGTTGAAGGAAGACCACTTATCCACTATGTGACTGCTTTAGAGTGATGATTGGGTTCCTTCCTTTCCCAAAAGAATGATAATGGTAATGAAAACAGAGTTTACTATCTCAGTCAAACTATGATTGAGGCAGAAACATGATATTTAAGTACTTAAAAGAGAGACATGGATTTAATCTTTGCAGTTAAAAAATTGAGACAATACCTGAAACATCATGAGGTTCAATTGGTATCTCGTAATATCCTTCAAAAATTTATCCTTAGTCGTCCAGTGCTTACATGACGTCTTGCAAGTGGGTAGTTATTTTGTAGGAGTTTGATATCTAGTACGTGTCTCAAAAGGCAATAATGGGACAAGCTCTAACTGATTTCCTTGCTGAACATCATTTATTAGAAGATATATATTCATATTTTTTAACATCATGATGAGGAAATATTATCTATTTAATATAATCCTCAAACATGGGAAATGTACTTTGATGGTGCTTCTAGAATTCCAACAGGGAAGAAATTAGAAGATCCTAAATTCAACAAAGTTGGATTAGGAATTGTGCTTATTTCCCCCCCGAAAAGGAAGTGCTACCATATTCCTTCTTATTGTTGGGAGGAGATAAAAACAATGAAGCATAATATCAATCTCTCATTGCAGGATTGGAGTTGGCGCTTCATGCACAGTTGAATCACTTAAAGGTGAAAGGTGATTCGGACCTGGTAATCAAAAATGTCAATGGGGATAATGCCATCAGAAAAGAAGAGTTAATCCCTTTGTATGATTATGTCAGAGAGTTAATGGCGGAATTTCCTTTGGAACCAACATTTTCTTATGTCCTGCAATCACAAAATGCTCAAGTTGATGCACTAGATAATATAACCACAGCTCTCATAGATCCAAATCGGGACGAAACAATCATCAGTATTTCCCACCGTCATACAGTTTCACCTTATGTTCATATCAGAATAGAGGAAATCAATGAAATTAGTCCCATTTCTGAACCATATGGTCATACTATAGGATGGATGACACCTATCAGGAAATACATTCTAAATGGAACACTCCCACCTGATAGAGCTGGGAAAGAACATGTCTGGAAACGTGTGGTCAATTTTACTCCTTACGATAGTCCAGATCACCTAGAAAAATTCTCTACAAGCGACGTTTTGATGGAATTCTCTTCATATGTATTGATGGTGAAGAGACAATGGTTTTCATGAAAGAAGTACATGCAGGAGTCTATGGTGCCCACCATTTTGGACATAGACTGTCTGATCATGTTCAATGGCTTGGATACTTTGGGCCTTCAATGATACAATACTGTGTTGATTTCACTAAGAAGTGTTATTCTTGTCATGTATATTCCAATTTCATTCATCAACCCTCAGAGTTGATTCATAGAGCTAAATACTCATGGCCATTTTCCACATGGGGAATGGATGTAGTAGGACCGTACCCTTTAGCTACATCCAGGCAGTTTAAGTATATTCTTACTGCTACTAACTTATTTTCCAAATGGTCAGAGGAAATACATCTTAAATAAGTTATTTCTAAATGAATTGTTAGCTTCATAATGTCTATCATCATTACTAGATTTGGTGTCTCTCATACCATATTGACAAAAAATGGCACCAAATGCTGTTCATCTGAGGTAATGAAGTTTTATCAAGAATACAACATCAAATCCAACCATTCATCTCGGTATCATGAAGCGGCCAATGGCCAAATATAAGCCTTCAATAAGACTCTTTCAAACATAATGCAAAATATGGTTTATAAAGATAATAAATCATTTCCTGATAAAAATTTTCATGCATTATGGGCTTAGCGAACCACCACCCTCACTGCTACATGGTCAACTCCATATTCATTTCTATATGGAACAGAAGTAGTCTTTCCCATTGAGGTTCAATTACCATCGCTCAGAGAAGCCATTTGTGATTAGTCATCTATAGATGAACAATCTCAAAATTTATTGGATGAATTGGAAGAATTAGATGAAAAAATATTGTGCACCATGCACCACATGGAAGTTTATCATAATAAAATAGCATGGGCATTCAACAAAAAAGTTCATCATCGTTCATTCATTCAAGGAGAATTGGTATTTGTCCTTAGGACTCAAATGATACCAGGGAAGAAGCCTCCCAAGCAAGAGCCAAAGTGGGAAGGACCTTATTCAACACATAAGGTCTACTCCAATGGAGCTTATTCTTTAATCTCAATGGATTAAGAACTCATCACGACTCCAACCAATGCAAGATTCTTGAAGAAATATTTTGTGTAACACAAATACACTTTCATCCAACAAGACGTTAAACTGTGTTGTGGTAGCTACATGATGCTAAATTGTGCAGCGCTGGTCCTTGCACATGACCTTAAACTATTTTAGTCCTTACTGCAAGACTTTAAACTTCATAGTACCCTAGTCCTTACTGTAAGAATTTAAACTGTATAGTCCCTTTTGTCCTTGCTATAGGACATTAAATTGTTTATCCCCACATTCGTCCAAAATGAGGTTAAACAGTGTTCCCATTGTCATTATACATGACGTTAAACTATAGATATTCGTCCTTCATGACATTTAAACTGTGAAAAAGTCACTAAATACATCATACATGATGTTAAAACGTGCATACGTCCTACATGACGTTAAACTGGGAAATGTTAGGGTTGTTACTACCTCTTGTTTCTCACACTGAGCATGACTCACATGAGCTTAGTGTAATTTTCAACCATAACACCAACTGGTCCAGTAACCATGCGTAAGTCCCAACACCATTTTTAGGTCATTGTCCTAAAGTACAAGTTGATCACTAATTCATTTTCAATTGAACTACATGGAATTTGATCATTTCCTTCTAGGTTGGGTATGTAGGAAACCCCCTAAGGTTCAAGCCCAAAACCAATATCTTCACATCGGTTCACCTTTGTCCCACATGACGTTAAATTGTGTAAGTCCCTTTTGTCCCTGATACATGACACTAAACTGTGAAGCACCATATTCCTTGCTATATGACGTTAAACTATACAGTCCCCCATTGTCCCGTGCCTGAGATGGAATCATCATTGACATTGATCACCAATCATGTCATATTTCAATGACTACGTGCATACATGGAAATTCCCAAACCTTTAATCTTAGGTCAAACCATCATTACACTAATGTACCCTTTTTACCCTTCACTTGTAAGAAAAAAATCTGTATATAGGGTAGTTAAAGAACTATGTATGGCTTGATTCCCATACTTATGGGATATATAGGAACATTCGAGCGTCCCTCGAATCCAGCCCCAAGTCTTTGGCCCTAACCCCAAATTCCACTTTCAGTCCCTTGGAAGAAAAGCCCCCCCTTTGAAAACATGAATATGGTATGAAAAACCTAGTCATCATTCACATCAGGTTTATAAAACACACAATGTGTATTCCACACTATGGTACGAGCTCTATGAAACTAAACTAAGATCTCCTACATTGTTGTCCCACATGACATTAAACTATATTTTCAAAACTACTTATGGATTTGTTCCCATCCTTATTGGATACGTAGTGAAGTCCATTACCTCAATTCATAAACCAAACACAAAATGATTATTGTTAGCATTGGTATGTGTATCTCCTTCATGCATTAGACAGTGCCCATTTTGATGTGTCTTACTCCTAAACTTAAATACATTCCAATCTCCATAACCCTTTTCTTGACTTATAGTCACAAAATGTCTGATACCTAAGAGTTATTTTTCTTGACTACGCAGCATGTTCCATTAGGCGGCCTTGCATAAGTAGTCTATATAATGGACCTATCAGCCAAAAGATGCTATTATTTGACAATGTATCCAATTCCCTCAAGTGTCCTTTCATAATTTAACCCCCTAACAGGTTTTTTCAAATAGTGGTAACTTCATTCTCAGGAGGAAAAACTCTTTTTTTCTTGTTGGTATTAACGAAAATATGTAGGGATCAACAAAAATAGCCATCCTTAACATATTTGTCCCATACTCTTTTTCATGATTTGAAACTATTCATGTCTATGGTTTATATTTCCCTTCCCTATGTTTGTGTCAGACCTTCGCAGGAGTGTCATTCATCCAATTCTTTGAGATTCTTTATTGAGAATATCCTCTCCATATTCAAGTATCTTTCTCCATACAACAAACTCTATGTTTTGGAAAATTTGAATCTCCATAAACTTCCACTACATGGTTAGCCGTAGAAATGTAAAATTTCTGAGAGTTATTTTCCCTGACTGTGCAGCACGTTCCCCTAGGTAGCCTTGCATAAGTATTCTACATAACGAACCATTCAGCCAAAAGATGCTATTATTTGACTATGCAGCCAATGCCCTTAAGTCTCCCTACATACTTCAACCCCCTAATAGGTTTATTAAGAAGTGGTAACTTAACTCTTAGGAAATACTTCCACTAATGCCCCTTAGAACTTTTTTCATATCAACCCTTAGATTCAAAATTTTTTAAGACATAGATTACATGTTTTCCCCCATACTTGAATGCGGTAATATGTTTTAAAACAAATTATAAAGGAATTGAGTCAATTTTAATCCATTTGGTCAAATATATTTTACCTTAAACAATAGCCTTTTTATGTACGACATGCATGACATTAAAATGACAAAAAAAGATAGGGTATTCATTAAATTGGAAACATGTAAAAGGAACTCTGAAAAAAAAAAGTTGAGTCCCAACTCACTAAACGTACAAATTGTATGATTTAAAAAATATTGAGCAACAAAAGATGCAATGTTTGGGGGTATTGTTTGTATAATCATAGTAAAAATCAAACTATGCTTACAAGGCCCATTGGTTTAGGTAAAAATTTAAAGCAAGTATCAAGAAAATGCAGGTACAAATAATTGAAGATGAAAGTGTTTTTCATTGATGCACAAGAGTTAGAATGAAATCCATAGACTAATGTCTCTTCTCTTTTTCAGGAATTACAAGATTCTTTAAAAATAACTCTTCATTTCATTTACGAGATCCTGAGTTTCATCAGAAACCACCTGGAATTCATTCATTCAAATGGATACAATAAGAGACGCAATGATACCTGCTGTTCATGGAGAAATTGTTAAAAGACGTTCATGAGTGCAGTTTGAGGAAATTTTCTATTGATCAAACTGTGACTATATTTCTGTCCAAGAGACTTGGAAGATGGATACATGGATTTGAGATTAGATCATTGGATGTAAAGAGCCATTGGAAGCAAATACCCTTTTCAGATATTGTTCTAATGTCATGATAGTTTTTTCTCCACCAACCGACATCGGAAAACATATCGGCCCATGGGTTTCCCATTTTCATATCTGCAAGGAAATGACATGGTGGAAAAATTTGAAAGTTTACACCATTGTTGCTGCTCCAAATTCATGAAATAACCGAAATAGAGGAGTATTAGTGCGGCTCCATCTCAGGCGTATAATTCTTCATATCTGGAACGTTGACTCCTTGCAGATGACCATGGCCATATAAAGGCAAGTAAATGCTCTGTGAAAAATTAAGATGATACTTCTTCAATTACTTGACCAAATCTAGGAGAGTGTTGTCACATATATTATAATAGTCATGGACAATGATGTTAATCATATCATAAATCTGTTTGTTAGCCAGTTCATCAGCCTATCAGATTCTTTTGGGAGCCATTGAATCTACACAAACATCAGATAATTAAATTTTAAGTAAGTTTATTTTCACAAAATTTGGGAAGAAATTAGAAAAAAATGGCTAAGGAATTAAGGTTCAGAAGTCCCATATTGGCACGTAAGTCCAAGTTGGTCACACAAGTTTTACAACACTAGTACATGCACACAGGTCAGAAACTCACTACAGAAGTGTGACACAAATAGAAGAACATACAAATGGAATGCCGAGTCACTTGCATGAACAAGATCCCACTTTTGCGATGAGAGAGAGGTGCTTTGAAATCCAGGTGCTTTTCATGAGTGTGGAACCCATATTTATAGGCGAGGTCGTATCCCTGCACACCGTAACCTACGCACCTCATACCTACGCGCCGCAGCTTGGGCGCCACAACACCTTCTGTCTCTTTTTCCTCAGAGTCAAATCCTCATTCCTTTTTTGGATCCGTCTCTAAGGGGGGACTTTTGTTGACGTTTCATTCCATCATAGAGTCTAACAAATGAAAAAGGGGAATAATTTAATCATAAATAGATTCATCCTTTGATGAACATCAAAAATTTACAATTGTATAAACAAAGAAATCTTTAAGTGTGGGTCGCACAAGTTTCATTATGGTCACACAAGTATACTTGCACACCACATATGGGCCGTTCAAGTGAATTGTGCACCCAATAGTTTTTTTCCCAAGGTCATCTGATGGACTATAAATAACCCTTGTGGGCCCCCCATTTCGTGGACAAAAAATACAAAAATGAGATTTTGGCTCTGGTCAACCAAGTCTCCGTCTAATGTCTTCCAAACACTTCTAAGGAAATTCTTTACCTAGAATGGAAACTCTTAAGAGGAAGAATAAATCCAAAGTACTAGAACTCATCAATACATTCACACCTAAGTGTCTATCCCTTACGGTATGTGATGATACTTGCGTGCTGCCTTTCCCTCTCAAAGAAACATGCACGCCACTTATCTGAAAGCCTCTAGGGATGATAATAAGGGATCCAATACAAAGTCGCCCAAGTATCACTTCACAGTTTCTTAATCTCCCAAGTGAACTCATGTCATGCAAGTATACTTGCATGAAAAGGTCTTTCATGCCAGATCAATACTAGTGCACCTCCTTCCAAATCTCTTCCTTTCTTCAAATCCACCTTTCCACTTCAAGGACATCCTTCAATACCCTCTTCAAATCCATTTATATCATGGTTCCTTTGTTGGCTTCCTTATCTGAATGGAATTCTATGGAACATATCTTTGAACCTCATGATTCACATAACTTTATGTCACTAAGGTTAGATATTTCCTTCATTCAACCTCAACCTTTAATATGAGATGTTCCTTAATCTAGTAATCCTCTTTTTTAGAAAGTCCCAAATTAAGAACCTTAATCTGCATAAAACACAAATACCTTTATGGATCCTGTTAATGGGAATCCTCTTTAGGAATAATCCCCAAGTTCCCTTTAACTTTGGGCCTCCTTCTTAGTATTAACCCCAAGTTCCCTTTAACTTTGGCCCTCCTTCTTAGGAATAATCCCCAAGTTACAAGTCTCCTTAAATTGGGCCCCTTTATCAAGAGTATGTCCCAATCATAATTCCCTTTAATTAGGGCCTCCTTCTCCGGAGTAAGTCCCAACCTTATTTTCTTTTGATTTGGGATTCCTTCTCAAGAATAAAACCCAATCCCAAGTCCCCCTTGATTTGGTCATCTTCCTCCGGAATAATCCCCAAGTTAGAGTATCCAAATCGACATAAAGCATGAATTCCATTATGGACCCTACTCCTGGGCTTCTTTCCGAAACTATGTCATGATATTCATTTACATGGGCAGTCACACATGCATAAGCCCTATATCATTCATGGTGACGACATCTTTCATGGCATAAATCGTCAGGTTTACTGATATGTCTTGTTTCTCACACCGAGCATGACTCACATGAGATTAGAGTGTAAAAGTAACAACGACACATCTCTTTTGGGACGTTAATAATTCATAAGCCCCACAATTCTTACACGAACTACATGGACTTTGATATCTGTCTTAAAAGTAGAGTATGTAGGAAGCCTTTCTAAGGTTCAATCCCATCACCCATGAATTCCCATCTGTCCCATATGACATTAAACTATATCTTAATTCCCGAACAACGTTGGTTCTGATTCCTTTTTGACAATGATATGTAGGTAGACCATCTGTGGGTATGATGCCTACTCTGAAATAATCCCTGTCCTTTTTAATGAAAATAAACTTCAAGTGCCCCACTGAGTGGCTTTAAAACTAGTATGGTCAACATAATTACCAAGATATTTCTTTATAATGTATTTAAGGATACCATTTTCTAAGAATCTCCAATACATATGAATGATTCTCTATCGATGAAGAACCTCAAATACATATAAAATATTCTCGAAATATCATATATATCAATAATTGGTTGCCAAATCTAAAGGAAAACTCATTTTCATACTTGGTTAATTAATAAGGATTTGTGAACCTAACTTAAATTTATGAGAGAGTCCCAGAGTAGGCAATAATTCCCCCCAAAAATGTGCGATGAGAATGAACTCACATCCTCTCGATGAATGAAAATTATTAAGCCTCATCGGTCAACAAGTAATGAGAACCTACCTTTGGAAAGTATTTCAAAATGGATATAGAATCATTGGATGTTTCTGGTTCTACGAATAAACCCATTAGAAAATGATTGGAAAAGATTGAACCTTAAACAAACAAGGTCATCTCCATTTCCAGAAGAAACAGTTGTGTGAAATCGTGTAGCCCAATAGTGTAAACTGTGTTCCTCATGCAGGTGAGTATAAGTGACCTACACGGGCTACACACAGTTTTCCCAAATAATTCACCAAGCCCTAAAATTTAGTGACACTTAATTAGTGTTTCTATATTATTTAGTGCTTTGTTGGATCATAGTTGGGAGAACAAAATGAGACAACCATACAATGAGTGGTTCATAAAGAGTGGTATTTGCATGGTTTTCGCACTGTTTGGATGGTCATAAATCCAAACCATGAAACCCAATTTCGAAGGGTGAACTATCCATTTTTCCTTAATGATATTAAAACCTAATTTCCCCCTTCTTTTATTATTCTCTATCCATAAGAGGTACTCCATTTATCATGTAGGTTCTTCCTCCTACCTCCTCTAGGCATGGTGGTATCTCATAGATCCAGACACTGATTCATACATCATCATTCACATTGGATCCACATCTATAAAATATAAAATCCTCTTGATTCATTTCCGAGATTCTATTCACCTCAATTGCATTATTTTAATCTAAGACCGTACACTCTATTTTTAGGGTGAATGATGTTTTACTTGATTTATAACCAATCTGACCAAATAAGGCCTCAATAATTGATGATTAGAGCATCCTAAGCATGAGGTAGGTGGTCTAAAGTGGTTTGAACAAATTTTTCTGAATTTATAATGTCACCATTGTTCTGTTCACTGGACTTTGAAATGTATCAACATAAAATTGATTTCATCTTTATAAATTATCATACACACATTGTTATATCCAACAAGATAATTATTATGAAAATAGTGGGTTATAAAGTTTAATATGGACACCCAATATGAGTTCAGATTTAATTTCCCATTCATAGTTAATTAATTAAAAATATTGATGGAATTATAATATTTTTTCATGGATTGTAAATGGAATTACACCTTTTAGGTAATTACACATTTGATTATAGCACATCCTAATTCAATGTTTAATCATTTATTTAATTTTACATGATTGGTATATTTACAAAATTTATATTTTGATATTTTGTGTTACAACTTTTTAACGTGAAACATGGTTGTTCTAATTAAATTGGTGTTTAAAAATTATATTTTTATAATAAAAAACCACGGACGAGGTGCACGATTTTCTAAACAAAAAACTTATGATTAGTGATTTAAATAATGGTTGTGCATATTTTAATTATTGTTTTCTTTTTACTTTTTGTTATTTATATATATGTGGAATGATTAATACATTACCAAAAAAGAATAACATAAATGGATTGTGCAATGGGCAAGGAACTCCTTGTAACCAATGGATTGAAAGGGGAAAATGCTTCTATGTTGGTTGACATAACATGACTCCTAAAATCCTTTCTCAAATAAATGAAATTGAATCAGGTGGTATGACCATGATACTTACTATATTTAAATAATCATGGATTATGTTAATTGTATTTAATGTAATGGGTTAAATGGATACACTTATATTTTATTTATAATTATAATATGTATTTAAATTCCCTTGGTTATATTTCATCTTGATGAATATAATGCATGAGAGGATTTTTCTCAGGGAAATTATTATAAATATGAATTTTATTTTAACATAGGATATATAATTATAGTAAGGGTTATTTTGGGAATGAAGATTCAAACTCCCTTACATTGTTTGATGTGTGTGACATATCACACAATTAACACCATTTGGATGGTGTAAATGACATAACACATCCCTTGTGTTAGGCATTGGCATTATGACACATCAACTATATCGAGTATTTATCATGATATCTCTCCATAATTATTTGATGTGGGTCAGGAAACCATTTTTCAAGATCTTGTATGATTATTTAGACTAGTTAGGGCTGAATGAGTTACACCCCAATCCACTCACCACCTAGTATTCTAGATGTATGATCACTTTCGTCAGCATATACTTGGTCTACATAGTTGGATTCAATATATAACTATACAAAATATAAATTATTAACATATATATATTTAATGATCTAACACTAATTATGGACTACAGTTCAAGAATGTACAACCCTAAAGTTTTCTTTTGAAACCTATGTTGGCCGGTCGTCATTTAATCATATTTTTTAATATTCATTATACCTGTATACACATGTACCTTATAATCATGGGTTAGATTTAGCTGAAGACATCAATAGTGGTGGCCTACTAGTATTTTATCTCCCAACCACCTCATGGATCCATTCCACTAGGGTACCTGAGAAGATCTCATATTCTCAGGCAATTAATTGTTTCTTCTATTGTTATTCAATTACCTAGTAGATATGAGAATGAGACTAAGCTAGAGCTTAAGTTGATCATGGAGATCACCCTCAGAAATTTTATTTATTTCCTTTATCTGTATATTACACTATATCATGTTTCATACTATCTTTATAATGTTTTGTTTTAATTTCCTTCATATGGACATTCATGCTTTATATTATATTGGTGTCGGGAATCACTTAATCAGTTTACACTATTCTTAGAGTGCTCTGTAATGCATTAAATAATTCTTCAACAGTTGTCTATAACATACTTTCTGATATACTGTGGTGCTACTCTGATCATGAGAGAATTATATACTACATAATAACCTCCTTAGACCAGAGAAGCTAGTCAAAAGCCTCTAGAATATGGGGATATGTGATTGAGGCTATCTGGAGACCATTCCAGCTATTAGATATTTATGAAGTCGGGCTGGTTTGTTACAATGTCTTATTATAGTTATCTTTTTTTCATTTGTCCTAAAATTTAAGGATGGTAGATATTTGATAAGTATTGTGTTTTTGTTTATTAAATAGGTGTTCTTGGTAGTGATCGATTTACAAACCATGAAAATTCCATGTGACTCAGAATGAGACATTTTTTCTTTTTGTTCACTATTATATTTGATAGTTATTTCCAATTAGGTGACTGGTGTATATTTGAATTATTATTACTTAAAAATAAATCGGGTATTTTCTTTTGTCCTTGTATGTTCATGAAGTAGAAATACATGTATCAGTATAGGTACATAAAGATACACATTCCATGCATATTCCATGACATATAGTATAATTGTAAACTACCTACTAATTGTGATTATGTGCCTCATGTTATAATTACCCTAGAAATTTCATATCATGTATGATATATAACTAATATTATATGTTTTTTACATGATTAGTCATTTCTTTATCATTATGGTTTTTATAACATGATTGTATGATTTATTTTCATGATAATCTTCTACAATGATTAGTTAACAACATGCCATGCTTCCAAATAATTTATTTTGGCATGCATATGTATCAGGATTTCATTATTACATAACATGTTCATATGTTATTACATAATGTTATAACATTACTATTTAAGAAATATATATATATATATATAATAGGTTGATATAAAACAAGAACAAATTTTAAGATGAATGGCGTATGAGAGGCTAATAATTTGGTAAAGATAACATCTATAATAAAATCATCAATAAGTCTTGTATATATCTTGAGACTATTGATAAAATTTAAAATTTATTAATGTTTATATTTCAATGTGAATTGGTTTCCGTTAAATGGGATATAGCCTGCATTCTATAAAGAGTATGGTTACTTTATAGATCGGGTGATAGAAACCCATATAATCATATAATTATAAATGATCATGATATATTTTTATATGGTTATAGATATAAAAGATGTCATATTTTCATTTGAAAATAATAAATTACCTATTTTCCTCTTACATGACTCGACCACAGTTAATCAGTTATGGTATTTTTGATTATTAGATAAATATTATTGACGATAATTTAAAAAATGTAACAATTGATGGATGCCTCTATAATGACATGTGATCCTATCACATGAGAATGATAATCCATGTTGTGACATTATAAAATTCACAAATAGACCCTTTTAGGTATATTGAGGAATAATTATTATGGGATAACCCTCTACATGTATTTCAAAACATTGATAATTAAACAAATATTAATGGGTAGAATTATGATGAACCTAGGTTGATTTAATCATACCATCATAGGACACCTTATCTTTTACAACATAGTATTATTAAAAGGAATTTACATAATAAATTTACTAAGTATGATGGGGTTTTAATAAATTACTAATGTTAACAAAATATGGATAAGAGTTACGTATTTTTCTTTGAGGTGATTGTTAAACAAGGTACTGTGTGAATTTTTCTTATAATTAAAACATTTTTGAGTTAAATATTTTAATTTCTTAATGATTGGACGTGAATATGTGTAATTAAATAAAATGAAAGGATAGGTGTTATATTTAGTTTGAACCCTCATGGAAGGGCAGTTTAAACATCTCCTTGAATTTTATTAGAATGAGAACGTGGGTAATCTGTAGGCCTTTTTTCTTTTTAGTAATGGATAGAGAGATAGGTTCCAGACCTAGTGAAACCTATTTGGTGTGACCCCATGAAAATACTTATGCTTATTCATTTTTATGGGGATTACCTGAGATAGGTATCACCATTAGTGCTTAAATTCCTTGATAAATGTTGTGAATTTTCTAACATATGGTTCCATTTGGGGGGTCACTGTCCCAATTAAGACGCTTAACATCCAAATGATAAACTAGTTTCGATGGGTGGTCATGGTTACATTGTCCTTTATTATTGTCATGATAAAAAAGTAATGCTTAGTTTCATATGGGTTGACATGTTTAGGGAATGTTTGAACACTTAGTAGGTTACGTGGCCTTATCTTCCTCCTTAATGGTGGACGACTTGGTATATATTTATCCAGGTTAATGGTTGGATGGGTAAATACGAACATGGGATAAGAAACATGTATTGACCACCACATACTAGGATACATAAAGAGGATCACCTATGGATATTATCTAGTGTATGGAATTTTTCTTTTGGGAACACTGGGTAGTGTGAATTAATTTACATGGTACCCATATAGTCTTTGAATGCTAAGGAAATTGGGTGAGTTAATGGAATTAGTTATCCTTGATCTATTGTGTAAATTCTTAGGTAATATCCATAATATAGTGACTTGTGAGTTTAAGGAATAAAATTCATTCCAATTTTTGATAAAAATTTCCATGAGGATCATCTACTTGGTCACATTTATCGTGTTAGTATTTTATTTCATGAAAACTGATATGATATATGTGGGAATGAAAAAGTGGAGTGTCACTCATTCTCTTAAGGTGAATATGATATAGAGTGGTTATGAGTGGCTATTATATCATTCTATATGATGACTAGGATAGTTGTAAGGTGGGTAGGGTCATGAGTTTTCTAGTGAATACATTCCCTTCTAAGTAGAAGGAACACAAACAAGGAGGATGATTAAAACTGGTCAGTCTTTGTTGAATTCCCTTGTTTCTTTCATGTTTTCAATCATGTAGGCCTCACACGATACCATGATCTTGATGTGGTTGGATGTGTATGTTAGATTTTGGAAATGATATTGGTTATTGAAGGAATTTGGTGGTAAATTTTTATAGATCACAAGAATAATTGGGTTGTAAAGGAATTGTGATCATTTAATGATGGTTATTTTGTAGGTGAAGCCTATATTCATTTAGGAGAAGTCGACACAAAATGGTATCAATGCTAATCCTTCCAGTTGTTGTGTATGTTCTGTTTGAAACCTTATAGAATGATTCATCTTTGATATGATATAAGTGAATCAAAACACCATGGTAATCATTGATATACTCTTAGTGTGATCTTATTTTGGTGAAAATCAAGTCCCCTTCCTTGAAATAATCTATTTAAACTATGAGAGTGTCGGTTGTACACTATGTTAAATCAAATGTTGTTGGACCCAATAAGTAAAATCTATTCTTGTTATTATTCTACATCATGGTTTTTAAGGAACCATTTTTTTAACTATGTGAAACATTTGTTCTCATGTAGTAACATATTGGTCAAACTCACAGACATCACCAGTTTCAGGACATGGCTAATGTTGGGTTCTATTGTATTTCATGAAATGTAGATGTCTTGGCTTTGGACTGAAATATCACCTTTAAATGTAAGAGTATACTCTATCTTGGATGTGATCCTCAATTATGATTAGTGATTATGAGGGTACCCCAAATCTCTTTCCTGCTCGGAGACGATTTTCAATGATTGATGAACTAAGTATTCTAGATTGAGTGTTATCTTATATTCGTGTTGAGGTAAGAAAGCATAAATGGATGTTTGGATTAAAACATAACCAAAAATTACAAACGATATATTGTATTCATCCTCAAGTTAAATATGAAATTCCATAGTATATTCCGTCTTGTTTTGGGATGTAATTTTGAGGCCATCTAAAATTAGAGTTTTTGGAATGGTCAGCAGGAGGTGTCTCGACATGTTTTTAAAATTCATGAGGAATTTATTCAGTGAAGAACAATTTTTGGCACGTCTTCTACTGGAGATGAGTGAAACAGGTGTCTACCAAGGATTTTTAGGAGAATCATACATGAAATAGATAAATTAGGATAGTATATAATAGACTCTATCAATAATTAAAAATAACTCAAGGGTGTTTTTAGAACTCTTAGGGCATTATTGGTAGGAAATTTAAATAGTAATGTTACCATAGATCATAAATGGTCCCTTCTTTTTGTTAAAACATATGGTGAGGAGCACCATATGGTACATGTTTAAAGGGGAGATAAATTAATTGTATTTCTAGAAAAATTGTCTTTTTTAGGCATCGTTTAAGTGTTTTTGTAGGAAAATGTGTGTTGACTAGATTTTTACAAAATTAAGTGAAACAAAGTTATGTAATGCATGGAGGTGCATTTGGAATTTGGGATTTTAATTTGACTTTTTGAATGAAAATAAATGACTCTTATAGGTTGGATGATGTTATTTTATCTTCTCAATGCTTCTGAAGGATGATATGTTCTATGATGGGGAGGTTTTAATGATGCATGTTTTGTGGCATGGGAGAATTACAAGGGAATTAGAAATTTTTCTTTCGATGGATGGGATGTTAATTGAGCAGAGGATTGGAACGAAATTATAAGATTTTGAAAGCCCAAAAGTGATATTTTTAGTGTTGGTTAAGGATATGATGGATTCCTCAGGTGTTCCATTTAGTTTAGGAGTTCAAGGACACAGAAACTACTCTTTGGGAGGATTGGTGAGGTCACATAGTTTGTCTAAAAATATGGATCCCACCATTGTAAACCATACACCCGGTGCAGGTGATAAGAAGTGATTTGCATGGGATAGGCTTGGTTTTCCAAAACTATCTTCTTATCCCGCACATTTAATTCCACTTAAGAAGTGTTATTGAACTATTTGGTTCATAGTTATCACATGGTGTAAAGACTCAGAAATATGAAGGAATTTTTTTTCCTAAATACATTGGAATTTTATGAGTCCGTGGTTTCTCTCGACACTTGATTCCGAGGCCCAGTGTGCCCGAAATCAATTTCTGAAGTTTATCTTAGGTACATGTAGTAAACGAACAAGCGGGTTTTTCTATCTTTTGAACTGCTACTCGGAATCAAAATCTGAGGGCACCTATGAACTCACAACACCGGTAATTACTTAAGGGGACCTTTACCGTAGTTGGGTTTGCACGGGATGAGAAGTTAAGATTGTGTATTAAATAATAAGAGAATAAAAATTGTGGAACAATTTTTATTTTATATCTAAGGTGGTTATATCCTACATGGGGGAGCTGGGGTGGGACCCACAAGCACCTAACTACCCATGTAAGGATATTTGGGAGGTGGGTCCCACACGAGCCCCAACATTTCACATTCCCTAAACTCCTTTAACCCCTTACATTAATTGTTAACTCCACCTTTATTTGAGTAACTCTTCATCTCCCCTCTCTTCCTCATTTATTCTTTCCAACACACACCTTAATTAATCTACATTTAATTAATTAAAGGGATTTGATTTTTGAATTTTGAAAAGCATGACATGATTAAATAAAATAAGGAGAAGCCTTATTTTATTTGGGGTTGGAAATTGTTGTGTGGGAAAATTTGGGGGAGAACTCTAGAATTTTGAAGAACATCTTCCTCAAAGAAGTAAAGTTCTTCTCCGATGAAGACGTTTCCTCTCGGCGAAGAACACACCCCATTCCTCCAATCTTTTATTCTTCATCTATGATAAGTGAGGAGACTCCACATTATCCTCATACTCTCTCTACTGACGTCTATGAATCCTCACCTCGTGATGCCGTCAATCGCGACACCGACGTTCGTCATCAATTGATGAGGTAGGGTTAATTGTTTCAATTATATTGAAAATAAAATTGTTTGGTTGTGCTTTTTGAATACTGTTCATTCATGGCTATGTGTTACATTCTAACGTGGAGGGCACGGGCCAAACGAACATGGCCTGACGACCCTCCTCTAGAACTTTATCCATCTGGAATTGGCAATCAAGGTGGGGAAAGAACGGCGCAGTCGCGCTATGCCGGAAACATGGAGAAGGAAGCCGGAACCGTCGTGCTGGCTGTGCTGGTGGAATCACGGCCCACATTGTGGCCTGCTTTGGCGAAAGAACTGGCTGGCCTGTCGGCAGGCCATGTGGAGCTAGACCGCAGTGCCAAGAGGGCACCACGCTGGGAGATTGGCGGCCTACTCGTGTGGGCCATGTGAGCCAGAAGGTCGACCGGTTTGGGAGGGCGGAACACTATGGCGCCGCCGGTTCGGGCAGAAGAGGGTCGCCCCCCCCCCCCCTCGGGACCATTCGGCCCGCCAGCCGAGCCAGCCACGCCGCACGCCTGACCAGCCTAGCCAGCCAGGCCGCACACCTGGCTAGGCCGTGCCCACCCGATCCATGCCCCGCCGGGCCGCGCCGGGCGGGGCTGCGCCTCATCGGACCGGGCCACACCCCTTTGGGCCAGGCCACACCCCTTCGGGCTGAGTTGCATTTCCCTTTGGACCAGTCTGACACCCTTGCTGAGTCGGACCTGTCAAACTAGGTTAAACCGACCCGTCGACCCACTGGGCTAAACGGGCCAGACCCGTTATTCAATTGAACGTGAATAACTTAAAGACAATTCATCTGATCGACTATCCATCAGCGAAACTATGATTATTTTGATGAGACGGCCCTTTTTAGATACTCTATGTGGGTTTTGGATAGCTTTGGTAAAAGGCCGGGTTTGGAACGAGCATATTTCCAACCAGGCCCCTGAAACGGAAAAGCCAATATCTCTCAGACCTGGCATCTATTTTGCGCACCGTCTGTCACGTTGAGTTCCTTTTGATGAGGCAAAACATCATGATACATAAACTCTGGACTTAGTGATATTTGATGTATTGACCCCCTTTTACTCATGGAGCAGACCCTCCCGGAATGGAGTACATTGTATGGGGGAACCCTAGAGCTGGCTACGACTGCGACGATGATGACGACTGTACTTGGATCCTATATGGGTTTGGCAGCGAGGATGACTATAATTAGATCATCCGTGGGTTCAGCAGTGAGGAAGACTGTACTTGGATCCTACGTGGGTTCAGCAGCGGTGGTTACTGTACTTGGATCCTATGTGGGTTCGGCAACGACGACTTCTGTACTTGGATCCTTCATGGGTTCGGTAGAGGAGATGATTCAGAGGCTACATCTAATCATCTCTACCCCTCTTCGTGAGTAGTATACCTGTGTGAGCTGATTCATGACTTTCAATCATTATCATTGGTATGATTGACTTCTTTCCTGTTTGGACTGGTTGTGCATGGGCTCGGAAGTTGGATTCATGCTGAGATTGATGACTTAGGTATATGTATGGGCATATACCTAAGTAGAGTTGGCTGATACTTTATGTTTGTATCTTTCCTTTGAGATTTAACCATTGTGGAACTTGGGAGACATTCGGGGGTCTCGGGGTCCCTACTGATTATCGTTATACTCACCCCTGCACGGACATTGACCACACTACGTTTTGTTGGTTGTAGATGATGGACATCACTAATCGTGGTCGAGGCTTGTGGTGCTAGACTGTATTCAAAGGTGGACCCCCTGGAAGGACGTACACGGAGCGGACGAACGGACCTGAGGTACCAACTAGACTATCTATACCCACCCTTCAGGTGGGATTCCCGGAGGATGACTCGGTGGTTGCTGCTTTACTTTTCAGCTGTTGTACGTTCTTTCTCAGTTGTACTGTACTCTCAGTTGGGTTTGTATTCTGGCCCATTTACTTTCCAGCACTAACCTTGTTACTCAGTTTACATTTTGTTTACTCTAGCTTGCGTACTCTATTGTGTTTCTTTACTTTTATAAAGGAAATGCCTTCCCTTTTTTACCGGGATTTACGCCTTTGGTGCTAGTTACCATCCCATGGACTATGGAAGGTGGGCTTGGGGTAGTCACGACACAGGCCCCAAGGAAGGGTCGTGACAAATTGTTATCAGAGGGTCAGTTCTACCATAGAAGTTAAGACTATGATAATCTCTTTATGTGTAGCAATAGTGTTAAGGGTATTGAATGTGGTTATCAGTCTAGGGAGTCCAGTGTTGGTGCGACGACCGACTTATCCATACACCAGGACCCTGAATTTTGATTTCGGACTCAGTGCACAGAAATAATGATTACATGTGTGTTTCAAATGTTTTCTTTATGATTTCTTTGTGCCGGATCACCAGGTATACGGTATTAACCTTGGCACAATAGTTTCTTTTCAGGATGGCCCTGCATATGTAGCCAACTAGGTTTCCTAGTTTCGTGCGGGATGGCAACCCACCGAGCGAAGAGGCTTCGGGGCAGGGCCCCATTTCAGTAGAGGCACCAGCAGTACCTCTACTTGCTGGGCCACCTATACCACCAGCCCCAGCTACGGAGAGTGCATGTTTCCAGAGTGCGCTGCATGAGTTTCAGTGATAGAGGCTTCCCAGGTTCTGCAGAGAGACGGATCCTCAGGTAGACGAGGATTGGATGGAGGCTATCATCCAAGTCTTTATATTGGTAGGGACACCATCAGACCTTATGGTGATCCTTGCTGCGAGTCTCTTGCATGAAACATTAGGTAGATGGTGGACCCTGATGCTCTAGGTGCAAGACGAGGCATCTCTAATTTGGACGAACATCAAGAGACTCTTCCGCTCGGAGTTTGTTCCAGCCACCCTCCGTGAAGTGCGCATTTAGGAGTTACTACAACTGCGGACGGGAAGCATGTTAGTAGCCCAGTACTCGGTGAGATTTACCGACCTCTCATTCTACTCCACAGATATGGTACAAGACCCATTCATCCATGCCCAGACCTTTGAGTAGGGACTGAGGCATGAGATCAGGGCTTTGATGATCTCCCTTAGCATTCTGATGCAGGCAGGAGTACTGGAGCGAGCCCTTATTGTGGAGAGCTTTCTTGCTGAGCCTATGCCAACAGCGAGGCCTATCGTAGGGCGACACGTAGTGGAGTCTTCTGCAGCCGGAAGTAGACAGATGTCGCAGATATCCAAGCGGACTAGGACATAAGGTGGGTGACCTCAGGATACTGGTTCAGATGTGTGGGGCACACGGAGTAGAGCTAGCCATACGAGGGGCAGGCAGTGCTATGCATGCAATGGGCAGGGCCACATGGCTCCTGACTGCCCTACCTACCATGCATAAGAGCAGTAGATGGTTGATGGACCACCCAAGAAGAGGCAGAGGTTCAACCATGGATGTCCGTAGGGAGAAGGCAGACAAAGCAGAGGAGCTGGCCAAGCAGTAGGTGGTGGAAGAGGCTTGGAAGCTCTACCACAACCACCACAAGGAGGGCCACCCCGACCATATAGAGCTGGAAAACAGGGGCAGGCTCAACTCTAGGTAGTCGAGGCCTACAACCACGATGCACCTGATATGATTTTAGGTACTATATGTGTCTAATACACCCTTTCTGCAGCTCTTATAGACACAGGAGCGAGTCATTCTTTTATTTCTGTTGCCCTTGTTCGGATCTCAGAGATTCTGACTGAGCTGTTGGCTCGATCCTGATGGCTAGATACTCCTACGGGAGAAGAATCGATGATTATGCACTGGTTCCGGTAGTGTGAGCCTACTCTAGGAGGAGAGATCTTTGACTGGGATCTTCTTGTAACGGCGTCGAGGACATACGACGTCATCTTGGGTATGGACTGGTTATCTGCAGTTCATGCCCAGATCGATTGTATTAGGCGCAAAGTGCTTTGTTTCCGCACATATGGGAGCATGTTTACGTTCACCGGTGAGAAGGGAGACTTTTCAGCGTAGTATTGACTTGCACAGAGGAGAGGGCAGCCGATCACCCATCAGTTGTCTAGTCTCATCCTAGGAGCAGTGGATGTGTGAAGTACGAGTTTTCCTGTTGTGGTGGATCAGTATGCAGACGTTTTCCCTGACGATGTTCTAGGACTACATTCTCGCAAAGAGTTAGACTTCTATATTGACCTGTACCTAGGACATCACTGATATCTACTCCAGCATATGGGATGGATCACATAGAGCTTCATGAGCTGCGGGTAAAACTAGAGGATTTACATGGAAAGGGAATCATCCGACCTAGTGTTTCACCATGTGCTTCTCCAATTTTATTCTCCAAGAAGGCGTATGGGAGCTTATGAATATGTGTCGACTACTGATTCCTAAATCAGGTGACCGTGAATAACAAGTATCCACTTCTGAGGATTGACGACCTCTTTGATTATCTCATGGGAGCACGATGGTTCTAGAAGATAGACTTCAGATCAAGCTATTATCAGCTCATAGTTTGCGACGAGGATGTGTAGAATATGGCCTTTAGGTATCAGTATGGCCACTACAAGTTCTTGGTTATTCACTTCGGCCTAAAAAATTCACCATTAGTGTTCATGAGTCTCATGAACAAGATCTTCCAGCCATACCTTGATCATTTTGTCGTAGTCTTCATTGACGACATACTAATTTACTCGACTATTGAGGGGGAGCACGCCTACCAGTTACGGGTTGTACTGGACACACTCTGAGAGCACCCAATTTATGGTAAGCTCTCGATGTTCCAGTTCTAGATTCGAGAGGTGCACTTCTTGGGGAACGTCATATCAAAGGCATGAGTTGCTGTGGATCCTGCGAAGATCAAGGAAGTACTAGCTCCGGAGAGACCCAGGAGTGTGAAAGAGGTGTAGAGTTTCCTAGGTATGGATGGGTACTACCATAGATTTTTTCCTAAATTCTCTAGAGTTGTAGCATCACTTTCATCTTTGACGAAGAAGGGTAAACCCTTCGTGTGGTCAGATTGATGTCAGGGGAGATTTCAGGAGCTGAGACAGAGATTGACCAGTGCGCCCATCTTGAGGCTACGAGAGGAGGGTGTAGGGTACATAGTTTACTACGATGCATCAGAGACTGGAATCGGGTGTGCCCTGATGTAGGAGCTAGCAGTGATCGCCTATGGTTCATGATAGTTGAGGTAGCATGAGCATAAATACGATACCCCTGACCTAGAGTTAGTAGCAGTGGTTTTCTCTTTGAAGATGTGGTAGCACTATCTGATGGGTGAGTGCTTTATAGTCTACTATGACCACCAGAGTCTCAGGTAAATCTTCTCGTAGAAGGACCTGAACTTGAGACATCGGCGATGGCTCATGTTCCTCTAGGACTATAACATTGAGATATTCTATACTACTGGGATGGGTAATGTTGTGGCTGATGCTCTCAGTTGGAGAACGGGCATTCAACTACTTTTGAGAGGTAACAGAGAAGTTAGCCGCTTTACATATTTTCTTTGTGGATAGAGATTGGGAATCCTTCCTATAGTCTCTCACAGTCACTTCTCCACTACTTCAGTGAGTCAGAGAGGCAGAGCGTGGGGACATTGACTGTGAGATGCGACGTGCTCAGATTTCCACAGGGCAGGTGCCTGATGGATTTTCTGAAGGAGGAGAGCATGTAATTCTCTTCAGGGGACTTACCATGGTACCAGTTGCACTGAATGAAGAATTGTTGAGGGTGTTTTACACTTACCCTCTTGTGGTACATCCAGTAGTGGAAAAGATGTACCAGGAACTCAGACGACAGCACTGGTGGCGGGGTATAAAGAAGACTGTAGTAGAGTTCGTTTCACGATGCCTCACTTGCCAGCAACTAAAGGTGGAGCAGAAGATACCAGCATGCTTGGTACAACCCTTAGAGGTTCCAGAGTGGAAGTTGGATGAGATATCCATGGATTTCGTGACAGGGCTCCCACGTACTTCCAAAGGACATGATTCCATTTGGGTGATCATAAACCGACTCACAATGTCGTCCCACTTCCTTCCGATCAGAGAGTAGGGCTTAGTAGAGAGTTTGAGATTCCTCTAAATTCAGGAGATTGTATGGAATCATGGTGTTCCATCGTATATCGCCTCCGATCGAGATTCTTACTTTACTTCCTGGATTTGGAAGGTGTTGCAGTAGTCATTTGGGATGCAGTTACGCCTGAGAACTTCCATTCACCCTCAGAATGATAGCCAGACGGAGAGGACCATTCAGAAAATCGAGGACATGCTCCATGCATGTGTCCTTGACTTTGGTCGTAGCTTGGTAGATCACCTACCCTTGGTGGAGTTTGTGTACAACAACAACTACCATTCCACCATCGGTATGGCACCTTACGAGGCATTGTACGACCTTCATTGCAGATCACCTTTGTGATGGACTATCCCAGGGGAGTCTGCACTCATAGGACCCGAGATGGTTCTTGCTATGATGAAGAAGGTGCAGGTCATCCAGGAGCGGATGAGGACTGTACAGATCAGACAGAAGTCTTATGCTGATATGAGGTGGATACCACTGTAGTTTGAGGATGGAGACCACATTTTCATATGGGTCTCACCTCGATGTGGATTATGGGGATTTGGCCGGGGTGGAAAGTTATCTCCGCACATCATCGGACCATTCCAGGTCCTCAGCAGGGTAGGTGAGGTGGCTTACCGCATGGATCATCCACCTCAATTGCACTGGGTGCACGACGTTTTCCACGTATCTCAGTTGAGGAGATACGTGCACGACCAAACTCACATCATTGATCATGGGGAGCTGGACATCGATGATGGGGCGACATTTGCGGAGGTCCCAGTGGAGATCGAGTATCGACTTGAGTGGGTCCTACGTGGATTTTCGATTCCTCTTGTGCACATTTGTTGGCAGCACATGAACCTCCAAGAGATCACATGGGAGTAGGAGGCCCAAATGAGTGCTCAGTACCCTCATTTGTTCCCCTAGTTTATGTTGTAGCTTTACAGGGACTTAAATCCCTAATATGGTAGTAATGTAAAGACACGGAAATTTCATGGAAATTTTTTTCTTTATTACTTTGGAATTTTATGATCCCGTGGCTTCTGGAAACACTTGATTCCGAGGCCCGGTGTTCCCGGAATAAATTTCTGAAGTTTAGATTGGGTACGTTCAGTAAAAGAATGAGCGAGGTTTTCTATCTTTTGAACCGGTGCTCGGAATCGAAATCCAAGGGCGCCTATGAACTCGCAATGCCGATAATTTATTAAGGGGACCTTTACCGTAGTTGTGTTTTCATGAGATGAGAAGTTAAGATTGTGGATTAAATAAAAAGTTAATAAAAATTGTGGAACAATTTTTATTTTATATCTAAGGTGGTTATATCCTACATGGGGGAGTTTGGGTTAGACCCACAAGCACCTTACTACCCATGTGAGGATATTTGTGAGGTGGGGACCACACGATCCCCAACCATTCACATTACCTAAACTCCTTTAACCTCTTACATTAATTGTTAACTCCCCCTTTATTTGAGTTACTCTTCTTCTCCCCTCTCTCCCTCATTTATTATTTCCAATACAAACCTTAATAAATTTAAATTTAATTAATTAATGGGATTTTATTTTGGAATTTTGAAAAGCATGAAAAGATTAAATAAAATAAGGAGAAGCCTTATTTTATTTGGGGTTGGAATTTGTAGTTTGGGAGAATTTGGGGGAGAACTCTAGAGTTTTGAATAACATCCTCCTCAATGAAGAACGGTTGTTCTCCGAAGAAGACCTTTACTCTCGGCGAATAACACACCTCGTTCCTTCAATATTTTCTTCTTCCTCCACGACAAGTGAGGAGATACCACATTCTCCTCAGACACTCTCCAGCAACTCCTACGAATCCTCACCTCACGAGGCCGTCAACCGCGACGCCGACGTTCATCATCAATTGTTGAGGTAGGGTGAATTGTTCAATTTTATTGAAAATAAAATTGATTGGTTGTGCATTGTGAATCTTGTTCATTCATGGCTATTTGTTACCATCTAACACGGAGGGTGCGGTCCGAATGAACACAACCTGACAAACCTCCGCTGGAACATTATCCCTTTGGAATTGGAAATTGGAGGCGGGGAAAGAACGACGACGTCGCGCCATGCCGGAAACATGGAGAAGGAAGATGGTGTCGTCGCACCCGCTGTGCTGGTGGAACTGTCGCCTACATCGCGGGCAGCTTCTGCGAAAGAACCGGTCGGCCGGGCGGAGGCGAGCCATAGTGCTAAGAGGGCGTCGTGCTGACTAACCGTCCGGCCCGTCAGCTGGCCGAGTGGAGCTGGACCGCGACACCAGGACGGAACCACGCTGGTTGACCGGCAGCCCGCCCGTGCGGGCCGCGTGCGCCAGAAGTCCGGCTGGCCGGTTTGGGAGCGCGGTGCCCTAAGACACTGCTGGTTCAGGCATCCAGGGGCCTCACCCCCCCTCGGGAATGATCAGCCTTAGGCTGCACCACTCGACCAGCCGACCGAGCCAGCCGGGCCGGGCCACGCCCCTTTGGGTCGGGTCGTGCCTCGCAGGACCGGGTCGCACCCCATTGGGAAAGGCCGCAACCTTTCGGGCCGAGTCATGTTTCCCTTCAGACCGGTCTGACACCCCTACTGGGTCGGACCCGTCAAAATGTGATAACCCGACCCATCGGCCCGCTTGGCTAAACAGGTCGGGCCCGTTATTCCCTTGAACGTGAATAACTTAAAGACCACACATCTGATCGACGCACCATCTGCGACACTGGGATTATTTTGATGAGAAAGTCCTTTTGCGATTCTCTTAGTTAGTTTTGGATAGATTTTATAAATGGAAGGGTTTGGAATGAGCATACTTCCAACCGGGCCCCTGGATCGGAAAAGCCAATATCTCTCAGACCGGGCATCCGTTTGACGCACCGTCTGTCATATTGATTTCCCTTTGACAAGACATAACATCTGGATACATCAACTCTGGACTTCATGACAGATGATGTATCGACCCCCTTTTACTCATGGAGTGGACCCTCCCAGAATCGAGTACACTGTGTGAGGAAACCCTAGAGCTGGCTGAGACTACGACAACGATGACAACTATACTTGGATCCTACGTGGGTTCGGCAGCGAGGAGGAATGAACTTTGATCCTCCATGGTTTCAGCAGCGATGAAGACTGTACATGGATCCTACATGGGTTCGACATCAATGGTTACTGTACTTGGATCCTATGTGGTTTCGGTAGTGATGACTTCTATACTTGGATCCTACGTGGGTTCGGCAGAGGAGATGATTCAGAGGCTACATCTAATCATCTCCACCTCTCTTCATGAGTAGTATACCTGTGTGCGCTGAGTCTTGACTTTCAATCATTATCATTGGTATGATTGACTTCTTTCCTGTTTGGACTGGTTGTGCATGGGCTCAGAAGTTGGAGTCATTCTGAGATTGGGGACTTAGGTATATGTATGGGGAATCATCAAATGTGTATGGATGTAAGTTTACAAACTTTATTTTTTTACATGTTTGGTATCTTTCTAAAATTCATATTTTTTGTAATTATAGTTATTCCATTTTAATGTGAATCATAGTTTTTAAAAATGAATTGTTTCTTAACATTGGAATTTTTTATAATAAGACCCATTCAATGTGGAATGTTGTAATCTAAACTAAAAATATGTGATTCATGATTTAAATCATGATTATCCAAATTTTCATTATTATTTTCATATGCCTTTAAATTATATCTGGATTTGAGTCATTCTTAATAGGTTTCCTCACATGAAAATATTTAAGGGATTGAGTATGGGGGAATAAATTTCATTGGGAAAAATGATTTCAAAATACTGACCACCTTCTATTTAGGATGACAGGAATTTAATATTGAAATTAATTACATGTTAAATGAAAATGTTTTTTTTTTGTATTTCCACACAACTAGATATATTTAAGTAATCATACAATATATGAATTTTATTTTATGGAATGTGTTGAAATGCCAAAACTGTTGTATTTCTTGATTTAATATGAATGAAATTCATTGGGTAATATATCTGATTGATAAACATAATCCATAATTGGAAATAACTCATGAATATTATTATAAATATGATTATTATTGGGATATATACTATGAAAATATGGTAAGGGTCCTGTTGGGAATGACCATTCAGACTCCATTACATCGGGTGTTGTGTATGACATCTCACACCATTGAAAATATTTGGAAGGTAGTCATGACTCACAATGTCCCTTATTTCAAATGTTGGCATGATGAAACAACCAAAATATAGACTGTTGAGCATGACATACCTCACTCATTATCAAATATAAGAAATATACCTTTTTGGATAGCATTTAAATGCTCGTTCAGACTTGTTATAGATGATTGAGTTACACCCTTGTCTAGTCAAAACCTAGTATTCAATGTATTTGGAAACTTACATCCATACATATTTGTTCATATAGGCATATAAAATATAAAATTGTACAATATATATATATATTATTAATATATATATATATATATATATATATGGTTACTAATTATACAATTATTCTTGCCTTGAGCTGAAGAAGGTAGATCTCACCAGGTGTCCTTCAAGAACCTATGTAGGATAGAAATTATTTATAAATAATTGTTTATTATTGTGTATAATTATATAATACTATACCCTATATTCAAAAGTTTCATTTAGATATAGATACCATTGTTTTGGAATACTAGGATTTTATTTTACACCCTGCTTAGGCTACCATTGCAATAGGGTACTTGAGAAAATCTCGTGTTCAATGTATCATGGATTATTTCTTGCACTCTTTTGCTTGTACCTACGAGTTAGACCCAAGGGACTGATTTGGAGCTCATGATACTCAAGGAGTTCAACCATGGAGATTTCATTTCTTTTTTTATCAATGTATTGGACTATATCATGAATCCTATTGTTTGTATAATGCTAATGTTTAGGTACCATATTCTCGACATGAATTTATTATTATATATTGGTGTTGGACATCTGTTATTTACAATATAATATTATTTATTTTATGTGTCATTTATTTATTATTGATTTATCTGTTTTCTATTATTTATTTTCTATTATATCGTTGTATATATTTGGTCATGAGTGTACATTCCCTACAATATCACCTCATAAGACCCGTACAACTAGTCACCAGCCTCTAGTACATGGGGAGGCATGCATAAAGCCACGTGGCGACCAATCTATTTATTGGTTTTATTAGATGTTTCGTTAAGATGTTACATAATTCCCCCATGAGAGATACACGGAACACATGAAGGACATGATATAGGTTTGGTGGGAGTGAAAAGTGATAATAAACCATCCCTAACTTGTCCATTATATTGAACAAGAAAATATACCAAGTGATCAGTTTTATTTTAATTAAAAATATCAAAACCATATTCCATGAATAAAATCATATACCAAATATCACTAAAACTTGAGACTACCAATCATGAAGATTATTTTAATAATAATTTTTATTGAATATGATCTACCTAGATGTGTTGTTCAATAGATCATAATTTTTATTCAATTTACTTATCAAATTCATCTCCCAATAGATTTCATTTTCATGCATTATACATACATGTTGTAGTTCTATACTTCATTCGATGGATGTATTCCAGATTTAGTGTAATACTATAAATATATTCTAGAAATACAATACTAAACACCCTTGAAATATATATAATCCATGTTCAGTTTCTCCCCAACCATATGAGATAAAGACTCATTTTGAATGGGAATCAATAGATATATAATGGGTGATATTTCCATAGAATGATCACATTTATCATTATCTTGATGATATATTAGATAATGGTTTAGAATATTAATTTTTATTTTCCTTACATAGAAATTAATGGAGAATTTATAGAGAGAAATCCATTATATAATTATGATAACATCAAAATCAAGTAGATGTAGAATAAAATGACTTATCGGAAGAACATTCCCGTAGACTTGATATGATATCATAATTATATTAGGGGGTTTTAATAATAATTAAAAATATAATCATTGAGGGTTTATTTTTAAACAATTATCAAATTATTCTCAAATAATTTAGTGGGTAGATCTAGAATGAAATAAGATATTAACAGTTTTATAGTGGAAGGTAAGTGTAGCTTTCACTATGTTATTATCATAACCATCATAAAAAATTCATGAAATGAGATTTCACATTTTATATTGGATGGAGATGGTTTTTGATGCTAATAATCACCATTAGCCATCATATTTGGGAAGTGGTTAGCATAATTCTAATACTCCTTATGTTTTTTCATGTGGGTGCATGTATTTTTGTTTTGATTGATTGCAACTTCACTCATGCATTATTAATATTATTAGACATATAAATTTTTTATTTTGTTCAATTAAATGTTTTTATATTATTACATATATTATATCATTTAATTGTGTTTTCTGTAATGTATACATTATATTGGTAATATCATAGTATTTATACATGAAGATGTTATTTAGATTTCAGTTTTTTTATTTTTTATAACCTGTTTTACATGATTTATTTTGATGTCCTTGTATTAATAATCCAATTGGGGCCTTAAATATCATATTTATATGATTTTTACTATTATCATAAAGAAAATTTACTATTCCAGCTTTGCTAAAGGATTATTCATATTACCAAATGCATATTCACAAAGCCTATTTTTAATCCACCTTGGCAGTTTTTCCATTTTTAGTTCACTCTTTTTTGTTATTATAACATGAACTAAAAAAATATGAAACTGAGTTTTTTTTATATAAAAATATTAACAATATTTCATAATATGAAAATGACATCTGAATTGATATATATAATGATAGAAATTATTTTTGAAGTAACATTAATATTTTTAGTCATATTTTTCTATAGTGTTTCTATTATTTTTTGCAACAATTATTTAATTTTAACATGATTTATATGTAAATAATTAATTTTCTTATCATTTTTTTATAAATATAATCATGTTTTATAAATAAATTTAAAAAGAATTCAGTTAAGTAAAATCCCTACTGATGTATATTTATCTATGAGAAAATCACCTATTTAGTGATTTCAATATTTTCCCCCTTAAATAGAAAATCACTTATGTGATATACATATATAAAAAACTAACATGTTCAACCCATTATATTGATTTTCTTATGTGATTAGGTCGATTATATGAATCACACACATGATAAATTCAATTACATAAAACTATTACATGATTCACCTATGTCCATTTCACCTTTTTTGAATCACAGATGTGAATTGTATATAATGATTCACCTACAAATATAAAAAATTTAACGTGAAAATGTCTTGTATAATTTCAATAGGAAAAGACACCATGTTTTTTATTATATTTCATATATATATTTAGTTCATGTTTAGTTCATAGAGGTTATTTTTTAAAATGGATGCATAAATCAATAGTAATTATGTATAAACTTTAAAAATATTACAAATTATATAAGACGTGTTTTTGTTAATGTCATAGGTTGTCCAATATAACCAAAAAAATGTACAACTTTGTTCCGCGCGGAATCCGGGGATGACCTCCTGGACGGGAGATTCAAACGTTCCGATCGGTTTCTAACGGGTTTGTTCGTAGAACCGGAAATATCCAATGATTCCACATCCGTTTGGACCTACTTTCCAAAGGCAGGCGCTCATTATCTTGTGGGCTAATGAGGCTTAGGAATTTACATTGGTCGAGAGGATGGGAGGTCGGACTCATCACACCTTTTTGAGGGGAATTATTGTCTACTCCGGGACTCTCTTTATAGATTTAAGTTAAGTTCGTGAATCCTTATCACATTACCAAGTATAAAATGAGCTTTCCTTTAATTTTAACAATCAATGATTAAATATGTAAGAATTTTAGAGAATCATTTATATGTATTCGAGGTTCTTCATCAATATAGAATCATCTATATTTGTTTAGAGATTCTTGGTCAATGGTATCATTTAAAACATTTATATAAAAGTCTCTTGGTCATTTTGATGACCAGGCTGGTTTTAAAGCCACTCAGTGGGGCACTTGAAGTTTATCGTCATTCAGAAGGACAGAGATTATTTCAATGTTGGGATCGAACCCATGAATGGGCTACCTACGTATCCTTTGTTTTGAAAAAGGAATCAGTACCCACGTAGTTCGAGGAATGGGATATGATGTTTTATGATTGATGGCTCAAAGATGAATGTCATAATTACTTTTACACTCTAAGCTCACATGAGTCATGCTCGGTGTGAGAAACAAGAGGTATTGGTAAGATTTAGACAAATGTGCCATAAAAGATGCAATCATAAGAATTTGTTTTGGGGCTTATGTATAGATGACTGCCCAGATAGGCGAAGGTTTAGGATTTACTTTTAGGGAGAAAATCCAAGAACAGGGTCCACAAAGTTATATGTGCTTCATGGAGATTTGAATACTCTAATCTTGGGGCTTACTCCTAAGGAGGATGCCCAAGTTAGGAGGGGACTTATGATTGGGTTTTATTCCTAAAAAGGAAACCCAAATCAAAGGAAATTTATGACTGGTTAAGAGAAATTTTAAGAGACTTGGGGCTTACTCTTAAAAAGGATGCCCAAGATTTATAACTAGGACTTATTCCTGAGAAGGAAGCCTAGGTTAGGGGACTTGGGGCTTACTCCTGAAAAGGAAGCCCAAGGTTATTGACTGAGTCTTATTCCTGAAAAGGAGACCCAGGTTAGGGATTATGGTTTGGGGCTTACTCCTGAGGAGGATGCCCAAGATTAAAGGACTTGATTGGGGCTTATTCTTAAGAAAGATGCCCAGGTTAGGATTCTCTCATCTTTAAAGGATGAGGTTGAATGAATGAACTCTCAATTTTTGGTGACATAAAGATGTTTAAATCACTAGGTTTTGAGAGATATTTCACAGAATTCCTTTCAGATAAGGATGTCAAATCAAGAAATCATGCCATAAATGGCTTTTGAAGAGTATCTTGAAGACTGAATCTTGAATAGGAAGGGTGAAATGGCTTAAGAGGGGTAAAAATGGGCAAGATGGGCACCCAAAAAGCTAGGGGCGCGCAAGTCTTGAAGGTCGCGCAAGTCCTGCGTCGGCGCGCAAGTGTTGGTCGCGCAAGTATACTTGCGCGACTTGAGGGATACTTGCGCGATTTTCAACCAGAGTTGAAATACTTGAGCGACTCTTTATTAAACCCTTTATAATCCTCTTGAAGTTCTTCCAGAGAAGGGACGCACAAGTTATATTGAAGGAATTAAGTTGGCGCGCAAGTGTTTGATAAGTTTCAACACTTGGGCCTTCCTTCTTCTCTTTAGATCTCCTGTTCTAGGTAAGAGATTACCTTAGAAGTGTTCCGGAAGCTTTGAGAAGAGACTTGGGCGTCGGGATCTTTGATCCGAGTTTCTGGAAAGAGATCCCCCCGAATGGGGGGCCCACAGGGTCTATTTATAGGCAAAAGAAGACCCCGGGCGGTTACTGGACGGTAACCAGATATGTCGCGCAAGTCCCTTGCACGACCATGAGGAGTCGCGCAAGTGTTGAGTCGGCGCGCAAGTGTACTTGCGCGACCATGAGGTAACTTGCGCGACCTATGGGCAATGTTCTCCTTTTCTATCCCTTTGTCGATTTTTGATGTTTCTTCAAAGGATTAATCACTTTGAGCTCAGATATTCCCTTTTCCGAACTTTAGATTCCGTGACGAAAGGAGCGTCAACAAAAGTCCCCCCTGAGAGTTGGATCCGGAGAGAAATGAGGATTTGACTCTGAGGAAATCGAATCCCTCCAAAGGAAAAGGGCGGCGCGCAAGTCTTCAGTGCGCAGAGGGAGGCGCGCAAGTCTGCGTCGCGCAGGCCTTAAACCCTCTGGTATGGCGCGCAGGTAGGCCTCCTGGCCTATAAATATGCCGCTTCCGGCCGTAGATGGCATCTGACCCCGAAATTTCTCGAGCTCTCGCCGCGCAAGTCTTTGTCGCCGCGCAAGTCTCTTGTTTTCTCTGTTTCTTCGCTGCCGCGCTACTCTCAAGGTAATAGGGCTTGCGCGGTAATACTTGCGCGACCAAAACTTGCGCGGCACATGTACCACTTGCGCGACATCTCCATACTTGCGCGCCTTAATGCCTTAGCCATTTTTTTCAAATTCTTTCATAAATTTTATGAAAAATAAAACCCATTTAAGAGTTTAATTTATTCAACTCCTGTGCAGATTCAATGGCTCTTAGACCTGGATTACTTGATGAACTGGCTAGCAAGCGGATAGATGATATGATGAATATCATTGGCCCTGGTTACTATACTGTCAAAAACAGCACTCTTCCAGATTTGGTTAAGTATCTGAAGAAATATCATCACGACTTTCCTTACTGCACTTACCTACCTTTGTATGGTCATGGTCATCTGCAAGAAGTCATTATTCCAGAAATACAGAATTATCTTCCATTTTCATGGTTTCAGAATTATACCAATTTTGCTTCAGCAAATATCTCAGGCGGAGGATCATTTCAAACTGCTGGAACAGTGGAGAAGGCTTATGTGATGCATCATAGCCCTTGCACACCAGATCTGAAAAAACATACACCTGAGCTTCAACCACATTGTCATCCTTCAATCTTCCGAAATGCTACGATGGATCAATCCAAAGGCTGGAAGAAAAGTTGGGATTTCCGTCCTGGGGGAGGTGTGAAACCAACTTGGATGTGGGTATACTGGGTGCGACAAACTTGCGCAGAGTTTATTGATGATCTGAAGAGAGCTGCAATATATGAGGCTGTTTGGGTTGGGCAAACATATATTTATAGACATGATATCTTCGTGCCAGAGATACTCATCCATTGGAGTCCAGCGACCAATTCTTTCCACTTGACTCATGGAGAAGTAGGTATCAGTTTGTGGGATGTCCACAAGATTTCAGGAGCTCCAATATTGGGCGATATGTATGATGAATTCATTCCTCCCAAGGTGACTTGGAATGATCCAGAGAAGACTCCTGCTTTGGCTCGAGAATTATTCAAAATCTATGACAAGCTCAAGAGTTCAGAGACCTCATTAACTCATTTCAGAAAAGATATCCATCCGGAAGAATGGATGAAGGTGTTTCTTACTCAGAAGAAAGGGATGGAGCCAAAGGAAAAAGGTTCCAAGAAAAAGAAATCCAAGGATACCCGGCCCAGACGTCCTACCACTTGCCCAAAACCTGAGAAGAGAGGAGCTCCTGGCACATTCTGGCCAACTCTAGAAGCAGGAGAGTTTGAAAAATGGGGCTATGAAGTGAATCAAAGAATTCCTAAGAAAACTCGTCTGGCGGGTTTCTTGGCAATGTGGCTCAGTATTTACCTCTTGTCGGTCAGGGATTCGAAGGGAGGCGTTAGGCCAGGGACCTTCGTCATTGCGGCCAAGTTAGCTGAGGGAAAAATGGTTGGGTTAGCTACCCCCATTTTAGCAAAGATCCACAGGAGTTTACTTCACGTCTTCCAAGGTAAATCTCCTTTAAGAATAGTGGGACCATTCCAGGTTTTGTGGGGATGGATCGCCACTCACTTCAGGACTTACAATGTACAGAATGGATTACAAATTCCTGGAAGCTCTTTCAGACCGTCAGTGCAAGCATTCTCTGGAATTGCTCCATTAGATGTCAATGGTTATGACATAAAAGTAAGACTAAGCATGTATAAGGAATTCAACTTCTTTCCTTATGGAAGTCCGCCATCTGGGTGGTTTGTTGATGATGGGAAAGCCCCTTTGGATTTGAGGGCATACATGCTAGCTTGCAGGGATGGCGTGTTAGTAGCCAGGATTGATTGAGAAATCATATGCGAGGCCTATGCTCCATATAGATTTGCACGTCAATTCAAATGTTTGCAACAGATTGTTGTATCCCCTCCAGTACATGTCAGGTTAGAGCAACATCCGATGGTTGCTCGACAACTATGGTTGCTGACATCAAGAGAGAAGACTGGGGCAGTATTTGATCTACCAGTTGAAAAAGCGGCACATTATCTGACTACTTTTTATGCCGAACACTGGATAGCATCATACCCTAAAGGGATATTGAATCATCCTGTATATCAAGTGGGAAAGAGGAAGAGGACTGTAGAGAAAGAAACTCTTCCTCATGAAGGTGATGCTTCTCCTCCTGAAATAGGTTCAACAGACTCCTCCTCTAGAACTGATTCCTCTGATTATCATGATGGGGATGATGAGGCACAACCGGCAGCAAAGCGGTTTCGTGCCCGATATAATCCTCCGGCCAGAGTTAAAAGACCCACTCCATCAGCTCTTGGTGAGTTATTTGATTGTAATAACATCAATCACTGCTACTTTATAAAGTAATAAGTCTCACTTTCTTATTCTCTATCTGTAGTTGCAGGAATCAGGAAGAAATTAAAATCAAAAATTGTAGGACCTTCCTCACAGCCTTTATATCTAAGACCAGAGGCTGTTCAGCTATGGCAGAGCTTATACTGTGATACTGAAACCGCCTGGCTGGATTTGTGTGAGGGCCTACAACTTCCTGGGATAGGATATCTTCTAGCTTCCAAATACCTTCAATACGGAGATAACCCCAATGAAGTGCGAGCTTATATCAGAGAGCTAGAAATGCTCATATATGCCACTGATAATTCGGTTCCTATCACCAGGCGGGTGAAGGAAATGATTGATCGTGGCACCACTAAGGGGGCTGGTGGTTCTGGAGATGAGGAGTGGCAAGAGTACGTGGCTCCTGAAGATGTAAGTTTTCCTTCCTTATTTTCTTTGCAACTTGATTTCAGTTGAAGCTTTGTTTCTTAAGGAAGTTATTTTCTTCATCTTGCAGCTTGCAAAGAAAGGGACCGGGGTTCCTTCGCCACAATATAGCCCTGGTGGTACTGCTGTTGGGGCTGCTGCTGATTCTCCTCGCGAACCAGGTGAGATATCTCCAGGCCAGCAGGCCATGAATGAGGCACTGGACATAGCCTTTCATTCGCCAATCCAAGTGCCAATAAAGGAGACAGCTGAAACTCCAAAAAAGCAAAAGAAGCCAAGGAAACGAAGGAGGAAATCCTTAGCTAAACGTTTCATTAGCAGTGGTAAGTCCTTCGAACAATCATGATTTTATACCCATAATCATATGGTTGCTCATATTTCTGAGGATTGCAGGGGCTTCTTCAATTTCCCCCTTGAGGGAAGGGACTGATCCTTCTTCAAAGGCCGTGGAGGGTGCTGTAGAACAACCACAGACTCAAGCTGACTTGGTTGCTCCTGGAGAAGAGTTACCATCCATTCCCAGTATCCCTCCCACTACTGAAGATGCTGTCCAGGGTCAGGGGTTGCAGGACATAAGTCAGCAAGAAGACATAGCAAATGCTCCCACTGGTGAGACTAAACAAGATTCTGAAGTATCATTGGATGAAATGATGAATCAAGGAATGACTTTTGAAGAATTTTATGATCATGCTAGATTGTCATGTGATTTAGAAGACCTTGGGCATGAGTGTTACCCTTCGCCCAAATTTTTCTTTTAAAAGAAAATATTTCTAACCATGATGTAAAATAATATGCAGTTTCTTCCGTAGAAGCTGCTGAACTGCCAATGCCTGAAGAGGGTGTAGACACTTATGTCAACCCTATCATTGCAGAAACATTAGCTCAAGTAGAGCTAAATCCAATAAACTCTCCTGAGACCCATCTTGAAAATCCTGTTGAAACCGGGAAAGATGGGGAGAAGTCTTCTCATGTTGCTGAACCACCATTGGGTAAGGGATAACAATATTTGTGATTGTACTTTATTTGCAAGACAATCCATTCTTTTGTTATTCTTAAAGATTCAACTAAAAATCTTTCAATTGATCATGTAGGGCCATCAACTGTAATGGCTAGATCCGGAGATGAGGCTTCAGCCTCTGCCCCAACGGGAATTGAAAGTGAAGAAGCCCAAGTCAGAGGGGAAAGAGCAGAACGAGGCACTTCCTTAAGCATGTTAATTCCAGATTACATACCCCCTTCTGACGAAGATGTTGAATCAGATCCAGAGATGCTCAAAGCGTTCAGCTTTTCACGACGTAATGCGTGGAACAATATATGGAACATCATATCGGGGGTGCCCTTAGAAGAGCTACCATCAAAAATTTCCCGATTGTCATCCCAATTTGTTATAATGGGACTTGGTGGTTTTGGGTATGAAAAGATCCATGCTGCAGTGAAACAGATTATCTTCAGGAGGGAGCAAATGCAGACAAGTCGCGAAGATTTGACCAGAGTGAAATTGTCAGTCAACATAGGCGAATTTGAGGCTGCGATATCCCAGGCTGAAGCTGATTATGTTGTCAAGATGAAGGATATGAAGCAAAAAATCAATGAAAAGGTCGTCCAGCAGGTGCAACTCCAGCAACAGTTAGATGCTGTTACTGGGGAACTTGATCAGCTTAATGAATCATTGGATGAAACTCATATAAATGGCATGAAAGCCATTGCCGATGCTAAGAAGGCACTTCAGCAAGCTGAAAAGAGTGAAGCTGGTCAAGTGCACGAGCTTCAAGCAACTGTTGATAAGGCTCAGGATGCTATACATCAAATGAAGACTTTTGTTGACAATCTCCTGTAATTTCTTGAAAAAGAGAAGAGATTCCAATCTGTGGATGTCCTTCTAACTCTTGTGTATCAATGAAAAACACTTTTGTCTTCAATCATTTGTGCTTGCATTCTTCCATTACCTGCTTCAAATTTACTTAAGCCAATGGGCTTAGTAAGCATAGTTTGATTTTTACTAGGATTATTACAAATAACCCTACAAACTTTGAATATTTTAACTGCTCAATATTAGCTAAATCATACAAGAAATGTATATTTAGTGAGCTGGAACTTGACTTTTATTCAGAGTTCCTTTGTCTTTTGTGTGGGCAGTTTAAAGTCATGCAAGCCGGACATAAAGGGGCTAATGTTTAAGGTCGAAATAGCTTTGACCGAAAATGGATTAAAATGGATTGAATTCCTTGATAATTTATCTGAAAACATATTTACCATACTCAAGTATGAGAGAAAAAATGTAAACTATGGCTTTAAGAATATTTGAATCTGAGGAATGATATGAAAAAGAGCTAAATAGCATTAGAAGAAGTAGTTTCCAAGAATGAAGTTACTATTATTTAACAAAACCCGTTAGGGGGTTGAAATATGCAGGGCCACCTATGGGCATTGGCTGCATAGTCAAATAAAATAGCATCTTTTGGCTGACAAGTCTGTTATGTGGACTGTTTATGCAAGGCCATCTATGGGCACGTGCTGCATAGTTAGGCAAAAGAACTCTCAGAAATTTACTTTCCTAGTGCTAAAAGCCAGTGGAAGTTTATGGAGATTCAAATTTTCTAAAGCATAGAGTTTGTTGTATGGAAAGAGGTACTTGAATATGGAGAAGATATTTCCAAACAAGAATATCGAAGAACTGGATGAATATCACTCCTACGAAGGTCTGACCCAAACGTAGGGAAGAAGAATAAACCATAGACTTGAATACTTTCAGATCATGAAAAAGGATATGGGACAAATATGTTAAGGATGGCTATTTTTGCGGATCCCTACATACTGTCGTTCAAGACAAATAAGGACAAAAGAGGCATTCTTCCCAAGAATGAAGTTACTATTATTTAACAAACCCGTTAGGGGGTTGAAAACATGCAGGGCCACCTATGGGCATTGGCTGCATGGTCAAATAAATAGCATCTCTTTGCTGACAAGTCTGTTATGTGGACTGTTTATGCAAGGCCACCTATGGGCACGTGCTGCATAGTCAGGCAAAGGAATTCTCAGAAGTTTGACATTTTTGTGACTATAAGTCATGAAAAGGGTTATGAAGATCTGAAAATATTTAAGGTTAGGATTATAATACATAAAGATGGGTATTTTCCAATGTATATAGAGATACATAGGTCAATGAAAACCATAATCATGTTGTGGCTGGGTCCTGAATTGAAACTTGGACTTCACCACGTATCTCATAAGAATGAGAATCAAGCCATACGTAGTTCTTGAAATGCAGTTTAACGTCGTGCATGACGAAAGGATGAGTGATCTTAGTTTTTTGGGGTCATAGAATTCGGACCATAATAATGAATACACAGTGTGTGTTTTCATGAGGACTTTTCAGCCAAGGGACTGAAAGTGAAATTTGGGGTTAGGCCCAAAAAGACTTGGGACTGGATTCGAGGGACACTCGAATGTTCCTACGTATCCCATAAGGATGGGAATCAAGTCCACGTAGTTCTAGAATTGCCCTTTGTACAAATTTGGTTCGTACATGTGAAGGGTGAAAGGGGACTTAAGTGCAATAATGGGTTAACCTAAGATAAAAAAGTTCAGGCATTACCATGTATGCACGTAGTCTTTTGAAAATGAAAAACTATGATTGAAAAATTAATATCAATAATAGTTCTCTCTCAAATGAGGAAATCAAAGAAAATTGTAGTTTATTGTCGTACCGGACAAAAGTGTTGTATAGTTTAACGTCATATAACAAGGACGAAAATGAATCAAATATAAAAATATTGATTTCAGGGGCGGTTTCACAAATCAACATCATATGAGATGGTGGTGAACCGATGTGAAGAGATTGTTTTTGGGCTTGAACCTTGGGAGGTTGCCTACATACCCAGCCTGGAGGGCAAGGATCAAAGTCTGTGTAGTTCAATTAAAGAATGAATTAATGATCAAGTTGTTCTTGTGGACAATGATCTAAAAAATGTTGTTGGGACTTACACATGGTTAGTGGCCCAAAGGGAGTGTTATGGTTGATGTTCTCTCTAAGCTCACGTGAGTCATACTCGGTGTGAGAAACAAGAGGTAATAACAACCTTAACGATGTACAGTTTAATGTCATGTAGGACATAAAAAAGGGACTTTCTGTACAGTTTAACGTCATGTAGTTAAGACGATGGGGACAATATAGTTTAACGTCATATTGGACGGAAAGGGGGACTGTGCAGTTTTAATGTCATGCTGGACTTTTGATGATTATATAGTTTAACGTCTTTCCGGACGTGAGGGACTTTTATACAGTTTAGCGTCATGTAGTTAGGACGTCACAGTTTAACGTCTTGCTGGACATATTTGCAAATAGTTTATGGTCATATACATGGACCAGGGATGATGCAGTTTAGGGTCATGCTGGACGGTTCATGGAATTTTTTCACAGTTTAATGTCGTGTGGGACGAAGTTGCAGTTTAAAGTCATATTGGACCATTGCTGTATAGTTTAACGTCATATAGCAAGGACGAACTGGTGCTGTACAGTTTAAAGTCATGTAGCTAGGACTAAGGTGAACCAATATGAGGATATCAGTTCTGATCTTTTTACAGTTTATCGTCATGCTGGACGTTGGAAGTGCCACACAGTTTAATGTCATGTTGCTAGGACACAATATAGTTTAATGTCATCTTGGACAGAATACAGTTTAGTGTCATGTAGGACAATAAGGGACTTAACACAGTTTAACGTCATGCTGGACGATGAAAGTGCCACACAGTTTAATGTCATGTCGCTAGGACAAAATATAGTTTAATGTCATCTCGGACAAAATATAGGAACTTCTATACAGTTTATTGTCATGTAGGACAAAATCAGGGACTATGCAGTTTAAAGTCTTGCAGTTAGGACTATTGGTGCTGCACAGTTTAATGTCATGTTGCAGGGACATAAGTGCGAATAATTTAAGGTCATATGCATGGACCGTACAGTTTATCGCCATACTGGACGTATTATAGTTTAATGTCATCTCGGACAAAAGTGTAACACATTTTAATGTCATGTTGGACGAAGTTGTAGTTTAAGGTCATACTGGACCATTGTGTAGTTTAAGGTCATACAGGACCTTTTCTGTATGAACCAATTGTAAGTCTTGGTTCTGGGAACAATATTTTGTGTTTATACAAAATACTTCTTCAGAAATCTGGCATTAGTTGGAGTCGTGATGTGTTCTCCATCCATTGAGATTAGAGAATACGCTCCATTGGAGTAGACCTTATGTACTGAATAAGGTCCTTCCCATTTTGGTTCAAGCTTGGGAGGCTTCTTTCCTGGTATCATTGGTGTTCTGAGAACCAATACCAATTCTCCCTGAATGAATGAACGAAGACGAACTTTTTTGTTAAAAGCTCGTGCTATTCGATTCTGATAGATTTCCAAGTGGTGCAAAGTGCACAATCTTTTCTCATCTAACTATTCCAATTCATTCAACCGCTTTTGGGATTGCTCATCTGTTGATAACTGATCACAAATGGCTATTCTGAGTGAGGGCAATTGAACTTCAATTGGCAAGACTGCTTCTGTTCCATATACCAATGAATATGGAGTAGACCGCGTTGCATTGCGAGTGGTAGTCCGATAAGCCCATAAAGCATGATAGAGTTTATCAGGCCATGACCTCTTATCTTTATCCACCATCTTTTGCAGTATATTTGAAAGAGTCTTGTTGAAGGCCTCTATCTGGCCATTAGCCGCTGCATGATATCGAGATGAATGGTTGGACTTAATGTTGTATTCTTGATACAATCTCTTTACCTCAGAAGAACAGAAGTTGGTGCCGTTGTCTGTCAATATGGTATGAGGGACACCAAATCTAGTAATGATGTTAGACTTGATGAAGCTAACAATGCATTTAGAACTGACTTCTTTGAGAGGTACTGCCTCTGCCCATTTGGAAAAGAAATCAGTAGCAGTAAGAATGTACTTAAACTGCTTGGCCGTAGCTGAAGGGTAAGGTCCCACCACATCCATTCCCCATGTGGCAAATGGCCATGAGTATTTAGCTGTATGAAGCAACTCTGGAGGTTGATGAATGAAGTTGGCATATACTTGGCATGAATGACACTTCTTTGTGAAATTAACACAATCTTGTATCATTGAAGGCCAGAAGTATCCAAGTCTTCGAATTTGATCGGACAATCTATGTCCAGACTGGTGGGTACCACAGACTCCTGCATGCACTTCTTTTATGACAGCCATTGTCTCTTCACCATCAATACATCTGAAGAGAACTCCATCAAAACCACGTTTGTAGAGAATTTTCTCGAGGTGGTTTGAACCATCATAAAGAGTAAAATTGACCACACGTCGCCGAATTTGTTCTCTCTCGGCTCTATCAGGTGGAAGTGTTCCATTTTGAAGGTATTCCCTGATAGGTGACATCCATCCTGTAGTATGACCATATGGTTCAGGAATGGGACTAATTTCATTAATTTCCTCTGTTCTGACTTGAACATAAGGTGAAATTGCACGACGGTGGGCAATACCGATGGTTGTCTCGTCCCGATTTGGATCTGCTAAAGCTGTGGCTATATTAGCCAGTGCATCAGCTTGAGAATTTTGTGATCTTGGGACATAAGAAAATGTCGGTTCTGAAGGGAATTCCGACATTAACTCTCTGACGTAATCATACAAAGGGATTAATTCTTCTTTTCTGATGGCATAATCCCCATTGACTTGTTTGATTACCAGGTCTGAATCACCTTTCACCTTTAAGTGATTCACTTGTGCTTGAAGCGCTAACTCCAAGCCTTCAATGAGAGCTTGGTATTCAGCTTCATTATTGGTACCACCTTCCCACAACAAAAAGGAATAAGGTAACACTGCCTTATCTAGAGAAATGAGCACAATTCCTAAACCAACTTTGTTGAATTTAGGATTTTCCATTTTCTTCCCTGTTGGACTTCTAGAAGCACCATCAAAATACATTTCCCATGTTTGAGGATTATCTTGAATAGAAAAAACTTCCTCATCAGGGAGTTCGATATCTAAATACGTGTCTTCCACTGAAGGGTGTTCAGCCAGGAAATCAGCCAGAGCTTGGCCCTTAATTGCCTTTTGAGACACATACTGGATGTCGAACTGCTGTAAAATAACCTCCCACCTTGCCAGACGTCCTGTAAGCATTGGACGACTAAGGATGAATTTGAGTGGATTATTACGAGATACCAATTGGACCTCGTGATGTTGCAGGTAGTGTCTCAGTTTCTGAACTGCAAAGATTAATGCTAGGCAGCATTTTTCAATACTCGAATACCGGGTTTCTGCTTCAAGCATAGTTCTACTGAGATAGTAGAGACTATTTTCTTTCCCAGCATCATTCTTTTGAGCGAGAAAGGCACCCAATGATCGCTCTAAAGCTGTCACATAGAGGATAAGAGGTCTACCCTCAACAGGTGGCATGAGTACTGGTGGATTTAAGAGGGATTTCTTGAGAACATCAAATGCTTCTTGACATTCTTTAGTCCACTGGTAAGTGACTCCCTTCTTCAATAATTTGGTAAAAGGTAAACTTTTTCCTGCCAAATTGGCGATGAAACGCCGAATATAGGCTAAGTGTCCTTGAAGTCCTCTTAATTCTTTCAAATTCTGAGGAGGTGACATACCAAGGATTGATTTGGTCTTCTCAGGATCGACTTCAATACCACGATGGCATACAACAAAGCCGAGGAATTTTCCTGAGGTTACCCCAAAAGCACATTATAAGGGGTTCATCTTCAAATTATTTTGTCGAAGCTTGTGGAATATGATTTCCAAATCAGCTAAGTGATCAAAACGTTGTTTGGATTTAACCACCAAATCATCTACATAGCATTCAACAAATTTCCCTAGAAAAGGTTTGAAGATACGATGCATGGCGCGTTGATATGTTGCACCTGCATTCTTTAAACCAAAGGGCATCACCCGGTAACAAAACACACCTTGAGGAGCTCTGAAGGCTGTATATTCCTCATCTTCTGGGGCCATTCGGATCTGATTATATCCAGAATATCCATCCATGAAAGAAAGTACTTCATAGCCAGCCGTCGCATCAATTAAGAGTTCTGTAATCGGAACTGGAAAATCATCTTTGGGACAATACCGATTAAGATCTCTGAAATCGATGCAAACCCTAATTTGTCCGTTCTTTTTCTTTACTGGGGCAATATTAGCCAACCACTTGGGATATTGAACTTCTCTGACGAAGTTAGCTTTGATAAGCTTATCCACTTCAGCCTCGATTTTGGAAGCATAGGTTGGGTGTGTTCTTCTCGCGGCTTGCTTGAATCCTCGATGTTCTTTTGGCAAACCCAAATGATGGGTGGAAACATCAGGATCAAGGCCAGGCATCTCTGTATAATTCCAAGCAAAAATACCTTTATTTTGCTTTATAAAAGAAATATACATCTCTTGTTCTTCAAGGGTCATGGCCGCACTAATTAAAGTGGGGCGTGGATCTTTCTCTGTACCCAGATTTACTTCTCTGAGTTCATCAACAGTGGTAGAGATACCCTCTTCAAATGCTGGAGGAGCATCTCTAAGATCATCCTCTTCCTCTTCATCATGTGTTATATCTTCCGTTTCTACTTGCAATGTAGATGAAAAAACGAAATTCTTATGATCATAAGAGATGTCAAAATTTTCACATTTTGAAGAAGAAGCTTCCATTTCCGACCCTATTGATGAAAAAGGGTCTTCTTTGGGAAATAAAGAGGAGATGATGGATTGAGAATCGACATCAACATTCACCTCTGGTGTTGCTATAACTTCTTCTGGCCTGATTAGCGAAGTATAGACTTGTTGGATTTCAGCAGACGAAATGAAAACGTCACCACTTATGCTTTCATCACTGCTTGGTAAGTTACCAATTTCTCCCATGTTGTCTGGCTCGATTTCCGTAATTGACATTATGGATCTTTCCATAAGAGTATTTTTATTTGGGCCTATTTTGTCAATTTGACTGATAGGTAACACATAATCTGTACTCACATGTGAAAATTGATTTATTGGAATTTTTTCCAAACCATATGGAGCATTAACTTTGGTAATTTCCTTCATTGTAGATTTTTCTCTTCCCTTCATGTGATAAAATTCCGCCTCAATGTATTGAGACTCACATGTTTTGAACGGGGCCTTATCACCATACAATGTTCCAACTTGACCATCGAAACAGTATTTGAGACATTGATGGTATGATGACGGAATAGCTGCATGTTGATGTAACCAGGGTCTTCCAAGCAAGATATTGAAAGCTGAGTCTTGATCAACAATCATGAAATCTGAATTGGAAACAAGATCTCCAAACTGAGTTCTGAGCGTAACTTCTCCCAGTGGTTCTTGTTCATTTTTATCATATCCTTGCAACATCATGGTAGAAGGAGATAAATCAGATTCTGTGAGGCCCAATCGGCGAAGTGTGCGAATGGGCATGAGGTTGACTCCTGAACCATTGTCAATAAAATCTCTTCGAACATCTATACCATTGACTTTTCCAGATAGGTACAAAGGTTTTATGTGCCCATGCACAACATCATCTTCATCTTTATCAGTAAAAGATATCACTGCATGGCATTCTGCAGGATTATTCTCTATGTGATAAATTTCAGCTGCAGCAATTTCAGCTTCAAACTCCTGAGGACTTGACAAAGCTTCGATGAGTGCTTCCCGAAGATCTTTTGATAGATTCAAAGCATCCAAAATTGATAATTTGGCTTGTACTTGGGCCAAGTGTTTCAATATATCATACTTTTGATCTAGATGCCTGCGTTTCCCAATAGGAATATGCGGTTTAGCAGGTACCTTGGAAGCAGATGCTTTGGAAGCTGATGCCTCTTGTATTGAAGTTGGCAACATCTTTGGTTTTGGAAAATTAGACTGATTAGATCCATTTACTTGCTGAGATAAAGAAGATGGAACATTTAATCGGTCTTCCAAAATAACTGTGTCGAAGCTGAGTTGGCCATTGGCAGAAGAACTTGCTTGTTCATTTTGAGCTCGCTGAAGGGCTCTACCACGAGTTTCTGCTGCATATACAGTGCTAGCAGGGGTAGAATTAGAGTAGTGGCTTCGGAAAGATCCACGTCTTCCCCTATATCCTGAACCTCTAGAACTTCCTCGGGTTCCTTTATTTGATACAGGGAATTCAGGCTCATCAAGACTGGAATATGAATCTGTTAATTGAATCATATTAACAGAACCAAAGATCAATTCTTCGTCTGATAAAGACTCTACCAAGTTAGCCTGTTTAGGCTGTGCCGTTTGGTGGGACGGTGCCCGTTGCTTTGAAGTAGATGGCATGAAATCTGCCAGAGTCAAAGACAATTTAGGCTTTGATACATACTCATCTTCTTCTGATTCCTCTTTCTTCTTTAAATTGCTCTGCCCTTTTGAGGCTTTGTCTTTTGATGGAGGCTTTACTGCAGCTTTTGTAGGAGACACAATTTGCTTCTTCAATTGTGTTCGCAAAATGGAATGGGTCCGATTGATTGTCTTTCTGACCATCCAATCATCATATTTTTTCGCAGTTTTGCTTTTGACTTCCTGCCACTCGCCTCCTTCCTCTGGATCTGTAGCGGTAATACACGCTACATGAGCTGAAGAACCCTTCAATTTGACTTGTCCCAAGTCGACCATCTTTTGTAGGAGGTCTTTAAAGGCAAAACACTCCTGGATGGGATGTCCCAACATTTGATGAAAGGGACAATAATTGGGACGGTCTTCATCTCCTTCCTTGTTTGGTCTCTTCGGCACTGGTAATTGAACCAAATTATTTTCCAGAGCTGAAATGAAGTAACCAGGAACTTGCTCACTTCGGAAAGAGTATGTTTTACTCTTCATATCCTCAAATTGTTTTCTTCGTTGATCTTTTTGATCATTTGGACGAAACAGCCTTTGTTGTTGGCATTCAGGAGGTGGAGCCCTTCGAGAAGATGATGGTTTTGAAGTAGAAATAGGTACAGGTGCCTGTTTAAGCATAACTGTAGCAGTTTCTGCTTTACCCATTCTTCTTCCTGGAGCTGATGGAATTACACGAGATTTAGCCTTAGCCTGTATAAGGGAATCTTCAATCTGTTGAGCGATTGAAGTAAGGTCTCGAAACCCTCCTGTGTATTTCACAGGGATCAATGGCGTGCGTAATTCGTCACGCAAATTTGCCACACAGATTGGCAACAATTCCTCCTGAGGGAGTGATAAACTCAAGGAATACGTTAATCCCTTCCAACGAGCAATGAAATCAGAGACTCTTTCATTCTCCCTTTTCTTGCAGTTTGTAAGATCGAAAACTGTCGTTTTTGGCAAAGTTGAGCTGAACTGAAGAAGGAATTTTTGACGAAGATCCTCCCATCCGATGACTGACCGGGATTTCAAGCTTGTATACCAGACAAAAGCAGGTCCTTGCAAGGTTCGCATGAAGCATCTGAGTTTCACTGCTTCTTGTTGCTCTGGAGTTCCCATCATAGGATCACAACAAGACACGTAATGCGTCAAATGTTGTTCAGGGTCACCTGATCCATTAAAAGTAGGGAAAATGGGGTTTCCAAAACTGGATGGAGGAGAAATTGAATCTACCCATTCAGGGTAAACTTTCTTTTCAGGTTGAACTTGCGCCCGTTTCCCTTCCATAGTTTCTAACCGAGCTGTTAATGACTCAATAGTAGTTATTAACTTTTGAGAAACGTCAGGTTGAACTTGGTTTTGGGTAGGTGCAATGAATGGAGCTTGGACAGCCGTGGAGGTTGGTGCTGCAACTAATGGTAGTGCTGCCAACCGTTGTTGCGTTTGACCCGTAGGATTAGACCTCTGTGGGTGTACTGATAAAGAAGGATATTCCTGATCCATCTCAGTAGTTACAACAAATTCCTTCGGCTGTCGGACTTCAGCATTCTTAAGAAGAAGACTACTCTGAAGTAGTTCTGCATTCAACCTTCTTAATTCTTTCATTTCTTCCTCCTGTTGTGCAAACCTTTGCTCTAATGAGAGCGATTGACCTCCTTCAGAGGAAGGGTGAGAAGTAACCTGATTCTTTCCTTTCCCCTTATTGGATCCTTTTCGGAGAGGGGGAAGTGGGTTACTTGAAGGAATACCCAGATTTTGGGTAAGCCTTTGATTACGTGTGCGCACACCTTCTTCATTTAGGTCTGTGTGCGCAACTTCTTGAGCAGGAACCTCTTCATCTGATCCCTCTGATTGAGCCTCATCTGGTGAATCAGCAGCAACGGCAGTGATGACATTAATGGATGCATATTTCATGGAATCCTTTCTATCAGCATTTCTGTGATATTGTCTCCTTTTATGTCCATGATAAGACATGGCATTCCGTTGACTTGATCCCTCAGGAATTTCTTGGAGAACCGTCACTTGGAGAGAATCTCCTGACATCTTGGCTCTTCGTTCCTCTTGAGGCTTATTCCCTAATCGAGAGAATACTGACTTTCTATGAGGGAGGGATTGAAGATTTGAAAAAGTCCCCAGTCTGGTGGACTGGGGGTGTTCTTGTTGCTTCCGCTCAACTCCTCGAATCCCATTCGTTGATTCTGATGGTTGGGTTAGAGAAGTCCCCAGTCTGGCAAGCTGGGGTGTCTCTTGACATGCTATGTCTGAGATCTTTTTAAAATCTCTCTTGATCTTGCGAATCTTAGTTCGGAAATTAGCTGGATGCATTAACCTGTATCAACTTTTATCACCTGGTTCAACAGACCGTTGGATGATTTCCGAAACTTCTGTCATTTGATGACATGTTTGCTCCAGACGAGAGGCTTGTGCAATATTCTCGCCTGCTTGGTGTAGGAGCAATTCAACAACCTGTTCTCTATATATTTGATTTTGAGAGGAACTAGTTGAAGCTTGATCTCGAGCAAGATTTTGATTATGAACAAAGCCCATTGACTGTGGCCGGCCATGGGCAATAACATTGCATGAGACCATTTTCGGCGGGCTTTGCTGACCGGAAAGCACTGTGAAATGTAGTGCTCCGTGAATACCCCATCCTCTGATATGAACATTAGATGGAGCATTGGAAATTAACTGACGCAATCTTCTTAATGCGCCAAGGCATGAACGTTGAAGGGTTCTCTGTTGCTTTTCAGCCTTCGGATACCGAGAGACTGATAGAGATGCCAAATCAATCTGGCGTTGTAACCCTTCTATTATCTTAAGATGATTTTCATATTCATCGTAAGATAATACCTTCTTCTTTAATTGACAAAGAGTTTTCCATATGTTGAGACGAATATCATGGATTCCATCATCCGTCAACATCTTTGGAATGTCATATTGTGAGTCAGCCAAAGGCCAAAACATGACTGGTACTTCACCTTTTGCCAGTTTTTTCCTCATGTTCAGCATTTCCTCTTTATCATTAAATGAAGATTCTTCTACCTGTTTGGACCAGAGTTGGTGTTTCCTTGTTGCTTCATCGGGTTCAACAAGATTGGTAGAGGAATCACTATTCATGCTGGAAGATGAATGACCCAGGGAAGGTTCGGAGAATAACCTGAACCCCAAGCTATCTTCTGATGGAGAAAGAGTTTCACCTGCCGATAGTAAAACTTCATACATGAATGGTTTTACGTTTGCAAGTGCCTCGAGATAAGAGGGCTTTCTCGTCACTACATTGCCTTCTGAAGAACTTTCGAGACAATGTGAATCACTACTGCGGAGAGGACTTTCGCAGCGAAGTTCATCACCATGAGGAGGACCTTCATGATGGGTTACAGCAAAAGATGAGATCTCTTGCTCCTTGGTCTTCTGACCACACAGAGGGTTCCTGTGGTTCTCATCTGAAGAAGAAACTTCAAGATTGACCGAATTTTCATGAAGCAAGTCTTCATGAGGAAGTGTCTGTTGAAGACCTTCGGGATTAATGTTCCTGTTATTGGGAACTGAGGGAGTAGAATCTTGAATTCCGACAGATAAATGTCTGAGGGCTTCAAGAACTCCAGCATCGAGCAAGGCCTTGTTGCAGATTGGCCTTTGATCTCCTGACTGTGCTGGGCGGATCTTTTTCTTAGATGCCTTCTTACTCGCTTTAGAAATCACTTGATGACGAAAGTGATTGCTCTGAGCAGGTGTATGTGACTGATCAGGAAAGATGGTCAGGTTAGGCTGACGATCATCGCTCAAATCAGGTGTATGTGCCTGACTTGGTTGTCCATATGATATGAGGGAGTAGACCCCACAACCCTCTTGGACTGAAACAGATGTGTGTGTCTGTTCCGGAGTGAATTGTTGATGTGTCACTCCACTGCTAGGGATAGATTTATGTGTCTGTCCCTGAGATGATGCTGAAGCTGTTATGATATCCTGGCAAGCATCCAGAATATGAGCATGAATTTTCTTCTGCTCTTTCACCATTGACAAAATATGTTTGGTGACTTCAGCCGCCGGAACGGGGATATACGTCCATTCCGGGCTTGGAGTAGGTGTATGTGCCTGCTCCTGTCCTCCTTTTCCTGTCAGTGAATCCTGCCAGTACTCAAGTGTGGAGGCAGAGAGTTTAGTCTGTCTTCTGTTTGTCGTCGGGGCTTTCCGACTGACTTCTCCGTGTGCTACCAAGTGATACTGTTGGTAGGCTTGATTAGTATTAGCAGGTGTATGTGCCTGCTGATTACACTTCTCCAAACGCGGTTGACGAGATCCATCATATGTAGTCAGACGAGCCTGCTGACTAACTGCTGATGTATAAGCAGGTGTATGTTCCTGCCTATGGTACTCCGCCGGAATTGCCTGGCGGGATCGGCTTGATGCTGCCAGAGGAGTCTGCTGGACAGCGGGATTAAAACGGGCAGGTGTGTATGCCTGCTCGTAGTTTGCCACCAAGTTAGGTTGGTGGACTTCTCCGGAGATGGCAGGGATGACAACCTGCCTATTGTTAACCGGATTCCGTCTCTGGTGATTCATCTTGCCTGCTCGGGTTCAAGGAACCTGAGCTGAATGCCTGGAGACGGTACCCTCATCATGTTGAGGGCGCACTACCGCACGAGTCTGGCGGCGATTGTTGATGGGAGCCCTTGAGAAGGACTCCTGTCTTTTTGAATTAAGGTCCTGTGGGACCTGCTCATTCACTTCCTCGGAATAAGGGAGTGAATGGAAATTGCGTTCCGGGGATAACGACCCGAAACGGTTGGAGACGGTAGTCAGCACCGTCTGCTTCTTGATTGCTGGTCGCCGTTGTCCGGACGACCAGGTAGAATTGTTAACTTGGAGGTCTTGACGAGCGGCCTCCAGAGTTGGGATAGTACCGTTGCGACGGTACTCCTTAACCAGTGCATTAGAAACACAGCGTTGAAGACGCTGAGTTGGTGATGTCATCCTCAGAGCGGATGACGTTCCAGCAGGAGTAGCAGTATTGGTTTTCACGGCAGCAGACCTCACAGTAGAGGTGTTCCCAGCAGCAGTATTCACAGGGGTGAATTTAAGAAAAGCCATTTTTTGTAGAAGATCTTGAAAAAAGAGTGCCTGTTCCATGTAACAGACATAATCAAGATGAATCCGGCTACTGCATCTTTTGGATGATCATATGTCAATGATTGCCTTGTTGGCCCAAAGGGCCTAACAGATAAGAAGAACATCACTTTAACTTGGTTAAGGATTCACGTCGGGTTCACCATTTTTGTTCCGCGCGGAATCCGGGGATGACCTCCTGGACGGGAGATTCAAACGTTCCGATCGGTTTCTAACGGGTTTGTTCGTAGAACCGGAAACATCCAATGATTCCACATCCGTTTGGACCTACTTTCCAAAGGCAGGCGCTCATTAGCTTGTGGGCTAATGAGGCTTAGGAATTTACATTGGTCGAGAGGATGGGAGGTCGGACTCATCACACCTTTTTGCGGGGAATTATTGTCTACTCCGGGACTCTCTTTATATATTTAAGTTAAGTTCGTGAATCCTTATTACATTACCAAGTATAAAATGAGCTTTCCTTTAATTTTAACAATCAATGATTAAATATGTAAGAATTTTAGAGAATCTTTTATATGTATTCGAGGTTCTTCATCAATATAGAATCATCTATATTTGTTTAGAGATTCTTGGTCAATGGTATCCTTCAAAACATTTATATAAAAGTCTCTTGGTCATTTTGATGACCGGGCTGGTTTTAAAGCCACTCAGTGGGGCACTTGAAGTTTATCGTCATTCAGAAGGACAGAGATTATTTCAATGTTGGGATCGAACCCATGAATGGGCTACCTACGTATCCTTTGTTTTGAAAAAGGAATCAGAACCCACGTAGTTCGAGGAATGGGATATGATGTTTTATGATTGATGGCTCAAAGATGAATGTCATAATTACTTTTACACTCTAAGCTCACGTGAGTCATGCTCGGTGTGAGAAACAAGAGGTATTGGTAAGATTTAGACAAATGTGCCATAAAAGATGCAATCATAAGAATTTGTTTTGGGGCTTATGTATAGATGACTGCCCAGATAGGCGAAGGTTTAGGATTTACTTTTAGGGAGAAAATCCAAGAACAGGGTCCACAAAGTTATATGTGCTTCATGGAGATTTGAGTACTCTAATCTTGGGGCTTACTCCTAAGGAGGATGCCCAAGTTAGGAGGGGACTTATGATTGGGTTTTATTCCTAAAAAGGAAACCCAAATCAAAGGAAATTTATGACTGGTTAAGAGAAATTTTAAGAGACTTGGGGCTTACTCTTAAGAAGGATGCCCAAGATTTATAACTAGGACTTATTCCTGAGAAGGAAGCCTAGGTTATGGGACTTGGGGCTTACTCCTGAAAAGGAAGCCCAAGGTTATTGACTGAGTCTTATTCCTGAAAAGGAGACCCAGGTTAGGGATTAAGGTTTGGGGCTTACTCCTGAGGAGGATGCCCAAGATTAACGGACTTGATTGGGGCTTATTCTTAAGAAATATGCCCAGGTTAGGATTCTCTCATCTTTAAAGGATGAGGTTGAATGAATGAACTCTCAATTTTTGGTGACATAAAGATGTTTAAATCACTAGGTTTTGAGAGATATTTCACAGAATTCCTTTCAGATAAGGATGTCAAATCAAGAAATCATGCCATAAATGGCTTTTGAAGAGTATCTTGAAGACTGAATCTTGAATAGGAAGGGTGAAATGGCTTAAGAGGGGTAAAAATGGGCAAGATGGGCACCCAAAAAGCTAGGGGCGCGCAAGTCTTGAAGGTTGCGCAAGTCCTGCGTCGGCGCGCAAGTGTTGGTCGCGCAAGTATACTTGCGCGACTTGAGGGATACTTGCGCGATTTTCAACCAGAGTTGAAATACTTGAGCGACTCTTTATTAAACCCTTTATAATCCTCTTGAAGTTCTTCCAGAGAAGGGACGCGCAAGTTATATTGAAGGAATTAAGTTGGCGCGCAAGTGTTTGATAAGTTTCAACACTTGGGTCTTCCTTCTTCTCTTTAGATCATCCGTTCTAGGTAAGAGATTACCTTAGAAGTGTTCCGGAAGCTTTGAGAAGAGACTTGGGCGTCGGGAGCTTTGATCCGAGTGTCTGGAAAGAGATCCCCCCGAATGGGGGGCCCACAGGGTCTATTTATAGGCAAAAGAAGACCCCGGGCGGTTACTGGACGGTTACCAGATATGTCGCGCAAGTCCCTTGCACGACCATGAGGAGTCGCGCAAGTGTTGAGTCGGCGCGCAAGTGTACTTGCGCGACCAAGAGGTAACTTGCGCGACCTATGGGCAATGTTCTCCTTTTCTATCCCTTTGTCGATTTTTGATGTTTCTTCAAAGGATTAATCACTTTGAGCTCAGATATTCCCTTTTCCGAACTTTAGATTCCGTGACGAAAGGAGCGTCAACAAACTTGAATAATCAATTTTTTACTATTTTATGTTCTTTTCTCTGATTATATTTTTTATAAAATAATTTTAGTTTATACTAATTTCATTAAAAAATATTGTGAAATTAATAATGGGGTGTTATTATGTTTTAAATATATCTATATGTTTGCTTTATAGAACATTTTTTTTTATAATTTCAAATTCAAACATTATATTTTCCTTAGAATTACATTTTTTCAAAATATTATAGCTTCTGTTTCAATTTCTTTTTAAATAGTTTCAAATATTTTTGAATCAATCTTTAATTTTTTAATATAATGTTATGAGTTGTGCATTTTTTTTGAAATAATATATATATGTATATATATATCTAATAATTATGAATTATTCTATTTGAATTTTATTATTTTCTAATTTTTTTCATGATATCGCTTTAGTTCATGTATCTTAGCAAGTTATATATATAGAAATAAATGGAAATTTGAATGATATATGAAATAACAAAATAACAAGTGCATAGGAAATAAATATCTAAATAGTATTAATACTATTCTATCATTTATGTGATCTTGTACATGATTTTTACTACTAATAGATGAGCTTTCAAGGGTTACAGAAAAACCACTTAAAAATATACTTCCTTGAAGAGAAATAAATTTGATTAAATACTCAAGAACCTGTTCATATTTTTATTATTATTTTATCTATAAATTTCTGTTTCTAGTGTCTGAAAAACATATTCCTATCTCTCACATACACAATTGTTTCTTTTTATTCTTTTACATACAAAAAAAATTTATATCTTTTATTTATGACTATAAGATCCCAAATTTAGAACTGTTGACGTTGTCACTCCCATTTTCTATGGTCATTTTTTATTTGGGTTGTGACTCAAAATAAAAAAGACAATTTTTATGGTTATCCTTCATCTTTTTAGAATTGTTTTTATAATCGGGTTATGATTATCGTTTATAAATATATATCATGGGAAATTTATCTCTAGTTGAGTAGAGATGTATAATATTGGAGTAGGACCACTTTGTAAAAAACTACAATAAAAAACCATCCATTTATTCCATCATTTATTTCTACTAATAATTAACTCTAATAATTTACTTTAATGATTACTTTAAATAATTAATCTGTTTCTATATTATTTTAAATATGGAAATTTACCCCTTCTACTACCACCATCCATTACCTATTTCAAACTTAAAAATGGTATCAATGATCCACATTTTTTAGGATTGTTTATCTCTATTATTTTTTACCATATAAAACAATTGTTTTAAATTATTATTCCTAATATAATTTATGGAATCCTTCGATATATTTTCTTTATATTTTTTTCTAACCTATTCCTAGAACTCAATGGATATATAAAATATCTTTAACATGGAATTAGTATGTAAAATAAATGAATTATTTATTTATAATTTGCCTCACAATGATGGAAATGATTATGTATAATAAAAATATTGAATAGACTAAAACCTAGAGGAATTAATCTTAGAAAATTAGTATATCATTGAAAAGTCATACAAACTACCTGAAGCTGATCTAAAACACTTAGTGCAAATGACTCTACAATATATGTTTTAAATTACAATGTTTTGAAGTATTTAAATCATGATATTAATAGGAGTGTATTTAGTCATATGTTAACTTGTAATACATGTCATGAAATATTTATGATTCTATATGTCATTGGAATGAATTACATTAGTGATACATTAAAAAATATAGTATGAAGTTAACATTTACTAGGATCACTACCTATGAAATGGCATGACAAGATGGAATCCATTGAAAATAGAAGAACATCAAAGAGTACACAGTTATTGAATTAATTATATCTCTACATCAGTTTGAAATGGAACAAAAAAATCATATTCTACAAAACCCTCCCACCAGTGATTACACAATAATGGGAGAGAAATAATCTCCCCACCCTGAGTCCTACATCCAGTAGGCCCCATGCTAGTGATTATCACTAAGTGTTTATAAACATCATAATATTAGAGTTATTTCCATCTATAAGAGATACTAGATCGTCATATAGGATAAAAAATCACTCTAAAGATCTAGCATCAAAATTAAAGGTAAACTAAACTCTATCATACAATGAAAGAATATTTTGATTCTGATAAATATAAATTTCTCCATTGTAAAGATCCAAAAATACATTTCTACAATAAAAACTCAATAATAACTAAAAACCAACTATTAATGTCCAAATTAGTCTATAATGTCGTCTTGAAACCTATTAATAGTTCCTATATATAGGGTGAACATAATAGGTATACCTAGCAAGGAAGTAAATAAGGACCCTAGTGAACATGTGAAACTATCATGCTAATGTGCTAGGAAAAAAATTTTAGAACAAAAAAGAACTTATATTAGACATCTAGAAAAAACAAGCCTCACTATATCTCACCAACTAAATAAAATATCCAATATAATAATATAGAATCAAAATCATAACAAATAAACGTGTCCCACTACCTCTTACCCCCTAATTTTCCACATTAATATCCCCAACTTCGAACATCCTTTTTTCCCATAATTTTAGGAACACCACATCACAGCCCACCTGCACTCCCCTAGGATACACATAGCATCTTTCACGTATACACTGAGGCCACACATCACATATGACATGTAAAAACATAGTCCAAACTTTACATCACATCTTTCCCAAAAAAATATGAACTAAAAATCACAACCAAGACCATAACAGTAGTGTATCATGAATTTTAAGCACATTGAACATGATCCCACCTCCAACCAAGCCTGACCCTCAAAAAATATCACATCAAGAAACATCACATATCTATGGTATAAACCTAGTCCATCAAATCACATCTCAGAAATAAATAGCTGGTACCCACATCTTTGTTAAAAGAATAGTTGGGGGGATAGTTAGACATCTATATGTAACACTTCCATCCTAGATATTGGAGAAATCACATATAACTCATAACCTCTAATAATTAGTAAGCGTATCTACAATGGGTAAGAATCATGTAAAATAACATAAACATATAATGATTTAGAGATAACACACAACACCCAAACTAAGTGTTTATATCAATGACATCGGGAGACAACACATCAACACCGTGTACCATAGGTCAATTATCTCATCTGCTACCAATAATATATGAAACTCTATACAGAACAACCACACAACATTTTCCACTTTCATCATATTGGTTTCATTAAATTTACAGATTAATAAATTTTTCACACTAGAAAATCCTATAATTTATTTTAAATTACCAAACCATTAATTTATTCATTTAATTTCAATTTAATCCCTTTATCACATGCCCGTTTCCCGACCACATTGTTTATTAACGAACATATTTTGTTAATTTATAATCATATTTCATTCCATGGATAACTAGGAAACTATAGGATCCATTGCACAAGATTGGTCCAAGAAAAAAACTAATTATAGGTCACCACACATCTACCACCATCATCGCATCACATATATCATGACATCTCACCACAACCATCAACTACTCTATAAATACTACACCACAACCCCCGCATGACAACCAGTATTCCAATACCACTACATCACTGCCCTATACACTGCATTGCCAAGATTATCCCATATGTCATCAAACATTATCCCAAACAATGTTGGAAAAACATTTAGTAGAAAAAAATCACAGAACACATTTTCGAATCAACATATACTTTGTATTTATCACATTATATCATTAAATTAGACTTGGTTATATCCCACAAACCAAAATGTATAGGGAAACCCATTATTAGCTGAATATATATTCCACAACCTTTTATTATGTGTAATCGCACATAATAGAGATTGGTTCATCATAACATAACTACTATTGAGAAATTAAGGATAAAAATATATACTATTTGTAGAATTGGATACAAGAATGCATAATAACATCAACATCATATAGTGATTTAATATATCCTTTGATAACTCCCCATACCCATAATTTTAGATATTTAAATTAATTATATGGTTATGATAACCCATTATATCCACCCAATTATATGAAAAAGAATTAATATCCCCCAAATAACCTATAAAATATTGATAATTAGTATTCCATAGATCAAAGAAGCATTCTAATATAATTACGCACTATACTGTGAAGAAGAAACTACATAGAAACCACTATCACATAAGGAACTAACTGATAACCCTACACCACACAATGTGATGTAAAATTATAACAAAAATCTTACCAAACTAAATAAATATCACTATAGAGAATACCCAATATATGAAAGAATGAAAAAAAGTAAAATGGAGAATAAATCACCACAAATCACCAATAGGAATCAATCAAAAATAATGGATCGATGCAAAAGGAATATAGTTGAAGAGAGGAGAGGGTTTGAAAAAATGAATGATAAATTAGATAAAAAAACAAAAATATAGAATCCCATAGGTTTCATGTTATGTAACTGTTACACATATTATAATCCTATGGTTTCCGAATTTTCTAACTATTACTGAAAAACACATCACCATGATAGATTAATCACCTGAATTATTAGACATCATGTAACATCATCGAAAAGATGCATCATAATTTTTGAACACCACTTCCATGTAGTGTAAACATTACATGACATGTATTTCTTCCGATTTTAGCTTTTAGTATCCAAACTCCACCATCCCATCTCTATGACTCCTCCATGAACCTCTAACACCAAAAAATAAAAAATTAATAGATATGGAAGGAAATAACCATTACATAAGATACCACTAGAATGGTTTCCCCCATATATAATACCAATATGATCCCATAAGGAAAATGGTTTTAAAAAACTACCTGTAAGAAACATGTCAAGGACCTCGTTACTCCTCAACAGTACCGTCACCCAAACACTCAAAGACGAACCACCTGAAAACATCTCACACAAACTAATCACTACACAACCACATCAACATAACACATGATACTAGAAAAAATATTGTCAAAATTCCCCAAACTCTTGTATGACAACTGCAATAAATGAACCACACTTCCTGGAATATGTCAATAAGGGAATTCCATCATTCATGTCAAGATACCTTCCAATCTAGGCTGTACTAACTCACATTCAAGGGTTAAATTGTATCATAGTTAATACATCCCAATATATATTTAGGCCCTACCCATTCCATATTTCAAGGTTTTGTTATGAATCACACATCAAGGGAAATCACACATCTTCTAGAATATCATGATCCAAACATCACAAAATTCATGAAACATAGTTAGGTAAAAAAGATAAACATATATCGGGGTACTAGGAATATTTATTCATATGTCCCACCTAATTTCATTCCCATAAGACAACATAAAACTACAACACATGAACCAAGGTCATGGTTCACCCACAAAACACATTCTCTCGATGATCCTCGATCACTACTGGATGCTTCATGTATCTCAAATCATAGTCGACATCCGACTCCCCCAGTCAAAAATGTGGATGTAATCATGAAGATATCAAAAAACATGGGACATTTGGGACTTATCGTGGATCCTCTCTGATAATAGTAGGAAAATAAATTAATACACCACCCAACCAATGCACCCCAAAACCTCAAAGGGCCTAATAAACTTATGAGAAATATTACTTCTCCTTCCAAAACCATGCTTTCCCTACCTTGGGTGACTCTAATGAACACATGGTGACAATCCATGAACTATAGGGGTGTCCGCCAATGATTAGAGTTGGCCTTCTGATAGTCTTGCACTACCCCCATTTCCTCCTGAAAAAATTGGATCATCTTAGTATCTCTCTAAAAAACAATAGGACTAGGAATTATGGAATCTTCAACCTCGATCCAACAAAATGAAGCATGAAATTATCTCCAACAAAACATCTCAAATAGATCCATAACAATGGATGAGTGATGTCTTTTTTTAAATAACTAAACAGATGGTATTTCATTTACAAAAGATCCAACAACGTCAGATATGTATTCATTAAATATATATTGTATCTTCGGGTTGGTCTACTCCATATGACCATCTATTAGAGGGCAGAAAACAATGATAATGTGAAACTAGGGTAAAAAAATATCATTAAATCGCCTCCAGAATTGTGAGTAAAAATAAGGATACTGAATAAAAAATATTTTTATCAGTACCCCATGAGGCCTAGACACATAATACACTTACCACCTATTCAAAACCTCCACAACACCCAACTCACAAATCTCAATAAAATGATCATATTTCATTATTCAATCTATTATCACCCAAACTATATCATAACCTCCTATAGATCATTGTATTACTAGGAATAAATCTATTGACAAGCCCTCTGATTTCCACTGAATAAAATACAAGGAATATAGAAAACCTCATGGAATATGGTACTATTATTTTAAATATGGTAAACCTAGAAATCATTCTACATGGGACACACATTATCTCTCAGAACATCACCCAACATCAGAAATCCTCTAACCATCCCCCAAGTACGTCTCCATAGAAAAAAATCACACATTACCTCTACCTTCGAGTATCCCCACTGAGTCTCCTCCACTTGTTTCATAATAATGACTCCACGATCATATGATAAATAAAACGTCGACTAATTCTATCCCCAACGTCATGATTATTTGATTTAAGGTCTTCCATTCCATACTAAACATTCACAGACTTCCAAGACACATTCTCTCTGGAAATATGACTCAATGCATTTGAAATATCATTACAATTCAATTGGTTATAATTGATGTAAAAATAATTTTCCTAATGAAATACTATACACATCCACTAGTTTATATTCAAATCACATTTTTAGAAAACATATTTTATAATATTATGGTCTATAAAAACCACATAGTTCTCCCTAATGAGGTAATACCATCATAAATTATGTATGATCCCAACTACCTCAAAGTTCATATCATGGGGGGATAATTACTTTCATGGGTACATATTTCCCTAGAACCATAATAGTTTTTTTTCATCTAGTCCATTAACATGAATCCCAGTCCTATATCGGTTACATCATAGAAAACCACAAAAATACACCCTCCTCTGGAAATTGAAACACTAGAGAACTAACCAACTTCTCTTTTAGGTAAAACATGATTCCTTGAAATGATCTATCCCCCAAAAGACCTTGAAATATTTGGTCAACACATTCAATAGGGCTGAAACTAAGGAGGAATAGAGTGAAAAAAATTAGATAATATCCCAAAATATCAAGGAATCTATGAACCTATACCACATTATTACGTGTGTTCCAAGAAACAACCTCTTTGAAATTTGATTTTTCCTCTGGAACACCCTACCAAGACACCACATATCTAAGGAAACATTCCTATAAAATTTGGAACTCACACATGGATAACATCTTGTAAATATTGTTGTGTTAATGAATACAGAAAAAACTATCAGATGCATGATATTATCCTCTTATGACTTCATGTATACCATAATATCATAGATGGAAAATGTGAAGAACCAGAATAAGAACTCACTGAACATGGAGTTTATAAGTTCAATGAACTATTATGATGTGTTTGTAACACTGAATAGAATAACCACAAACTCAAAGTTCCCATTATTAAATTTGATGGTGGTCTTTTAGATATCCTAATATTTCACACTCAACTAGTGTTATCAAAACAACATATCGATCTATGAGAACCAAATAGATCATCTCAAATATTCAAATAGATCATCAATCCATGGAAGTGGGTAAGGATTGTTGACCATTACCTAGTTTAAGCTATGGTAGTCTATAAAAAATCTCATACTACAATATGCCTTTTGGAGAATAACACTGGAATAACCCACAACCCCACAATAGGTCAGATGAAACCCCAATGAATCGGATTTTGCACCTACAACCTCAACTAATTAATCTCTTTGGGTTCCATCAGATAGGGATTGATCGAAATCATAGACTCACTAGACTACAAAAGTATCTCAAAATTTACCTCACATTGAAGAGGTTGTGTCATATCTATATATGGGAAAACATATAGGAACTATACCAATGACCAATAAGTATACCCAACATTTTCTTCTACAAATGGATCCTCCAAATAATAAAAAATAGAATCTACTTGTTTAGCACCCAACGTATAAACTCCATAATTAACAAACACCACTCGCTAGACCTCCACAATAGAAAATGACACACTGCATGAAAAGAAATTAGTGAATTCACACTTAGAATACAGAAGATTCATACCAAGGATAATATTGAATGGCTGTATTTACTATAAGAAGAAGTCCCCACCAAATGTTGATACCCAATAACCTATTAACATTCCCAAAACACATCAAACAAGGATGTTTGAACTCCAATGGATGTAGATAAATCCTGGTATAGTAGAAATATTTCCATATCTTGTCCCAAAATAAATAATGATTAAAGGAAAATAGAGGATTACAAAGATCATGAATAAAGAATATCACAGAATGGGTTGATGATAAACTGATTATACCTCAAAAAACGCCTTCATATACTAGTTTTGTTAACATTAACATGTGAATCTAAACACGCCCAACTCATTTACCTCTAGGATATAGAAATCTATGATAGTGATATAACCTGTGTCACTTGGGATGGGGGGCTCCACGAGGATACCTGATACAAATATTTAATACTCTTGGATATTGAAACAAAATGTGGTCCCTACAACTATAATTTCCATGGAGTCGACGTATACTATTGGAATGGGGCCTAACCACCAATCTGATACTGACCACATTGAGCAGATATACACTAATTCTGGCAGTGTCCATAACTCTAAGTGATATTGAACACAAACTGAAAACCCCATATTTCACTCAAGAACCACATTTATCAAATTTTTGGGTGGGAACCTACTACCACCAGTTCCCCATTGAATGGAACCCTAGCCTCTTGAGAACCCACAAACCACTTATATAATCCCTACTCTACAAAACACGCTACTGGAAACTCAACTAGGGATGAACTCATAATGATGAAATCTAGTCAATAACCTTATCATTTTTATATACCATTATATTTTTCAAGAGTGTATACTTAGTGACCAGGTAGTTGATCACTTTTTGCATAACCTATTATAGACACCACACTATAGGAAAAATATATTGAATGAAATATGGAGCAAGGTAAAGGAGGTACCTCAACTTGATCGAAGGATCCTTCATGCTCAGAATCCCCAACTTACGGGAGAGTTGATATTTGTTATTTTCATCCCTCATCATCAATGATATAAAATATTTTTGAAAATCCATCTAAAAGATGGTCCACATCACATATTCATCATTAATATCACCACGAAACAATGTCCACAGCTTCAGAAAAGATCACAACATTTAACAAAGTTATAGTTGAACAAAAAAAATTTCTCAGGATTTGATCAGATTTAAAGTGATCTCGATATCATCTTTCCAATCCTCATTTAATAAATCCTAGAAACATTCCTTACACTTAACCGTAATCTACCAATAAATGGAAGACAAATGTTGTTAAAATTCATTATCCTCTTCATTGGGAAAACCCTCTAAAAATAAAACTAATTATACTACTAAAAATAAAAATAATAAGCAAATCATGGATGACAAATATGATTCATTAATGAAAATAATAGAAAATATTGTTCGTGGTTGGATGGATTTTTATTATATATTCTTTAATTTTTTCCTTTTATTTTCTCAAAACACCCAATTTAATATTGAACACAATTCATCATGATGAATATAAATCTCTTAGGTCCCAACCCTATAAACAAGTTAACATAACTCGGCCATTCAATAAACATGAATTCCATACACTAGATCACAGAGGGCCCTAAAAGCTTGTTTCCTAGCTTGTCTCCCTTGCCTATGTCACATAATAAGGTCAATTGGCACTGCTTACATACCAACTCATGCAGTCCTTACTATTATAAACCCCAAATTCCATCATATCCCAGGACTATATAATATGATACCACATTTTCATAACTCCATCCCAATATATATGCTGCAATTATGGGATAGAGATAAGAACCCCCTAATTCCCACTTCTAGAAGGTCTTCAGTTGGATACTAGAAATAAATGGATGAAAATCTCATCATATGGGTGGAATTACCAACTATAAATGAAATTAGATTGGGATATAGGATATTTATTTTTTAAATAACTCAACTAGAAAATATATGAGTAAAATAAAAATCGTCCCAAAAAGAATGAATAATGTGACACATAAACATTCAATTTATTCTAATGTAAAAACCAAAAAATTAATTCTACGGTGAAAACTCAAAAAAATCTCCAACCAAGCTACTAATGTCTTGCACAGTCCCAAAATTCATCATAGAAACACGAAAACTATTTATATACGTAGAGTGATCAAAATATGTATGCTCAGTATGTACAAAACAAAGGCCTCAAGTGCACATGTAAAAACAACATGATAATGATTTAGTGAAAAATAATATATACAACACGAACCTATATAGATCATCTAACCATAATCTGACACACCATGGCTCACTAATCGAATCACACACCCAATATAATAATATTTCAGGACAATATTATCAAATCAAGCCACCATCTACCTCTTTACCACTGATTTTCCACTTTTCTACCCCCAATGTCGAATTTAGTTTTCTCCCATACCTTACAATCATACCACATCAATTCCTTCCTATAGACACCCAAGTTGCAAATCACATATTTCCAAAAGAAACATCTTCCACACATCGCGTCTCTCCTCTAAACACATGGGACACACAATGCATCGAATACTATCCACAAACACGTAGTCCACACATCATAACTATAATATGAGTAGTAGGGTATCATAAACATAAAGAAAATCATCCACATTCCCTCCTCCCACCACACATGGCCCACACCAAATATCACATGAAACAATATCACATCTTACCAATGGAATGTTATGAAAACACATCACAAATAAATCGTAAACATTAGGTCCAAACATAACGACCAATGGAAGATCATGTGATAGGAGAAAGCTAACCTTCCACATCACTACAAATATATACAATGGGGAAACACCCAAGACTATTCACCTCTTAGAATTGGTAGGTTTATCCAACTCTTATAGGGATAATAATAATGACATAAACATTAAAGATATATTGATATCAAAAGGTACTGAAACTATGGTATCATATCAACAACACTAGTGAACTACACATAAACACAATGTTTCGTATATCAACTATAAGAACCACTTCCACCAGTATATGAAACACACTACACAACCTCGACACAATATTTCCCACTTTAATCATACAAGTTTCACCACATTATTTCATTAAAATATCTATAATATATAAACCTCAATTCATTTATATTCCACTACCAACCAATTAATTTATTCATTTAATTTTAGTTAAATCCATTTATCTCATACCTATTTCTAGTACACCTTGTTTACTTATTAGCCAATTTTTTTCATTTATCATCTCATTTGGGCCCATGGAAAACTGGAAAACTATATCAGTCATGCCATAAAACCGGATTTGCAAACATAAATACATCCACAATACCACATATGAACAATCTTAACCACATTACATAACCAAATTCTTTACACCATAATAAGACACTACAACACAATCTCTATGCCACAAACCACTCCACCATGAACACTTTAACACATCCACTAAATCAATATTATACACAATAAATAGTTTATTTTGTAACATATTTCATTACACAATAGCCCAAACCACCTATGGAATCAAAAAAACCAAAGAACACATTACAACACATATTCTGACTACTATTTATTTAGAGGATTTATCAAATTACTTCAATAAATTAGCATGGTGGTTTTCATAAATTCTATAATGTTAAAGTAAAACCAATTATTATCTGAATAATCATTAAATTACCTTTTATTTAGATACAATCATACAACAACACAACAAGGGTTGTTACAAAATTACTACTATAGGTAAAATTAGGATCCCAATAGTAGTTATTTTTAGAATTGACAATATTCATGCATAATATCATTGATAACATATATAGATGCTCTAAATCTTGCGATAACTCCCCATACCCATAAATTTTAGACATAAAAATTAATTATATGATTATCATGACCATTAATATCTATGAAAAATTAATAAAAACCATGAAGATAGAATGAACAAGAGTGAGAATGAGGATCCCCTACATCAATGAAGCTTTCCTATATCATTTCTCACCATAAGGAGAAGAAGAAACAACCCAAAACCTATTCCTCTGAAGAAACAAATTAATCAACCTACACCTAACAATGGGTTATAACAGAACTGTTGTAAAATAATCCCAATCCAGAGGAACATTTCAAAAGTAATTCCCCTACATAAGAATGAATGAAAATCACAATGAAGGGAGGAGAACTCACTATAGATAAAAAATGGGTATCCACTAGAACAAATGGATAGAAGTGGTGTGAAGTGGGATGGAAGATCTCATTAGGTCACATAGGATTCCTCTAAAATGAGGTGGTATAGGTTTCTACTGAATGAATAAGAAATCATCAAAACAAATAATCTTAAAGCCTATAATCCCATAGTTTTGACTTTGTGTATCCATTACATGGAACACAATGCTTTAGTTTAAGAAATTTATAGATTTCTAATTAAAATTTGTCACATCAAATATTTAATCACAATAATTATAACACATCATGAAACACCCTTTGAACAATTATATACACGTTGTAAACCCCAATTTTATATTCTACAAATCTTACATGGAATGTATTTCCTATACCTCTAAATTTTACTAGAAAACTTCTACGCGGACCATTATAGGACACCTACAAGAACCGCTAACACACAAAGCTATAAAGGAAATGAACCATGAATGAATTGAAATTAATTCAAAAAATATTATTAGAAACCAAAAATGAAAAGATGTGTCATGTAAGTATTTAAATATTTTATCTACTAACAATTATGATTACAAACAATATGAAAGTGAAAAAATATAGGGATGAGATTGTGAATTGGGTCTACAAATTAATGATAACAAAAGGTTTCAATAACCATTTAAGAAGAAACCCTGAAAAGGAATAAACTAAAGGATTATAATAAATGTAGAATTAATTATTTTTCATAAAATGTTATTTTTTGTGTGTGCATGAAGAAGGGGTAATAAATCCTCACTATCCAAAACAAATAAATATATAGAAATAAAAAATAGAGGAACAAAGATATTGAAAAATTGTTAGGGATATAAAGTAATTTCCAAATCTAGTTATAGATATGAAAATGAGAAATAATATTCTAGAATGTGCTTTATGGATTCTATGGATAAGGTTAGTGATTATAGAAATTAATCTAGATGATTAAATCTGACTATTATTCAAGAAATATGAATGTTTATTATTAAATAAATTAATTGAATGATTTAGAAAATATTTTTTAAAATATGTTGAATTATATATTATAATTATGAAAAATAACAAGAAATAAATTTTGTAAAATAATATAATTTTACAAGAGAATGAAAAAATATGTAACAATGATTCTACTTAAAAATTTATTGTTTATCATAATTGTAATTCAATGCAACATTTGAATAAAAAATTTAAAAATGATGTTGAAAGTCTTAATAAAATTTTGAATACTTGTATTCATGTTCATGAAAAATTCTATAAAATGATTTAAATGAATAAATTGAATTAAAATAAGGGTGATATTTGATATGATAGAAGAGTACCTCAAATAAATATAACTTTTTTTGTTAAATGTAAAAAAATTTGTATTACTAGAGTTAATGTTTTTAATTGTGGCATGAATTTTCACTATGAAAATGATGGTTATCTTAGATTCAAAAAGGAATTGGTATTTAAAAATAGTCATAAGTCATAATTTTTATTATGAGGAGTACCATTCAATACATGTTTTATTCTTGTTAGGGTACCTAAAAATTGTATTATTAATCGGATTATACACAAAGTACCTTAGGTAATAAAATTTTTATGTAAATAACATTTATTGAAAAAATTAAATTGTTGTATGAAAAACATCAAAAAATACATTGATAATGGATACTCTTAAAATATGCCCAGTGACCTAGTAATGTTTTCCACTTACAACACATATTGTGGAAGAACTGTTTTATTTTGAGATAATTATAATGTGAAATTAATTGGTTCTTAATGTAGGTATTTCAAATTATAATATTATTTCTCATATTCTATATGTTGATGGTTTAAAATATAATTTAATTAATATATATTAATTATATTACTATTTAGGGAAGTTAGATTTCACAATGATAAATGTTTAGTTTTAGGGAGAAATAATTATTATTTTATGCTAACAGAATAGAAAATAAGTATATTATAGATATTTCTAAACTAAAAATCAAAAATATTAAGTGTTTGAATGATGTGAAGATTTTAAAAAAAATAACATCATTGATTAGGTGATATTAGTTTCAATATGTTACTAAAACATTAAAAATAAGAGAATGTGTCATAATTACCTTAATGGAATAAAAAACATCATCATGTTTATGGTACCTGTAGTAATTAAAAACAACACAAAGTTTCCTTTAGAGATATCAACCAGATAAGTACTAGTAGATATTTATATTTATTACATCATAATATATTAGGTCCTACTCAAATAACTAGTATAAATTAATTATATTTGTATTAATGTTACAATTTTAGAATAAAAATAAAATATTTATTTAATTATTTATGTTATATATTATCTACAATTATGTTCTCACAGTCATCGATTATATTGTTTTACAATATTATTCAAGCAGGTTGTTAGTCCATTCTAGACATGATCATACAATTATTAATGGATGATATTTGTTATGATAGAGGTTCATTTTAGCATAATATAACTAATAATGTATAATAATAATGAATATATATATATAAATGTTAAGGTACTAAATCATCTTTATAGATAGATTAATAAATAATAAATAATCTAGATGAAAAAGTGATAATTTACTTTGTGGTTGTGTATGTTCGCTTACACATAAGTGACATTTTAATTTTTATTAATGGATAACTATAAAGGTTGTTTATATTTATTACCTTAACATTATAATATTATGTATTAAAAACAGTGGTGATGTAATTATATATAAATGAAAATAATTATATTTTAAAAAGTAATATTTTCAAGAACATATCATAGTGAAATTTAGTATTCACATTAAGGTCTTTAGTTTTCCATTGGAGGACTCTATGGAAATGGAGGGAATATGATAAGTTATTGTTACTAGAAGATAAAGGATGTGAAATTAGATTATATGGGTATAATATTTTGACTAATATGAAGGGAATTTTAATTATGGGAGTGTTCTTGAAGGGGTGGCGATATAACCCTTTTATTAGTTGTGAAAATTAAAAATTTTGAAAATATTTCATCGTAATGTTTAGTGATCACATGATTCAATTATCAACAATGCAAAAAAATCAACATAAAAGGGGTAATTTATTATATAATGTAAATAATTACATGAAAATTCCATTTCCCACATGTTTTGAAGATGTTTGTATGCTATTTAGTCTTAACATTTTAATCACTACCATCTATTTGGTTCTACTGTGGTAACAAATATTTATAATTTTAATACCAAAAAATGGACTTTATTTAAAATATTTGATGTAATTATTCCAACTATAAAATTAATTTTATGCAATAAAATCTCTATGTGTAAGAAAAATTATTTTAACGTTAGTGCATGTAATGTGTATAATAGCAATTTTAAAATAATGATTATTTTTATGCATAAAAATAACGGGTATGATAAAAATTCCAATATATTTTACTTTCATGATAAAAATTGGTTTATTATAAAACTAATAAATGTTATTTGGATATAATATAAATCCAAAACAATATTTTGAAACATTTATTTACTGAAAATAATATATAAAAATAGTTTTTTATTGGAAAATAATACCAATGTTTCTGTAATTGTTTTTTCAAAATTCAAGATATTATTTCCAAATGTTTAGTTTTAATCCTTAATATATCATTAATCATGATTTTTTTTAAAACTTTTTAATGTTATACTTATTTATATAATCACAGACATCATGAACATAAAAAAATATATAATTTTCTCTATTGAAATAAAAGTCACTTATTTCAAACAAATATTTAAAATTATTATTACATAATAATGATATATGGACTTAAAATATACTGTTAAATTTAAGAATTTAAAATTCAAAAAATTAAATTATAATGTTTTAAAAAAATATAAAAATACAATGACATGTAATATTTTTAGAAAAAATAAAACTCTTATGTATTATGGGTTTCCAATATCAGTTTCTAATAATTACTACTTTTATATACATAAATATATTATTTAATATATTTAAAGATTATATATTATCATAATAATCATTTAATTTTTGTGATTTAATTTTTTAAAAAATTAAATGTTTTTTTGAGAGTGGACGATCCTTTCAAATGTTAAATAAAATTAATTGTATGTCCTCCAAAATTACATTTTTAATTAGTCATCGTATGTTTAATAAATATAGGGTGAGTTATTTTTATTATATTCAAAGTAGTATTAATGTAATACGATTCAACTAATTTCAGTTTCTTGTTGTTTGTGGATAAATTTATCAAATTAAGTAGATTATTTTAAAATAATTATAAATAGTAAAATATTGGTGTTTTATGGGTTTTATGGGATTATCTCATGGATAAAAAAATGTCAGTTACTTAATAATTTTATCAATAAATGATCCTAAACACAATATTTTAATTATTAAAAATAATATATTTTTACATAAATGATGTCCATCATGATATATCTTGATGACGTCTATTTGACGTAAACAACTTAATACTAAAAAAATATCTATTTCATTAGTATCAAACCAACTACTATAATTCTAACATGTTATAAGAGGACCCAATAGAATCTTGCGGTGTTCCAATACCTTATCATCAAATATGAATAGATAAATGATATGAAATAGATCTTTTACTAAGATTTAATGTATCATAGTCACCCAAAAGGGGGATCCCTATCCTTAATAAAGGTATATATTATTTAATGAATGAAATCGGGGTTTGAATTATAATTTGTTGTATTCTGTGTCAATAACCATAAAAATTTCCATTTGTATATAAAAATTTTACAGTTCTATACATCTATAATTTTTATTTCATGCCTCTAATAAACCATCAATGTAAAGACCTATAAAATTCAAGGGAAATTTTTTCTTAATTTTCTTTGGAATTTTACAAGAGCGCGGTTTCTGACGGCACCTAATTCCGAGGCCCGGAGTGCCCGGAATCAATTTCCGATGTTTGGCTCGGGTACGTTCAGTGAACGAACGAGCGGAAATTTCTAACTTTTGATCCGGTGCTCGGAATTGAAATCTGAGGGCACCGATGAACTCGCAGCGCCGATATTCGCTTAAGGGGACCTTTTCCGAAGTTGCGTTTGCCTAGGAAGAGATGTTTTATTTTATGGATGAAATGAAGAGTAAAATAAATTTGTAATACAATATTTATTTTATATCTTAAAAGTGGTTATAATCTTTTGTTGATAGTTGGGTGGTTTAACTACCTAAGAGAGGATTAAGGTGAGGATGGGCCCACACGAGCCCCACCTTTTCAAATTCCCTAACTCCCCTCTCTCCCTCTTAAAGGCTTGTCAACTTAACATTTATTTAATTATACAACTCATGTATAATTAATAAGTGAGTTTAATTTTGAGTTTTTTTTGAAATTCAAACTCTTGAATTTCAAAGGTTGGGTTGTGTTAATAAATTAAGAGTAAGCTTAATTTATTTTTGGGTTAGTTCCTTTGTTATATGAGAGGATTGGGAGAATCGGTGAGATACTTGAAGATCTTCTTCGTCTTCGACGAAGAACGTGAAGAACGGTTCTTCTCCGTCAAGGAACATCGATCCCACGACCTTCGACACTCGACGTCCCGGATTCTTCCGTCTTCATCTTCCTCCTCGACAAGGGAGAAGTCGCCGACCGTGGTGAACATCGCCGACGACAACGTACCTCTCTTCTTCGTCTTAGCGACAAGTAAAGAGACGTCGTATCCTCCTCGGACGCACCCCGACATCCACGGAATCTACGTCCGACGCCGCGACACCTTTCTCCGCGATAACCGACGTGCGACGTCAATTTTCAAGGTAGAGGTTGTTTTTTTGTTTATTTATTTATCATTGTTTGTGGTTCTTTCATGACTAACGTAAGGATTTTAAATAAGTGTTATTGTTTAACGTGAGGGGGCCGGACCGCATGAACACGGCCGAACCCCCTCCTTCGTTCTTGATGTTTTATATTGCGGATGAATCAAGGTGGCGTGGGGCTGTCGCACCACGCGGATATTTGCCCGATTTTTATTGCGCGACGCCGTCGCGCCGCGCCATGGAAGAATCATCAAGAACGCGACGCCGTCGCGCCGCGTTGAAGGAAATCAAAGGCGCGGCAGAGGGGAGCAGTGCCGTCGCACCGCACCAGACGACGAACACCGCGGCCGTTCCGGGCCGCGGCGGAGCGAGAAGACCGGCGACCGGGCCGCCGGCGTCAGAAGCTGGAAACGGGACCGGTTTGCCGGTCCCGTTGGAGAAAACCGGCCGACGGATGACCGGCAGGAAGGTCAAAGGCCAGGGGAAATAAATTCCCCCGGCCAGCTCTAAAACCCCCCTCATTTAAGAGGGGGGGCGGTTTCCTTTGGTGGGGCAGGCGGCCCCCCGGTTTATTCAAGCAGGCCCCATGAGGGGGGGCCGATTTCCAAAAGGGCGCGGCACTTTTGCCGCGCCGCCACTCCAAGAAGCGGGGTCTTTGCCCCCCCCCCCCCCCGCGCGCTGCCTCTGTGCGGCGCCAGGCCGCCGCGCCGCCGCCGCGCCGCCGGACGGCCGGGCCGGGTCGGACCCGGGTCGGGGCGACCCGTTTCGGGCCGACCCAGGGGGGGTCGGGCCGGGTCGGCCCGGACCCGGACCCCCCGTTTCGAATCAGTTTCGGTCTTTTGGCCATAACTTGAGCCACGGACCTCCGATCGACGAACCGTCTACGGCAACGCGATCCTTGGATCGAGACGGTCGTTTCGGTATCTCGCACTCAAGGTTTCGAAACACGTTGAGTTCGGCCGGGTTGGTTCGTTCACGAAACCAACCGGGCCTTCGGAGCGGAAACGCTCATATCTTGAGCTACGGACGTCCGATTGACGTACCGTCAACTTTGTTGTGTTCCTCTTAGTGAGACGGTTCTTTTGGCATGCTCCGCCCGAGGCTTGGACGCAGGTGGAGTACGGTCGGGTTGGTTTTTCCTTAAAAACCAACCGGGCCCCGGGGACGAAAATGCCAATAACTCTCAGACCGGGCGTCCGATCGACGCGCCGTCTGTTGCGTTGAGTTCCGGTTGACGATACGGAACTTTTGGATACATCAACTCTGGAATTTGTGACAGTTGATGTATCAGCCTCTCGGCTCGTGGAGCGGACCCTCCGAACGAGCTTGTTGTGTGCAGGAACCCTAGTGTTGGCTGCGACTGCTTCTCCGACAGCGACGATTGTGCAGAGATCCTCCGTGGACTCCGACGACGACCATGCAGAGATCCTCAGTGGACTGCGGCGATGACTGTGCAGTGATCCGCAGTGGACTGCGACGACTACTGCACTCAGCAATCCTACGTGGATCAGTGCTACAGGTCCTGCATGGGCCCCGATCCTGTGTGGGTCCGATCCTGTGTAGGTCACTACGGGGGTTAGTACCTATCGATCCTTCGTGGGTCCGACGACTTAGACGGTTCAGTGATCATCTTTATCGTCATCCGAAGAAGTATACCTGTGTGAGCTGAATCTTCTATTTTACTCGATGGAGGTGGTGCTCTTGGTTATAGCGGCAGACCCGCGATACTGGAGACAAGCGTACGGAGTACGAAGACCGTGTAGCCGGCTGAGACCTGAAGACTGCTCGACCGACTCGACTTGGAGTGAGTCGACTAGCCCAGTGAACGGAGTGCCCGATATTTGGCGGCAGACCCACGGCGGACAGAGCGCCTGGTAGTTGGCAGCAGACCCGCGGTACTCGACTGGAGGAGTACCTCTGTAGGCTATTTGGGTGAGCGCCCGGTATTTGGCAGCAGACCCTCAGCGGACGGAGCGCCCGGTAGTTGGCGGCAGACCCGCGGTACTCGACAGGAGGAGTACCTCAGCAGTCTTAGGTTAGTGAGCAGTATCTCAGAGTCGTGACATGACACTGTACACTTCAGAGATGGGGCTCTTCAGTGGTTACGTTTTGATAATGAAAATCATGTGTGAGCTGAATCCTGTTGCTTTCCTGTGTGGATTGTGTTGTGCTATCCTGTGTGGATTACGTTTTTCTTTCCTGTGTGGAATACGTTTACTTTCCTGTGTGGACTGAGTTGTACTTGGGCTCGGAGGTTGGAGGGTATTTGAAATTGATGACTTAGGTATATGTATGGGCATATACCTAAGCAGTGTCGGTTGTTACTTCGTGATTGTACCATTCTTCGTGGTTTATCCTTTGTGGATTTGAGAGACCTTCAGGGATCTCGGGGTCCCTACTGAGTAGTTTAAACTCACCCCTGCACGGGCTTTGCCCGCACTACGTTGTGTTGGTTGCAGACGACGGACAAAGTTGATCTTAGCTGAGGCTTGCAGAGCAGGGCGGTACCTGGAGGTGGACTACTGGGCAGGACGTGCTCGGAGCGGACGGCGGGACCCATGGAGCAGTGGAGCTATCTGTACCCACTTTTCAGGTGGGATTTCCAGTGGACAGCTCGGTGTAGCGGCTTGTACTTTTCAGTTGCTGTTTTCCCTTTCGAGTTGTACTTTACTTTCAGTTTGGGTTTGTATACTGGCCCATTTACTTTTCCGCACTTTCAGTTGTACTCTGCTTTTACTTAGTGTTTACTTTCCGCTTGCTTACTCTGTGGTGTTTGTTTTCTTACAAAGGCAATGCCTTCCCTTTTTACCGGGATTTACGCCTTGGTGCTAGTCGCCAGCCCCTGGCCTATGGAAGGCGGGATTGGGGTAGTCACGGCACGGACCCCGAGGGCGGGTCGTGACAAATTGGTATCAGAGTAGTTCGGTTCTACCGCGAACTCTGATCTATTCTATGTGAAGCAATAATTTTTAGCGTATTGAGTGTGGTTATCAGTCCAGGGAGTCCAATGTTGGTGCGGCGGCCGACGTATCCGTACACCAGGACCCTGACTTCTGATTTCCGACTTAATGCACGAAAACATTGATTGCGTGTGTGTTTCAATGTTTTCATTGTGATTACTTAAATCAGCTCACCAGGTATACTGTTCTGAACGTGGCGCACCTGTTTCCTTTTCAGGATGGCCCCACGACAGCAGCCAGCTAGGGTTCTGAGAGTCGAGCGTGACGACAGCCCACCGAGCGACGAGGCTTCGGTGCAGGGCCCTTTGTCAGCAGTGGCACCGGCGGTAGTACTACCCGCCGAGCCCCCGATTCTTCCAGCGCCAGCCGCTGACGATGCACGTCGCCTCAGCGCACTGCATGAGTTTCAGCGCCAGCGACCACCCAGGTTTCGTGGGGGAGACGGATCCCCAGGCAGTAGAGGACTGGCTGGAGGCAGTGGTACGAGTGTTTAGGCTAGTGAGGACACCAGCAGACCTCATGGTGATCCTCACTGCGAGCCTACTACACGCAGCAGCAGGACGATGGTGGAGCTTGATGCTCCAGGTGCACGATGAGACATCTCTACTTTGGACGGACTTTGGGAGCCTCTTCCGCTCGGAGTTCGTCCCAGCCACCCTTCGTGCGGTGCGTATCCAGGAGCTTCTTCAGCTGCGGCAGGGCAGCATGACGGTCGCTCAGTACTCGGTGAGATTTACTGATCTCTCGCGTTACTCGACCGACATGGTACGAGACCCATTCTTCCGGGCCCGGACCTTTGAGCAGGGTTTGAGACATGAGATCAGGGCATCGCTGATCTCCCTCAGCATACTGACTCAGACATGAGTACTGGAGCGGGCACTTCTGATTGAGAGCTTCCTTGCTGAGTCTACACCAGCGCAGTGACCCACCGCAGGGCGGCAGATAGCGGAGTCTTCGGCAACAGGTAGCCGACGGATGACTCAGGGTTCCAGGCAGACCAGACCTACCAGTGGCCGACTGCACGACTCAGGCTCAGTTGTGCGGGGAAGCCGGGGTGGAGTCAGAGCCAGGCGTGCCGAGAGTGGGCAGTGTTATTCCTGTGGCGGGATTGGTCACATGGCTCGTGACTGTCCGACCCGCCATGCTGATGATCAACAGTTAAGTGAAGAACCTCCCATGCAGAGGCAGAGGTTCGACCGTGGCGGTCCGCAGGGAGGAGGCGGACGAGGCAGAGGAGATGGACGAGCAGCCGGTGGTGGGAGATGCTTTGAGGCTCTGCCACCACCAACACCAGGAGGTCCACCCCGACCACAGGGAGGAGGTGAACATGTGAGAGCTTAGCTTCAGGCAGCCGAGGCCTTCGATCATGGAGCTTTGGGAGCCGATGGACAGGAGAAGAACTAGTGGATACGTCCTTTGTACTTCTGGTTCCTTGCTTCTTTTGTGTAGCGTCTTGTATTATGAGCTGCAATAATAAAAAAACGCATACCTTTTGTGATTTTTTTCGTTCCTGTCCTCTTTCGTGATGTTACTAAGAGGTTCCAGTTTTGGCTGTTGACTTGACCCTCACTTGTGAGACATCTACTGGAGGAGACCCAGTTACCACACACTGATGCCGACAGTGTGACTCAACCCTTGGAGGTGATAGTAACGGTTGAATCTCTTAGTAGTAGCGTCGGGGCCTTACAACGTTATCCTTGGTATGGATTAGTATCATCCATGTTAGGATTGACTGTATTAGGCAAAGAATGTGGTTCATCCAGGGGATGGGACCAGATTTCTCTTATCGGCAAAGAAGAAATCTTGCAGCTCTGGTGGGGCCGGATATGGTCCAGGCCACGACAGAGAAGGTCCAGGTCATCCAGGAGCGGATGAGGACAGCACATAGCCGGCAGAAGTCATACGCTGACAGGAGGTGGAGGCCACTAGAGTTCGAGGATGGCGACCACGTCTTCTTGCGGGTCTCACCTCGACGTGGTATTCGGAGATTTGGCCGAGGCGGCAAGTTATATCCGCGCTTCATCAGACCCTTCCAGGTCCTCAGCAGGGTTGGCGAGGTGGCTTATCGCCTGGCTCTGCCACCTCAGTTGCACCGGGTGCAAGACGTCTTCCACGTATCCCAGCTGAGGAGATACGTGCATGACCCGACGCACATCATTGACCATGGGGAGCTTGACGTTGATGATGGGGAGACTTTTACGGAGGTCCCGGTAGAGATAGAGGATTGACAAGAGTGGGTCCTGCGTGGGTGATCGATTCCTCTTGTACGCATCAGATGGCAGCACGAAAATCTCCAAGAGAGCACATGGGAGTGGGAGGCTCAGATGCGTGCTCAGTACCCTCATTTGTTTCCCTAGTTTTTGATGTATCTTTACGGGGACGTAAATCTCTGAGGTGGGAGTAATGTAAAGACCCGTAAAATTCAAGGGAAATTTTTTCTTAATTTTCTTTGGAATTTTACAAGAGCGCGGTTTCTGACGGCACCTGATTCCGAGGCCCGGAGTGCCCGGAATCAATTTCCGAATATTGGCTCGGGTACGTTCAGTGAACGAACGAGCGGAAATTTCTAACTTTTGATCCGGTGCTCGGAATTGAAATTCGAGGGCACCGATGAACTCGCAGCGCCGATATTCGCTTAAGGGTACCTTTTCCGAAGTTGCGTTTGCCTAGGAAGAGATGTTTTATTTTCTGGATGAAATGAAGAGTAAAATAAATTTGTAATACAATATTTATTTTATATATTAAAAGTGGTTATAATATTTTGTTGAAAGTTGGTTGGTTTAACTACCTAAGAGAGGATTAAGGTGAGGAGGGGCCCACACGAGCCCCACCTTTTCAAATTCCCTAACTCACCTCTCTCCCTCTTAAAGGCTTGTCAACTTAACATTTATTTAATTATACAACTCATGTATAATTAATAAGTGAGTTTAATTTTGAGTTTTTTTTTGAAATTCAAACTCTTGAATTTCAAAGGTTGGGTTGTGTTAATAAATTAAGAGTAAGCTTAATTTATTTTTGGGTTAGTTCCTTTGTTACTTGAGAGGATTGGGAGAATCGGTGAGAGACTTGAAGATCTTCTTCGTCTTCGACGAAGAACGTGAAGAACAGTTCTTCTCCGTCAAGGAACATTGATCCCACGACCTTCGACACTCGACGTCCCGGATTCTTCCGTCTTCATCTTCCTCCTCGACAAGGGAGAAGTCGCCGACCGTGGTGAACATCGCCGACGACAACGTACCTCTCTTCTTCGTCTTAGCGACAAGTAAAGAGACGTCGTTTCCTCCTCGGACGCACCCCGAAGTCCACGGAATCTACGTCCGACGTCGCGACGCCTTTCTCCGCGATAACCGACGTGTGACGTCAATTTTCAAGGTAGGGGTTGTCTTTTTTGTTTATTTATTTATCCTTGTTCGTGGTTCTTTCATGACTAACGTAAGGATTTTAAATAAGTGTTATTGTTTAACGTGAGGGGGCCGGACCGCATGAACACGGCCGAACCCCCTCCTTCGTTCTTGATGTTTTATATTGCGGATGAATCAAGGTGGCGTGGTGCCGTCGCACCACGCGGATATTCGCCCGATTTTTATTGCGCGACGCCGTCGCGCCGCGCCATGGAAGAATCATCAAGAACGCGACGCCGTCGCGCCGCGTTGAAGGAAATCAAAGGCGCGGCGGAGGGGCACGGTGCCGTCGCACCGCACCGGACGACGAACACCGCGGCCGGTTCCGGGCCACGGTGGAGCGAGAAGACTGGCGGTCGGGCCGCCGGCGTCAGACGCTGGAAACGGGACCGGTTTGCCGGTCCCGTTGGAGAAAACCGGCCGGCGGATGACCGGCCGGAAGGTCAAAGGCCGGGGGAAATAAATTCCCCCAGCCAGCTCTAAAACCCCACTCATTTAAGAGGGGGGGCGGTTTCCTTTGGGGGGGCAGGCGGCCCCCCGGTTTATTCAAGCAGGCCCCCACGAGGGGGGCCGATTTCCAAAAGGGCGCGGCACTTTTGCCGCGCCGCCACTCCAAGAAGCGGGGGGCTTTGCCCCCCCCCCCCCCCCCCCCCCCCCGTGCGCTGCCTCCGTGCGGCGCCAGGCTGCCGCGCCGCCGCGCCGCCGGTCGGCCGGGCCGGGTCGGGTCGACCCGGTTCGGGCCGACCCATGGGGGGGTCGGGCCGGGGCGGCCCGGACCCGGACCCCCCGTTTCGAATCAGTTTCGGTCTTTTGGCCATACCTTGAGCCACGGACCTCCGATCGACGAACCGTCTACGGCAACACGATCCTTGGATCCAGACGGTCGTTTCGGTATATCGCACTCAAGGTTTCGAAACACTTTGAGTTCGGCCAGGTTGGTTCGTTCATGAAACCAACCAGGCCTTCGGAGCGGAAACACTCATATTTTGAGCTACGGACGTCAGATTGACGTACCGTCAGCTTTGTTGTGTTCCTCTTAGTGAGACGGTTTTTTTTGGCATGATCCGCCCGAGGCTTGGACGCAGGTGGAGTACGGTCGGGTTGGTTTTGCCTTAAAAACCAACCGGGCCCCGGGGACGAAAATACCAATAACTCTCAGACCGGGCGTCCGATCGACGCGCCGTCTGTTGCGTTGAGTTCCTGTTGAAGATACGGAACTTTTGGATACATCAACTCTGGACTTTGTGACAGTTGATGTATCAGCCTCTCGGCTCGTGGAGCGAACCCTCCGAACGAGCTTGCTGTGTGCGGGAACCCTAGTGCTGGCTGTGACTGCTTCTCCGACAGCGATGATTGTGCAGAGATCCCCCGTGGACTCCGACGACGACCATGCAGAGATCCTCAGTGGACTGCGGCGACGACTGTGCAGTGATCCGCAGTAGACTGCGACGACTACTGCACTCAGCGATCCTACATGGATCAGTTCTATAGGTCCTGCGTGGACCCGATCCTGTGTGGGTCCGATCCTGTGTAGGTCACTGCGGGGGTTAGTACCTATCGATCCTTCGTGGATCCGACGACTTAGATTGTTCAGTGATCATCTTTATCGTCATCCGAAGAAGTATACCAGTGTGAGCTGAATCTTCTGTTTTACTCGATAGAGGTGGTGCGCTTGGTTGTAGCGGCAGACCCACGATACTGGAGACAAGCGTACGGAGTACGGAGACCGTGTAGCCGGCTGAGACCTGAAGACTGCTCGACCGACTCGACTTGGAGTGAGTCGACTAGCCCAGTGGACGGAGCGCCCGGTATTTGGCGGCAGACCCACGGTGGACGGAGCGCCTGGTAGTTGGCAGCAGACCCGCGGTACTCGACTGGAGGTGTACCTCTGTAGGCTATTTGGGTGAGCGCCCGGTATTTGGCAGCAGACCCTCAGCGGACGGAGCACCCGGTAGTTGGCGACAGACCCGCGGTACTCGACAAGAGGAGTACCTCATCAGTCTTAGGTTAGTGAGCAGTATCTCAGAGTCGTGACAGGACACTGTACACTTCAGAGATGGTGCTTTTCAGTAGTTACGTTTTGATAATGAAAATATTGTGTGAGCTGAATCCTGTTGCTTTCCTGTGTGGATTGTGTTGTGCTATCCTGTGTGGATTATGTTTTGCTTTCCTATGTGGAATAAGTTTACTTTCCTGTGTGGACTGAGTTGTACTTGGGCTCAGAGGTTGGAGCGTATTTGAAATTGATGACTTAGGTATATGTATGGGCATATACCTAAGCAGTGTCGGTTGTTACTTCATGATTGTACCTTTTTCGTGGTTTATCCTTTGTGGATTTGAGAGACCTTCAGGGGTCTCGGGGTCCCTAATGAGTAGCTTATACTCACCCCTGCACAGGCTTTGCCCGCACTACGTTGTGTTGGTTGCAGACGACGGACAGCGTTGATCTTAGCTGAGGCTTGCAGAGCAGGACGGTACCTGGAGGTGGACCACTGGGCGGGACATTCTCGGAGCGGACGGCGGGACCAGTGGAGCAGTGGAGCTATCTGTACCCACCCTTCAGGTGGGATTTCCAGTGGACAGCTCGGTGTAGCGGCTTTTACTTCTCAGTTGCTGTTTTCCCTTTCGAGTTGTACTTTACTTTCAGTTTGGGTTTGTATACTGGCCCATTTACTTTTCCGCACTTTCAGTTGTACTCTGCTTTTACTTAGTGTTTACTTTCCGCTTGCTTACTCTGTGGTGTTTGTTTTCTTACAAAGGCAATGCCTTCCCTTTTTACCGGGATTTACGCCTTGGTGCTAGTCGCCAGCCCCTGGCATATGGAAGGCGGGCTTGGAGTAGTCACGGCACGGACCCCGAGGGTGGGTCGTGACAATCAATATTATTCACAATAGAAGGAAATCATTTGGGAAGATATGATAGATGTTATATACCCAATATTATATCTCGTAGGCCATTTGATTATCATTAAATATGATACTTTCCCCTCCAATACTTTATTGGTTTTACAAATTATTTCCTATTATTTTTATGTCACACATATCCTAGATTATGATATAGATCAATCATAAAAAAACTATTGACATATTCTAGTTCATTAAACCAATCTCAAACATTAACTAAAATCATATAATGGATTTATCTAAGAACATCAGAACACTTATTGATTCTGTCAAAACTATTTTAGGTATAGATTATAATAATGTATTCACTTTGAAAAAATACATTTTTATAAAATATTATCACTACTCCATTTCCTAAAAATGTTATCCCACTTGCCATTATATTATTGCAAATAAATATCAATTTATTAAAAAATAAATATAGTCAATGAGCATTCTAAGGTAAGGACAATGGTTATACTCATGCTATGTTGGTTTATTGTATGAAGACATCATATTTCTTTCTAAAAAATAATTGTGTAAATCGATTTTTAGTAAAGTATGTAAAACCATTCATTTCCTTAGACTTATTCAATCGAATTAACACACATATATTCTTTGCATAAATGTTTAAAAATACTATATTGGTTTTGAATTAAATGAAAACATTCTAAAAAACATTCTCTACAATTCTTGATTATATAATAAGGTATTATTTTATATGAAATAAATCAATTTATGACTCTTTTCATGCTTGGTATATCTCCATCCTCAGGTAATCGAGACATATAATAATATTAAAACATTATGTATTTTAATAATTTTACAACATTCCATGTGAAAATTATTTAGTGGGTCAATATGGATAATACATATTGACTTGTTATATCATGAGTATTTTTTTAATATAATGAATAAAAATATATTTATATCATAAAGGGTTGTACTGTATCTAATAAAAATATATTATTACAACCCAAATTACTATGTGATGATAATCAATAACGGAGAATTAAATTTCATTCTTTGAGGACATATTATCAATGCACAATTATTATAATATAAATAAAACACACAATAAAAAAGGTTCAATAGACATTACATTTCATATAAAACCACATCATTTTTTATATAAATTATATATAATCTCTCCTATATATAATATCAAGAGATGTTACATATCTATCACAATTTTATTGGGTTGATGGGTTTTTCATGGGTCTCGTTACATGCTCAATTTTATCCAACTAAAAATTCATTACATCACCCCTATCATTAATCATTAAAATGAGATGGTATTTTAAAATAATGTGTTTGTTTATTTTGTAAGACCACAATTTCTTAGCATATGAAATAACTATAATATTATCACACTAAGAATAATTTATAAATTTTTTTGAGTAAATAAACCAAGTTCAGTAATAAATATATAGATTAAAAATACATATTTTAATACTTATAATGTGGTAATATACCATAACCCAATATTTTTGTTCAATATGGTGGATTTATTTGAGATATTGTTTCTAATATATCCACCATTTTGGAAAAACATCATTCCATATTTGGTTCTCATATCATGTATGTCGGAATGGAATCTAGAATCTATGTTACACTTTATAATTATATCATAGTCACATCTAATGTTGTAGAACCTATACATACTTATACTTATGTACTTATTGTTATTCTTGAGGAACATCTATTAACCCTGACAAGGATTATCTTGGTATCTAATTGTTTTACTCAAAACATAAGTTACATTGCATCGAGTACCTAACATGCAATATATGATATATCCAATTAATGATGTATTAAGAATGTTATCAACTATTTATAACTCATTAAAAGGGATTTCATCATCCTAATATACATTTTATATAGAAATAGTAAAGAATTATTTTTAGAGTTATCCATGATAAATCATTTTGAATAATTTCCAACATTTTTGTTTGGACTATGGCTAAGAAAAAACATTTATATGTCTCTATAAATTCTCAGACACAATGTGAAGGATTATTTAACAATCTCTAAATCTCTTAAATAATTTTATTATCCCAACTATTAAAAAATTTATTGTTCATCCATGATATTTAATAATTACTATATCATCCACAAACAAAAGCATAAATAATAGAATAGTCCCTTTAATGAATTAACATGTGTATAACTGACACATCTACCCATATTTCTAGGAATGAGGCTGGCAGGGTGTTCTTGATCACCACAGGCTAGTGATAGTCACCGAAAGATCAATAAAAACACATTATAAATGATTTCACCCTGATATAAATAACAACATGAATCATTTGTAGAAAAATCATGTTAAAAAAACCAAGCACAATGTGTAAAAACCTGGAAACAACAATCATACATATAAAATAATACAAAAGGATAACATAGAAGAATATCCAAACAACACATAACTAAAAAAAATCAATGTGACTATTTATCCCCTCCATCATAAACCACTATAAAGGTGATAACAACCAAGTGAATCCTCCATTCCACATTATTCCATTATGTTTACCTATATCCTAAAAATTGAAACTTTTATATTCCCAAATTAATATACATGGTGTGAGGTAAAGACATGGTAGGAAACCAACATGAATATATACAATTCTTATTATAATATAAAAATTATTTTTATCTTGAAGATACCTTTTTATAAATCTACATAATATGAATAAACTTTACATAAAATATCCATTTATTTTCCTGATCAATGTATTACATGAAAAAAGATTATATATGTGAATATCAATTAAAATATAGAGAATCATAATTAGAACATTCATAACTCAGAAGAAGAATAAGATATAATTTAAAATAATATACATAAATTAAACCAATATTAATAAACATAATAGTTCTATAGGTTATGGGGATATATAAGCATCACATGTAAGGTTAAACATCCATTAATAGTGTAAATTAAAATTATACTGATTCCAAATATATTCAATTAATATCACAATGACATACCCTAGTGATTACATACTCAATAATCATAGTATATGTCCACATTCAAGGTTCCCAAAATATACATATGTTATATGTTTCCACAAAAAATTCAATAAACCAATCTCAAAATTTTAAAAAACATTTTCATAAGTGAAATTTCATCACCCTAGTTCTTGAAAATATATTTTAGAGTCATAAGGGTCTATAAAAAATTTAATCAAACATATATATTGATTTTTTTTATGAAAAAACACCTTTAGAACTTAATTTATGAATCCATATAATGTTGTAAATTCAAAAAAACATCCAATATTTAAAATTTATAAATATCATAAAAAATACCAAATTTATTTACAAATATATAATTAAAATTATGAAATATAACCATTTTATTAGAGAATACTACCATGCTAATAGATGAAACATAATCAATATAAATATTGGGATTGGATATGAAATGAATGGATCCTCACAATCCTTGATAAGATCCATTTAGATCAACGTGGATTCACCATGATACTGAAGGAGGCACCCTTTAGTGCATCTTGGAGAGGTTGGTTTTGACCAAATAGTAATTAGAGGGGGATTATAAGTCACATTGAGCTAGGGTATCATGGTAATTTTTAATTTTAATAAATTTTTATTGGGTCAAATAGTTGTTCCACCAACTTATACAAACCATTCCATAACCATGTTGTATCCCATATCCCTTGAAAACTATGTTTCATGATTTGGATAGTATAACCATGTTGTTATAAAATAAATGGGGGATCAATGAGATATCTAAAAGAATCATACCAACCACAATAAACTATTTCATTCACACTATAATGATTAAATAGTGTGTTATTAATTTGTGTAAATTGCCTCTGGAATAGATGGATCCATCACATACGGTTATGTACAATTTCTATTAACAATTTGGTGACCATCCTCCCACCATATTATCCTTAAAAATCTAAAATTTTAACCCTCAGCATTCAATATCCATTATACCCTCAATATAAATATCCTAGGCCTCAAATAAGTCTTACAAATAACCAATAGGGAACTATAATTGTACACAATAATGAACATTTCCCACAAGAAAGCGCTCACTATTCTAGGACTTAGAATATAAAGGGGCAACATTACTTATAATGGATTCCCACTCCCACATATAATGGTTATCTCGTCCAAATTTCCACTAAACATGGATATAAGGGGCCATTTTCGGATAAAAAGCTATATATTTTTTATCAATCATCTGAACTATTTTCATAACCATATTCCTGATAAACAAACTATCTTTATCAACTATGGATAATAATCCTTCATACAAGAGGCCATTTGAATATAATTTCCTAACATTTAAGATAAACTACAAGTATACCTATATGAAATTTCTACGAGATAATCCGTAATAAAAAACATGTATGATTCTATATAAAAAATTCATTGAAATAAACAATACATTCCTAAACAATTCCCTTAAAAATTGGATGATTCATTAGATATGATAATCTGTGAAAATATTTAATTTCATTATCAATGACTAAAAATAACCTATTTTATTCAGAAACCCCTTCAATAATTATAATGGAATGCATGGCTATATTCTATAGGTGGGATCCTAAGGTATACTAAGGAGACTCACAACCCCTCAATTATAAAACATTTCAAGCTGTCTTCCATAATAAATTCTATTTTAGATTAAAATTTAATTATTTCATGAATCATGTAATCATAACAGAAAAAATATATTCTCCTTCATTGGGAGTCTATAGTAGTTCACCTATTAGTTCCATTGGTCATTCTTCCAATCAAAATAATTTAATAGAATATAAAACAAGAAACATATAATACTATGGTTTTACTCTTTACTTTTCCAGTAGGAAAGGAATTATGATATATGGTTTATAATCAAACTACCCATTCTTGGTCAGTAACATAAATTTCATAGTGCATTACACATCTTAATAACCCATTAGAGTATTTAATGTCTATAACATTGTTCAAAATCCATAAAAACCTAACTCAGATAATATAGATCATCCAAATGGATATAAAGAAAAAATTCCCCTAGGGAGAGAAACACCAAATAATTATGGTCTTCCATCGATAAAAGTTTTGATTAAGATGATTCCAAATAAAATATACTACTTTACTATGATAAATCTGATTGTTAATGGTGGAATCAATATTCTCTTAATCTAATCACCAATGAATAATAAAGAATCCTTCACAAAATATAAAATTTCTATAAATAGATTCAATAATTATACCTCATCCTTTGATTCTATTATAACATATTTTTGTAACACTATAATAAATGCATTTATCTTCTAACATCATATTCCTAGTGATTTCACAATATAAAAATAAAAATCTAATATCATATACACTAGTATTTATACCATAAGATCAGATATCTCTTGGTTATAGTAAACATAAATATTATATGATATAAAAATATCATAATTTACTCTCCAAACGAGTAGTGTGGTAATGTTCCTAGAGTATGAATAACAGATATTATGTTCTGTTCATGGTGATATATATTCTTTCATAGAAGTACTAAATGATAAAACCTTATTCAATCACCCATTTTTCTACATCAAGGCATATATGAAATCCATTCATGAGTTTTTATAATAATATCATCAAGACCCAACTTATATTTCCATGAATCAATACTATAGATTATGTTAACCTAAATTACATCATTTCATACAAGTAATAGGTTCTATATTATCCATCAAATATCCATAATTGGAATATAGAACAAAATTGGGTCTCCTCCAAATTTATATTTTATTTAAAATGATTCGACAACAAGAATCTACATCGATACAAGATATCATCAAGAATATAATAAAGGATTCACATTTCACAAAAAGTAATTTACTAATATTTCCATTTATAAAAAAGGAAAATGATATGGAATCATAAGGTAAACACCAATAAGATTTTAGTAGATCATTCCTATGAAAAGACAACACCCCACAAAAACATTCAAAGAGTCATCAAGTTGAATCACCCCAACAATCACATGGAATGAACAAGCCAGATCAGAAAACCCAATTCATCATTTGTAATAGAGATATGGTTCAAATGAATACATTACTCAACACGAAATGACATTGAACAATCTCTCGGTCATGAGTATTTATTTTCTGGAACTCATCTAGAGAGAATAAAACCTGGAGGTATATCAATCCAACCATTGACAGTTAAACCATTAATGGATTCTATGATCCATCCAGTCACCAAACCAGACAAAGTAACCTAATGAATAACTTATTTTAGAATGATAATACAAAACACAGAGAATAAAATTTCCCACAATTCCATTCCTAGAGTCTAGTTTTATTGAGTTAAATGAATTATGAGGCATGAATAAACTCAATTTGTATAATTCCCTCATTAGAGAGGCCCAAATCTCCATTGAAAATAACAACTAAAATATTATATACCAAAAGTATAAAATCGTTATTACAATGGGGGTGGAAACTGAAAGTATTATCCAAAAAATACTAGGATTTAATCAATATTTCATTCCCTTAATGATCTATAGGTGCCCATGAATATTATTCCCATTGACCTGACTACACATAAAAACCTAAAAACATATCTATCATAGCTATGAAAGAAAATATAGAGATAATAGAACTCACACAACATAATTCAGATCCAATTTAAAAATGAATATAAGAGTAAATGACCACTCTAATTGAATGTATCTCTGTTAAACCCTTGAACTATACTGAAAACTAACACACATTACACATGATGAGAAATATACATAGTCATATAATATAAATTACATCCTTTACCTCCTAAAGACACAAAAATTTAGTAAAAACAAAAATACCAATAGAATAGGAAAATACATTCAAAAAGGCTTCAAAACGAACAAACATAAAGATCAAAATACTCTTTCCTAAACTATTCATTTTGAAAACATCCAAACAAAATTTCTAGAAGATTTATACCCAAAACCCATTTCAAATGAACTTTTATTTCTTTAATTATTGGAAATAAAAAATAAAAATAGTTCAAAAATCATTACATAAAATATAAACCCTTTTAGTCTTTTATTAAAATCAATAAACATGATGAACTATAATATTTAATTACATTATTCATTTCTGAAGTTATATAAAACATTAGGGTAAAAAAATATTTTTCTTAAAACATTTAGTCCTTATGAAAGACAGTATTTATAGAATCCCGCCTTTTTTTTCACATAGACATTCATTACATTAGTCAAAACTGAGGATCGTTAGGTTTAGTGTCTTGGAAACTACGAACTTAATACATGAAACAAAAAAACATTCTTCTTAAAAACATGAAAGGCTTCTCCTTATGTTCATCCAAGGTTCATTACTGCATCTCATAACCTGGGTACATACATAAAAATAAAGTGTGAGCAGAAGGCCCAGTAAGGGAAATAAGGGAAACATTTAACATGTGAACTTGAGATACACCAATAAAGTCAGGAAAATAACTTTAAGGAATGAGAATGAAATCAAGAGGCATATCAAAATAAAAATAACATATTTCATAACATGAAGATGTGGATACAACATTTAACAAAGACAATCATTTCCGTTTCCCCAAGGTCCATCCCCAAGGTGTCAATAAAAATTACCAAGGTTTTTCACCAAGGTATCAGTCAAAATGGTCATCTCTAGAGATTAAGTCTTTACCCAATGAATTGGAGTGGTATCAGGGTGCACCCTTAAATTTGTCTTTATAATCACGTGACCCACATATATAATAATCAATAATTTCATAATCAACCCATATAGCATAAAACAAATGGGTTTTATTTCATAATCATAGCGTTTTAAAAACTGCTTTAAAGACATGATCTTTGTGTCACTTTAAACCCCACAGAAAAGGAAGGTGGGTATCATGTATGTAAATCCAAGAATATAAAAAATAAAAACTTGGTATATATGTGAATACACTTATAGAAGAGAGAGAGGTTAGTATTCACTTAATAAAATGAAAGAACTTTTGAAAAAGAGAGAGACATTTTGAGATGGAAATTCTGCAGCATAACAGCTATGTTACGAGGTTTTAGAAAGCATTCCAAAGAGAGGGGAAATAGGTCACCCACACATAAATGATCCATAAAAAAGTAGGGGAACATAATATAATGTATTTAAGAACATGGTAAGGAAATTTTAATGACATTCCTTTTGAATCTAAAAACATGGAAGGAAGACAAAAATTAGATTTCTCTTATGAAAATCCGGCAGCCTAAGGGCGTCACTTAAACTTCAACCAAAATTGAATTGAAAAGACAAAATAGGGTCTATCATAATATGAACATAAGATTTCAGTATGATAGATATATAGATCATACCTTAACATTATAAAAAGTAACTTGAAAGACTTGACATGAAACTAGATCTTGAAAACGAGAAGGGTGAAAGAATCCCTTAAAAATTCGGTAGCCTAACGGCGCCACTTAAAACATTAAAATATTGAATTGAAGAGATAAAATAGGGTCTCTCATCATATGAACATAAAATATCAGTATGATAGATATATATGTCATAAAAAAACATAAAAAGAAACTTTAAAGACTTGACATGAAAGTAGATCTTGGAAAAATGAGAAAGGCGAACGAGTCCCTTAAAAATTCGGCAGCCTAACGACGCCACTTAAAACTTCAAAATACTGAATTGAAGAGATCCAATAGGGTATCTCATCATATTAAAATATGAGTTCATTATTATAGTTATAGATATCATACCCACCATAAAAAGTAACTTGAAAGACTTGACATGAAAATAGATCATTGAAAAATGAGAACGGTGAATGTGTCCCTTAAAAATTCGGCAGCCTAAGAGCGCCACTTAAAATATCAAAATACTGAATGGAAGAGAACAAATAGGGTATATCATCATATGAAAATTAGAGTTTAGTATGATAGATATAGAGATCATACCCCAACATAAAAATGAACTTGAAAGACATGACATGAAAATAGATATTTGAAAAATGAGAAAGGTGAATGAGTCCCTTAAAAATTCGGCTGCCTAACAGCGCCACTTAAAACATCAAAATACTGAATTGAAGAGATCAAATAGGTTCTCTCATAATATGAAAATAAGAGTTATGTATGATAGATATAGAGATCATAACCCAACAAAATAAAAAGGAACTTGAAATACTCGATATGAAAGTAGAACTTTGAAAAGGAGAAGGGTTAAAGAATCCCTTAAAAATCCGGCAGCCTAACGACGCCACTTTAACATTATTAAAATGAAATGATGAGAGAAATAGGGGGTCTCTCATCATATGAACATGAAAAAGACAGTATTATGAATATAAAATAACATCCTCCAACATAATATCATGGAGCATAAAAGAAATGACATAAAAGAGATCACTTGAAAAGAAAGAGGGAGGTAGGATCCCTTACCTTAAAACGTAACTCTTAAAACTCAAAGGTTGGGACCTTGAGGGCTTGGGGGCACCTTGGGAGGAATCCTTGGGAGGTAAGGATACCAGAGATTCGTTGGGGAAGAATTGGGAGTTGAATGGATGAGAGGATGGCTTGGTATTTATAGGGAAAGTGAGGGGACAAGACATTAATGACCAAGGGACACCTCATTGGTGGTTTTGGCAAAACTATGGGCTTTCCCATGGTATTTGCCCATGGTATTGGACACATGGGTCCCCCCATACAACAATTAATCACCTCTGGTCGGAAAACCCTTAAAATATATCATGACATCATCATGACACAATTAAGATGTCATTAAACATACCGAAACCCTAAAACTATATGTTCACTATTTATCGAAAAATTCATCTTTCTCAGAAAAGTCCTAAAATTTTACCTGAACCAAATATCGATGCCCTGATTTCAAAAACGAACTCCATTTTTTGAAAATAATTTTCTAAATATTTTTAATTTAATATTAAAATAAATACACTATTCACTGAAAATTCATTTTTCTCAGAAAAATCCCCAAAAATTACCTTAACATAATATTGATTCTCTGAGTTCAAAAATGAAATCCATTTTATAAAAATATTTTTCTAAATATTTTTAATTAAATTTTTAATTTAAAAACACTATTCACCTGAAAAAACTCATACTTGACTAATAATTTATGAAACTATTATTTACCCATTTTATTGAATCACATTACTTAATCAAGGTGCCTAGATTATATTAATACTTTCTTTAAGTGAGATTACTAATCCATTTGGTCACATTACTAATCCTATGCATAAAATCACTATTCATAATTTACTATTCATGAAAAATTAAGTTGATCTTATTAGAATCTAAATTTCGTGCTGAACATAATTGTAGAAAACCATTTTTTGAAAATCATTACACATATTTAATTATTTAAGGTTTACATAAATATTTTTAAAATATCCTTTTTTCTAAAACTTTATCAAAAATATGCATACTATATTTATCTGGTCATTTGAAAATGCATAAACTTCATCATAAGAAGAAGTAGAATTTTTTATTTAAAACAAAGGATTATACAAGGGAGTTACGGTCTCCTTACATAGCCCCTTATCACACCAGCAGAGGACCTAAGTGTAAGGTGTGCTAAGGTGAGATAATTCGAGGGAGTCTCGACCAACATCGCACGAGTAGTAATTTCTATCAGTTTGAACATCTCACAAAGGCAATTCTGTTCTAGCTTCACATGATGAAGTTTAGCTTGGGTTTGGTCCAGAGAAAATCCCAGTGGTGCAACCTCCTTCCCATGTTCTATTAGATGGGATTCGATTGGCCCGAGACTACTGGATGAGGCCATCGAATCTATATTAATTAACCAAGGTTACTTGTATTTAGAGACAATAATGAAAACATTTAGTTTCTAGTGGTCATATTGACCAATGGTCATATAACAGTCAAAACCCAACGGTCTCATTTTAATTATATCGATGTTATCAAATGAAATAGTTTTGATGAGTATAAAAAATAAAATAAAACACAAAATTAGGAAACAAGATTCATTCAAAATTCCGGGTCGTTACAATCTGCCCCCCTTAAGAAATTGCATCATCGCATTTTTTAAAATTGGGTTTTGAAATTTCATTGAAATTCCCACATCGGAAAAAGATTCAATAACACTGCTATTTTAAAAGAAAGATAATGAAGTTCAAAGGCCACCCGAGTTAACCCATATTAGGATTCCACGTAGGAAAACATGGATATGGAAGAAAAATAAAAGGGTCAAATTCTAAGGGAGAGTGATAGAAAACATGATTAGGAGATAGTTAACCACATGAGAATCATAAACTTATGAAGTGTGTAAACGGTCTTTGATTACCCAGAATGAAGCTTAAAACAACAACGTTTTTTACGTTCCTTTTAATAATTTTGAGGAATTCATTTACTACATAGTATAAAAACATAAGGAAATATACCTACCTTCAAGTAGAGTTTCATCCTTTAATAAGTTTCTATCAAAACTAATCATTTCTCCAAATAATGAGCATTCAAAAACACTTGGTCTCATCAAAACACAAGAATCCTCTTCTTGAGAGTCACATAATCTACAAAATATTAACTATCAATTTCTTCTATCTTTAAACATTATTTAAAAAAATAGAAAGGGTAAGATAAAACAACTCTTAAAAAGAAATAATCCCATAGGAAGGGAAACTAATTTTAAATCTTCAAAGTTCCATGGTACTACCAAAAGATCATCATAGACCATTCCATAAATAACATTCCTTAAAATTCCTCAAAATAAACCAAACTAAGATTGAAACCCAATTATATGAATGATCTCATAACATAGTCTTCCAAGACATACTTTATCGTTCATCTTCAAACAACATCAACCACTCCTAACATCTTATAACAAAGTATCTAACCTAAACATATTTTACCCAAGATAGGTTAATCATTTCCACATGTAACCTAAATTACTATAAGTCCACCTTAAATTCATCGATTCTTCAAAATATAAGTCAACCTTTACTCCTCAAAGAAAATACCGTAGTAATCTATTTACCTCGATCAAATAGGGTTCCCAAAATAGTGAACATCTTCCAAAATAATAATCATATTTTAATCCCCTAATCATCTCTGTCATATTAATACTGAAATCGTCACATTTCCTATCACATTGGTTGTTGGGACACGTTCTTTCATTTCCCACCATTAACTAAGAGAAGAAAGTACAATTAGGGGCTTAAATACATAGCCAATAATCATGAAAAGGAACTTAAAGCATAGAAGGATAACTTTCAGAAGAAAAGTATACCCTAACTTCTGACCCCCTAGGTTCCAATATAGGTTATCCATGATCATATATTCTTATGTGAATCTTTATTTTATTTTATCTTTGTTCCTTTAATAATGGTTCATACTAAGCTTATGAATTTACCAAAGCATATCCCCTGGGAGTGTCATAACCAAGATTGCCGCATGGCCCGTTGTCGTGTACCAGTTCCCGTTCGAGTCTAGCTCAAAGCGCTGTTTTCGGGTTTTACCCCTATGTACATCTGTGCCAGAGCCACCTCTATGTGCTCGTATCCAGACAGAGATGTATTTTCTTGGAAACCCCTTACTCAATACTCACCAAAATACAGGGAAGATTTCTAATATTTTAAATTTTATATAGGGTCCTTTCTAAGGTTTTCATATCCTAATTTCCACAAATAAATAAACCATCCTTTGATACCAACTATAGCATCCTGCCTTTTTGTCACATAAACTTTCATTACATTATACAAAACTGGGGATCTTTAAGGTTTAGTGCCTTGGATACCAGGAAATTAAAACATGAAACAAAAAAAACATTCTTTATAAAAACTTGGTAGGCTTCTACTTATGTTCATCCAAGGTTCATTACGGCATCTCAAAACCTAGGTACATACGTCAAAAGAAAGGGTGAGAAGAAGGCCCAGTACGGGAAATAATGGAAACATTTAACATGTGAACTTGAGATACACAAATAAAGTCATGAAAAGAACTTTAATGAATGAGAATGAAATCATGAGGAATATCATAATAAAAAAATGTATTTCATAACTTGAAGATGTGGCTACAAAATTTAACAAAGACAATAATTTCCCTTTCACCAAGGTCCATCCCCAAGGTGTCAATAAAAATTACCAAGGTTATTCACCAAGGTATCAGTCTAAATGGTCATCTCTAGAGATTAAGTCTTTACCCAATGCATTGGAGCGCTATCAGGGCGCACCCTTAAATTTGTACATATCATCATGTGATACACATATATCATCATCAATCATTTCATAAACAACCCATATATTATAAAATAAATGGGTTTTTTTCATAATCATAATGTTTTAAAAACTTTTTTAAAGACATGATCTTTGTGTCACTTTAAAACCCACAGAAAAGGAAGGTGGGTCTCATGTATGTCAATACAAGAATATAAAATAGAAAAACATGGTATATATGTGAATACCCTTATATAAGATAGATATTTGAGTATTCACTTAATAAAATAAAAGAACATTAGAAAAAGATAGAGACATTTTGAGACGGGAATTCTGCAGCATAACGGCTATGTGACGAGGTTTTAGAAAACATTGAAAAGAGAGGGGACATTGGCCACCCACTCATAAATGATCCATAAAACAGTATGGTAACATAATATATAGGTTTTGAGAACATGGTAATGAAATTTTAATGACATACCATTTGAAAGGAAAAACATGGAAGGAAGACAAAAATTAGATTTCTCTTATGAAAATCCGGCAGCCTAACGATGTCACTTAAACTTCAACCAAAAATAAATTGACAAGAAAAAATAGGGTCTCTAATCATATGAAAATAAGATTTATGTATGATGGATATAGATATCATTCCCCAACATAATAAAAATGAACTTGAAATAGTTGACATGAAACTAGATTTTGAAAACGAGAAGGGTGAAAGAATCTCTTCAAAATTCCGCAGCCAAACGGCGCCACTTAAAACATCAAAATACTGCATTAAAGAGATAAAATAGGGTCTCTAATCATATGAACGTAAATGATCAGTATGATAGATATAGAGATGATACCCCAACATAAAAAGGAACTTAAAAGTCTTGACATGTAAGTAGATCTTTGAAAAACGAGAAAGGTGAATGAGTTGCTTAAAAATTCGACAGCCTAACCGCACCTCATAAAACATCAAAATACTGAATTGAAGAGATCCAATAGGGTCTCTCATAATATGAAAATAAGAGTTCATTATGATAGATATATATATCTTACCCCAACATAAAAAGGAACTTGAATGACTTGACATGAAAATAGATATTTGAAAAATGAGAAAGGTGAACAAGTCCCTTAAAAATTTGGCAGCCTAACAGCGCCACTTAAAATTTCAAAATACTGAATTTATGAGATAAAATAGGGTCTCTAATCATATGAAAATAAGAGTTTAGTATGATATATATATATATAATACCCCAACATAAAAAGTAACTTGAAATACTTGACATGAAAATAGATCTTTGAAAAATGAGAAAGGTGAATGAGTCCCTTATAAATTCGGTAGCCTAACAGTGCCACATAAAACATCAAAATAATGAATTGAAGAGATCAAATAGGGTCTCTCATCATATGAAAATTAGAGTTCAGTATGATAGATATAGAGATCATACCCCAACAAAATATAATGGATCTTGAAAGACTTGACATGAAATTATAACTTGGAAAATGAGATGGGTGAAAGAATCCCTTAATAATTTGGCAGCCTAACGGCACCACTTTAACATTTTAAAATGTAATGATGAGAGAAATAGGGGGTCTCTCATAAAATAAACATGAAAAAGATAGTAGGATGAATATAAAATAACATCCTCCAACATAAGAGCATGGGGCATAAAAGAAATGACATAAAAGAGATTATTTGAAAAGAAAGAGGGAGGTAAGATCCCTTACCTTAAAACGTAACTCTTAAAACTCAAAGGATGGGACCTTGAGGGTTTGAGGGAACCTTGGGAGGACTCCTTTGTAGGTAATGAGACCAGATCTTCGTTGGGGAAGGGTTGGGAGTCGAATTGATGAGAGGATGGGTTGGTATTTATAGGTAAAGTGACGGGACAAGGCATTAATGACCAAGGGACCCCTCATTGGCAGTTTTGGAAAAACCATGGGCTTGCCCATGGTATTTGCCCATGGTATTGGCCACATGGGTCCCCATACAATAATTCATCAACTATGGTCAGCCAACCCTTAAAATATCTCATGACATCATCATGACACAGTTAAGATGGCATTAAACATACCGAAACCCTAAAACTGTATGTTCACTATTAATCGAAAAATTCAACTTTCTCAGAAAAGTCCCAAAATTTCACCTTAACCAAATATCGATGCTCTGATTTCAAAAATGACCTCCATTTTACAAAAATAATTTTCTAAATATTTTTAATTCAATTTTTAAATAAGTACACTATTCATCGAAAATTCATTTTTCTCAGAAAAATCTCCAAAAATTACCTTAACATAATATCGATGCTCTGAGTTCATAAATGAAATAAATTTTCTAAAAATATTTTTATAAATATTTTTAATTTAATTTTATAATTAAAAAACACTATTCACCCGAAAAAACTAATACTTGACTAATAATTTATGAAACTGTTATTTAACCATTTTATTGAATCAAATTACTTAATCAATGTGCCTCGATTATATTAATACTTTTTTAAGTGAGATTACTAGTCAATTTGGTCACATTACTTATCCTAAGAATAAAATCACTATTTATAATTTACTATTCATCAAAAATTAATTTAATTTTATTAGACTCTAAAATTTATACTGAACATAATTGTAGAAGACCATTTTTTGAAAATCATTACACATTTTTAATTATTTAAGGATTACATGTATATTTTTAAAATATCCTTTTTCTAGAAATTCTTCAAAAAATATGCATACTATATTGATCCGGTCATTTGAAAATTTTAAAACATCATTAAAAGAAGAAATATAAATTTTTATTTCAAACAAAGGATTACACAACACAGTTACGGTCTCCTTACATAGCCCCTTATCACACCAGTATAGGACCTAAGTGTAAGGTGTGCTAAGGTTTCGATGGAGGCTTGGCCAACATCGCACGAGTAGTAATTTCTATCAGTTTGAACTTCTCACGAAGGAGATTCCGTTCTAGCTTCACACGATGAAGATCAGCTTGGGTTTGGTCTAGAGAAAAGCCCAGTGGTGCTACCTCCTTCCCAAGTTCTGTTAGATGGGCTTTGATTGGCACTACTCTACTGGATGAGGCTATAGAATCTATATTGATTAACCAAGGTTACTTGTATTTAGAGACAATAATCACAATGTTTAGTTTCCAGTGGTCATATTGACCAATGGTCCTACAACAGTCAAAACCCAATGTTATCATTTTAATTATACTCATGTTATCAAATGAAATAGTTTTGTTGAGTATAAAAAATAAAATAACACAAAAAATTAAGAAATAAGATTTATTCAAAATTTAGGGTCGTTACAGTATTAAAGGATGTAAAATTATATTATGTAGATCAATAACAATCTATACTACCAGAACATTTTTCTAGGTTTTTATGATTAAAAACCCAATTCTTAATTTATAATCTAGAATCAAAACATCATTTTACAAGAAAACATTAAATAATTATTTTTCAAACAAAAAAATCATTTTTGAAAAATATTTTTTTATAAATAAAATTGTTATACTAAAGCTATATGAAAAAGAATGTCATAAATCTCTGCCAAACTAGTTCATGATATCATCATACCCTAAGAATCACACTGATTCTTATCCCATCAATAAGATCAAATCAAACAATCCAAAAATAATGATTCTAAATAAAACAGGGAATGTGGACTTAATATGGACCAAGAAACATTGTTGATGTTGACGTTCTAATCCTTCCATAATCTCCCTAACATTATAATGTACCTTTTTTGAAAACCTCTTCATTTTTGTAATCATCAAATTCAATCTCCCAACATGATACCTCTATTTGATTAGATGCAAAATCTAGAAAAAAACCCTAAGGAAAAACATTCCAATGATGAAAATAGTTTATCATATTAGAACCTATTTTATATTTGTAATTAAACATAAATAAAATCCAATATACTCCTTTTAAATCATGTAGATTCATGAAATGTTGTGATTAATCACATACTTGTAATAAAATCTTTGATCTCTGACATGTCATAGATCTAGTCTACAAAATCATGAGCCACACCTATGATGTTCCAAGAAACGTTATATTGGATAATGATCTAATCCCATTTTGTAATAAACAAACAAAGTCCACCTGACATGTCACCCAACATGCTTTGGAACAAGTCTTGATGCATATTCCTAATTTCCTGGGGATGGTGATATGCACCAGGGTTCAAAAAAATATAACATTGAGAATGATTTCACCCTAAATGAAAAACAAAACATGTCTATATATAACAAAAGTAATATAAAAAATTATAATAAATTAAATATGAAAAAGTAAAATAATAATGATACATAAAAAAATACCCTATAAGGGTAAGTTGGTATGTGAAAACAACATAGGTAAAAATAAAAAATAATTATTCATATGAATATTCCTCACCACCACCCCATACCACTATAAAGATGATGTCAACAAAGAGAATCTATTTAACCACTTGACACCTTTCCCTTAACCTATATCTTAAAAAACCAAATCTATATATTCCCAATGGTATATAAAGTGTGTGATGAAAATATCTAATAAGATGCCACCATGGATCAATATAATGCCTATCACTATACAACCATTATTTATAGCTTCAAAAGAATACAGTTTTATAATGATATTTAATTTGAATTTATTTTTCATAAACCATCTATTGGTTTCTCCATTAAAATAATTTTATAATCCAAAATAAATATTTTTTTAAATAAATATGAATAATTTAAAAAGTTAAAAACTAATAACATAGAAGATTACCGACAGAGCATTAAGAACCTGATACATAAATGAAACCAAGAGAAAGAAACATAAATGAGCTCTAGGTTTTGGGAATTCATAACAAGGGCACAAAATGAAAACTAATATGTATAATGTGGATCCTAGAGACATTGAGACCTAATATAATTTATAAATAACACAATCATAACCGTTCATGGTGCCACCACCAATATGGATTGCATATGTCCTCACATAAGGATTAAAAATTGATACCATATGCTATGTTTTCACAAAAAAATCAATAAATAATTAACAAAACTTTACAAATAATTTTTACATGTGAAACATAACCACTCCTATACTAGAAAAATATATTTTAGAGTTAGAAAATTATTTTCGGAATTTCATCGATCAGATGGTGTGAATCATTTTTAAGAAAATCCCCCTTAAAAATAATTTCAAAAGATAATCAATATATAATTTAACTAAATAATATTCACATATTTAAAAGAAAAAAATTTCATAAAAAAACAATTAAATTTAAAATGAAAAGGTAAAATCAAGATATCAAAGTATTTTATTGATACCCTTACCTCTCTAAAAGAGTAATCATATTCTCCTTTGAAAATGGAGAATATAAACAAAGATATATGGTCCTCAAATTCCTTAATGAGATCCATCATGATTTATGGGTATTCACCCTCAGACTATGGGGAGAAAATCCTAGAGTATCGATTATATACTAGTTTAGGGTAATGAGTAATTAAAAGAGGATTATAGGATATACTGAGAAAGGTAATAATTATAGTTTTCCATTTTAAGATGGTTAGACAAGGTTTCAATTTTTTTTAAAAGTACTCTTCATTCCATATCCATTTTACCTTGAGAACTATGTCTCACTTTCTATTTGTAACAGATGCATGATTATAAAAAATCTTCTTAAAATATAAAAATAACTTCTCAAAATAAAGGATTCATCCGTTCCATTTTTCACACGGTTACTAGTAACTCGGCAAAAACTATGTGCCTGACCTGTTTTCTTAAATCATCCAAAAATTCAACCTCTAAATCATGAAAACCATTATAACCACAAAAGTGAAAAAATAAAACCAAATAATGGCTTAAATATAATTAAGAGTTTATTACACTCCCATTTATTCAGATATATAAATCATAATTATCAACATCTATAGTGAAACTAAACTCTTTAATTTAATCTTCAAACAAAACATTCTAACAAAAAAAATTTAACTTCAATTATAATAGTACCATTACACTATTTAAAAGCACACATTTTGAATTTATAAAACAAAATCAAAATACTATTATTATACACACATTATTAACTAAATTTCTATTAGTTGTGGATGTTTTGGAATCCCTTTTATATAACTCATTGTCATAAGGATATACTATGGAATAAAATATATGAATTTAATTTATCATCATGACTATAGAAATTATTTCTTTATAGTAAATATATTTTTCTATTTATAATAATTTTGTAGGGAAGATTTATTGGTATAAAATTTAGCATCAATGTTAGTTCCCTTATTTGAAATTCGGTTGAAAAATATATACCCCCCTATAACATGTATCCCCAAAAAATCCCAAACCTAGTAAGTGTACATGGAACTATATTATATTTCTTGTGTTTGATCAATTTAGTGTTACCAAAAATCTCAATATACTATTGGTAATTTGTAAGTTAATCATATATGATAACTAATTCAACATCATTCATAATAATAAATCTATATATCATTAGATCATGAATAATCTGACTACACCATTATTGTTTTTCTGTTGCTAGAGTATGTACATCTTCCAAAACTCTTAGTTAAACTATCTCAACGTACATATAAATTTTTTTCATTTTTTTCCTTTATATTTCTAATTTCAACTATTATACCACTAAAATTTCAAAAAATTTGTTACGTAATAAGTAAAAACCATTATGGGAAAAAATAATTCTATGTTTAGTAGAATTATAAATGAAATATCTCATGTCATAATTAGGTTAACAAATTAATTTTTTATCTTATGATGAACTTCCATGTTTATCAAAATTCAAATATCATACTTGTTCTTCAGAACCTAAAATCACCTTGAAAATGATAGTAGGATATATCCAAGTCCACATATCATGTGATGTTTTTATAATAGACATAATGGAAGGTTTGAATTATAAATGTGTAACTTTCGTGAAAATATCTTCTACATTATATAAGAAGGTTTTACTAGATCATAATTAATCAAATTATGTTAAAGATGATATGAATCATCCTCTTAGATGATCCATTCCATAATTTAGTTTTTGGAGGGGTGATTTGTGAAATATTCCACAATATCTAATATTTACATTTAAAACCATGCTCAATTATTCACCACCTTAATCTCTTTATATGATTTTAATCCTTTTACTCATTTGATGCTATGAATTATAGAAAAAATCATAAAAAATATTACATTATTCAAACATTGTCTTATAAAAAACAAATAACAATACCATTTTTAATCATAAAAAATGTTATAATTTAAATACATAAAAAAATTTCTTTACTAATAAGTAATTTATAATTTTCATTGAATAAGATATAATATTGCACTAGATATTTCACCTTTAACTCTAGTTTTTCATTTTCATCAACAGAAAATATTTGAACGATTCAAATGAATCATTTTTAAATTATTATAATATCACATAATTGTAGTCTCATTTAATAGATGTTTAATTTATATTTCCATGGAAATAATTATAAGGGTACTTAGGGTCAGAATCAACCTTTAATTTATTAATTATAAAGTTATAGATATAATTATTTAGGGGAAAAAATATAAAAACCATTAATCAATATTATTGTTCCATAATGATTTTCAATCTTATATATAATAACTCTTTTTCTTTATATTGAATGAATATATAATTTTCTGTAGAAAACAAACATAATTTTTTATTGTTATGAACCCAATAATAGGACTAATCTTATAAATAAACATAGAACATATATAGAAACCTCTATTGAAAAAAATCATTCCCAATCTATAATATGTATATGTAGTTCATATTTTTTCAATTCTATCCAAATATAATCATATGTTTTCCAAACAAGTGTGTAATGAACACCTTATTTAAAATATACATGAGCTAGAAGTAGATAAAATTTATTTCCATAAAATTAAATATTTTATTCTCAAAATTATTCATATTTAGTAAAATTATCATACTTAGATACCAATTTATAATTATTTTCTAGGCCCTACCTATAATATATTTCAAAATAACAATCATGAAACATTCCATTATCTAAAAAAGGCATATCTATTTGTGAGTATCACATTGTATAACTTCTCAAAATGTAAAGTTATTGAATGTTCTCACACTAAAATGATGATACTAATTTACATTACCTTTATTCATCCATGATCTAAAATTAATCAGGACATACAGTAGTTATATATGTCAATAAGTAGGGAATATATTTGGAAAATAATCATCTCAATCATATCATATATGTATATTTCATAGTTTATTAGATTACTCATTATATTATTCCATCATATAAATTCAATTAACCCAATAACTATATAATCATAGATGGTTGTGTCTCTAACATAAGTGCATCCATGGCCTATATCAAATATACTCACATAATGGCTAATATAACCAATGATTTTCATTCCTTAAATAATATATTCATGGGAAATGAAAGGTTTGGATCAACCATACATAATGACAATTTTATAAATAATTTCTCACCATAAAATAAATCTCACATTAAGTATTAAAGGGTTTATCTTTTTAAAAGTTCACCATTTTAATCCACATCACTTTCATTCTAAATCCATTAATATTTCAACACATAAAATATTTGATATATTTTGGTTTTTTCGTTAAATTATTATACTTAAAAAATTTTTATTGGATATTCTCATTCCATATACAAAATTAATATGTTCATACAATAATAAGATACAACTCTTTGAAAAACACTTATTTTGTGTTATTTACCAAAAAATTAAATCAAAACATACTTACATATATATGAATATATCTTATGTATAAGGTACATTACATATCTCATATAATGTGTTTAAACTATATGAAATCAAAAAATCCCCGAATGAGTAATCTTGGAGCCACATATTGAAAACTCCATCTTTTATAGATAATGAATAATCCCCTTATTTAATGAATAATACAACCCAATGTTTCTCTACCTAGTGATAATGTACCTTATAATGCTTTTAATTAAATCATATATAAGATACATAATATGTATAAATTATTTAAAATCTATAAAACATGATCGTATGTTAATTACAAATATAATTTAAGGTTGATGAAAAATAAATCCTATATTAGTTTACCAATAAATAAATGATAATTTTATAAGAATAAATTTAGTATATAAATATATGAAAACATAATATTCATATTACATAATCATTTTATATAAATGAATATAAAAAAATAAATAAAAAACAAAAACAATATTTATTTTCAAAGATTATATAATAATATGAGTATTTCAAATTTTGATTAGAAAAAAAATACCACTAATAATTCAAATCATGTATATTTTAATGAGATTTATAAACTATACTACTTTTTTCATAAAAAATATATTTTTATGATTTTATGACTATATCATTTTTTGGTAGTATGTGCACATTATTGATTTTAATGCCGGATTAAATTGGTGCTTCTGATAAGTGATCTCATGTGATACTATTTTTCATCCGTAGTATATCATATATTTCAGTTACAAAATGATAATATATTATGTAAAAACATGAAGTTTTATTTATGGTATATTCTATAGCATATAATGGAATATGATGGATTGTAATGTTGTGAGATTCAATAAATTATATTTTACTATTCACTTAATTGTAGCTTTGTACTATGAAAAAGAAACTAATCACATCTTATAATATCTAATATCACAAGGAAACATTGAGTGTACCATTTACCAGCAAAAGGAAAATTCATATAATATGATACTATATATCTATAAAAAGGACACAAAATACATGTTCACAAAAAATGATAAAAAAATTGAATAAAAAATGATGCGAATTTAATATCGCATATGAATTTATTTGAAACATATCAAGTCCAACAATGTAGAAGAAACCCAATAATATGATTGATATATAATTAATGAATCAATATTTATTTATGAGGTAGAATATGAAAATGTGCTTAAATTATTTATATATCCATATATATTGAGAATATTTTTAAATGACCACTCTATGATAATTAATGGATTCTTATCATTACATATAGAACAAATGCCTCTAAAATCCATATATGTTTTGAGATAACACCTTAGACTTCAAATGTGTGCTAAAAATTTATGTATATAAATGAATGTGTCTCTTGAAAGGATATGATCTTTGGATAAGCTTGTTATTATAATATTCACCCAACTAGAGGATCCTATCCTTTCATATACGCTCACTCCATTCAATAAAAATAAATAAAGCATCACCTATCAAAAATTGGCCCCTCACATGCATTACAATAACTAATTCCTATTAGAACATAATTTATTAATAATTTAAATTGATTATAATTATTTTTTTATATTAAATCAACAATCTCTGTGATTCGTAACTCAAGGAAATCATTTTTGAAGATGTGGAAGAAGTTATGCACCTGATATCACATATTGTTGGAAAATTTTATGACATATAATATGATAAAGGATTATCCATTACATTTACCATTTATTATATTAATAAACATCAATATTCATTATATTCATTCTAGGCTTATGATATAGATCAATCATATAATTTTATTCTACTATTATAGTTTATATACACCGTGATGTTCATTATGAAGAATTTAAATTGTATCTATTTTTAAATTTGGATTAAGATTAATATATTATGAAGGAATATACTTTCTTGAAGGATCACTTAATATATTAATCAGGTTTATTTTAATTTTTCTCTCATGTGTAACATGACTAAAAATTGAAGAAATTTAATTTAAATAAAACATTTAATTTGAATTATACCTAGAAGCATATAATTCCCACTTTGGAAATGTTTCAACACTATTGATCAAATCCCATAAAATCCCCTTATATTAATATGATTATCATAACTAAATAAATATATAAAAAAATTAAAAATCATTTAATTTTTAAATTACTTTAATTAATCTTTCTTGATCCTTTGTTGGAGAGTTTCTCCGCATCTTATCTAATAAATAAGTAAAATTCTATAAATATGATCAATTATGAAACTATCATTATTTATATATTCATGAATTGAAATCCTGACAAAAATATTATAAATAATATAACCTGTGTCACTTGGGATGGGGGGCTCCACGAGGATACCTGATACAAATATTTAATACTCTTGGATATTGAAACAAAATGTGGTCCCTACAACTATAATTTCCATGGAGTCGACATATACTATTGGAATGGGGCCTAACCACCAATCTGATACTGACCACATTGAGCAGATATACACTAATTCTGGCAGTGTCCATAACTCTAAGTGATATTGAACACAAACTGAAAACCCCATATTTCACTCAAGAACCACATATATCAAATTTTTGGGTGGGAACCTACTACCACCAGTTCCCCATTGAATGGAACCCTAGCCTCTTGAGAACCCACAAACCACTTATATAATCCCTACTCTACAAAACACGCTACTGGAAACTCAACTAGGGATGAACTCATAATGATGAAATCTAGTCAATAACCTTATCATTTTTATATACCATTATATTTTTCAAGAGTGTATACTTAGTGACCAGGTAGTTGATCACTTTTTGCATAACCTATTATAGACACCACACTATAGGAAAAATATATTGAATGAAATATGGAGCAAGGTAAAGGAGGTACCTCAACTTGATCGAAGGATCCTTCATGCTCAGAATCCCCAACTTACGGGAGAGTTGATATTTGTTATTTTCATCCCTCATCATCAATGATATAAAATATTTTTGAAAATCCATCTAAAAGATGGTCCACATCACATATTCATCATTAATATCACCACGAAACAATGTCCACAGCTTCAGAAAAGATCACAACATTTAACAAAGTTATAGTTGAACAAAAAAAATTTCTCAGGATTTGATCAGATTTAAAGTGATCTCGATATCATCTTTCCAATCCTCATTTAATAAATCCTAGAAACATTCCTTACACTTAACCGTAATCTACCAATAAATGGAAGACAAATGTTGTTAAAATTCATTATCCTCTTCATTGGGAAAACCCTCTAAAAATAAAACTAATTATACTACTAAAAATAAAAATAATAAGCAAATCATGGATGACAAATATGATTCATTAATGAAAATAATAGAAAATATTGTTCGTGGTTGGATGGATTTTTATTATATATTCTTTAATTTTTTCCTTTTATTTTCTCAAAACACCCAATTTAATATTGAACACAATTCATCATGATGAATATAAATCTCTTAGGTCCCAACCCTATAAACAAGTTAACATAACTCGGCCATTCAATAAACATGAATTCCATACACTAGATCACAGAGGGCCCTAAAAGCTTGTTTCCTAGCTTGTCTCCCTTGCCTATGTCACATAATAAGGTCAATTGGCACTGCTTACATACCAACTCATGCAGTCCTTACTATTATAAACCCCAAATTCCATCATATCCCAGGACTATATAATATGATACCACATTTTCATAACTCCATCCCAATATATATGCTGCAATTATGGGATAGAGATAAGAACCCCCTAATTCCCACTTCTAGAAGGTCTTCAGTTGGATACTAGAAATAAATGGATGAAAATCTCATCATATGGGTGGAATTACCAACTATAAATGAAATTAGATTGGGATATAGGATATTTATTTTTTAAATAACTCAACTAGAAAATATATGAGTAAAATAAAAATCGTCCCAAAAAGAATGAATAATGTGACACATAAACATTCAATTTATTCTAATGTAAAAACCAAAAAATTAATTCTACGGTGAAAACTCAAAAAAATCTCCAACCAAGCTACTAATGTCTTGCACAGTCCCAAAATTCATCATAGAAACACGAAAACTATTTATATACGTAGAGTGATCAAAATATGTATGCTCAGTATGTACAAAACAAAGGCCTCAAGTGCACATGTAAAAACAACATGATAATGATTTAGTGAAAAATAATATATACAACACGAACCTATATAGATCATCTAACCATAATCTGACACACCATGGCTCACTAATCGAATCACACACCCAATATAATAATATTTCAGGACAATATTATCAAATCAAGCCACCATCTACCTCTTTACCACTGATTTTCCACTTTTCTACCCCCAATGTCGAATTTAGTTTTCTCCCATACCTTACAATCATACCACATCAATTCCTTCCTATAGACACCCAAGTTGCAAATCACATATTTCCAAAAGAAACATCTTCCACACATCGCGTCTCTCCTCTAAACACATGGGACACACAATGCATCGAATACTATCCACAAACACGTAGTCCACACATCATAACTATAATATGAGTAGTAGGGTATCATAAACATAAAGAAAATCATCCACATTCCCTCCTCCCACCACACATGGCCCACACCAAATATCACATGAAACAATATCACATCTTACCAATGGAATGTTATGAAAACACATCACAAATAAATCGGAAACATTAGGTCCAAACATAACGACCAATGGAAGATCATGTGATAGGAGAAAGCTAACCTTCCACATCACTACAAATATATACAATGGGGAAACACCCAAGACTATTCACCTCTTAGAATTGGTAGGTTTATCCAACTCTTATAGGGATAATAATAATGACATAAACATTAAAGATATATTGATATCAAAAGGTACTGAAACTATGGTATCATATCAACAACACTAGTGAACTACACATAAACACAATGTTTCGTATATCAACTATAAGAACCACTTCCACCAGTATATGAAACACACTACACAACCTCGACACAATATTTCCCACTTTAATCATACAAGTTTCACCACATTATTTCATTAAAATATCTATAATATATAAACCTCAATTCATTTATATTCCACTACCAACCAATTAATTTATTCATTTAATTTTAGTTAAATCCATTTATCTCATACCTATTTCTAGTACACCTTGTTTACTTATTAGCCAATTTTTTTCATTTATCATCTCATTTGGGCCCATGGAAAACTGGAAAACTATATCAGTCATGCCATAAAACCGGATTTGCAAACATAAATACATCCACAATACCACATATGAACAATCTTAACCACATTACATAACCAAATTCTTTACACCATAATAAGACACTACAACACAATCTCTATGCCACAAACCACTCCACCATGAACACTTTAACACATCCACGAAATCAATATTATACACAATAAATAGTTTATTTTGTAACATATTTCATTACACAATAGCCCAAACCATCTATGGAATCAAAAAAACCAAAGAACACATCACAACACATATTCTGACTACTATTTATTTAGAGGATTTATCAAATTACTTCAATAAATTAGCATGGTGGTTTTCATAAATTCTATAATGTTAAAGTAAAACCAATTATTATCTGAATAATCATTAAATTACCTTTTATTTAGATACAATCATACAACAACACAACAAGGGTTGTTACAAAATTACTACTATAGGTAAAATTAGGATCCCAATAGTAGTTATTTTTAGAATTGACAATATTCATGCATAATATCATTGATAACATATATAGATGCTCTAAATCTTGCGATAACTCCCCATACCCATAAATTTTAGACATAAAAATTAATTATATGATTATCATGACCATTAATATCTATGAAAAATTAATAAAAACCATGAAGATAGAATGAACAAGAGTGAGAATGAGGATCCCCTACATCAATGAAGCTTTCCTATATCATTTCTCACCATAAGGAGAAGAAGAAACAACCCAAAACCTATTCCTCTGAAGAAACAAATTAATCAACCTACACCTAACAATGGGTTATAACAGAACTGTTGTAAAATAATCCCAATCCAGAGGAACATTTCAAAAGTAATTCCCCTACATAAGAATGAATGAAAATCACAATGAAGGGAGGAGAACTCACTATAGATAAAAAATGGGTATCCACTAGAACAAATGGATAGAAGTGGTGTGAAGTGGGATGGAATATCTCATTAGGTCACATAGGATTCCTCTAAAATGAGGTGGTATAGGTTTCTACTGAATGAATAAGAAATCATCAAAACAAATAATCTTAAAGCCTATAATCCCATAGTTTTGACTTTGTGTATCCATTACATGGAATACAATGCTTTAGTTTAAGAAATTTATAGATTTCTAATTAAAATTTGTCACATCAAATATTTAATCACAATAATTATAACACATCATGAAACACCCTTTGAACAATTATATACACGTTGTAAACCCCAATTTTATATTCTACAAATCTTACATGGAATGTATTTCCTATACCTCTAAATTTTACTAGAAAACTTCTACGCGGACCATTATAGGACACCTACAAGAACCGCTAACACACAAAGCTATAAAGGAAATGAACCATGAATGAATTGAAATTAATTCAAAAAATATTATTAGAAACCAAAAATGAAAAGATGTGTCATGTAAGTATTTAAATATTTTATCTACTAACAATTATGATTACAAACAATATGAAAGTGAAAAAATATAGGGATGAGATTGTGAATTGGGTCTACAAATTAATGATAACAAAAGGTTTCAATAACCATTTAAGAAGAAACCCTGAAAAGGAATAAACTAAAGGATTATAATAAATGTAGAATTAATTATTTTTCATAAAATGTTATTTTTTGTGTGTGCATGAAGAAGGGGTAATAAATCCTCACTATCCAAAACAAATAAATATATAGAAATAAAAAATAGAGGAACAAAGATATTGAAAAATTGTTAGGGATATAAAGTAATTTCCAAATCTAGTTATAGATATGAAAATGAGAAATAATATTCTAGAATGTGCTTTATGGATTCTATGGATAAGGTTAGTGATTATAGAAATTAATCTAGATGATTAAATCTGACTATTATTCAAGAAATATGAATGTTTATTATTAAATAAATTAATTGAATGATTTAGAAAATATTTTTTAAAATATGTTGAATTATATATTATAATTATGAAAAATAACAAGAAATAAATTTTGTAAAATAATATAATTTTACAAGAGAATGAAAAAATATGTAACAATGATTCTACTTAAAAATTTATTGTTTATCATAATTGTAATTCAATGCAACATTTGAATAAAAAATTTAAAAATGATGTTGAAAGTCTTAATAAAATTTTGAATACTTGTATTCATGTTCATGAAAAATTCTATAAAATGATTTAAATGAATAAATTGAATTAAAATAAGGGTGATATTTGATATGATAGAAGAGTACCTCAAATAAATATAACTTTTTTTGTTAAATGTAAAAAAATTTGTATTACTAGAGTTAATTTTTTTAATTGTGGCATGAATTTTCACTATGAAAATGATGGTTATCTTAGATTCAAAAAGGAATTGGTATTTAAAAATAGTCATAAGTCATAATTTTTATTATGAGGAGTACCATTCAATACATGTTTTATTCTTGTTAGGGTACCTAAAAATTGTATTATTAATCGGATTATACACAAAGTACCTTAGGTAATAAAATTTTTATGTAAATAACATTTATTGAAAAAATTAAATTGTTGTATGAAAAACATCAAAAAATACATTGATAATGGATACTCTTAAAATATGCCCAGTGACCTAGTAATGTTTTCCACTTACAACACATATTGTGGAAGAACTGTTTTATTTTGAGATAATTATAATGTGAAATTAATTGGTTCTTAATGTAGGTATTTCAAATTATAATATTATTTCTCATATTCTATATGTTGATGGTTTAAAATATAATTTAATTAATATATATTAATTATATTACTATTTAGGGAAGTTAGATTTCACAATGATAAATGTTTAGTTTTAGGGAGAAATAATTATTATTTTATGCTAACAGAATAGAAAATAAGTATATTATAGATATTTCTAAACTAAAAATCAAAAATATTAAGTGTTTGAATGATGTGAAGATTTTAAAAAAAATAACATCATTGATTAGGTGATATTAGTTTCAATATGTTACTAAAACATTAAAAATAAGAGAATGTGTCATAATTACCTTAATGGAATAAAAAACATCATCATGTTTATGGTACCTGTAGTAATTAAAAACAACACAAAGTTTCCTTTAGAGATATCAACCAGATAAGTACTAGTAGATATTTATATTTATTACATCATAATATATTAGGTCCTACTCAAATAACTAGTATAAATTAATTATATTTGTATTAATGTTACAATTTTAGAATAAAAATAAAATATTTATTTAATTATTTATGTTATATATTATCTACAATTATGTTCTCACAGTCATCGATTATATTGTTTTACAATATTATTCAAGCAGGTTGTTAGTCCATTCTAGACATGATCATACAATTATTAATGGATGATATTTGTTATGATAGAGGTTCATTTTAGCATAATATAACTAATAATGTATAATAATAATGAATATATATATATAAATGTTAAGGTACTAAATCATCTTTATAGATAGATTAATAAATAATAAATAATCTAGATGAAAAAGTGATAATTTACTTTGTGGTTGTGTATGTTCGCTTACACATAAGTGACATTTTAATTTTTATTAATGGATAACTATAAAGGTTGTTTATATTTATTACCTTAACATTATAATATTATGTATTAAAAACAGTGGTGATGTAATTATATATAAATGAAAATAATTATATTTTAAAAAGTAATATTTTCAAGAACATATCATAGTGAAATTTAGTATTCACATTAAGGTCTTTAGTTTTCCATTGGAGGACTCTATGGAAATGGAGGGAATATGATAAGTTATTGTTACTAGAAGATAAAGGATGTGAAATTAGATTATATGGGTATAATATTTTGACTAATAGGAAGGGAATTTTAATTATGGGAGTGTTCTTGAAGGGGTGGCGATATAACCCTTTTATTAGTTGTGAAAATTAAAAATTTTGAAAATATTTCATCGTAATGTTTAGTGATCACATGATTCAATTATCAACAATGCAAAAAAATCAACATAAAAGGGGTAATTTATTATATAATGTAAATAATTACATGAAAATTCCATTTCCCACATGTTTTGAAGATGTTTGTATGCTATTTAGTCTTAACATTTTAATCACTACCATCTATTTGGTTCTACTGTGGTAACAAATATTTATAATTTTAATACCAAAAAATGGACTTTATTTAAAATATTTGATGTAATTATTCCAACTATAAAATTAATTTTATGTAATAAAATCTCTATGTGTAAGAAAAATTATTTTAACGTTAGTGCATGTAATGTGTATAATAGCAATTTTAAAATAATGATTATTTTTATGCATAAAAATAACGGGTATGATAAAAATTCCAATATATTTTACTTTCATGATAAAAATTGGTTTATTATAAAACTAATAAATGTTATTTGGATATAATATAAATCCAAAACAATATTTTGAAACATTTATTTACTGAAAATAATATATAAAAATAGTTTTTTATTGGAAAATAATACCAATGTTTCTGTAATTGTTTTTTCAAAATTCAAGATATTATTTCCAAATGTTTAGTTTTAATCCTTAATATATCATTAATCATGATTTTTTTTAAAACTTTTTAATGTTATACTTATTTATATAATCACAGACATCATGAACATAAAAAAATATATACTTTTCTCTATTGAAATAAAAGTCACTTATTTCAAACAAATATTTAAAATTATTATTACATAATAATGATATATGGACTTAAAATATACTGTTAAATTTAAGAATTTAAAATTCAAAAAATTAAATTATAATGTTTTAAAAAAATATAAAAATACAATGACATGTAATATTTTTAGAAAAAATAAAACTCTTATGTATTATGGGTTTCCAATATCAGTTTCTAATAATTACTACTTTTATATACATAAATATATTATTTAATATATTTAAAGATTATATATTATCATAATAATCATTTAATTTTTGTGATTTAATTTTTTAAAAAATTAAATGTTTTTTTGAGAGTGGACGATCCTTTCAAATGTTAAATAAAATTAATTGTATGTCCTCCAAAATTACATTTTTAATTAGTCATCGTATGTTTAATAAATATAGGGTGAGTTATTTTTATTATATTCAAAGTAGTATTAATGTAATACGATTCAACTAATTTCAGTTTCTTGTTGTTTGTGGATAAATTTATCAAATTAAGTAGATTATTTTAAAATAATTATAAATAGTAAAATATTGGTGTTTTATGGGTTTTATGGGATTATCTCATGGATAAAAAAATGTCAGTTACTTAATAATTTTATCAATAAATGATCCTAAACACAATATTTTAATTATTAAAAATAATATATTTTTACATAAATGATGTCCATCATGATATATCTTGATGACGTCTATTTGACGTAAACAACTTAATACTAAAAAAATATCTATTTCATTAGTATCAAACCAACTACTATAATTCTAATATGTTATAAGAGGACCCAATAGAATCTTGCGGTGTTCCAATACCTTATCATCAAATATGAATAGATAAATGATATGAAATAGATCTTTTACTAAGATTTAATGTATCATAGTCACCCAAAAGGGGGATCCCTATCCTTAATAAAGGTATATATTATTTAATGAATGAAATCGGGGTTTGAATTATAATTTGTTGTATTCTGTGTCAATAACCATAAAAATTTCCATTTGTATATAAAAATTTTACAGTTCTATACATCTATAATTTTTATTTCATGCCTCTAATAAACCATCAATGTAAAGACCTATAAAATTCAAGGGAAATTTTTTCTTAATTTTCTTTGGAATTTTACAAGAGCGCGGTTTCTGACGGCACCTAATTCCGAGGCCCGGAGTGCCCAGAATCAATTTCCGATGTTTGGCTCGGGTACGTTCAGTGAACGAACGAGCGGAAATTTCTAACTTTTGATCCGGTGCTCGGAATTGAAATCTGAGGGCACCGATGAACTCGCAGCGCCGATATTCGCTTAAGGGGACCTTTTCCGAAGTTGCGTTTGCCTAGGAAGAGATGTTTTATTTTATGGATGAAATGAAGAGTAAAATAAATTTGTAATACAATATTTATTTTATATCTTAAAAGTGGTTATAATCTTTTGTTGATAGTTGGGTGGTTTAACTACCTAAGAGAGGATTAAGGTGAGGATGGGCCCACACGAGCCCCACCTTTTCAAATTCCCTAACTCCCCTCTCTCCCTCTTAAAGGCTTGTCAACTTAACATTTATTTAATTATACAACTCATGTATAATTAATAAGTGAGTTTAATTTTGAGTTTTTTTTGAAATTCAAACTCTTGAATTTCAAAGGTTGGGTTGTGTTAATAAATTAAGAGTAAGCTTAATTTATTTTTGGGTTAGTTCCTTTGTTATATGAGAGGATTGGGAGAATCGGTGAGATACTTGAAGATCTTCTTCGTCTTCGACGAAGAACGTGAAGAACGGTTCTTCTCCGTCAAGGAACATCGATCCCACGACCTTCGACACTCGACGTCCCGGATTCTTCCGTCTTCATCTTCCTCCTCGACAAGGGAGAAGTCGCCGACCGTGGTGAACATCGCCGACGACAACGTACCTCTCTTCTTCGTCTTAGCGACAAGTAAAGAGACGTCGTATCCTCCTCGGACGCACCCCGACATCCACGGAATCTACGTCCGACGCCGCGACACCTTTCTCCGCGATAACCGACGTGCGACGTCAATTTTCAAGGTAGGGGTTGTCTTTTTTGTTTATTTATTTATCCTTGTTCGTGGTTCTTTCATGACTAACGTAAGGATTTTAAATAAGTGTTATTGTTTAACGTGAGGGGGCCGGACCGCATGAACACGGCCGAACCCCCTCCTTCGTTCTTGATGTTTTATATTGCGGATGAATCAAGGTGGCGTGGTGCCGTCGCACCACGCGGATATTCGCCCGATTTTTATTGCGCGACGCCGTCGCGCCGCGCCATGGAAGAATCATCAAGAACGCGACGCCGTCGCGCCGCGTTGAAGGAAATCAAAGGCGCGGCAGAGGGGAGCAGTGCCGTCGCACCGCACCAGACGACGAACACCGCGGCCGGTTCCGGGCCGCGGCGGAGCGAGAAGACCGGCGACCGGGCCGCCGGCGTCAGACGCTGGAAACGGGACCGGTTTGCCGGTCCCGTTGGAGAAAACCGGCCGGCGGATGACCGGCCGGAAGGTCAAAGGCCGGGGGAAATAAATTCCCCCATCCAGCTCTAAAACCCCACTCATTTAAGAGGGGGGGCGGTTTCCTTTGGGGGGGCAGGCGGCCCCCCGGTTTATTCAAGCAGGCCCCCACGAGGGGGGCCGATTTCCAAAAGGGCGCGGCACTTTTGCCGCGCCGCCACTCCAAGAAGCGGGGGGCTTTGCCCCCCCCCCCGTGCGCTGCCTCCGTGCGGCGCCAGGCTGCCGCGCCGCCGCGCCGCCGGTCGGCCGGGCCGGGTCGGGTCGACCCGGTTCGGGCCGACCCATGGGGGGGTCGGGCCGGGGCGGCCCGGACCCGGACCCCCCGTTTCGAATCAGTTTCGGTCTTTTGGTCATACCTTGAGCCACGGACCTCCGATCGACGAACCATCTACGGCAACACGATCCTTGGATCCAGACGGTCGTTTCGGTATATCGCACTCAAGGTTTCGAAACACTTTGAGTTCGGCCAGGTTGGTTCGTTCATGAAACCAACCAGGCCTTCGGAGCGGAAACGCTCATATTTTGAGCTACGGACGTCAGATTGACGTACCGTCAGCTTTGTTGTGTTCCTCTTAGTGAGACGGTTTTTTTGGCATGATCCGCCCGAGGCTTGGACGCAGGTGGAGTACGGTCGGGTTGGTTTTGCCTTAAAAACCAACCGGGCCCCGGGGACGAAAATACCAATAACTCTCAGACCGGGCGTCCGATCGACGCGCCGTCTGTTGCGTTGAGTTCCTGTTGAAGATACGGAACTTTTGGATACATCAACTCTGGACTTTGTGACAGTTGATGTATCAGCCTCTCGGCTCGTGGAGCGAACCCTCCGAACGAGCTTGCTGTGTGCGGGAACCCTAGTGCTGGCTGTGACTGCTTCTCCGACAGCGATGATTGTGCAGAGATCCCCCGTGGACTCCGACGACGACCATGCAGAGATCCTCAGTGGACTGCGGCGACGACTGTGCAGTGATCCGCAGTGGACTACGACGACTACTGCACTCAGCGATCCTACATGGATCAGTTCTATAGGTCCTGCGTGGACCCGATCCTGTGTGGGTCCGATCCTGTGTAGGTCACTGCGGGGGTTAGTACCTATCGATCCTTCGTGGATCCGACGACTTAGATTGTTCAGTGATCATCTTTATCGTCATCCGAAGAAGTATACCAGTGTGAGCTGAATCTTCTGTTTTACTCGATAGAGGTGGTGCGCTTGGTTGTAGCGGCAGACCCACGATACTGGAGACAAGCGTACGGAGTACGGAGACCGTGTAGCCGGCTGAGACCTGAAGACTGCTCGACCGACTCGACTTGGAGTGAGTCGACTAGCCCAGTGGACGGAGCGCCCGGTATTTGGCGGCAGACCCACGGTGGACGGAGCGCCTGGTAGTTGGCAGCAGACCCGCGGTACTCGACTGGAGGTGTACCTCTGTAGGCTATTTGGGTGAGCGCCCGGTATTTGGCAGCAGACCCTCAGCGGACGGAGCACCCGGTAGTTGGCGACAGACCCGCGGTACTCGACAAGAGGAGTACCTCATCAGTCTTAGGTTAGTGAGCAGTATCTCAGAGTCGTGACAGGACACTGTACACTTCAGAGATGGTGCTTTTCAGTAGTTACGTTTTGATAATGAAAATATTGTGTGAGCTGAATCCTGTTGCTTTCCTGTGTGGATTGTGTTGTGCTATCCTGTGTGGATTACGTTTTGCTTTCCTATGTGGAATAAGTTTACTTTCCTGTGTGGACTGAGTTGTACTTGGGCTCAGAGGTTGGAGCGTATTTGAAATTGATGACTTAGGTATATGTATGGGCATATACCTAAGCAGTGTCGGTTGTTACTTCATGATTGTACCTTTTTTGTGGTTTATCCTTTGTGGATTTGAGAGACCTTCAGGGGTCTCGGGGTCCCTAATGAGTAGCTTATACTCACCCCTGCACAGGCTTTGCCCGCACTACGTTGTGTTGGTTGCAGACGATGGACAGCGTTGATCTTAGCTGAGGCTTGCAGAGCAGGACGGTACCTGGAGGTGGACCACTGGGCGGGACATTCTTGGAGCGGACGGCGGGACCAGTGGAGCAGTGGAGCTATCTGTACCCACCCTTCAGGTGGGATTTCCAGTGGACAGCTCGGTGTAGCGGCTTTTACTTCTCAGTTGCTGTTTTCCCTTTCGAGTTGTACTTTACTTTCAGTTTGGGTTTGTATACTGGCCCATTTACTTTTCCGCACTTTCAGTTGTACTCTGCTTTTACTTAGTGTTTACTTTCCGCTTGCTTACTCTGTGGTGTTTGTTTTCTTACAAAGGCAATGCCTTCCCTTTTTACCGGGATTTACGCCTTGGTGCTAGTCGCCAGCCCCTGGCATATGGAAGGCAGGCTTGGAGTAGTCACGGCACGGACCCCGAGGGTGGGTCGTGACAATCAATATTATTCACAATAGAAGGAAATCATTTGGGAAGATATGATAGATGTTATATACCCAATATTATATCTCGTAGGCCATTTGATTATCATTAAATATGATACTTTCCCCTCCAATACTTTATTGGTTTTACAAATTATTTCCTATTATTTTTATGTCACACATATCCTAGATTATGATATAGATCAATCATAAAAAAACTATTGACATATTCTAGTTCATTAAACCAATCTCAAACATTAACTAAAATCATATAATGGATTTATCTAAGAACATCAGAACACTTATTGATTCTGTCAAAACTATTTTAGGTATAGATTATAATAATGTATTCACTTTGAAAAAATACATTTTTATAAAATATTATCACTACTCCATTTCCTAAAAATGTTATCCCACTTGCCATTATATTATTGCAAATAAATATCAATTTATTAAAAAATAAATATAGTCAATGAGCATTCTAAGGTAAGGACAATGGTTATACTCATGCTATGTTGGTTTATTGTATGAAGACATCATATTTCTTTCTAAAAAATAATTGTGTAAATCGATTTTTAGTAAAGTATGTAAAACCATTCATTTCCTTAGACTTATTCAATCGAATTAACACACATATATTCTTTGCATAAATGTTTAAAAATACTATATTGGTTTTGAATTAAATGAAAACATTCTAAAAAACATTCTCTACAATTCTTGATTATATAATAAGGTATTATTTTATATGAAATAAATCAATTTATGACTCTTTTCATGCTTGGTATATCTCCATCCTCAGGTAATCGAGACATATAATAATATTAAAACATTATGTATTTTAATAATTTTACAACATTCCATGTGAAAATTATTTAGTGGGTCAATATGGATAATACATATTGACTTGTTATATCATGAGTATTTTTTTAATATAATGAATAAAAATATATTTATATCATAAAGGGTTGTACTGTATCTAATAAAAATATATTATTACAACCCAAATTACTATGTGATGATAATCAATAACGGAGAATTAAATTTCATTCTTTGAGGACATATTATCAATGCACAATTATTATAATATAAATAAAACACACAATAAAAAAGGTTCAATAGACATTACATTTCATATAAAACCACATCATTTTTTATATAAATTATATATAATCTCTCCTATATATAATATCAAGAGATGTTACATATCTATCACAATTTTATTGGGTTGATGGGTTTTTCATGGGTCTCGTTACATGCTCAATTTTATCCAACTAAAAATTCATTACATCACCCCTATCATTAATCATTAAAATGAGATGGTATTTTAAAATAATGTGTTTGTTTATTTTGTAAGACCACAATTTCTTAGCATATGAAATAACTATAATATTATCACACTAAGAATAATTTATAAATTTTTTTGAGTAAATAAACCAAGTTCAGTAATAAATATATAGATTAAAAATACATATTTTAATACTTATAATGTGGTAATATACCATAACCCAATATTTTTGTTCAATATGGTGGATTTATTTGAGATATTGTTTCTAATATATCCACCATTTTGGAAAAACATCATTCCATATTTGGTTCTCATATCATGTATGTCGGAATGGAATCTAGAATCTATGTTACACTTTATAATTATATCATAGTCACATCTAATGTTGTAGAACCTATACATACTTATACTTATGTACTTATTGTTATTCTTGAGGAACATCTATTAACCCTGACAAGGATTATCTTGGTATCTAATTGTTTTACTCAAAACATAAGTTACATTGCATCGAGTACCTAACATGCAATATATGATATATCCAATTAATGATGTATTAAGAATGTTATCAACTATTTATAACTCATTAAAAGGGATTTCATCATCCTAATATACATTTTATATAGAAATAGTAAAGAATTATTTTTAGAGTTATCCATGATAAATCATTTTGAATAATTTCCAACATTTTTGTTTGGACTATGGCTAAGAAAAAACATTTATATGTCTCTATAAATTCTCAGACACAATGTGAAGGATTATTTAACAATCTCTAAATCTCTTAAATAATTTTATTATCCCAACTATTAAAAAATTTATTGTTCATCCATGATATTTAATAATTACTATATCATCCACAAACAAAAGCATAAATAATAGAATAGTCCCTTTAATGAATTAACATGTGTATAACTGACACATCTACCCATATTTCTAGGAATGAGGCTGGCAGGGTGTTCTTGATCACCACAGGCTAGTGATAGTCACCGAAAGATCAATAAAAACACATTATAAATGATTTCACCCTGATATAAATAACAACATGAATCATTTGTAGAAAAATCATGTTAAAAAAACCAAGCACAATGTGTAAAAACCTGGAAACAACAATCATACATATAAAATAATACAAAAGGATAACATAGAAGAATATCCAAACAACACATAACTAAAAAAAATCAATGTGACTATTTATCCCCTCCATCATAAACCACTATAAAGGTGATAACAACCAAGTGAATCCTCCATTCCACATTATTCCATTATGTTTACCTATATCCTAAAAATTGAAACTTTTATATTCCCAAATTAATATACATGGTGTGAGGTAAAGACATGGTAGGAAACCAACATGAATATATACAATTCTTATTATAATATAAAAATTATTTTTATCTTGAAGATACCTTTTTATAAATCTACATAATATGAATAAACTTTACATAAAATATCCATTTATTTTCCTGATCAATGTATTACATGAAAAAAGATTATATATGTGAATATCAATTAAAATATAGAGAATCATAATTAGAACATTCATAACTCAGAAGAAGAATAAGATATAATTTAAAATAATATACATAAATTAAACCAATATTAATAAACATAATAGTTCTATAGGTTATGGGGATATATAAGCATCACATGTAAGGTTAAACATCCATTAATAGTGTAAATTAAAATTATACTGATTCCAAATATATTCAATTAATATCACAATGACATACCCTAGTGATTACATACTCAATAATCATAGTATATGTCCACATTCAAGGTTCCCAAAATATACATATGTTATATGTTTCCACAAAAAATTCAATAAACCAATCTCAAAATTTTAAAAAACATTTTCATAAGTGAAATTTCATCACCCTAGTTCTTGAAAATATATTTTAGAGTCATAAGGGTCTATAAAAAATTTAATCAAACATATATATTGATTTTTTTTATGAAAAAACACCTTTAGAACTTAATTTATGAATCCATATAATGTTGTAAATTCAAAAAAACATCCAATATTTAAAATTTATAAATATCATAAAAAATACCAAATTTATTTACAAATATATAATTAAAATTATGAAATATAACCATTTTATTAGAGAATACTACCATTCTAATAGATGAAACATAATCAATATAAATATTGGGATTGGATATGAAATGAACGGATCCTCACAATCCTTGATAAGATCCATTTAGATCAACGTGGATTCACCATGATACTGAAGGAGGCACCCTTTAGTGCATCTTGGAGAGGTTGGTTTTGACCAAATAGTAATTAGAGGGGGATTATAAGTCACATTGAGCTAGGGTATCATGGTAATTTTTAATTTTAATAAATTTTTATTGGGTCAAATAGTTGTTCCACCAACTTATACAAACCATTCCATAACCATGTTGTATCCCATATCCCTTGAAAACTATGTTTCATGATTTGGATAGTATAACCATGTTGTTATAAAATAAATGGGGGATCAATGAGATATCTAAAAGAATCATACCAACCACAATCAACTATTTCATTCACACTATAATGATTAAATAGTGTGTTATTAATTTGTGTAAATTGCCTCTGGAATAGATGGATCCATCACATACGGTTATGTACAATTTCTATTAACAATTTGGTGACCATCCTCCCACCATATTATCCTTAAAAATCTAAAATTTTAACCCTCAGCATTCAATATCCATTATACCCTCAATATAAATATCCTAGGCCTCAAATAAGTCTTACAAATAACCAATAGGGCACTATAATTGTACACAATAATGAACATTTCCCACAAGAAAGCGCTCACTATTCTAGGACTTAGAATATAAAGGGGCAACATTACTTATAATGGATTCCCACTCCCACATATAATGGTTATCTCGTCCAAATTTCCACTAAACATGGATATAAGGGGCCATTTTCGGATAAAAAGCTATATATTTTTTATCAATCATCTGAACTATTTTCATAACCATATTCCTGATAAACAAACTATCTTTATCAACTATGGATAATAATCCTTCATACAAGAGGCCATTTGAATATAATTTCCTAACATTTAAGATAAACTACAAGTATACCTATATGAAATTTCTACGAGATAATCCGTAATAAAAAACATGTATGATTCTATATAAAAAATTCATTGAAATAAACAATACATTCCTAAACAATTCCCTTAAAAATTGGATGATTCATTAGATATGATAATCTGTGAAAATATTTAATTTCATTATCAATGACTAAAAATAACCTATTTTATTCAGAAACCCCTTCAATAATTATAATGGAATGCATGGCTATATTCTATAGGTGGGATCCTAAGGTATACTAAGGAGACTCACAACCCCTCAATTATAAAACATTTCAAGCTGTCTTCCATAATAAATTCTATTTTAGATTAAAATTTAATTATTTCATGAATCATGTAATCATAACAGAAAAAATATATTCTCCTTCATTGGGAGTCTATAGTAGTTCACCTATTAGTTCCATTGGTCATTCTTCCAATCAAAATAATTTAATAGAATATAAAACAAGAAACATATAATACTATGGTTTTACTCTTTACTTTTCCAGTAGGAAAGGAATTATGATATATGGTTTATAATCAAACTACCCATTCTTGGTCAGTAACATAAATTTCATAGTGCATTACACATCTTAATAACCCATTAGAGTATTTAATGTCTATAACATTGTTCAAAATCCATAAAAACCTAACTCAGATAATATAGATCATCCAAATGGATATAAAGAAAAAATTCCCCTAGGGAGAGAAACACCAAATAATTATGGTCTTCCATCGATAAAAGTTTTGATTAAGATGATTCCAAATAAAATATACTACTTTACTATGATAAATCTGATTGTTAATGGTGGAATCAATATTCTCTTAATCTAATCACCAATGAATAATAAAGAATCCTTCACAAAATATAAAATTTCTATAAATAGATTCAATAATTATACCTCATCCTTTGATTCTATTATAACATATTTTTGTAACACTATAATAAATGCATTTATCTTCTAACATCATATTCCTAGTGATTTCAAAATATAAAAATAAAAATCTAATATCATATACACTAGTATTTATACCATAAGATCAGATATCTCTTGGTTATAGTAAACATAAATATTATATGATATAAAAATATCATAATTTACTCTCCAAACGAGTAGTGTGGTAATGTTCCTAGAGTATGAATAACAGATATTATGTTCTGTTCATGGTGATATATATTCTTTCATAGAAGTACTAAATGATAAAACCTTATTCAATCACCCATTTTTCTACATCAAGGCATATATGAAATCCATTCATGAGTTTTTATAATAATATCATCAAGACCCAACTTATATTTCCATGAATCAATACTATAGATTATGTTAACCTAAATTACATCATTTCATACAAGTAATAGGTTCTATATTATCCATCAAATATCCATAATTGGAATATAGAACAAAATTGGGTCTCCTCCAAATTTATATTTTATTTAAAATGATTCGACAACAAGAATCTACATCGATACAAGATATCATCAAGAATATAATAAAGGTTTCACATTTCACAAAAAGTAATTTACTAATATTTCCATTTATAAAAAAGGAAAATGATATGGAATCATAAGGTAAACACCAATAAGATTTTAGTAGATCATTCCTATGAAAAGACAACACCCCACAAAAACATTCAAAGAGTCATCAAGTTGAATCACCCCAACAATCACATGGAATGAACAAGCCAGATCAGAAAACCCAATTCATCATTTGTAATAGAGATATGGTTCAAATGAATACATTACTCAACACGAAATGACATTGAACAATCTCTCGGTCATGAGTATTTATTTTCTGGAACTCATCTAGAGAGAATAAAACCTGGAGGTATATCAATCCAACCATTGACAGTTAAACCATTAATGGATTCTATGATCCATCCAGTCACCAAACCAGACAAAGTAACCTAATGAATAACTTATTTTAGAATGATAATACAAAACACAGAGAATAAAATTTCCCACAATTCCATTCCTAGAGTCTAGTTTTATTGAGTTAAATGAATTATGAGGCATGAATAAACTCAATTTGTATAATTCCCTCATTAGAGAGGCCCAAATCTCCATTGAAAATAACAACTAAAATATTATATACCAAAAGTATAAAATCGTTATTACAATGGGGGTGGAAACTGAAAGTATTATCCAAAAAATACTAGGATTTAATCAATATTTCATTCCCTTAATGATCTATAGGTGCCCATGAATATTATTCCCATTGACCTGACTACACATAAAAACCTAAAAACATATCTATCATAGCTATGAAAGAAAATATAGAGATAATAGAACTCACACAACATAATTCAGATCCAATTTAAAAATGAATATAAGAGTAAAGGACCACTCTAATTGAATGTATCTCTGTTAAACCCTTGAACTATACTGAAAACTAACACACATTACACATGATGAGAAATATACATAGTCATATAATATAAATTACATCCTTTACCTCCTAAAGACACAAAAATTTAGTAAAAACAAAAATACCAATAGAATAGGAAAATACATTCAAAAAGGCTTCAAAACGAACAAACATAAAGATCAAAATACTCTTTCCTAAACAATTCATTTTGAAAACATCCAAACAAAATTTCTAGAAGATTTATACCCAAAACCCATTTCAAATGAACTTTTATTTCTTTAATTATTGGAAATAAAAAATAAAAATAGTTCAAAAATCATTACATAAAATATAAACCCTTTTAGTCTTTTATTAAAATCAATAAACATGATGAACTATAATATTTAATTACATTATTCATTTCTGAAGTTATATAAAACATTAGGGTAAAAAAATATTTTTCTTAAAACATTTAGTCCTTATGAAAGACAGTATTTATAGAATCCCGCCTTTTTTTTCACATAGACATTCATTACATTAGTCAAAACTGAGGATCGTTAGGTTTAGTGTCTTGGAAACTACGAACTTAATACATGAAACAAAAAAACATTCTTCTTAAAAACATGAAAGGCTTCTCCTTATGTTCATCCAAGGTTCATTACTGCATCTCATAACCTGGGTACATACATAAAAATAAAGTGGGAGCAGAAGGCCCAGTAAGGGAAATAAGGGAAACATTTAACATGTGAACTTGAGATACACCAATAAAGTCAGGAAAATAACTTTAAGGAATGAGAATGAAATCATGAGGCATATCAAAATAAAAATAACATATTTCATAACATGAAGATGTGGATACAACATTTAACAAAGACAATCATTTCCGTTTCCCCAAGGTCCATCCCCAAGGTGTCAATAAAAATTACCAAGGTTTTTCACCAAGGTATCAGTCAAAATGGTCATCTCTAGAGATTAAGTCTTTACCCAATGAATTGGAGTGGTATCAGGGTGCACCCTTAAATTTGTCTTTATAATCACGTGACCCACATATATAATAATCAATAATTTCATAATCAACCCATATAGCATAAAACAAATGGGTTTTATTTCATAATCATAGCGTTTTAAAAACTGCTTTAAAGACATGATCTTTGTGTCACTTTAAACCCCATAGAAAAGGAAGGTGGGTATCATGTATGTAAATCCAAGAATATAAAAAATAAAAACTTGGTATATATGTGAATACACTTATAGAAGAGAGAGAGGTTAGTATTCACTTAATAAAATGAAAGAACTTTTGAAAAAGAGAGAGACATTTTGAGATGGAAATTCTGCAGCATAACAGCTATGTTACGAGGTTTTAGAAAGCATTCCAAAGAGAGGGGAAATAGGTCACCCACACATAAATGATCCATAAAAAAGTAGGGGAACATAATATAATGTATTTAAGAACATGGTAAGGAAATTTTAATGACATTCCTTTTGAATCTAAAAACATGGAAGGAAGACAAAAATTAGATTTCTCTTATGAAAATCCGGCAGCCTAAGGGCGTCACTTAAACTTCAACCAAAATTGAATTGAAAAGACAAAATAGGGTCTATCATAATATGAACATAATATTTCAGTATGATAGATATATATATCATACCTTAACATTATAAAAAGTAACTTGAAAGACTTGACATGAAACTAGATCTTGAAAACGAGAAGGGTGAAAGAATCCCTTAAAAATTCGGTAGCCTAACGGCGCCACTTAAAACATTAAAATATTGAATTGAAGAGATAAAATAGGGTCTCTCATCATATGAACATAAAATATCAGTATGATAGATATATATGTCATAAAAAAACATAAAAAGAAACTTTAAAGACTTGACATGAAAGTAGATCTTGGAAAAATGAGAAAGGCGAACGAGTCCCTTAAAAATTCGGCAGCCTAACGACGCCACTTAAAACTTCAAAATACTGAATTGAAGAGATCCAATAGGGTATCTCATCATATTAAAATATGAGTTCATTATTATAGTTATAGATATCATACCCACCATAAAAAGTAACTTGAAAGACTTGACATGAAAATAGATCATTGAAAAATGAGAACGGTGAATGTGTCCCTTAAAAATTCGGCAGCCTAAGAGCGCCACTTAAAATATCAAAATACTGAATGGAAGAGAACAAATAGGGTATATCATCATATGAAAATTAGAGTTTAGTATGATAGATATAGAGATCATACCCCAACATAAAAATGAACTTGAAAGACATGACATGAAAATAGATATTTGAAAAATGAGAAAGGTGAATGAGTCCCTTAAAAATTCGGCTGCCTAACAGCGCCACTTAAAACATCAAAATACTGAATTGAAGAGATCAAATAGGTTCTCTCATAATATGAAAATAAGAGTTATGTATGATAGATATAGAGATCATAACCCAACAAAATAAAAAGGAACTTGAAATACTCGATATGAAAGTAGAACTTTGAAAAGGAGAAGGGTTAAAGAATCCCTTAAAAATCCGGCAGCCTAACGACGCCACTTTAACATTATTAAAATGAAATGATGAGAGAAATAGGGGGTCTCTCATCATATGAACATGAAAAAGACAGTATTATGAATATAAAATAACATCCTCCAACATAATATCATGGAGCATAAAAGAAATGACATAAAAGAGATCACTTGAAAAGAAAGAGGGAGGTAGGATCCCTTACCTTAAAACGTAACTCTTAAAACTCAAAGGTTGGGACCTTGAGGGCTTGGGGGCACCTTGGGAGGAATCCTTGGGAGGTAAGGATACCAGAGATTCGTTGGGGAAGAATTGGGAGTTGAATGGATGAGAGGATGGCTTGGTATTTATAGGGAAAGTGAGGGGACAAGACATTAATGACCAAGGGACACCTCATTGGTGGTTTTGGCAAAACTATGGGCTTTCCCATGGTATTTGCCCATGGTATTGGACACATGGGTCCCCCCATACAACAATTAATCACCTCTGGTCGGAAAACCCTTAAAATATATCATGACATCATCATGACACAATTAAGATGTCATTAAACATACCGAAACCCTAAAACTATATGTTCACTATTTATCGAAAAATTCATCTTTCTCAGAAAAGTCCTAAAATTTTACCTGAACCAAATATCGATGCCCTGATTTCAAAAACGAACTCCATTTTTTGAAAATAATTTTCTAAATATTTTTAATTTAATATTAAAATAAATACACTATTCACTGAAAATTCATTTTTCTCAGAAAAATCCCCAAAAATTACCTTAACATAATATTGATTCTCTGAGTTCAAAAATGAAATCCATTTTATAAAAATATTTTTCTAAATATTTTTAATTAAATTTTTAATTTAAAAACACTATTCACCTGAAAAAACTCATACTTGACTAATAATTTATGAAACTATTATTTACCCATTTTATTGAATCACATTACTTAATCAAGGTGCCTAGATTATATTAATACTTTCTTTAAGTGAGATTACTAATCCATTTGGTCACATTACTAATCCTATGCATAAAATCACTATTCATAATTTACTATTCATGAAAAATTAAGTTGATCTTATTAGAATCTAAATTTCGTGCTGAACATAATTGTAGAAAACCATTTTTTGAAAATCATTACACATATTTAATTATTTAAGGTTTACATAAATATTTTTAAAATATCCTTTTTTCTAAAACTTTATCAAAAATATGCATACTATATTTATCTGGTCATTTGAAAATGCATAAACTTCATCATAAGAAGAAGTAGAATTTTTTATTTAAAACAAAGGATTATACAAGGGAGTTACGGTCTCCTTACATAGCCCCTTATCACACCAGCAGAGGACCTAAGTGTAAGGTGTGCTAAGGTGAGATAATTCGAGGGAGTCTCGACCAACATCGCACGAGTAGTAATTTCTATCAGTTTGAACATCTCACAAAGGCAATTCTGTTCTAGCTTCACATGATGAAGTTTAGCTTGGGTTTGGTCCAGAGAAAATCCCAGTGGTGCAACCTTCTTCCCATGTTCTATTAGATGGGATTCGATTGGCCCGAGACTACTGGATGAGGCCATCGAATCTATATTAATTAACCAAGGTTACTTGTATTTAGAGACAATAATGAAAACATTTAGTTTCTAGTGGTCATATTGACCAATGGTCATATAACAGTCAAAACCCAACGGTCTCATTTTAATTATATCGATGTTATCAAATGAAATAGTTTTGATGAGTATAAAAAATAAAATAAAACACAAAATTAGGAAACAAGATTCATTCAAAATTTCGGGTCGTTACAATCTGCCCCCCTTAAGAAATTGCATCATCGCATTTTTTAAAATTGGGTTTTGAAATTTCATTGAAATTCCCACATCGGAAAAAGATTCAATAACACTGCTATTTTAAAAGAAAGATAATGAAGTTCAAAGGCCACCCGAGTTAACCCATATTAGGATTCCACGTAGGAAAACATGGATATGGAAGAAAAATAAAAGGGTCAAATTCTAAGGGAGAGTGATAGAAAACATGATTAGGAGATAGTTAACCACATGAGAATCATAAACTTATGAAGTGTGTAAACGGTCTTTGATTACCCAGAATGAAGCTTAAAACAACAACGTTTTTTACGTTCCTTTTAATAATTTTGAGGAATTCATTTACTACATAGAATAAAAACATAAGGAAATATACCTACCTTCAAGTAGAGTTTCATCCTTTAATAAGTTTCTATCAAAACTAATCATTTCTCCAAATAATGAGCATTCAAAAACACTTGGTCTCATCAAAACACAAGAATCCTCTTCTTGAGAGTCACATAATCTACAAAATATTAACTATCAATTTCTTCTATCTTTAAACATTATTTAAAAAAATAGAAAGGGTAAGATAAAACAACTCTTAAAAAGAAATAATCCCATAGGAAGGGAAACTAATTTTAAATCTTCAAAGTTCCATGGTACTACCAAAAGATCATCATAGACCATTCCATAAATAACATTCCTTAAAATTCCTCAAAATAAACCAAACTAAGATTGAAACCCAATTATATGAATGATCTCATAACATAGTCTTCCAAGACATACTTTATCGTTCATCTTCAAACAACATCAACCACTCCTAACATCTTATAACAAAGTATCTAACCTAAACATATTTTACCCAAGATAGGTTAATCATTTCCACATGTAACCTAAATTACTATAAGTCCACCTTAAATTCATCGATTCTTCAAAATATAAGTCAACCTTTACTCCTCAAAGAAAATACCATAGTAATCTATTTACCTCGATCAAATAGGGTTCCCAAAATAGTGAACATCTTCCAAAATAATAATCATATTTTAATCCCCTAATCATCTCTGTCATATTAATACTGAAATCGTCACATTTCCTATCACATTGGTTGTTGGGACACGTTCTTTCATTTCCCACCATTAACTAAGAGAAGAAAGTACAATTAGGGGCTTAAATACATAGCCAATAATCATGAAAAGGAACTTAAAGCATAGAAGGATAACTTTCAGAAGAAAAGTATACCCTAACTTCTGACCCCCTAGGTTCCAATATAGGTTATCCATGATCATATATTCTTATGTGAATCTTTATTTTATTTTATCTTTGTTCCTTTAATAATGGTTCATACTAAGCTTATGAATTTACCAAAGCATATCCCCTGGGAGTGTCATAACCAAGATTGCCGCATGGCCCGTTGTCGTGTACCAGTTCCCGTTCGAGTCTAGCTCAAAGCGCTGTTTTCGGGTTTTACCCCTATGTACATCTGTGCCAGAGCCACCTCTATGTGCTCGTATCCAGACAGAGATGTATTTTCTTGGAAACCCCTTACTCAATACTCACCAAAATACAGGGAAGATTTCTAATATTTTAAATTTTATATAGGGTCCTTTCTAAGGTTTTCATATCCTAATTTCCACAAATAAATAAACCATCCTTTGATACCAACTATAGCATCCTGCCTTTTTGTCACATAAACTTTCATTACATTATACAAAACTGGGGATCTTTAAGGTTTAGTGCCTTGGATACCAGGAAATTAAAACATGAAACAAAAAAAACATTCTTTATAAAAACTTGGTAGGCTTCTACTTATGTTCATCCAAGGTTCATTACTGCATCTCAAAACCTAGGTACATACGTCAAAAGAAAGGGTGAGAAGAAGGCCCAGTACGGGAAATAATGGAAACATTTAACATGTGAACTTGAGATACACAAATAAAGTCATGAAAAGAACTTTAATGAATGAGAATGAAATCATGAGGAATATCATAATAAAAAAATGTATTTCATAACTTGAAGATGTGGCTACAAAATTTAACAAAGACAATAATTTCCCTTTCACCAAGGTCCATCCCCAAGGTGTCAATAAAAATTACCAAGGTTATTCACCAAGGTATCAGTCTAAATGGTCATCTCTAGAGATTAAGTCTTTACCCAATGCATTGGAGCGCTATCAGGGCGCACCCTTAAATTTGTACATATCATCATGTGATACACATATATCATCATCAATCATTTCATAAACAACCCATATATTATAAAATAAATGGGTTTTTTTCATAATCATAATGTTTTAAAAACTTTTTTAAAGACATGATCTTTGTGTCACTTTAAAACCCACAGAAAAGGAAGGTGGGTCTCATGTATGTCAATACAAGAATATAAAATAGAAAAACATGGTATATATGTGAATACCCTTATATAAGATAGATATTTGAGTATTCACTTAATAAAATAAAAGAACATTAGAAAAAGATAGAGACATTTTGAGACGGGAATTCTGCAGCATAACGGCTATGTGACGAGGTTTTAGAAAACATTGAAAAGAGAGGGGACATTGGCCACCCACTCATAAATGATCCATAAAACAGTATGGTAACATAATATATAGGTTTTGAGAACATGGTAATGAAATTTTAATGACATACCATTTGAAAGGAAAAACATGGAAGGAAGACAAAAATTAGATTTCTCTTATGAAAATCCGGCAGCCTAACGATGTCACTTAAACATCAACCAAAAATGAATTGACAAGAAAAAATAGGGTCTCTAATCATATGAAAATAAGATTTATGTATGATGGATATAGATATCATTCCCCAACATAATAAAAATGAACTTGAAATAGTTGACATGAAACTAGATTTTGAAAACGAGAAGGGTGAAAGAATCTCTTCAAAATTCCGCAGCCAAACGGCGCCACTTAAAACATCAAAATACTGCATTAAAGAGATAAAATAGGGTCTCTAATCATATGAACGTAAATGATCAGTATGATAGATATAGAGATGATACCCCAACATAAAAAGGAACTTAAAAGTCTTGACATGTAAATAGATCTTTGAAAAACGAGAAAGGTGAATGAGTTGCTTAAAAATTCGACAGCCTAACCGCACCACATAAAACATCAAAATACTGAATTGAAGAGATCCAATAGGGTCTCTCATAATATGAAAATAAGAGTTCATTATGATAGATATATATATCTTACCCCAACATAAAAAGGAACTTGAATGACTTGACATGAAAATAGATATTTGAAAAATGAGAAAGGTGAACAAGTCCCTTAAAAATTTGGCAGCCTAACAGCGCCACTTAAAATTTCAAAATACTGAATTTATGAGATAAAATAGGGTCTCTAATCATATGAAAATAAGAGTTTAGTATGATATATATATATATAATACCCCAACATAAAAAGTAACTTGAAATACTTGACATGAAAATAGATCTTTGAAAAATGAGAAAGGTGAATGAGTCCCTTATAAATTCGGTAGCCTAACAGTGCCACATAAAACATCAAAATAATGAATTGAAGAGATCAAATAGGGTCTCTCATCATATGAAAATTAGAGTTCAGTATGATAGATATAGAGATCATACCCCAACAAAATATAATGGATCTTGAAAGACTTGACATGAAAGTATAACTTGGAAAATGAGATGGGTGAAAGAATCCCTTAATAATTTGGCAGCCTAACGGCACCACTTTAACATTTTAAAATGTAATGATGAGAGAAATAGGGGGTCTCTCATAAAATAAACATGAAAAAGATAGTAGGATGAATATAAAATAACATCCTCAAACATAAGAGCATGGGGCATAAAAGAAATGACATAAAAGAGATTATTTGAAAAGAAAGAGGGAGGTAAGATCCCTTACCTTAAAACGTAACTCTTAAAACTCAAAGGATGGGACCTTGAGGGTTTGAGGGAACCTTGGGAGGACTCCTTTGTAGGTAATGAGACCAGATCTTCGTTGGGGAAGGGTTGGGAGTCGAATTGATGAGAGGATGGGTTGGTATTTATAGGTAAAGTGACGGGACAAGGCATTAATGACCAAGGGACCCCTCATTGGCAGTTTTGGAAAAACCATGGGCTTGCCCATGGTATTTGCCCATGGTATTGGCCACATGGGTCCCCATACAATAATTCATCAACTATGGTCAGCCAACCCTTAAAATATCTCATGACATCATCATGACACAGTTAAGATGGCATTAAACATACCGAAACCCTAAAACTGTATGTTCACTATTAATCGAAAAATTCAACTTTCTCAGAAAAGTCCCAAAATTTCACCTTAACCAAATATCGATGCTCTGATTTCAAAAATGACCTCCATTTTACAAAAATAATTTTCTAAATATTTTTAATTCAATTTTTAAATAAGTACACTATTCATCGAAAATTCATTTTTCTCAGAAAAATCTCCAAAAATTACCTTAACATAATATCGATGCTCTGAGTTCATAAATGAAATAAATTTTCTAAAAATATTTTTATAAATATTTTTAATTTAATTTTATAATTAAAAAACACTATTCACCCGAAAAAACTAATACTTGACTAATAATTTATGAAACTGTTATTTAACCATTTTATTGAATCAAATTACTTAATCAATGTGCCTCGATTATATTAATACTTTTTTAAGTGAGATTACTAGTCAATTTGGTCACATTACTTATCCTAAGAATAAAATCACTATTTATAATTTACTATTCATCAAAAATTAATTTAATTTTATTAGACTCTAAAATTTATACTGAACATAATTGTAGAAGACCATTTTTTGAAAATCATTACACATTTTTAATTATTTAAGGATTACATGTATATTTTTAAAATATCCTTTTTCTAGAAATTCTTCAAAAAATATGCATACTATATTGATCCGGTCATTTGAAAATTTTAAAACATCATTAAAAGAAGAAATATAAATTTTTATTTCAAACAAAGGATTACACAACACAGTTACGGTCTCCTTACATAGCCCCTTATCACACCAGTATAGGACCTAAGTGTAAGGTGTGCTAAGGTTTCGATGGAGGCTTGGCCAACATCGCACGAGTAGTAATTTCTATCAGTTTGAACTTCTCACGAAGGAGATTCCGTTCTAGCTTCACACGATGAAGATCAGCTTGGGTTTGGTCTAGAGAAAAGCCCAGTGGTGCTACCTCCTTCCCAAGTTCTGTTAGATGGGCTTTGATTGGCACTACTCTACTGGATGAGGCTATAGAATCTATATTGATTAACCAAGGTTACTTGTATTTAGAGACAATAATCACAATGTTTAGTTTCCAGTGGTCATATTGACCAATGGTCCTACAACAGTCAAAACCCAATGTTATCATTTTAATTTTACTCATGTTATCAAATGAAATAGTTTTGTTGAGTATAAAAAATAAAATAACACAAAAAATTAAGAAATAAGATTTATTCAAAATTTAGGGTCGTTACAGTATTAAAGGATGTAAAATTATATTATGTAGATCAATAACAATCTATACTACCAGAACATTTTTCTAGGTTTTTATGATTAAAAACCCAATTCTTAATTTATAATCTAGAATCAAAACATCATTTTACAAGAAAACATTAAATAATTATTTTTCAAACAAAAAAATCATTTTTGAAAAATATTTTTTTATAAATAAAATTGTTATACTAAAGCTATATGAAAAAGAATGTCATAAATCTCTGCCAAACTAGTTCATGATATCATCATACCCTAAGAATCACACTGATTCTTATCCCATCAATAAGATCAAATCAAACAATCCAAAAATAATGATTCTAAATAAAACAGGGAATGTGGACTTAATATGGACCAAGAAACATTGTTGATGTTGACGTTCTAATCCTTCCATAATCTCCCTAACATTATAATGTACCTTTTTTGAAAACCTCTTCATTTTTGTAATCATCAAATTCAATCTCCCAACATGATACCTCTATTTGATTAGATGCAAAATCTAGAAAAAAACCCTAAGGAAAAACATTCCAATGATGAAAATAGTTTATCATATTAGAACCTATTTTATATTTGTAATTAAACATAAATAAAATCCAATATACTCCTTTTAAATCATGTAGATTCATGAAATGTTGTGATTAATCACATACTTGTAATAAAATCTTTGATCTCTGACATGTCATAGATCTAGTCTACAAAATCATGAGCCACACCTATGATGTTCCAAGAAACGTTATATTGGATAATGATCTAATCCCATTTTGTAATAAACAAACAAAGTCCACCTGACATGTCACCCAACATGCTTTGGAACAAGTCTTGATGCATATTCCTAATTTCCTGGGGATGGTGATATGCACCAGGGTTCAAAAAAATATAACATTGAGAATGATTTCACCCTAAATGAAAAACAAAACATGTCTATATATAACAAAAGTAATATAAAAAATTATAATAAATTAAATATGAAAAAGTAAAATAATAATGATACATAAAAAAATACCCTATAAGGGTAAGTTGGTATGTGAAAACAACATAGGTAAAAATAAAAAATAATTATTCATATGAATATTCCTCACCACCACCCCATACCACTATAAAGATGATGTCAACAAAGAGAATCTATTTAACCACTTGACACCTTTCCCTTAACCTATATCTTAAAAAACCAAATCTATATATTCCCAATGGTATATAAAGTGTGTGATGAAAATATCCAATAAGATGCCACCATGGATCAATATAATGCCTATCACTATACAACCATTATTTATAGCTTCAAAAGAATACAGTTTTATAATGATATTTAATTTGAATTTATTTTTCATAAACCATCTATTGGTTTCTCCATTAAAATAATTTTATAATCCAAAATAAATATTTTTTTAAATAAATATGAATAATTTAAAAAGTTAAAAACTAATAACATAGAAGATTACCGACAGAGCATTAAGAACCTGATACATAAATGAAACCAAGAGAAAGAAACATAAATGAGCTCTAGGTTTTGGGAATTCATAACAAGGGCACAAAATGAAAACTAATATGTATAATGTGGATCCTAGAGACATTGAGACCTAATATAATTTATAAATAAAACAATCATAACCGTTCATGGTGCCACCACCAATATGGATTGCATATGTCCTCACATAAGGATTAAAAATTGATACCATATGCTATGTTTTCACAAAAAAATCAATAAATAATTAACAAAACTTTACAAATAATTTTTACATGTGAAACATAACCACTCCTATACTAGAAAAATATATTTTAGAGTTAGAAAATTATTTTCGGAATTTCATCGATCAGATGGTGTGAATCATTTTTAAGAAAATCCCCCTTAAAAATAATTTCAAAAGATAATCAATATATAATTTAACTAAATAATATTCACATATTTAAAAGAAAAAAATTTCATAAAAAAACAATTAAATTTAAAATGAAAAGGTAAAATCAAGATATCAAAGTATTTTATTGATACCCTTACCTCTCTAAAAGAGTAATCATATTCTCCTTTGAAAATGGAGAATATAAACAAAGATATATGGTCCTCAAATTCCTTAATGAGATCCATCATGATTTATGGGTATTCACCCTCAGACTATGGGGAGAAAATCCTAGAGTATCGATTATATACTAGTTTAGGGTAATGAGTAATTAAAAGAGGATTATAGGATATACTGAGAAAGGTAATAATTATAGTTTTCCATTTTAAGATGGTTAGACAAGGTTTCAATTTTTTTTAAAAGTACTCTTCATTCCATATCCATTTTACCTTGAGAACTATGTCTCACTTTCTATTTGTAACAGATGCATGATTATAAAAAATCTTCTTAAAATATAAAAATAACTTCTCAAAATAAAGGATTCATCCGTTCCATTTTTCACACGGTTACTAGTAACTCGGCAAAAACTATGTGCCTGACCTGTTTTCTTAAATCATCCAAAAATTCAACCTCTAAATCATGAAAACCATTATAACCACAAAAGTGAAAAAATAAAACCAAATAATGGCTTAAATATAATTAAGAGTTTATTACACTCCCATTTATTCAGATATATAAATCATAATTATCAACATCTATAGTGAAACTAAACTCTTTAATTTAATCTTCAAACAAAACATTCTAACAAAAAAAATATAACTTCAATTATAATAGTACCATTACACTATTTAAAAGCACACATTTTGAATTTATAAAACAAAATCAAAATACTATTATTATACACACATTATTAACTAAATTTCTATTAGTTGTGGATGTTTTGGAATCCCTTTTATATAACTCATTGTCATAAGGATATACTATGGAATAAAATATATGAATTTAATTTATCATCATGACTATAGAAATTATTTCTTTATAGTAAATATATTTTTCTATTTATAATAATTTTGTAGGGAAGATTTATTGGTATAAAATTTAGCATCAATGTTAGTTCCCTTATTTGAAATTCCGTTGAAAAATATATACCCCCCTATAACATGTATCCCCAAAAAATCCCAAACCTAGTAAGTGTACATGGAACTATATTATATTTCTTGTGTTTGATCAATTTAGTGTTACCAAAAATCTCAATATACTATTGGTAATTTGTAAGTTAATCATATATGATAACTAATTCAACATCATTCATAATAATAAATCTATATATCATTAGATCTTGAATAATATGACTACACCATTATTGTTTTTCTGTTGCTAGAGTATGTACATCTTCCAAAACTCTTAGTTAAACTATCTCAACGTACATATAAATTTTTTTCATTTTTTTCCTTTATATTTCTAATTTCAACTATTATACCACTAAAATTTCAAAAAATTTGTTACGTAATAAGTAAAAACCATTATGGGAAAAAATAATTCTATGTTTAGTAGAATTATAAATGAAATATCTCATGTCATAATTAGGTTAACAAATTAATTTTTTATCTTATGATGAACTTCCATGTTTATCAAAATTCAAATATCATACTTGTTCTTCAGAACCTAAAATCACCTTGAAAATGATAGTAGGATATATCCAAGTCCACATATCATGTGATGTTTTTATAATAGACATAATGGAAGGTTTGAATTATAAATGTGTAACTTTCGTGAAAATATCTTCTACATTATATAAGAAGGTTTTACTAGATCATAATTAATCAAATTATGTTAAAGATGATATGAATCATCCTCTTAGATGATCCATTCCATAATTTAGTTTTTGGAGGGGTGATTTGTGAAATATTCCACAATATCTAATATTTACATTTAAAACCATGCTCAATTATTCACCACCTTAATCTCTTTATATGATTTTAATCCTTTTACTCATTTGATGCTATGAATTATAGAAAAAATCATAAAAAATATTACATTATTCAAACATTGTCTTATAAAAAACAAATAACAATACCATTTTTAATCATAAAAAATGTTATAATTTAAATACATAAAAAAATTTCTTTACTAATAAGTAATTTATAATTTTCATTGAATAAGATATAATATTGCACTAGATATTTCACCTTTAACTCTAGTTTTTCATTTTCATCAACAGAAAATATTTGAACGATTCAAATGAATCATTTTTAAATTATTATAATATCACATAATTGTAGTCTCATTTAATAGATGTTTAATTTATATTTCCATGGAAATAATTATAAGGGTACTTAGGGTCAGAATCAACCTTTAATTTATTAATTATAAAGTTATAGATATAATTATTTAGGGGAAAAAATATAAAAACCATTAATCAATATTATTGTTCCATAATGATTTTCAATCTTATATATAATAACTCTTTTTCTTTATATTGAATGAATATATAATTTTCTGTAGAAAACAAACATAATTTTTTATTGTTATGAACCCAATAATAGGACTAATCTTATAAATAAACATAGAACATATATAGAAACCTCTATTGAAAAAAATCATTCCCAATCTATAATATGTATATGTAGTTCATATTTTTTCAATTCTATCCAAATATAATCATATGTTTTCCGAACAAGTGTGTAATGAACACCTTATTTAAAATATACATGAGCTAGAAGTAGATAAAATTTATTTCCATAAAATTAAATATTTTATTCTCAAAATTATTCATATTTAGTAAAATTATCATACTTAGATACCAATTTATAATTATTTTCTAGGCCCTACCTATAATATATTTCAAAATAACAATCATGAAACATTCCATTATCTAAAAAAGGCATATCTATTTGTGAGTATCACATTGTATAACTTCTCAAAATGTAAAGTTATTGAATGTTCTCACACTAAAATGATGATACTAATTTACATTACCTTTATTCATCCATGATCTAAAATTAATCAGGACATACAGTAGTTATATATGTCAATAAGTAGGGAATATATTTGGAAAATAATCATCTCAATCATATCATATATGTATATTTCATAGTTTATTAGATTACTCATTATATTATTCCATCATATAAATTCAATTAACCCAATAACTATATAATCATAGATGGTTGTGTCTCTAACATAAGTGCATCCATGGCCTATATCAAATATACTCACATAATGGCTAATATAACCAATGATTTTCATTCCTTAAATAATATATTCATGGGAAATGAAAGGTTTGGATCAACCATACATAATGACAATTTTATAAATAATTTCTCACCATAAAATAAATCTCACATTAAGTATTAAAGGGTTTATCTTTTTAAAAGTTCACCATTTTAATCCACATCACTTTCATTCTAAATCCATTAATATTTCAACACATAAAATATTTGATATATTTTGGTTTTTTCGTTAAATTATTATACTTAAAAATTTTTTATTGGATATTCTCATTCCATATACAAAATTAATATGTTCATACAATAATAAGATACAACTCTTTGAAAAACACTTATTTTGTGTTATTTACCAAAAAATTAAATCAAAACATACTTACATATATATGAATATATCTTATGTATAAGGTACATTACATATCTCATATAATGTGTTTAAACTATATGAAATCAAAAAATCCCCGAATGAGTAATCTTGGAGCCACATATTGAAAACTCCATCTTTTATAGATAATGAATAATCCCTTTATTTAATGAATAATACAACCCAATGTTTCTCTACCTAGTGATAATGTACCTTATAATGCTTTTAATTAAATCATATATAAGATACATAATATGTATAAATTATTTAAAATCTATAAAACATGATCGTATGTTAATTACAAATATAATTTAAGGTTGATGAAAAATAAATCCTATATTAGTTTACCAATAAATAAATGATAATTTTATAAGAATAAATTTAGTATATAAATATATGAAAACATAATATTCATATTACATAATCATTTTATATAAATGAATATAAAAAAATAAATAAAAAACAAAAACAATATTTATTTTCAAAGATTATATAATAATATGAGTATTTCAAATTTTGATTAGAAAAAAAATACCACTAATAATTCAAATCATGTATATTTTAATGAGATTTATAAACTATACTACTTTTTTCATAAAAAATATATTTTTATGATTTTATGACTATATCATTTTTTGGTAGTATGTGCACATTATTGATTTTAATGCCGGATTAAATTGGTGCTTCTGATAAGTGATATCATGTGATACTATTTTTCATCCGTAGTATATCATATATATCAGTTACAAAATGATAATATATTATGTAAAAACATGAAGTTTTATTTATGGTATATTCTATAGCATATAATGGAATATGATGGATTGTAATGTTGTGAGATTCAATAAATTATATTTTACTATTCACTTAATTGTAGCTTTGTACTATGAAAAAGAAACTAATCACATCTTATAATATCTAATATCACAAGGAAACATTGAGTGTACCATTTACCATCAAAAGGAAAATTCATATAATATGATACTATATATCTATAAAAAGGACACAAAATACATGTTCACAAAAAATGATAAAAAAATTGAATAAAAAATGATGCGAATTTAATATCGCATATGAATTTATTTGAAACATATCAAGTCCAACAATGTAGAAGAAACCCAATAATATGATTGATATATAATTAATGAATCAATATTTATTTATGAGGTAGAATATGAAAATGTGCTTAAATTATTTATATATCCATATATATTGAGAATATTTTTAAATGACCACTCTATGATAATTAATGGATTCTTATCATTACATATAGAACAAATGCCTCTAAAATCCATATATGTTTTGAGATAACACCTTAGACTTCAAATGTGTGCTAAAAATTTATGTATATAAATGAATGTGTCTCTTGAAAGGATATGATCTTTGGATAAGCTTGTTATTATAATATTCACCCAACTAGAGGATCCTATCCTTTCATATACGCTCACTCCATTCAATAAAAATAAATAAAGCATCACCTATCAAAAATTGGCCCCTCACATGCATTACAATAACTAATTCCTATTAGAACATAATTTATTAATAATTTAAATTGATTATAATTATTTTTTTATATTAAATCAACAATCTCTGTGATTCGTAACTCAAGGAAATCATTTTTGAAGATGTGGAAGAAGTTATGCACCTGATATCACATATTGTTGGAAAATTTTATGACATATAATATGATAAAGGATTATCCATTACATTTACCATTTATTATATTAATAAACATCAATATTCATTATATTCATTCTAGGCTTATGATATAGATCAATCATATAATTTTATTCTACTATTATAGTTTATATACACCGTGATGTTCATTATGAAGAATTTAAATTGTATCTATTTTTAAATTTGGATTAAGATTAATATATTATGAAGGAATATACTTTCTTGAAGGATCACTTAATATATTAATCAGGTTTATTTTAATTTTTCTCTCATGTGTAACATGACTAAAAATTGAAGAAATTTAATTTAAATAAAACATTTAATTTGAATTATACCTAGAAGCATATAATTCCCACTTTGGAAATGTTTCAACACTATTGATCAAATCCCATAAAATCCCCTTATATTAATATGATTATCATAACTAAATAAATATATAAAAAAATTAAAAATCATTTAATTTTTAAATTACTTTAATTAATCTTTCTTGATCCTTTGTTGGAGAGTTTCTCCGCATCTTATCTAATAAATAAGTAAAATTCTATAAATATGATCAATTATGAAACTATCATTATTTATATATTCATGAATTGAAATCCTGACAAAAATATTATAAATAATATATCTAATAAAAATTTTAATCAATAATGAATCTTCATGGAATTTTCCACTTCCTCTAATGGTGGAAATGGCACATTGAGTATGATAAAAAATATTTACAGATTCATATTTAATTATTTTTGATATTTTCAAATTGACATATAAAAGGAGGTAACTTTACTTCCTTAACATCACTATATTATCTATATATTATATCATTTTTTTCTAGATCTCTATTGTTGTTATATATAATCTATGGACCCACATTGACTCACCCCATCCCCCAAGACTGCCTGCCACAAGGCCCAATGTGCGTTCTTTATCACCATGTGATGTCAAAAAGAACAATAAATGACCTAAAGCCACTTGATAATGTTTTATGCCATGGTAAAATGGTATAACCGGTCCATGAAAGTGGAAATCCACTAATACATGATTATATTTAGCATATAAAAATGAAAAGGTAGAGTGTGCATAATGTCAATCCAATACCAATGACAATATTAAACAAATAATTCCCAAAAAATACAAAAACACTATTAGTATCTCGTGACATAGCTACAAATCAATGGAATTGAAACAAGGAAAAAATATACTATACATACATCGGAATATATAGAAAATCCAAAAATAAATCATCCTAATCCATCCAATAGAGACCATATCTACTTCACTAAAAAAAGGATAACGACAATCCAAAACTAAAACCCTAATATAGGTTTCCCTTTCCATTACATGTGTTCTAAAAAATGATTTCAAAAAGTTCCCAAAGAAAAATGATTGGTGTGATGAATGAATACTAGTCGTATTACACTATGAATATATTTAATATTATTATTTATGTAATCCAAGAAAATATTTTGACGAGACAGTAAAAAAACCACTATTAAAAATACCACATTCAAATAAACCTCTCAGATCATTCAATATTTTGATTCCAAATATGTCAAGGTCTCTAGAAAAAAATCAAAAAATAACAAATAAAGAAAAAAATCATTAGGGAAAACAAGCTCAGCATGTCGAAAAAGTCATAATAATGAGCAAAAACCTGAATCTAAAATATAAATATGAATATAAATATAAAAATGGGCATACTATCTATCACCACATCAACAATGCACCTAAATAGATGTATATAGAATTCAAAATAATCTTTAATTTGAAATGTGTATATTGGGTTCCAAACATCATGCCTATCTAGAGTGAGTAAACAGGTATGAAAACCGATTAAAATAATTGAATCCCTCATAGTCTTCTTTAGACCAAACTCGTAGAGAACACATGGTTTCTATGAAAAAAATAGATTCTATCATGGACAGTTTGAATGAAAAATGTAAGATCTAATGGTATTCCCTTTAGAGGAACAAACATCAACTCTAACAAATCCATTTCTCACTAAGTAGTTATATATTGTTCTAATCTATTCCAACACAATCATAATCGGGTTCTTAAACAAAAAAATCAATGTTTAAAAAAATTTCTCAAAAAAAAACATGACCATTTTATCAAAACACAATTCTAAGGTAAAACCATATCCAAAACCGTTTTATAACTATATTTTGAATAAAAAAGCTCTTTAATCCATTTTATCAATAACTTGTTCTGAATACAAGAAACAACCATTTAGAGGACATCCATTAAACTCCCAATTTTCAGAATAAGTCTTCATGAACATCAAAATGGGATAATGATAAACAATAAATAATTTATTCTGATATTTGAAAAACAAAAACAAATTTGATTTATAATTTAAATATAACTGATTTAAAATTCCATTATAAAGAGATACATAACTCAAATTCAATCCACAAAATAGTCTCCTTCAGTGAAATCCACTAACAAGAGGTAGAATAATGGTTTACACACCTAATAATATAAAAAATAAAAAAAAATCACCCATGAAAGCCATAGGTTCATTTATCCATAGAATCTAGGTTTACCTGTCACCATGAAAATAGAGGATCAAAAAAGAAGATGGAGAAAAGAGGAGGAAACAAAGATTAAATTTTGTTCATTAAGAAAAACCAACAATAATCCAAAGAAAATTTACCAATAAAGGATAATAAGAGAATCGAGGCCAAGGAAGAGGAGATAAAAAATATATAGGAATAAAATATGGGATAATATTTATAGACACAACATGGGAAAATGAAAAAGAACACCTTTTTATATGTTATTTATTGAGATGCAAGGATTTTATACATGGTTTTTTGAGTCCTTTTCGAAACCATGTGGGGCTACATTATCCCAAAAAAGAGGCCATATAATTAATCCTAGGTGTCAAATGGTTTCACAAACCATGATCAAACTGTGAAAAACAACATTTTCACTCTCTATATTATATAATGAGGTATGAAACATGTTCACGAAATACATATTAAAACCATTAAATTTGTATATTTCAAAGGAAAATAATACTTTTTACCCCTTTGACTCAAAAGAACTACTAAAATACATAAAAGAACAGATAAAACATAAAATTTGACAAACTAGTGACCCAAAAGTTGTTAAAAGCTAGCCACCATGCCACCTTATACCAATAAAAATTCCATAGGCTTCCCTAAAAATAAAACAAGTAAGGCCACTCCTCCCTCACATTTTCATCCCATTCCGACATATTATGGCTATCACCACCACATTTCTTGTGAACATGGATCAATAAGATTTATTCACCCCAAAAAAACAATGTTATGAAGATCCCTTATACAAATAGGCATCTCAACTATAGTGGTATATTTCTCTAACTATAAATCATCACATTCTAACATATTATATCTACTTATATTTTATCTCTTATACTGTGAAAATTGAAAGAACCCAAGGATTGAATTTATCCTTGGTGGAAGATATTATCGATATACAACCTTTTCAAGATGCTTCAGAATAAAAATAGGCTTAGTACAACAAAAAACCAAAATTATATGATTTTACAAGAAATGTTGACCTAGTCATAACTGATATGTTAAAAAAAACCTGATCAATAAATGGAAAACTCTAAAAGATACCAATTTTTAGGTTGGACATTCAAATATAAAAATGTGGGTGGGGGTGAATTATGTATTTTCAAATTATTTCTCTATTATTCCCTTTTATGTGAATATTTAAATTATGCGGATAAGATATGTTTAACTTATGTATATAAGAATGAGTTGCAGATAAAATATAAATAACAAACATGGCTATTTATAGTGGTTTGATGGATACAGATCCCCTAATTCAGTCCACCAATTAATATCTCAGTGAGTGTGGTGAATATCACTAGTATGGTCTTCATATCATAAGAACAATCGACAACAATGTGTAGGATATTGAATCCTTTACAAATAAAGATAATAATATACCCTTCTAGTTGTTTAATAGAGAACCAAATATCCATATCTTAGACCGAGAAGATGATACTCCATGAAAACTATGTTTGAGTAGTTGAAACTCTTCAATAAAATGTATTGATTAAAACGGTTTTGATTGAACTTCATATTTTTAATATAAGCTAATAGTATATAGATCTTATTCTTCAAAAAAAAGTTCCCTCATGAAAAATTAGTTATGAAGTGATCCAATTTCAATAGATCTTTGAATAAAATATTCAATCACTAGTAGGAGAAAACTTAAAGAAAATACGAGAATTATAATATGAATATATCTAATCTGTATCCTCTTCTATAGAAAATAGTGTCTCATCGATTATTAAAATAGATATGTAAAGTAATATAAAAAGAATATAGTTACAATTTCAAATATGTGTAACAAAATATGACTCAAAATATCTCTTCTTCTTTAAATCATACACACATATTTATTAAAAATATACACTGATATTATAAATAATGCAATATGCATGCTTCACAATTTTAGATCCAAGAAAATTGCATAATAAATCATGAGAATTAAAATTCATAAGAAAAGTCAGAGTAGTCATAACATCCCTTAATAATATGAAATAATTCCCCTCTTAATATGAATCATTGAGTCAAGAATAATGAGCATTGAATCATTTGAAATTAAGATTTTAATTGGGATAATATTATGTAATGAATGATGCACAAAACTCTAATAATATCTTAAATTTAAATCTCTGATGTTGAAAAGTCTACCATAGAGTTCCTTTAGAAAACCAAACAAATACCAAATATAGGGTTCAAATACGTAACATTCATTATCAGAATGTTGGGTTCACAATGTAAGGTCAATCACAAAAGTAAGGTTGACGATCCATATATTTTCTTCTCATACATAGTGTTCCATATATACATAGGGATATTTGACCATATATTTTTCTTTTTCAAATGTAAGAATCCATCCAAACATAAGGTTCTTTATTCGTATGTTTCTGTTAGTGTAGGTTTAATTAACCGTACATGTTAATATTTAAACATAAGATTTAATACAAATGTAGGGTTTGTTCCTTACATTACATTCTTTAATGTACGTTATGACCCATGTTTCCAGAATATTCTTAAGATCATTTCGAACATGTTGATGAATATTCCATGTGAATAATAATCTTGAATATAATTCCAAAATTATGATTATAATGAATATTAATTTCTTTAAATATACATAGAGTAATATCATTAGTAAAAAAAGTGTATTTGTGAGAATCAAAATTAGTAATATTTATAGAGTAATGATTATACAATCAGGCCCAACAATAGCCCCATTTTAATGATCACAAAACCCTTAAAATTAGAAATTTATTTTAAAAAATTTCAAACATTTAAAAGAAAATAATTCCATATTCGATTTTCAATAATTATTTCGATAAAAAGAAAATTTTTTATCAAAATTTCACCCCCCATATTGTAATATCAAATAAAATATATAGATAAATATTAAAAAGTTTTTAATTATTCATGTATCAGTAAGTGAATGTTATAAAAATATGTTTAAACAATAAAGAATATATTTTTAGCTAGAGACATAAACATAAAATAATATGAAATAATTAACTAAAAAATAAAAAGAAGGATATTTTATTGATTAAAATTTATATAAAAACAATAGTAAGTGTGAATGGGAAACAAGTAAGTCAACAGATATGATTAGGGTAGAAACGGATGGGTAGGATTTGCGTCAGTTATGGTTCTTCTTTATTTTGAAAATCTTCAAACTTGTCTTTATGCTATAACATCTGTAGCCTTAACTTTTTCATAAGACTATCCACAAACAACATAATCAAAACTTGGGAATCTTCACTTATATTCAAATTTTCAACAATATTGATATTCAAAAAGTCATTTAAATTCCCCTCTTGATGCATAAACTGGTCCAATTAATACGTGAATTTGTTCTGTAGAAATCTGATAACTAGTTAATTTTTAGTCAATTGGTCAACTAGATATTTTAGATTTTCCAACATAACTAATAAATGATAACTATTTCACTAAATATTCTGTAGATGATCATTCATGTTAGCCATAAAATTGGTGATTTCCAAGAATATATCCATCAAGTCTCAAGAGGTAGTATGAGCTTAGATAGATGTATTGTTCTGACTGCAAGTACTCTTGGTTGACTCAAATTAACTCCAAAAATAAAACTAGAGATCTGTAATTTGATACATAGATACAACTTCAAAGTTGATCGTTCCAACCCCATTCAACATTTCACTCTTTAAATCATAAAAATAAATCATAGAAACAAAATTTTCTTTAAGATCCTATAAAATTTTATTTTCAACATCCAACTCTTGCCTAAGATTTTTATATTCGTACAAGGATTTTCTGAACCTGATCACAGACTCTTCAACACGATTATCCAGCAAATCATATATCCCTTTCATGTGGTTTTTTCAACTGATCAACTACCACAATTTATAAAGATCATATATGTAATATTCTTCATAGACTTATCCACTAGTTTTTCAATTGATTTTTCACATGAATAAGATATTATATCAAGAACTATTTTTTTTCCTCTATAAAAGGATTCTTTCCTTTTAACGAAATGATAAAAAATAGTGTAAACAAGATCTCAAAATTTTCTTTAGAAACATTTTATGATTTAAGAATCTATTGATCTTATTAAATAGGTAGATCTACCTTCAAGTCAACTAGAAAATCAAGATCCTACATAACTTGAATTTCACTTTTAGTTTGTTGTTATTCCATAAGAATATATTCTTCTAGATGAACTAATATACCAGCCTCACTTGAACCCCACACTGGTTCCTCAGTAGGTGGATCTACTCTTTTCCTTAGTTTTATATCCAATTATTCTAGTATAACTTCTTCTTCATCTTCTTCTTAAAAAATTATCAATTTTATTTGTGCTGGTTTGGTAAGTATTTCTCCTCTGATTTTTCTAATTTATTCATTTCCAATAGAACTTTTCTCTACATGAGCAAATGATCCTTATTTTTGTTGGTCATATGCACCAACTGGAAGAACATTTCCATTTACTTTACTCTAGTAAAATACCAAATTCCTCACTTTTCCCACATTGAGTACATTTCTGTGATGAAATTATTTTGAAGAATATATTAAATGAATCATTTTCATCTTAAACTGAATTTGAGAAATTAGGTTTCCATTAAGATAAACAGACATCCTTGAATTTGTATGATAGAAGTAGTGAATCTATCTGAACATAATTCTTGGAAAATCAATATTTATTTCACATAAAAATAGAAACATGATGTACATGAATTGATAAAGAATCTTCTCCATTTCATCCATCCTTTGAAAAATAGCATTTTTAATAAACATAATTTTTTTTTCTGATCTCACCTTGATCTTTGAAAAAAATCATCCTAATGTTTGTTAAACCAAAAAGATAAGACATAATTTTATAAAGAATCTATATGTTCAATTAATTGAACATAGATTCTAGTGATTGAAATGTTACTACTTGTTTTAGGAGGAGATTCAACTAGTAGAGAAATTTGAAATCTACCACATTTCCTTGAAAAATATTTTTTCTAGAAACTCATTTACTCTTCAAATCACTTGGTTCACCTTCCTCAATTCTATTGGTTTGATTAATTTCTGAAAAATTAAATCTCTGAGGTTATAGGGATTTAGGGTTTAAAAGATAGACAAAATTATACAAAGGTAGATGAATGGGTTGGTATTCCAATAGGGTTTGGTATTCAGAAATGTAAGGGTTGTTGAAAGGTTTCTGATAGTACCTTATTTCTCGAGTGAGTATATAAGATATTTATGATTTTTTTTTCAAACACATGGTGCGAATAAATTTAAAATAACATTAAATAAATACTATAATAGATAAAATAATATTAAATCAAATAATATTTAATGTAAATAGTAAATAATTGTAACATATAAAATTTGGAATAAATAAATAAATAAATGGAATAGAATAAAATAAAATAAAACATTAAAAAGATAAAATGATACAAATTTATTTAAAAATTTAATAAACCTAACTCTCTCTTAATAAAATAAAAACATACATTTGGATGTGGTTTAGTGAAAAGACTAGCTAGTTGATATTCAGTGTTGATACATTTGAAATATCTATATTTTTTAAGAACATGATCTCTTAGAAAATGGTGCAAAATATCAATATTCTTAGTTCTAGAATGACATATAGGATTTTTTGAAATATCTATAGTACTTGTATTGTCACATAAAATAGGTGTACAATCGAAATCTAGTCCAAAGACCATTAGTGTGTTTTTATCCACAATAATTTTGCACAACAACTTCCCGTAGATACTTATTCTACCTTGGTAGTTGACGTTGAAACGGAGTAGTTTTCGTACTTTGCCAAGATAGTAAATATTTTTCTAAAAAGTGACAATTTCCTCACGTAAAATTTCTATCTAATATACAACATCCATAATTAGCATCTTAATATGATATTAAAATAAAATAAAATTTTTTTTATAAAAAAAATATTGAAAAAAGGTTCTCTCTAAATATCTAAAAATACTTTGACAACAATAAGATGATATTCTGTATGATTTCATTGAAATATAGAACATAAACATACATAAAACATAATTTCAGGTATGTTAGAGGTAAGATATAATAAAATTCCAATCATACATCTATATAACTTATTTTCCACTGGTTTTATAGCTTTATTCAAATAATTTTTTTATTAGTAAACATTGTATTTTAATTTGTCTAAATATTATCAAGGTGAAAAATTTTTAATAAATCAATAATATAATGGCTTTGGTTTAACACAATTATATAATATTTTTTCTATAAACTTCATGTCCTAAAAGTTAATTTAATTCTCTCATCATACTCATTTCAAAATCTTTTTTCATAAGATCCCAAATATTATTACAAATTCTTTCATTAGATGAACCAAAAATAACATCACCAAAAAAAATGATCTAATAATTTATTTGAAACAATGGTTTTCTGAAAAATATTTGGATCATCCAATCCAACAATAAATCCTTTTTCCAAAAGAAATTAACCTAATTTTTTATACCAAGATCTAGGTGTTTGTTTAAGGCCATACAGAGAATTAGTAAGTATAAAAATAGAATCTGGTTTTTGAGTGTTTTCAAAACCAAGCATATGTTTAATATAAAATTCCTCCATTATAAAACCATTTAAAATGGATTATTTAACATCCATATGGTATAAATTTAATTTCATATGAGATTAATAAGCTAAAAGAATTCTAATTTCTTCTAATCTAGCTATAGCGGAAAAGGTTTCATTGTAATCTATACCATATTTCTCATTATATACTTTAGCTACTAATATATATTTGTTTCCTGTTATAATTCGTTGAAAATCATTTTTATTTTTAAAGATCCATTTGTTCCCTATAACTAGATATTTTGATGGACTTTCATCTAATTCCCAAGCATTATTCATTTTGAAGTGCTTGATCACTTCTTTCATTTCAAATATCCAAATCCCATATTCCAAGGCTTCATCAAATGATTGATGTTCTAGTTGAGATAAAAAGGAAAAGAATTTCACTAGTTTCTTTCAATTCATCTAGTTATTATTCCTATGTCTAAGTCTCCTCTAATAGTTTATAATGGTTGATTAATTAGGGATCTAGACTGTCTCGAAGGAACACTTTTAGGTTCATTAGTATCATGTTCTAAAGAACTAGATTGAAATTTATCTATATTATTTTAAAAATTGAATTTTGGGTTATCCAGTAACCAGTTGTAAAAAGAGTCAGCAATTTCATCAGTTTTATCCTTTTCATTAATAAAACGGTCAGTTTCATCAAACATGACATGAAATGATTCATTAAAAATCCTTAACATTTTATTAAGTAATCTATATAATTTATAGGTAGGATAATATACTAAAAATATTCCCTAATCAGATTTTGGATTGATCATTCCAAGATTATACTTGTTGTTCAGGATATACACCATGTGTCCAAAAATATTTATGTACATTACATAAGTATATTTTTTATTCCAGTGTTCATATAATGTTTTTTTGAAAATAGGCTGAATTAAATCTCTATCCATGATATAGTCGGCTGTTCTTATTGATTCTTCCCATAAGTAGGTAGGAAGAATGTATTCATTTATCATAGGCCAATCCATTTCTGTAATAGTTCTATTTATTATATTAATAATTCCATTTTGTTGATGTGTTGTTGGTGTAGAGAAGGTGTGTTTAACACCCATATTTGAATAAAAGGAATTTAATTCTTGATTATCAAATTCTCCCCCAATATCACTTATTAATGAAATTATCTAAAAGCTTTTTTATTTAGAACAATTTTAATAAATCTTTCAAACACAGTAAAATCTTCACTTTTGAGTTTTAGAAAATAGACCCTTGTAAATATAGAATAATAATCAACTAAAAAATATTCATATAATTTTCCTTCCAAACATGATACTCTTGAGGGTCTAAATATATCCATGTGGATATATTCTACAGGTTTTGATATAGAAATTTTGTGAATAGTTTTGAAGGAATATTTGTGTTTCCTTCTAATTTGTATGTGTCAAATAATATACCACCATCAAATTTAATACAAGGTAGATTAGAAACTAAATATTTCTTAGATAACTTATGTAAATAATAAATATTATATTGAATAATTCTCATATTACAGATCCCAAATTCATTTATCTTAACATTTAAACAGTTCCCATTTTGTTTACACAAGAAATTTAAATTCAATGTACAAACATTATCAGTTATAAGTTCTCTAAAATTAATAAATTTATCAATAAATACAGACCAATAATTGTTAAAAAATCAAAATAATATCCACCATCACATATTTTAGTGATACTTATCTTGTTGTGCTTTATCCCTTATACATATTGAGCTTTGTTGATTGATATAGAATTTGGATCTCCAACATTTCCATGTCCAATTATTTTTCCATTGGCATTATCACTAAATGTGACTAGTCCCCCATATATTTGAGTCAGTGTATTTAATTTTGATGAGTTTCCACTCATATACCTAGAGGATAAATTGTCTATATACCATATATCATTTCTTATTCTATGATCGGTTTTCTACAAAGGCAATTTAATTAAAAGATTATTTTAGTACCCATATCCTCTTGAGTCTATTAGTGTTTTACAGTGGAGCTCTAGGAATCCAGATCTGCATTGTTTTTCAAAAATTCATATTATATTCTTTATAAAAACTTTTTGAAATAAAATCTATATTAATTTCACATATTTGAGGGGTTTTAAAAATAATAGTTTTTTGTTATATGTCGTTCTATTCCACAAAATGAAAGATACCATTTTTTCATTTGGGAACAAAATAATTCATATATAATTTATATTTTTTACCCTTATTAGACCAATTCTTCCATTTTAATTAATTTTTTACCAAGAATTTAATTCATACTATTTTATACTTTTGTAATGAGGAAGGAATCACTTTTATAATTTTCTACTTTAACTTGTAATGATTTAATTTTATTTTTATTATCAGTATAGTTTTTGGTAGATGAGTTAAATGTTTCAATTAACTCATGATGTTGTTTTTGTAAGGTATCTGTTTATACTAAAACAACACTATTAATTTTATTTAATGATTTGTTCTTCCTTAATAAAATGTCTATTTGATTTTAGGAATTGTGTAGTAGGTAGCTATTTTATCATTTAAATAGCTAGAATCAGAATTATAATTATTGAAATAATAAGTTTTTACCTTATCTTCATCATCCATAAATCCCTTATTTTCTTTCATATTTTATTATTAATTTTCTAAATCATATTTTGATGAGGTGATGGAGTCTCTAGAAACACTCCAAGTAGCATTCATTTCTCTTCTTCCTTTTAGTTCATAATCATCATTTTTCTGATATTTCTTTTTCTGTCTTCCACTTTTAACCTTTTATATGAGGACAATAAGGACTAAAATGACATAATTAATTTCAATCGTAGAATCTTATTTCTCTTGAGTATTTATAATCCCCTTTTAAGGCATTTCAGAATCCAATTTTCTTCGTATAAAACATGATAAACATTCAGGATAAGTGAGAGAATTCTATTTCAGAACAAGATGTATATGAATTCTTTTATTCTCTGACTTCTTGATTTATTCTTCAATTATTCTTTTGAGATGTTACCTTTAGACTAGTATTATAATTTTTCACTAAGATGTTACAATCATTAACATTATCTTTCGTTTGAGCTTCATGAATCATCAATCTCCGAATTTTTTCTCTCATTTTTAGATTTTTCATAGGTGTTGATTTTTGAATTATAGCAGCTATACCATTCCATTTAGTTGGTGTTACTCTTAGTAAATTCAAATATTTATCTAATTTTTTCATAATTTCTCCTAATCCTATAATATTATTGATAATCTCTATAATCCTTCTATTCATCTGAGTGATAGTTTCTCCATAAAATAGTCTAAATGTTTCAAATTTCAGTTATTCAACTTCACACCTCATTTTATTACATTATATGATCTATTATAGGGAAATACATTGGTTTTTCACATATCATTAGCATTAGGGAATGATGAGACACTATTGAATTCATCTAGTCCAAGAACACATATAATAACATTCATAGTTTTCTAATTCATGTCATATTTGGCCTCTGTAGCAGCGGGCCATGTGGTAGGATTTAATGAAATTATATAAGGAGTAATGATAATTGAGTATACATTAAATCCAAGATTATTATAATATATAATCATCCATGATTTCTAGAATCCATAATTTTCCCAATTTTAATAAGGAGCACAAACTATTTACAATCCTTCTCTTTGATCAATCATTTCAATCTTTGTATAGACCATATACTTTTAGCTGGTTATAGGTTTTCCCAAAAGCTCTCATCTCTGACCATTTGATATGTTGAAATATAAAAGTATACACAATAGGGGTAAATTGTGACTATTCAAATTCTTTCACAAAAATTAATTTTTATTTCAATCTGTAAACTATGATGATAGGCTATGTTTAACTTATGTATGAAAGTATGAGCAGTGGATAAAATAGAAATGTATAAAACAATTGTTTATAGTGGTTTGGGGGATAAAGACCCCCTATTATACTCCACTAATTACTCTCTCATGGTTTTTGGGAAATTTCACTTTTTAGGTCCTCATATCATCAGACCAATCGACAACTGAGTGATGGTAGTTGAGACCTTTACAAATAAGGAAAATAAAAAAATACATCTATTTCATTAGTAGAGAACCGAATATGAAAAGATTATATTGACAATATGATACTCTACTACAACTGAGTAAAGTAGTTCAAAGTCTTCAAGAAATGGTACTGATTAAAAATGTCTCGATTTATCATCACAGTTGTAACAAAAACTGAAAGTATATGGATCTTCTTCTTCAAAAAATAGTGTCGTCAATAAAGAGTTGTTCTAAATCAATGTAGTTGCAATAGATCATTGAATAAAAGAATAAATGATTACTAGTAACATAATTACAATAAATACGAGATTAAAAATATTTATATCTCCTCAATGTAGCCTATTCTATAGAAAATAGATTCTGATCAATAATTATAGTAGATCTGTAAAATATAATCACTTGAATGAAGTTTCAATCAGAACGATGTTTCTCCATATTTATCTCAATATATAAATTATTCTTTAAATCATACACACTTATATATTTGACAAATATACCATTATAATAAATAAACTATAGTGCCTAATTCCAAATTTTACATCCATGAATATCACTTGATAAATCAGGATAATTCATAAGATGGCTTAGAGTATTCATAACTTCACTTAAGAATAGGAATTAATTTATACACTTAATATGATTCTTTGATTCAACATTAATGAGCATTGAATCATTTGAAAATGTTCTTTAAATAGACTAGATATTCTGTAATGACCGTTGCTTGAAACTATGATAAAATTTTAAATTCAAATATCTAATGTTGAAAAGTCAAACATATGGTTCCTTCACAAAATGAAAAAAATAACAAATGTTGGGTTCAACTACATAACAATAATTATACAAATGTGTGGTTGAAAATATAAGGTTGATCATAAAAATAAGGTTTCTAATCTATATGTTTCTTCTCAAACTTAGGGTTCCATACATACGTAGGTTTCATTAACCATACTTTTTATGTTTTTCAAATCAAAGGATCCATCAAAATGTAAGGTTCTTTATCCATAAGTTTTGTTCAATGTAGGTTCATATTAACCATACATTCTAATATTTCAACATATGATTTAATAATAACAGAGGTTTTGTTCCTTATGTTACATTCTTCAATGTTCAACATGAATAGTGTTTCCAGAATACGCTTAAGAGCTTTTCGAACACATGGAAGAATATTCCATGTGAATAATAATATTGAATACAATTCCAAGATATGGATTATAATGAATATTAATTTTTCAAAATATACTAAATGAAAAATAATTAGTAAAAAAAAGATGGGTATTTGTGACCATGAACATCAATAAGATTTATAGAATATTGTTGAGACAATACTTTACCAACATCAATAACCATTAACATATGAATTTTGGGGTCTTTGATATGTCTCTTATCATTATTGAATTATCAAAAATATATTATTCATCTCCTAGATCAGGGTCAACCCATTAATGGAATGATCACCAACCTCAGCCTAGAATAAAAGGTACTATAATAGTCCCCTGTACAATTATTCAAATGGATAAATAGTATATAGTCATAATAAACATTATTTTAAGAAAAATAATTGATAAAAAATTCCCATCCTCATTAACCTCCATAATTAAACCCAAATGGTGAAAAAATTTACTGAAGAGTTTGGATAACCCACTCAGATTAACTATTCATCTGTAGGTGATATGATACGATCAATTTGTAATAGGTTCACAAAGAATAATTGATTCCCATTTAGAATAAAGAAGAAAAAAAGAGAATATTATCTTGAATCTATCACTAATGGAACTCCATGATGTTGAAAACCTATTAATCATATATTTTTTTGAGGTCATTGACATTCATCATGTCCCTGATAGGAAGAAAGTGGTCTGGTTTCATCAGATGATCAATAATAGACCACATGTCATCATTCCCAGTTGGATTAAGAGGAATCCTATTAAGGAAATCAATATAGTGATCTTATAACATCCACAATGGAAGAAAAGAAGTGGTTGTAACGAAATGGTGGGTCTATGAGGCTCATATTTGATATTCTAGATGGGAAAGAATTTTAAAAAGAGTTCTAAACCACATGCCTCATCATGGGAAAAAATACTAACATATTAAGGTAAAAAAAATCTTCATCACATCAAGGTTAAAAATCAAACATGAGTGATACTAATTGGTCATAACCATACAGAAACAACTTGTAGGTACTACAGACCACTTATGTAATAGTAGAGAACCACCCCAAGACTAAGGCGGATAAACTAAGGTCTACCCACCATTTAATGAATCTTTAATATACTGAAACTAAGGTTCAGATTCCTTTCCATTCCTAAAATGATAAAGAAGAGAGGGTGTGACCTATAAAATATCGAATTAGAGCATCAATATATCCTCTAACATGTCTAGTTTATGATCAGCATAAAAGCACATCCAACCCCCCTCATCCACTAATTCCTGAAAAAACTCTACATGAATCTTTATACTCAACATGTTGAGGACAACAATATCCTTCCATGGTGTACAAGAAATATTAAAATCTATTTTTTATTCTATTCCAACAATAATCTATATCATAGATACAGATCCCTCTATATAAATACATAGTTCAATCTATTATTCTATAAAAACATAGTAAAATGCTCCCCAAAGATGTTGTGTCTCCACATTCTCAAGGAATTAATTAAAGATACAATTTCTAAGTCATGGGTGGTATAATTACAGTTGTGTTGGAAAATATTCCATAAGATATAATCCACCACAACGAAATAATACATCAAAATACACCCCATACCATCATATTAAGCGTCAGTATACACTATATAAGATCCCATTGGATTAAGTGGAATCAGAACTATCATAGACATCATATGACTCTTATGATGCACAAAATAAACCTAGTGCATCTCATCCCACTCAATATTCAACCCTTTCTGGTTCTAATACAATACATGAGATGACCTTCTAGAGAAGTCCTCAATGAAACATCTATAGTACCTAGAAAATCCCAAAATTCTACAAATCGTGATCAGATTATCGGGTATCTCACATGACATGATTGTTCAAACATTCTATGGTTACATTGGAACTCAAACAAAAAATATGGAATGGCCCATAAATATTACCTCCTACAAAAAGATGTGGAACAAATAAAATCCTATATGTAGATGATGGTCTATCAAAACAAAAAAAATTACCATCAAATGGTTAGAACAATCCTCTATCTCCGAATTCACCTATATTTCATCTATAAACATCACTGCAAAAGAGTCCAACATGTAGTCAAATATCTTCATAAGAGGTCCATAATGACTATAAGATCATTAGTGAGACCATATTGCATAAACAAATACTCAAAATTTCAAAACAAACTTCAAAATGTTGTATTTTGAATAAGGTCTTACCAAACCCTCATTTGGTAGATGCTATATATAAAATCAATATTTAAAAAACAATAGGACACTTTGAGCTAGTAAAAATCATATTAACTCTAGTAAATGTTTATTTATTCATTATGGTTACCTTTTTATGAATAAAAATGTTTATTAAATTACATATAATAATACCAACATTTTTCAAATATAAGTAGAAATCCCCATGGTAGCATGTTGGGATTGATAAAACCCTTTCCACCAAAATGATCTAACTGGACTGTCAACTTTTTTAAATAATCCATAAAACTCTAATTGGAAGGATATTAAATATAGATCATCCCAAGGAATGTATTAATAGTAATATTGATCACCAACATTGGAGTAAATCAATAAAACCATCAAAAACAAATTTTTGCACCATTACACAATTATTGGAGGCTTTCCCAATCTAATCAACTCTATAAAAATTAAAAAAATTATGAAAAAGGAATTATATCATCAAAAATACAAATACACTGGTCATGTCCACCTAAAACATAGATCCCACTCTCCCTAAATGATGTGACTTATCCCGTTAGGAGTAAAGAATTAAGAAATATTGAGAAAACATCCCACTAGCTCGCTGAAATTGATAAACTAATGAAATTTTATGATAAGGTCTAAAACATGATTGTACAAAACTAGGAGGTTAAATAAGACTTCCGCACAAGCTACCATAACATGGTGCTCAAGGAATTTGAAAATATTCTTTTTTCCCTACCCATGGGGTTTGAAAATATAATTCATAATTAATAGACTCAACTATCATACCCATGTAAATGCACCATGATCTAATCCCTTCCAACACAATTAGAATTGATTACCCATATAAAATCATATGTATCAAAAATAATATCCAAAAAATATAATTTTATCAAAACACCATTCGGAAGAAAAAACCATTTCCAAAACAATTTTATAATACCTTTATAATAACAATACCTTAATGAATCATTTTATCAAACACATGGTGTGAAGAGAATACACACCCATTTAGAATATTCTCTTTATGCACCCAATTTCCAAAAAAAATCATCGTGAACAAAAAAAGTTGGATAAAAATCATCCATAAATCATTTTATTAGAAATTAAACAAACACAACCAAATGATATTAAATATTTAAATGTAACCCATGGAAACAAAACATCAAATAAATTAACATAACACATATTTAGTCTTTAAATAATCACATATGGTGTTAACCATCTCCATGAAACTGGAGTAACAATAATGAAGTTAGGTAAATGAAGAATAATCAAGGATGAAACTGATATAACTCAATCAAAACAAGCATTAATACATGTATAAATCACCACCATATGAGATAGAGGTTTCTTTGTGTCCATGGAGGATGAAATACATGTGATAGTGGAATGAAAATCTGGGGTAATTGTTATATAATTGATAGGGGAAATATTTTAAATGAAATCATTTTAATTGGGCTATATAGGGAAATATGATTTTGCAATAAGGTATTTAAAACCATGAACCAACTATGTAAAGATAGTGTCACCATAAATAATTAGATTAATTGTTATCCCTATACTTTGTAAGGTTTGAAAAACCATTATCAACCCATTTAAACCCCTATTCTCACAATTTGTATCCCCAACACAGTAATAGACACATTAAAAAAAATTGTGAACCAACCATGTGTTCGATCGTTTTCTCAATGTTTCTCCCATTTTGACCCTTGATACATGGGAACTCTAATAAAACAAAAAAAGGAAAATAAATATCATTATTAGAAAACTAGTGACCTTTCGAGCATCACATATTATATCAGATAACATTGAGTGTCTAATTATCTAATAATAAAGATAATAATTAAACAAATTTTATCAAATACATCTCATATTTATTCATATCCTATAATGAACATATAAAAATTTCACATAGTACTATGAAATCATAATGTTAAGACTCAAGGAAATCAATTCTAATAGAGTGGATATTTGACACCATTCAATCATTAAATATTTAATAAATTTTAAAACAAAACAATGAAAATTGCTATTAGATGACTAAATTATAACGATACATATAAATTTAATGATAAATATCAAATGAAAACAATAACTCTATTTATATTTACTTAGATTACACTTTCATGAGATAATGTTGGATTGGTGTTGAATCTATTATGGAAAGTTTTTATTTTCAGTCACAAATTATCTCTTGTATTGTTAATAAATATTTCTGAAACTCACATTGGTGTTGAAAATAGAAAATAAAACTATTAATTTGATAACAATATTTACTATAGATTGGGATGACTATATCCCCATTTAGTTGAGATTATCATTCCTGATAGACATAGATCATTTTTTAGTATTATGATAAAGCTATGTGAAATCGATTTTCATTGAACCAACTGAACTACTCGAACAAATTATTTCAAACAAGCACTAATATATTATAAAATATTATAAAAAAATATTCATAAAGAATAATCACCACGGATTATTAAATCATAAGTGGATGGGGGTATATATGATTATATTTATCTTAATTATAGAAATAATATTCATTTATCCCTATTAATTATTATATAAATAAGTACATATTTATTATAATCGCTTCCTAGATGCCTTGCCTTCTCTTTTTTTGAAAAACTCTAATCAACATTAAGTAGATTAAACATAAATTTAAAAAATTAGTTTATGTGATATTATACGAATGGATATCTGATTGATATGTTTAAATGATACCCACCTTGATAATTTGGTTTCAAATAATCATTGACACTATTATAACAATAATAGACAATATTAACAGATTATATAAATGAAATCATTTAAATTTAAGTCCATTAAATATTTTCTCTATCTCTAAATATTCAAAATTAAAAAATATTAAAGAATCACCATAACATTGCATTGAAAATCCATATAAAGCACATGATATTTTCAACAAATTTATTATTATAGAGAAGAATAATATTTCATTGGAATTGGTTGTCTCATGGAGACAATTTCATGTTAAAAATAGAGAATAAATTTTTACATGAACACCAAATAAATTAATAAAGTATTGTGATATTTATTTAAGGAATAAAAAAATTCACATTAATATTACTTATCATATGGTGGCATAGATCTAATATTACATATCAAAATATGGTCTTAAATATGATTTCAGCAACTCTTATTTCACTTACATGTTAAAAAGAGATTCTCAAAATTTTATAGAATCAAAATTTTATTCATTCATAACAAAGATTTTATTTTATGGGAAATCTATTTAATTTTCCATATTATCATTTTTAATGTTATATTATCTCTAGGATAAACATAATTTTAGAAGGAAAATCTTATATATCATCCTTACGATGTTATGTTTCATAGTGTATCCACTCTTTTACTGCATATCTATAATTTTTTATAAGAACACATCTTTTCTATTGGTGTATATTAATTCGTTAGTATCATAGTGTGAACTATAATATAAATTTATTGTTCTACCCATGTTTTATCTTATTAATTCATTTTTTAATTTTCTAAAAACTCAATAGTATTATATATTATCTCTAAATTTCCAAAATTTAAACAAAAAATATCAAAAATCATTTTTAAAACATCTTATCTATCATTTGTACTATCTAAATTTTATTGATTGTTAATATATAATCTTCCTAAAATGTTTCAACATTTATTCCATTCATATATTGATATTAAGTTTATAATGTATACTCTAAGTCAAAACCATTGATTACGAACGATTAAAAATATATTAATATGAGTAAGTTCCATATAAAAAACCTTATTACATGGTATATTTATATATATTTTTATTTCATAGTCATAATATTTATTTTTATATCTAACAACACTAACTATTAATATAATATATATATATATAGTTTTTTAAGTAATTATAAATTCTCCCTACCCCATATCTATGATGGTATATATTCCCAAGGGCCTATAATCAAGGAATACATCTACATATTTTAAAAAAATCTCATGAATTATATGATAGCCCATTAAATTAATCAATAATTTTTCAAAAATATCATTACTCATAATGAAGGAAACATCTTTATATAAAAATTGTTAACCAAATAAAATTTATAATTATTTTTTCACATGCATTGAACATGAATAAGGTTAGAGATATATAATGTGAATTATATATGATATAATTTTATATAGAGTTTAAATGTGGTGTATAAATACATTTCCTATAGAGAATAAAATTCTACTAATTATAAAAAAACACAATATCCTTAGAGAGTGTTTCAAAAAATACTATAGAGTTTTATAAATGAGAAATACTATTTTTATAACTCTTCTTTTTCACTGTTGGCTCAAACCTGAATTTTTTTGTATTATTTTCCACCACAAATCATCTTATAATTCTATAAAATATATAAACATAATGGATTCCAATTCCATGAATAATAAATATGTGATAATATCTTATTAATGGAATTCTATCATTGATCCAAGATTAATAGATTCAGAGGTCCACTTAAAGAAGAGGGTATTTTTTTATAATCAACTGAACAAACTTATTTATTTATTTGTATAACTATAGTGCTCATAATTTTAATAATATCACTCATAAATATATTCGATTGAGAATCTATAACCATGGGGTTTTCAACTCACAATCCCCTCATAATTAGAAATACATTTGGGAAATAGTCCAATAAAATAAAACATTTTTTTCTTAACATGATTCTTAAAATTTATAACCATATAGTAATAGACAATAACATTAAGGATGTTAGTAAATAAATCTATAATAATATAATATCTAAATTATGAACATATGATGAATAACGAATAGTGAACATGAATATCACAGTTCATGAATTATTGATTCTTATTCTTGGAAATTTATGATGTATTTTCTATCATGTTGTCTAAAATAAAGTGGACTAATCCTTGTACTGAAACCAATAACATTGAAAAAAAACTGAAACACATATAATTATAACATTTGTCACTTAAATATACATATCTAAAATTAAATCTAGATGTTTCCAGTGTTTTGTATTTTAGAATAAAAAACCACCATTTTAATAATAAACGATATGATATTTTATTTTTCTATGGACAATATGATTCTAAATATCATAATAATTCTATCAAGTCATGGGATACCCATGTGACATACATAATCTATGGAGTGAGAAAAAAACACAAATAATTGGATAATGATAATAAGTATAGATTTTAAATATCATAGGAGTTAATAATAAAAAATTTAATTATAACGGATAAAGGTGAGAGATCATAACACAGAAACATGAAATAAGATAAATTATTTAATATGAATATTGTAAACATAATAAATTTATAGAAACATAATAGATTTCAACTTTAACATAATTGTAGACTCACTTGCAGGAAATCATAAGATAATGTTTGAGGATTGATACTTTTGAACCATACATAGTATCCCATGAGATATAAGCATTTACAAATCAACTGGGGGGATGCATATTTTTTAATATTACTATTATATTAGAATATATCCTTTATATATGGTCAACATGGAATATAAATAATTCATAATTCAAAAACATATAATTAAAAAATGAAAATGAAATGGGTTACATAATAATGAAACAAATCATAATCTAATAAGGTATCACATATGATTCAAGGAAAATAAAGGATTATAGAATATTGAAAGACCCCATTTTTATAAATAATCAATATTTATCTTACTTTAGAAAATATTGAATGAATAGTAATACAAAATATGATGAAGAATTTATAGAAATTAATTTATCTATATATATTTTATGAAATGTGAAGACCAACATTAATATATCGATAATTGGTATGAACTAACCATTAAATATTTAAAAGAAATATCATTATACCCAATTACTCATTACATAACAAAAAAATTAAACCAAATAATATATGTGGCTAGTTAATATTGAGATTATTCACATAACTATCTTGTAAAACATCATTACTCTAATATCACTCAAAAATTATCTAAACATGATATCCTTATAGACATATCATACAAAATTATTATCTTCAAAAACCGAGGAAAATGAAAACATAAGGGAAAAGTTATTATTGGTAATTGAGTATGTATTAAAAAAATTAGATATGAATTAAAATAATATAATATTATGTAAGAGGATCATATGTTAATATAAAATAAAAATGTAGGTATGAGAGTATAATCAAGGTATATGAACTGAATGCAATGAAATATTTTCCACAAAAACATAAATTATAAAACATGAATAATGAAATATCACATTTGGTATAACATAATAAATTCTGTATATTAATATTTCACACACATAATCAAAAATAATCATACCTTATGTATGGGTTCATAATAAATACCATCATCATATAATCGATGCTTATGTCTCATAACGTATTGTACTATGATAACATCTCATGTCACATATCATAAAAATAACGAGATATAATATTTATAAATTTCATTAAATGGATATATAATCTAGTTACCACATTCCACATCAGGATAAATAGTTTATATGGTAACACATGTACATATGAACTCTTGTAAATATATCATAAAATAGCTATCCCATAATAATGGAAAATTATACTAAATAGTCATAAATTGATATAGAAATTAATAATAACTAGAATGAATTTTGGTTATTTTATTGTGACATATTTCTAGTGAGACATTACAAGTATTAAATTTTTATAACATAAAAAGATATTAACATGAGTGAAAATTGTTTTAGAGGATGTTAAAACATTTAAAATAAAGAATTTAAATTTTCAAACAAATTATTTATAGAAAGTTAGTTTTAAAAAATATTAATATTATGAAGGGAATAATGAATATTTTAATCTAATTTTTAGTAATAAAATTATAAATGGATTCTTTTTAAAGAATAATGTGACTGATGAATGTAAACAAATAGAAACAAAAAGGAATAGATGTTAAAATAATCAATTGAAATTTTTTAATGCATGAAAAATTTATGTACAATTATATTTTATGTAATTATAAAATTATAAATAAGTGAATATATAAAATAATATAAAAGTATATACATGGATTTGATTGGTTACCAAAAAAATTAGTGATAATGGAAATTCTACATACAAAAATCATTTCAACAGAATCATGAATATGTGATTTGACAATATTTATGAATTTATATAATCCCAAGAAATTTAACCATGATAATAGTATAATATTTTTTTATAAATTATAAAAATTTTCCCAATGTAATATTTTACATTAAAAATTTCATTTCTAAGGAGATATTGGATGATAAGTCCCTTATATTACTACGAACTCCCATGAATATGACTTAAACTCAAATATTGTAAATTTATAAATCATAATAAAATATTTAGAAATGATATTAAAATAAAAATCTATGTGTAATGAATAATTAAATTAATTTATCTCTTATATATTTTTTATTTTTAGTTTATTTCCATCAATAGAATCTATTAATTATGTTTATTTCAGATTAGTTTCATTGGGAGGATATCAATACCCATTAACTGATAAGTTTTTTAATATTACAATATTAGATTTATGATTGGAATAATATATTTTTTAATTATTTATATAAGATGAGGTTAATTGTATGTAATGTACATATACTGTTTTAAATAATGGAATTCACAAGGTGTGTGTTTTGTGTATCCTTTTTGATAATATTGAGTTACATTAAATATAACTTGTATATTTGTGACACAATTATAAAATAAAAATAAAAATTTCAATATGAAATTAATATATTAGTCTATAATACTTTATGAATATAAACCTATTCATGATAGTAATTATGAAGATAGTAATACATCCTTCATGTAAATGACTAAACCCACTATAACATGAACATGTTATACTAATGAACGTGTAATAAATTAGTGTATTCTATAGTAATGTATCTTTTTAGTGAATCATAATTATTATAATATAACATAATTATAGATGTAAAGTAGATTTTAGATGAGTGGAGATGATGTCGGAATTTTCAGTGATATAGAAGAACAAGACATGATGATGAAGTCAAAACCACTTGAAACATGTTTTATTGTAATGAATGATTTTGAAACCTTTCTCAGAGAAGATATATAAAGATAAATAATAAATTTTAATAATGAATTTTTGAGGTGATTTTATTTTAATATTAAAGTGAGATTTTTTTTGGGATGGATAGAAGAGGGATCACATATAGATGTATTTTAATTATATATTTGATATTTTCCCTTTTCAAAATGGTTAAGTATAGTCATTTTATCATGAAAATTGTCCCATAATATGAAAAAATAGAGGATGGGATTACCTATTTTATCAACTTGTAAATTTTCTTATCAATATTGGACTTTACTGTAACTCATACTATATTTTACTATTTTATTAGTGTATCAACATAATTAAATATTCAAAAGGAAAAAATATTTTTCCAAAAAAAATTAATCGATCCAATTTTCTTATTTTGATTCCATGATATGAAAAATAAATTCCATTTTATCAAATTTGTCCTTTAAATATTTAAAATATATATTTAAAGTAATGAAACAAAAAAATTTAGAATTTTTTTTGATGAGAATAAATTTTTATGTAATTATTGATTCAATTTTACTAATTTTCATCCTTATTTACATAATAATTGTTAATATTTTTTATACATGTTAAATATATGACATGGAATAGATTATTTAGTTATATAAAATTATTATATAACCATTTTAACATTTTCAATATACCCATTCCTTATATAAATTCATAATGTTTATATACATATTACAAATTTTCACTATTTTTGATTCTTTCATTGAGTACCCCACCTTGCATGTTATTTTGTGAATGTTTGTATATTTACCCCATATTATATGTTTTTAGGATATGATTTGATTCCTCACTTTCATCAATGATGTACTATCTTTGTTCAAAATAAGATAATGTGATGTCAACTTTTCCTTTTTCGGATTCCTCCTTGGAACTCATCGTCTAATCTATGTCTCCCACATAGATTAAGTCGTGTTTTTAAACTTATTCCTAGTGCCATCTCATTACGATGGTCATTTAATAATATTACATTTTTATGGACATTCAAATGAGAACATGATAGGGTTACAACATTCATTCATGAGAGGAGTGAAGTAGGGATCCCTTGCTTGTCTTAACATTGGGAGCATTAGTCCCTTGTATTGTAACTCATGAGGTTATCTCACAGAGGAATCTGTAGGTTTGAAGCTGGAATCCCCGACCAATCATGATGTTTCTGGTTCAAAATAAATATCTAATAAAGCACTCATCAGAGCCTTCACATTTTTAGCTTATGGTAGCTAACAAAATAGGATCATATATTCCAATCCTTTTAGTTCATCTATCCCAGGTTTAACACGAGATATAGTTATGAGATAGGACCTTAGTTTTACATAATTTGGTGATATAGTAGTACTGATCCAAAATCCATGTGGACACAGATCATGGTGTGGTATCCCTATGTGGGAACACCTAAAAGGTTCACATATGTATGGATTCAAATTCCTACTGTAGGGTGATCTGAGAGGTGTGGCCCTTAATGGGTAGTTTTCTCACCATGATAGTTTATCTGAATTCCCTTGAAGACAATCAGGGAGGTACACCCCTAGGAAGAGGGAGCCAATTCTTACCATTGTTTTGGATTGATGCTCAATGAGGTGTCATATGTACCCTTCTTAAGATGTAGGGATCAAAAACCACATTTTTTATGAATGGTGTGTGAATGATGCATGTGAGATACCAGGTGATGCTATAAGTAGTGATGTAGTGGATGGGACGTACTCATAGGATCTTCCCTGGTGTTAGGCATGATTTCTTTATAATGTGTTTTCCTAAGTAAAATAATGATGCATGTAGATGAATAATTGGGTGTAATGGATGTAATCGATGGTGTCTTCGGTTTAATGGATGGGTTGGTTGGATTATTTGGTTTTCACATTAGTAAGGATTCCAACATTTCTCAGATAGTTGGGAATACATTTCCATAATGTTTGTGAAGGGTAATTGTATATTACACCTAAAGAGGACCATTTGGTTGGATCAAACATATAGAATCTTCCCAAAGAAGGTAACAAGATTGGTATTACACATAAAGGGAGAGCCTGTATTATAAAAGGTTTTACTTCATGTTCACTACTAACTGATAATCTCATATGAGTTATATAGGATTTGAAAAACAAGAGTTAGCTGTAAACTTAATGTTTGTGTCATAGAGGATGCACAAATTAAATATGGTGTGGGGATTATGCATAAAATATCCCATATAAGGATTTAATTCCAATTGAAGAGGATCTAATTCCATATGAGGAAGATCCCATATCCCATTATTCAAACATGGGATATCATATCAGTCATATCTGAGGATTATGCACAGATGATTATAGGAATGTGAGGCATGTGATCTATTGTGGGCGGAGATGTAATCCCATGATGATAGTACATGGGGAATCCCATGTTAATTACATTAGGTAAGACTATAGGTTAACATCATGTGTTGAGGATATTGATGTTAGTATGTTTTATGTAATACAATGCAGAGGTGGGGGCTTACTTCTTAACCATTATGTTTTTATAACTACCACTCATACACATTTGGGAGGGTCATGGATTTAGAAATAATGATGTTTAATGTTGTGGAGTAGTGTTTTTAACCATGAGGTACATGTTAGAATCCCCATACTGAGAAGGAAGGGGTATTAGCGTAAAACTGTTGGCAAGAAAAAGTTAACTGGGTGTATCGGGCCACACATAGAATGTTTTTGGAATAAGAATTTTCATAAAATGTCACATGGGGTCTGGAAGTGCTACTGAAATAATGATGGATGGGTATGAATGTTTGGAGAACTCAATCATCGCGAAGATGTGTCAGTAGAAGGGAGGCAATATGTTGAGGCCCCAAGGATGAATATTGTAAATAAGAGTGCCTTGTAGAGGGGTGATTTTTGAATATTGGTTGATTCATGGAGGTTAGGGGTCTCATGAAGAGGTGTTATTTAAAAAACATGGTGACCATGCCTCGTGATGATGTGTTTGTTCGGTAAAAGAGAGATTCTCTAAGGATTAATTCTTCATAAATCCTCAAGTACCACCAAGTTTCTTTTTATTCTATAAAAGGAGTAGAAATTTAAAAAATATATACCCCACCTTATGGGTAAGTACTGAAGAACATGTTTAAGGGTTATTATTTTATATTAGGTACCATTAATGGTTCATTAATGGATTGGATCAAGATGATCACGTGCTTCATGAATCAGGAGCAATTTCGGTTGAGAGGTCAGGTATCCAGTTTCTGAAGGTTAGAATCAACATGATATTTATAGGAAAAAGTTTTCCAATGGTTTGGGATATAGTTTGTGAGGAATATATGTGCTTCAAAATGGTAATAGATAATTTCATACTAGGAAATTTGATCGTTAATCATTTTCTTGGTTGCGAAGCTCCATCGATCATGTTAATTGTGTCATCAGAGCCTCACATGCTCATGGAAGAGAAATCGTATCTGCAAGAGGGATTCACAAAGAATTACATTATTTGTGTTTTTGGGGGTTTTTGATTCTTGATTTTCTTCTGAATAGATGTGACCTCTTACCCTATTCTCATAGAACATATTGAAACACCATGAAATTTACCATCTTAAAGTGGTAGATAACTAGAAAAGGAAAGATAGAGTCAAAGGGATACTTTGTATTTTTTTTGAAAATATTCTCCTTTCATGATGATCATTGGAGCATCATTCTCACAATGATTGAACAAATTGAACATTTTCACCAAGATCTGTGTGAACGTAAAGCCTCTGTATTCAGACAAATAACATTGTTTTGGGACATCATACAAAAGAAGATTAATGCAAAGGAAACTGATGAAACACTATTTTCATGATTGTCAAAACAACAAGAACTATTAATAGATGATATACCAATACATTATCCCTTTCTTGAAGAAATAATATGAAACTTTATGAGTCTATACATAAGAAGAGAGTCTATTAAATAGTGTTGAGATCATGACCTCTTTGGAAGAACTAGTTGAAATCATGGAGGTAAGAAATAAATCACTTACTAATGATTCACATTTATTCTCTAATTATCAATACCAATTAGTGGAAACTTTTTTTTGGAGAATATATAATATTATACCCACAATGGTGGGGATGAATGAACTTTTATTTTTGGAGGAACACTCTTCATGGTCTTTTCCGGAGACAAAATTGGATGGTTGGCCAACTAAAGTTGAGGAGGTATGGGAAACCACCTATGAATATTCGGAGCTCCTAGTCATCTATAGGGGTATACACAATGGAATAAAGATGTAAGGTACTCATGTGTTCTATCAATCACAACTTATATCCCATAAGTATCATTAATTTATAATGTTATACTCACAATTCCCTGATGAAACACCCTGAAAGGTTCTTATTTATAAACAATTATAAAGATATTACATGCTTTGGTATTAGAAAAGAATAAAATATCTAGGATGACTTCTCAAATAGATACAATGGTTCATTTGGATATGATTTTCCAAGATGATCTGACCATTGTTCTAGGAATATAATTATTTATGGATTCTTGTTATTCCATTAGTGGGATATAACTCATGTATGGAAGAGACAATATTTTTGATGTGGGGGCATGTTAGGAAAAGAAAAACTATCATTTAGATACTGGTTCTAAGGGAATTTCATAGGAGTATATTTCTTCCAACCTACCCATGGCCTTGCATTAATATGAACCTCCACCCTCTGTAGAGCTTGAGGATTCTGACTTGGAGGTGTTCAAATAGAACTGCATCAACCTGTACAATGTGTGGAAATATATCAAATGATTTATCCATTAGTCTCCTAAAGTGATTTTTGGGGTTGGATGGGGTCTCTTCTCTACTGGATACACAACTTATCTACTGGAGGGGAAGACACATGAGTACATCATGCCCTGATCGTTCACCTTTTTTCTAAAATATGTGAGGAGGAAACCATCACCATGATGTTTTATAGTGTCAGGAGAAGGATGAATAAATCTAAAATCATTATGTGGTCATCCCTAGAAATCCAACACATGTAAGAAAAAATTTATGAATATTCCTACATCATTATATTTAATTCAAAAATCATCATTTGGGTAGGGGCCCAACTGGTGCCTGACTACGAAAAGATATGAAATGTGGCATGTTAGGTGGAAAATCTCAAGGATGAGTTGGACTAGTAATTGATTAGGGTCAACCAACATCTCTAATGTCCAATGGGGTGGTAATGGAGCTTAGGAAGTGGCAACATACCAAAGTAGCCACATGCAAATGTTTAGAAGATCTAGAAAAATCAATAATCCCAACATAGCTACATGGGAAATTATGACAGAATATATAAGAGGATCTAGTATATATAGTATTATAGTTTTCTAAATGATTAATTTATTCATGGAAATATTTATTTTCTCTAATTTAATTTTCAAACAACAATTAGATTTATGATTCAACCAATGAAAAGTCCCTATTATCATGTCGGTCATTTATGTTTTTAAAAATAATGGTCAAACACATGATTTATCATATATATGAAAGAATCAATATTAATAGAAAACTCAATGTCTATTATATGACTAGTCCTTATGAGAATTTAGGTTAAGGGAGATTGTTTCTAGAAAACATGGAATTGATAACAACCAACTTATTATTTTCAACATGCACTATTTCATGAACGAGATAATTCTAGGGCGTTGGAAATAATTTGCACAAAAGGTAATGAGATGTGTAAATCATGATACCCATGATTCAGAACAAAAGGAGAATGGAATGGAGATATTAGATAGATTCTTACCATGTTCGAAACACATCATCTGTATCATTAACCTAGAATAAAGAAAAACTAATGGTTTGTTCTCTAATCTAATTAGAGACAAAAATCATGTCCCAAATATCATCCAATGTATATTAGGATGTTAGAACATGATCGTAGGTGATCCGAAAATAGAATGGGCCCAGGCCATTACGTTGTTACATTGGACATGGAAGGATATAAAGATCCAAATTATGGGATCAAGAAGCATGGAAATGGAGTGATGGAATATTTTAATGAATTTCAACACTCCTGTAATTAAGACACCATGATTTTGAGCACATTGGTGTAGGAGTAGTGTTGTAACAAAATATAGAATCAATATTCAATGGAAGAGCTATATCAGATGATGAGAGAGTGCTGAAAATGAGAACAATGTGGTGATGACTGACATTGGGGAAGAGGACCTCTCAAGTGAGTGACCAAGATTTTTTTAGTTTTACATCATGAAACTGAGAATGACAAACATGTAGTTTTATATTATACAGTGTGGACACATCTCACATTTTAATATCCCACAACTGGAAAATTTTCCACAGTTAAAAGTCTTACCACCTTGACCACATCCAATAGTTTAACATTATGTCTCATGTAATTAGGCTCTTAGTTTAAGTTCATATTGTTTGTACATGGGTAATACCTTGGGAAGGGGATTCCTAAAAAGGGAATATGCGGAAGGAAGGAGTGATAAACATTATGTGAATGAGTTCTTATGAAGAAGGATTCCCCCACCATGTTCCCCTATGAGGTTCTTAGTTTAAAGTCATAGATTTCAGACTGTAAGGGATTTTCTACAACTCGATCATATCTATACATACCCTATAATAACACATAATCCCAAATGATCCATGCTTTCTGTGGGATAAAAGGATTGGTATCATGTGTATCATCCCAAGTGGGATCAAATAGGGATGACCCCAAGGGTTTAGCATTTCACATTGATACATTAGAGTTGAATTGAGGAAGCAAATATTTTCATGTTTTGGAAAAGGGGGTGTACGGTGTGTAGGGATTGACAACCTACCATGTTTGAAACATATAGACCATGATCTCATGAGTAAATAATAGAGAGATAAAACATAGGATGAATTGTAAACCAATTTTGAAACACAAGATACCTTATGTACTACCTATGATCCATTTGGATGTTGACCTTGGATGGGTGGTGATACAAATTGGCATGAGGCTATCACTGTAAGGTTTCCTTTCTGGATTTGAAAGATGATGGAAACCGAATATGAGAAATGTTTGAATAGTGGAATGATGAGGTATCCTAAAATGGGATTCAAATATGATTATTGGAGATAGTTTATGGTCTTATTTCATAGACCATGTTAGATAGTCTATAATCATGACTTTGGGACTGTAGGATTTAAGTTTAAATAAATAGATTTCATACCAATGAAGAGTGTCTATGTAAATGTGTGTAGTGTGGCGTAATGAAAACCCGATGTGAATGAAGACCAAGGTCCCAAAACCAAACAAAAAAATTCCATAGGTAACTTTTATATAGTTTAATGTCATAATTATAGGACTATAACTGAGGACAAGAGTCCATAAGATTAATGATCATGTGGATGGTCCCAATGATAGTGTGTTCAGACATATCTATATAGTAAATAAGTGTGGGAATCGAGAAAAACATTTTTCTAAAAAAATAATGGTGAGAGTCTAGCACTGGTGTGTGTAATATCCTCTATTGAGAAAACTGAAGAATCCCATTATTATTATGAGGCATAATGATTTAGTTCATGGTAAGTTCAAAATTTTTAGATGTGCATTATGGGTATCAAACATCTAGTTTAAGGTCACGATTCTTGGAACAAATTAGGGTAAAATATCATATGGGTATGTGAGGTTCAGTTTTGTTAATATCCTAACATTAATGAGATATAGGGAGGACCACAACAACATGAAACACCTCAGAAAATATCCTTTATACTGTTTAACGTAATTATTTGTAGATGTAATTTTGAATCATTAACGTAATATTACATAGACCATCATCTCGTCATTTATGGTCTTTGAGTTTGGACCATGGGGCTGGGAACTTTTATAATGGTTATGCGTAATGAGGCGGCATAACAACCTTTACATGAATGTGGAAGAAGGATCCCAAAACCACATATGAATTTTTAAGGAGGAATGCATATTGTTTAGAGTCAAGAGGCTTGGAATAAGATATGGCCATGGGGCCTAAGGTTTGACAAATTAACATATGGGATCGATAGAAAAATGTCCAAGAATCACCACGTATAATATAAAGAAGGAAATAATTACACACAAATTTCTTGAAGTAAATCTACATATATAGGTCCTATCTATTCCAAGAGAAGTAGATTTTGTTTTTGTTGTTGTTTGGTTGGATGTATTTTTCTGTAAAAATCTAGCCACATTTATGTATCCTAAAAGATGGGAAGAATGATATTTATAGTTCCCGAACATGAAATAGTAGGTTAATGACACTATGGGAGACTTCATCTCTGGTATGAACATGATGGGGCTATACAATTTGACATTTTACATCCATGATTATGGTCATTACGTAGTTTAAGGTTGTGCTCTTAGGATCGATGGAGGAAATCATTCAAAGGGGGATGTGCATGGTGAAACTGCTATGACCTGATGTGAATGAGGACCTAGGAGTTCTCGTTCTACACCACAGAATCCCAAAGGAAACATCAAAACAATTTAAGTTCATGATTCCCTAACATGGTCTCTATATTTATAGTAATATATATCAGACCTGGTCCATTGATTAATTTTGTGTGTATGGAAGGTTTATTATACAGAGTTTAAATTTTCACAACTCAGAATATTGGGGACAAAAATGGTTTACAATCATAATAATTGGACCTACATAAAATAGTTTAATGTCACATTACCATGACAAAAATCTATTAGATTATTGTCAGCACTTTTGGATATTATTGGTACGAGGCTTCTAAATAAGATATATATAGTGTGACGTCCAAAAATAGCCACTTGAATAGGGCTTAAGGAGGACTAGAACTGCACAACACACTCTAGTGAAGAAATATTACAATGTGTAATGTCATTATTCTGGGAATGGGCCTATGGTTTTTAATGTAATACAACACATACTATGGAGCCTTACGTGATATAATTCTTGAGAAATGTGGCCTTGGTTTTTAGATTAATGTGCCTCCATCCATGGTGATCAAAGTGTATAGACCATTGGGATACACCTTGGGAATGATGTTAGGCAATTCCAATTTAGGATCTAACAATGGAATCTTTTTTATAGGTATGATATGTTTCTGGATATCCAACACCGTATCACATTAGAGTAAGGATAAGAGATTATATTTGTTGTATAATACTATGGATATATTTTTATGATCCCTCTCTGTAATATACAACGATTAGATCCTATTTTATTTGAGATATATTCTATCTTAGCTATATGTAATTCTACCATTATTTCCCGCATTTTCAGAATATAGAAATATATTCGAAGTTGTGGAAATGAAATATTGATTGACATGACTATCAATCATTCATACCCTAGGGAGTGGTGAGTCACATGGATAGAATTTATTATTGTCGCACAATATGACAAGAGATCCTTGGGGATCTTCCCCAAAAAATTGTTATTCTGAACCACCATCAACTATTGATTGTTCAAAAGGGTTTTAGAAAGTCTCGATCATTTCATTATTCATCCCATGGTAGTGATAGGTATGGTTGGACTATATGTGGTACTTGATATAAAACCTTTTCATATTATTTGCCTTGAAGTTAGTGCCATTGTCAATGTGAATAGAATGAGGGACTCTAAATAGATAAATGAAATTGGAGATCATGAATTCAAAAGCTGATCAAGACATGACATCCTTAATTAGTATCAATTCTAACGACTTGAAAATGAAATTTTTCATAGGAATAATGAACACGCATTGATGATATTTCATTATTGGATATAGTATGAAATCATCATGTCCTCATAAAAAAATGGTACATGAATAGTTGGTAGTATGGTGGGGCTTTGAAGGTTGATGAAATGTGTTAGCATAAAACTGACATGCAAGAAATATCTTGGTGAACTCAATTCCACCATTCATTGTGGTGGGTTAAAAGTATCCCATCAATGAAATTTTGTCGGAGAGATTCAACCCTAAATGATGAGTACTATAATTCCCATCATAAACTTCCTACCAAACCTAGAAAATCTAGTCTCTATTTATACAATGAATAATAATTCCATAAAACCCATGTCTGTAGAGAGTATTCTTATGGTTATGTCCCCATTGGAGGGTGAATTGTGTTGTGTACGGATATATTTATTTACGTTTGACTCTATCAGTTTAGGGAATTCCATACTTGAGATAGTCAATGAATGTGGCTATCCAGTCAGAAATTTCCTTTTTTATAGGGGGATCTATATGACCCAATGTAAGAAGCATCTATGGTATGGTGGTTTTCATGCGGGCTATCTATATTATTTTAAATTATTAAAGTGATAACCCTTTTATGTGACAGAAGGATGAAAATATCATACAAGTCAGTCTCTGCAAGATAAGCATCTTGGATTTCATAGGTGTTAGCTAAAACATTCCACGTCCTCGGAATATGTTTCACCTCTAGCTGAGAATGACATTTTTCCATTAACTAGTGAATGTTATATATCAAGGGAATGAGCAAGGGGTGAATCTGAATATCTATGGCCATATCTAGACCAGTAATGAGATCCATATACTCTTTTTAACTATTGGTTTATCTTTGTGACAACATGAATGAGTATGACAACATGGGTTTTGTCCGATTAAGGAAGACGATCCCCATACCTACTTTGTTGAGCATTGGATCTTCGATTATTCTACTACTTTGACACCTGAAAGGGGAAATTTAAATGAATATACTATCATGGAATGGTTTATCTTATAAAAAGATATAATTTTATGAAAACTCAACAAGAAAGGGAGCATACTAGGTGGATAGATCAATGGTATAATGTAATCCATTTGTTGACCTCTGAATGATTTTCACAGAACAAACCTAATGTCAAACTCCAGAAGGATCATTTCCCAGTGTACTATATTTCTTATTAACATATGAATATTCTGGATATAATTTAGCATATCCCCATTGCAGACCATCATTATATCATAATGTGTCAAATTCTACATTTTTAAAATGAGTGTGAGGCATCTATCCTCAATTAGAGTGTATTTGAACTATATGTCAAGCAGTATATGACTGAGATAGTATACAATTTTCAATTTTTCTTAATTGTTCATCATAGAAGAAGGGTTTCTTGGGATAAATCTTGGGCAGTAACATAAATAATTGAAGGATACCTTGAGATGGGATGCGTTAGAACAAGAGTTTGTAACATGTATTTCATTTTTCCTCGATCATTAATTCAAATCCCTTCATCCCACTAGTAGATGTCACTTTCTTTATGAATATTGAAAAGGGTTTAAAAATTCCATTCGTATTCATATTGAACTGGAATATGGAAGCTATGTTTCATATATGGTCTCAATGTTCCTGGAGGTTCCTCAGTGGAGGCATCTGACTAAAGGCCTCGATTTTCTTTGGGTTGATCTTGATACTTCTGTATCTAACAAAGAAGGTGAAAAACATTCCCACGGTGACTCTGAAAGAATATTTATAGGGGTTTATATTCAAATGAGTTGTATAGATGAAGTCTAAAAGCTTCTCAATATAATTTGGATGGTCCTAATGCTAGAATTATTCAGCCATGAAATTTTCCACATAGTAATCCTTCAGAGCCCCAGGTATCAGTATGATGTTTTGGTGCACAACATGCTAATAATTTGAAAATACAATCGTTAAATTGAAAGGAATTATCAGATAAAAGAAAATAAATTGTGAAGCTTTAAATTAGTACATCACTATTTTCTGGGGTCCATCTAGATTTTATTTTATTTTCATTATCCATCCATGACAAAAATATCCTGATATATGGTTGTGACATCAATAAATAATTATATAAATATTAGGGAAAATAATTATTTAGAAAATGACATTTGTGATTTTGAATTTCAATATAGACTTAGATATTCCCATTCATCATTTGTTCTATAATGATATATGTGATCCACTTAGGGTACTGAGCATCCATGATGATGATGGACCTAAAAATATTGTCACATTCAACTGTGAACATGGCTTTATGAGAAGGGTTCGTTTATTTAGTATGCTTCTTGAACACATGATGACTGATAGGAATACTAAGAGAGTGTATGGCGACATGAGAGTCCATCCCTATCATCTATTCATAGATCTATGAAAACCTATCATGATGCTTCTTCCAGAAGTCCACATATTACTGTTGTTTCTCCACAGGCATGGCTGCACTGATCAACATTGAACATAGATATTCCTCAATATCATGGATCATAGGAACAAAATCATTGATGGCGGTTGAGAAAACCTCTGAAAAAATAGTAGAAGGATCTTCCAGAACATCTTCATCACCTATGGCATGAGGAGTAATGGTAAGAGATGGTTCTTACAGAATAAAATATTTCAGGGGAACACAGGTTCCCACTAGGATAGTGGTGTAATCTTCCCTAGGAGACTCCTTCACTATTGAAATTATAGTGATATATTCCATTGAACTTATTCCTAAAGATCACTTAATAAAAGGTCTATGATTGATGTAAAAACATTGAGGGAAGTTTTTTTGTGATGTTTCATGCCAACTCAATGAAATAATTGTATATGATCCATAATTGTATCCATTGGGTGAACATCATGATACCTGACAAGGGGTAGGGTATTCTAGCGGCACCTAAGTATAGCTTTTGTAGGAGTAAGGGGTATTCTACTTAAATTTTTGGTACTTAGGGATGTGGTACCACTTTCTCCCTGAAATGATTAAGAAATTCCCCATGTCTAGCAGCGTAGCCTCCATGTGATGAATAAGGAGGATGATTGTGTAATCCAAATCTATCCTATTATGGCTATGATTTTAGTGTCCAAAACTCTTTTGTATGAATTTTTTTGTACTTATTCTTGTAATATTCATTATTCATATATTGGGCCTTGCATGAGTGAAATGGGGATAAATCTCCTTGGATCAAACCTACTCGAGCATTGAGGGACTACATGAGGTGTTTGTGTACAAGGATGGGACTGCAGCATGAAAATGGAGCTAGGGAAGACCCATAAAGACATTTTAAGTAGTATCTTATGAGAAAACCATGAATTCAATTTTTATTACCTAATTACCAGACCGATACTTAGAATGGATCCTTCCACATGGACTCTATTAATCCCTATCATAACACTACTCATTTAGATCATAGGGAAATGGACCTAATTCAGTTAGTCCTAGCATAAGGAGTGTCTGAGTGGGGATGATATTGATTACGGATCAAGGGTCGACTAGATGGTGACAGACTTCTATGCCATTGAATTGGATAGTTATGTACAATAGGAATATTTGAACATGTATGAGGGCATCCTTATATTCTCTAGATAATGAGTATATGGATTGGAATTATGCTCAGTTTACTTGTTTAGAATTATAGGTATCTATGGATGATGCCATTGTTTCAAACTAGTGGGTTATTTTCCTAGTTTTTGCGAGGTGCTCAAAAATTAATTTTAATAAGAGGACGAGATATATGGTCAATAACCATTGAGGAATGCTGAAGAGGTTCTTCATCACATCATACATCCATTAGAGACAAAAATTTATTCCAACAATGGGTTTCACTTCTGAAGGAGGCATGATGGGTACTGCTGGATGAACCAATAGATTTCAACTAGTGTTAGAACATTCATGATGCTGACCAAGAAACTCACCCAAACCTATTATTGGATGATTTTAAGATGGTTGAGTCCTGTATTTTTCTCTACATGGATAGACATGGTGTAGATATGGATGTTTTTCTAGGTTTATTAATATGGTCAGTAGTGATGTTGACTTCAATAGAACATACTTAGAGGATTTTTCCTACTAATATCTTGATATAACATATTTTCTGGTCTTGGTAACATGCACTGCATAACTTGAAGCACTATACGGGGAATTCTATTGGGATTCCTTACCTTTACTTCTTCTTCCATATAATTTGATGGGTTAATTCATCATTCCTTCTTGGTATTCCCCATCATTGAGAACCATGAGTGGTCTCTCCTATTTCATGGTATTCATTGAGGCATACAATTTCCCATTATCAGAATATAATTCCAATCATGGGTGGACCATGGGTGTAATTCCCATTTCTAGAGGCATTAAATCATTGAAGGCATGGGAGTGTTTTGACACTTGTGTAGGAAAATGATTTCCATTACTCCATGGTAGAATACACTTCTGATATATAGATTTCTATGATGTGGATGAGGGGTGTCATATGTAGAATACAAAATGACTTTTGGAGGTCCAATCCTATCTAATTGGGTACAAATGATTCTATTGGTGTGAGATACTTCCCTCTGAGCAATCAGTTTTTCATCTTTTCGAGTCCCCTGATTGGAAACCTGATAAAAATATCTTGAACCCTCACTACCACAATCAATCATAGAAGATATGTGTGATACATGAAACAAAATGTGAAACAACATGACCACAACAATATCCACATGGTCTGGGAACCTTTACATGAACAAAAATAATTGTTTGATGTCATTTCTATGGATTCTGTTTTAAGGGAAGTGGTCAGGGAGATAGGCGAGTAAAACATTGTGGGGTTTCATAAATATGGAAGATTCATAATCCCATATTCCAGGAATTCTAGATTTAACTAGAGAATTGATCATTATTTGAATTAGTAGGTATGATTTCCTTGATCCGAGAAATGATATATGAGAGATTCACCCTCATGAGGGTCTACAAACACATTATATCATTTAGTAGGTGTCTCTTGATTAGGATTGACCTACCAATTCAAATTTGGGTGAGGATGGTATTGATGGGGATACTAGAATTAGCTTGTCTATGCTTTGTGAGGATCAGCTAGAAACATCTCATGAGGCTCTTGGGAATTCATGTTCACAATGGAAATGGTTTCATCCTTGGAGAATATTCTTGTAGGAGCTTGAAGAAGAAATAAAGATGCCTTCTTAGCCTAGTATAAAGAGTCCTCTATGCGTCGAGCATTATCAAAGAAATCTTGAAACCCACTAAGGATGTTCTGAGTGATGAGGATAACTACTAGTTCATTCCATATGTTCTCAATGAGCATCATAAAATTATTCTCTAGAGTAAATGTAATTCCGAGTGACAATGTGAGGGACTTCACCTCGAATTTTTTTCAATGAACTTTTCAAGATGTTTCATTCATTGAAGAGGTCAACAATACCTATCTTGCATTTGGTGTAGTGAATTTGGAAGGGAAACTGCCTAATATGGTCTCCCCATCCAATGAGAGACCTAATGGTTAACTTGGTGTACAATTAAAGCACAAGACCTTCCAATATTTCATCAAAAAATTTATGTTTAGAAAACTCCTTATTTTCTAGGTCCCCAACACGGGCCCACATTTTTAGATGAAGTGGGATAGATGTTGCAGTGGGCCACAAATCCTATTGATGGTAGAAAATGTATGATTCATAAAATCTTGGAGTTTTCTCACATCATCCTACAAAGATGCATACAACGTTCTGTTAGGAGGGGCGACCATTGGTTGCAACTCTAGGGATTCGATTTGAGTTCTGAGAGTAGCTAGTAGATCTTCCTAGCAGGGATTCCAATATTTTTGAGGATTTTTGACAACCATTGAAATGATTTTCTCATCAAAAAGAAATTCATGACCAATATATCTCTACGTGGCATGTGGAGTAGCTTTTGGAGTGGCCAATGGAGCGGTCGATCTAGATCCCATGTGAGATTATAATGCAATTATATTAAATTCAGAAATGTATACCATTTTTTTAACATAAACTTATTTATCTACAATGTCAAGATATACCAGATCGCTAGTCTCAGTTGGGGGAAACTCACCAAGAAGGACATGTGGTGGGTCCTACAACCCTAGTTAAGGATAAACATGATCCTACAGAGGAGTTATATACTTGTAGTTCCACTTGGAAATGAGATAATTGATGATCATTTACTGATGTGTGATTTTTTATCATAAGGTGGTTATAGCTGGATTTACCTCTACCTTCATTATTGTATCAGATTAAATGAAGGGCATAGAAGTCCCTACCTAATCCCAACACATGTTGTTACTTAGACTGATAGGCAATGGTGCAGGGGGGGTATCTAAGGGTGAGTGGATTCCTATACATGAAAGTGAAAACAACTGTATGAGGGTACACACAATACTAATCTACCTTAGTGGGTGGGTTATCTCTATTTGACCGTATTCCATTGTCCCCTTTCATATGAAATGTGAGGTAATCCACATTCACCTACATAATACCCCGGGGTGTGTCCTCAATATCACTTGGAAAATCAGGCTTCCATGTGAGATAACTAAAGCAGAGAGCAGTTTACTATCCCCTTCCATAGATCAACATGTGTAGAGAATCATCTTAAATGATTCTAAAAAGCACTATAATGCTCTAAAACCATATTTCTTTGCAGTGTATAGGGGTACATAGGAGAAAAAGGATACTGGGGAAAAGTGAGTGCTTCCATGACAACCATGCATCAATTTTGATCAATGATTTCAATATGATGTTGACTCATTGGATAGACCAAGTGATTTTTATATTGGTGAAAACATGTCACCCAAATGTTCTGGCGATATTACCTGACATGGTCCTAGTAGGGGGAATATGAGATATGGATGTTGGGAACCAAATTCAACCAGAACACCACAGATAGATGGTTGGTGACCTAATTATCCCACATGCATCCTTGTTTGTAAGTGGGGCCTAGATCTTGTTTGGATCGTGCTTCGATCGAGCTTGGACTACGAACTAGCAATGGCCTGGATGTGGATTAGTGTAGTGGTGAACTAGTCTGTGGAGGAACCACTACATGTGCAAACTAATCACCGTACTCTTGGTCATCCCTCAGGGGAGTTGTAGAACACATCATTACATCTCTATTAGTAATGGGTGATTACCACTACCTCATGTGTTAGTGTAGTGGATCTCATCTGCAGGTCTACTAGATTATCATCATCTATCATACTTCAGAATATATATATATGATATCATGTATAGTGGTAGAATGAAAATGATGATGAATGTGATGAATGCACCATGTATCCATTGAATGGATCTAAATAATCCTCGACCTTTATATAACTATAAATGGATTCATTAATTTTATGGATGTAACCTTCCAGGATAGTCAACATCACCTACAAGACTCTTATTCCAGACTCTGACGTATATTATTGGAATGGGAGATTCATAATTTTATCACATTATATTTGAGATTTTGAGTGGTGATAATGATTGAAATTGAATTTTAACTTCTTAGATATCTTTTCTCGGTGGCTACAATATTCCTTTCTACCCAGATATGGTTCTATATGAGAGGGACTTTCTTTAAAATATGTATGACCTCTGTGATGGTGGGTGATGGAATGGAGATGACCTTTACATTGATTATTTAGGAAACATGGAGTAAATTTTCATATTTTTCTATAATCACGGGTATGAAATTCTCTTTGATAGAATAAGGATAGGTAAGGATCTCCACTATGATAGGTTGATGAGCGAGGATGACCATCACATTGATCAAAGTGGACACCGGGAAGACCTCCAAGTCGAATGCCAAAAGTTTAAAGAGGACCCCCAATATGGCTATTGGAAACATGGGGAGGATTTCTATACTGATATTTGAAGATTGGGATGGAACTCTACTCTAGTGTTCTACTGGATGATGATAAATTCTCAACTAATTTCTAATATAGAGGCGAGGTCCTCCGCCTTGATTGGTTTTGGAGAAGGGAGGACCTCCACTTTAATTGGGATCGTGAGAAGATAAATTTCATACTCTGGGTTGGGGACACGTGGGGGACCTCCATGTTAGAAACCATGATAATAGTGTAGAACTCTTCACTGGATGCTGATGAAGTAGTTAGGGAATCCTATTTGAACGATGTTGATAACATGGGGAGGACCACTATATCAATTGTGAGAGTGGATATAGACTCTTATTTGGTTTGAAATAGTATTGTGTGGAACTCTGTACTGGAGCTGATCAATGCAGATTAGTCCATAATGGTTTTTGATGATTATAGAGGATGACCGAGTCATCCCAACCTGCTTGTGGGGTTCTTGAGTCCTCAATGCGAACTAGGAATTTATGTGTCCCTTCCCAATCATGGATAGGATATGGAGGAATATGCCCATATTGGAAATATCCACTAGATATCTCAAAGAACATTCCCCTCATCAAGATTCTTATTAATTTTGATATCGACATGACATTGGGTCATTCAGATTGTGGCCAAAAGAGTAGTGGTAAAGTACACATGTTCCTCAGTTAAGAGGACTAGTCAATGATTTCTTAGACAATGCCTTCTGGGTGACCTCCTGGGTAGCTCTTGAGTGATAGTCACTTCCAAGGTCACTATGGAATACCCTACATCCTTTTAATAGGAGAGTGAGTAATAGTACCACTCCATGGAGTTCACCAGGAAACATTTTTCATTGGTGTGGAGAGAAATATTTCCTTGTGTGGCCCCTAGGTCTGCTGGTTTCCATAAGTTGAAGAATCCTCTATGTCATAGAGAGCCATATGAAAAAATGGGAATAAATCCCTCCATCTTGTACCACTGTATGAGGACATATATTAGCATCATATTAATGATCATAAAGTGGTAGATAAGGAATGGGTACCTTGTAGCTGAAGTTGTAGTAGATTTCATAATGGAGGTAGGGTTAATGGTACTGCTGAATAAATATTTCTCCTACCCCTATGTTGGTGAGCATTTCACTCCTGGTTTCTTGAATATTGAGTCCTATAAAAAATAATATTTTCTAGTTAGTATAGATAACTTGAAATAAAATCCCAATTCCCCAATGTCATTCTATTTTCCATAGTTTAAGAGACAATCCTGTGTTGATGATGTAAAAAATTGGATTTTCCCAATGATTAACTAAACCATTTTCTAGTATGTTCAACATAGGACCACTATTTTCATAGTGTGTACTAGTACCAGATATCAGGATATGATGAAATAGTAATCTACTGATGTCTCAAACACTACTAGTATTAATTATTAGGAGATGAGTTTCACATCAGGTTCACCATTTATACTTCTGATTCTTTTTTGGATGTACCCCTCCAAGCATGTTATTATGCACTAGATTTCATTGTTACCCCACATTCATCCATTCCAATAGTGGGTGGAGTTCATTAAATTCACCAATTAATTATTCTCATCGATCAAAATGATATAATGTGATTTTGTCTCCTTATGGCGTGGATTCCTCATGGGAATAGATTTCCTTGTTTAGTACTACCTCTTAGATTAACTAGTGTTTGGGAAACTCATTCCTAGTGTCATCTATTTATGGGCAATAGTTAATTACACTAATTCTGTGAGGACATTCTAAGTGGTCTGGATAGGGATGAAACCTTCTGACAAGAGAGTATTCATGTTGTCCATCAATGTAATGTTTGGAATTTTGGAATAAATGTCACATGTATTATTTCTTAGGCGGGATTCTTAGATACGCATATTTTGGTGTGTAACCTAAGGCATCCAATGTTACTCATAAAGAATATGGTCCCAAAGGCATGTCTTCCAAGACATTTACCTATGTTATACCATGTTTTCATTATATAGTTACCGTTTTAGGCACATATATTCCAAGATATTAACCTCAAGAATCCCATGATTTACATTGGGTAGTGTTATGAGACATTTCACATGTTTAATGTCTTTTGGAAATAGAATGAGGCTGATCAAAATGTCCCATAAATGTGGATCATGGAGGTTTATCCCTAGGAGGAATCACCTAAAATGTTTACCTATGTATGCTTCCAAATACCCAATGGAGGCATATCAGAGATGTGGGACCCATAAAGGTAATATGTCACACCACGATTGTTTATCAGAAGTACCTTGATAGAGGTTCAGGGAGGTAAACCACTAAGATAAATACATATGTTCATCATTACAACATGAAAAGAAATATGTCACTAAATTATTCTATTAGAAACATCCAAGCCTCCTAAATTATTCTAGAAATTCACTCATAACTAACTTCTTCATATCCTGGGAAAATGAAACAAAATAAAGGGGTGAGCTCAAACTCTAAGTAAGGGTAAAAAAACTGAAGAAGATAACATAAACATTAGGCATGGTGAATAATTAAAATCATATTCCTTTACAAATAATAAAAATGAACACTTTATGGAAGGAATGCAAGCTGAGTAAATAATTCCATAATAACATATAGTCATGGGTATTCTACTATATGAAAACCACCTGAACCATCATTATTATTTTCATAATGTGTGAATGTATTATGTTGGACATTCTAAAACACTTTGTCAAGGCCTTAGCCAAGACGTCTAAAAATGATTAAGGCCTCAGCCAAAACTATATATAATAATTGGAAATACCTTGCCCAATTTCATACCTAATTGTCTAATGAGACATTCCGATGCACCAATGAGCTATAGAGGGCTCCACCAATCACATACTAAGTCTAATATATTCCTCATCTGAAAAGGGTGAAACATAACATAAACATTCGTATTAAAACATGCATATGAAATATCAATACATTATCCATAGACCATGAATGGTATAAAAATAACACATCCATAGTCAAACATATCACAAAACATTCAATACAATATGGAAGATTTTTATTATAATAAATAAACTTCAAATATGTTTAAAATAAATCAAAGGATGTTGACATAGTTGAAACGAAAAATATTCGAAAGAAATACCTCGTTCTATTTTGAAACCATTTAAGAGTCACATAATTATAAAAGAAAACATTAATTTTGAAAATATTATTTAAATCTTGGTAGGGAAGCTTCAATGATGTTATAATGGCAGAAAATAGTTGCACCCACCATATAAGTTAAAAAAAATCTTACCATAATTTTGTCGAAAAGGTAATAAAGTACCATGTTTTGAAAACCACAGAATGATTCCATTCAAAAAATATAAGGTCTAATAAGGGTATATATTTTTTTAAACCGCAGTCTAGTAAATAGTAAAAATGTTTTGAATTACCTTTTTAAGAAAACATGGATGTGGATGATAAATAGGTCCCAGTAGATACTTACGTAAAAACAACCTCAGATAATAAAGAGATTGTGAAATTAACCCTCACATTTTAATTTTCCTTAGTCGATGGTATGTTAACCTCTTGTATAATAGTTAAGACAATGTTATTAAATTTTAACACAATAATATAAATAAATATGATATCATATATGATCCTCTAATATTGCTTTATTAAAACTATTTCAGTAGTATCATCGTTTTGAGTGTTGAAAGGCTCATTTTACTTTATATGCTTGGTTATGTAATCCATGTTTGTTTTGAATATGATGTTTTTTATTCATATACATAATGATATTAAGTTAATAAATAATATTTTTAATTATAAAATTAATATTATTCTTGAATTATTATAACGGGGAATGAATCTCATCGCGTTTGTGGAGATTGTAATCTGTACGTACACACAAGCGAAAATATCATTATATTGATGGTAAAATTATATGTAATTGGATGGTATATCCTATATACATAATATTTAACATGATATATTTATTATTTAGATCATTTATACTCATTATTATATATATCCAAATAATTAAGCGTTTGAATAATAAACTACACCACAACATAGAGACGGTAAGTCATACATACACACGTTTGGTGACTTTGTCATTCATACGATGGATAGAATAATGAATATGGTCGTACCATTTTTATAATAACATAACAGTATATATAATATACTGGATTTGTTATTTTATAATGGGGACAACAATTAAAGAGGATGTGGAAGAAGAAAAGAACTTGAAATAGAAGATGAAATATTTACCTCTTCTTCAGGTTTTTCATTTTCATTTGATCATAAGGGCTCTTTAGGTTGGCTTAATGACAAAAATAATTCCTCTAAGATGACGGGATTAAATTTGGGAGGATATTTGGGAAAGGTTTTTCCGAGAAATATGGCTTTGGAGGTGTGATATTAAGATAAGGGGATGTACCATTTTATAAGAGAGGTGAGGGTCACTTTCGAAAAAGGTTGAAATATTATTTTGTAATAAAATCATTTTCGATTTCTAATGGCTCCAAAATGATTTTTTAGAGGATAATGTGGTGAAGGGTCAATAAACTTTCAAATAATAGGTTTTCAACAGGTTTAGGTAACCATATTAACCTATCTTTTAGATTTAACACTTAGTTAAATAGTTTGACATTTACCATATCTCTTTATATTTTCATATTATATAGTTAATAAACATACTGTAAAAATCCAAGAGAACCCCATGAGGTTAATTATTAAAATATATAACCGTATTTATTTTCTTTGGGAGATTCTTATATTTTTATGAATAATATATCAATAACTAATATAGTATTTGTTTTAAAAACTCAATTATGTCAATTTTGACACTATTTAGTTTTTTATTTTATTGAATTCCATAAAAACTTTATCACATAAAATAAATTTTTGTAACCAACCCTAAAAAGTCATATTAACCTAGAAAATTAGTGTAATTTTTCATAAGTATAAATTTACATTTATTTGGATATTTATAATATCAATTTATTTAATATTTTATTAATAAGGTAATTACTGCATCATCGTTGTGTCATATATAAATTAAATTATTTAATGTCTAAAAATTATAAATAAAATACCATTCTGTAGTAAATATTATTATATTTATAAATAGTGTTTTAGTTGAATTTATATTGTGTGTAAATCTATATTAAAAATGGTTTAGTTATTAATATTTGAATCTAACTATTTTTATTTTTATTTAAATAAAATAATAATAAATGTCTTGATCTAATCCAAGTGGAACAAAGAGGGTCATATTTTATACCTAAGGTTGTATCAAATTACACTTATCCAATATAATTAATACATGTGTTAGGGTAATTATGATATAATTTTTACCCTTAATTAAGCTATTTACTTTAAACCTTGGTAAATAAAAGTCAAAAGTTACGATTCACGAAAAATTATTTTCATCTTATTGAACGACATTTTACTTATTGATATTATTTGTGACACTATGATTTTTAAAATTCAACTCACAGAAGTTAAGAATTATGTTTTATTCAAATTTGAAAATACTCCAAGAGGTTGTTAATTACGGTAAAAATTTTATTAAAATTTATATATATATATATATATATATAATTATTATAAAATGACTCCAATTAATTGCATTAAACTTATAGAGGTATTAAGTTTATATTTTTACATAAAATAAATTTAAATAAAATAAATAATTATTTAAATAAAAATTAAATTTTAACAAATAATGCATTTTTTCACTAGTCATCAAAAATTGAATGTTTTCAGAAAAATACCAAGAATTCACCCTAAGCTAATTTTGATATTCCAAGTTCAAAAATGAAGTGGATTCTGAAAAATGAAATTAATAAAATCTCAATATGTGGGTATTAAAATTCATAACAGCTTGTTAGATTTGTCATGGTGTGTTAGAATCTCGATGTTGCGTATAATGCAAGTTATTGCATTTTTCAAAGGGAAACGTACAGTGGATGCTTGGGGTATTACACCTTTACACACATTTAAAATGTGATAATGTTGTTCTTATAAAAATAATATTTCTCCTCCTTGACCTAATGTGACTCCTTTTACATCACAATAATTAAATATATAAGTATATATGATTAATAATATGATATTAATAATATATATCATTCTGGGAGTATTTATTTTACTTACATTCTTCTTATAATGATAATTGAAAAATTGGAATATTACTTATGTGTATGTACAACCTACAATATCCATGATGGTAACATTGGTTCATTTCTCAAAACCATATTTCATGGTTGGTTTTAAAAAAAATATTACATTAGAAATGTGTTAATTAGTTATCTATTATTATTATTATCTAGATGTTTATATAATTACCCCTCTGACAAAAATTAACCTACCAAATTAATATTTGATATATAAACCAAATATGGTCAAAACACATGATGTGAACTTAATTATTTAATTTTTTTTAAACATTGTAATTAGTGAATGAAAAGTATTGATAAATATTAAAATGTTTCTTATAAAAATAAATAAGTAACATAATTTGTTTATTTAGGAAAATAAAGACAGATGTGAAATGTTGAACGCATGGCAGGTGATTTCATATGAATTATTGTTAGTTGAGAAAATTCCTTATCATATGAACATTTAGTATTTTATACGTTTTATATACAAAACCTTTAAAATTATAATTACTTCCCATTTCAAGTATTATGTCAGTTACTGGTTTGTTAAATGTTAATGTATCATGATTGTTATGACTTAAACATTAAATGTGGAATGGGACACTTTGAATGATTATATATTTTATTTTATGCTTTTATCTCAATGTAAGTATTATTCATATTATTTTATACGTTTATAAATGGAATATAAAGGAAATTTTATTTCTATTTTAAATTTCATTCAACTGTTTCCCAAAATAAATTTTTTCACATGTTTGATATTGAAGATTTTTTTAAATTAAACAAAGAATCTTCTATCCTTATCGTACACGATGCCAATGAATTTTTTACTACAATGTCAGTAGTTTTATGTTTTGGTTTCCCAATATTTCATGTTTTCTTAAATATAAAACCTTTATTCCATGTATAGGTATTCCATTAATGTAATTGTTTTTCAAAATAAAGGTGTATTTTGTATTGAAATCAATATTTTTCAATGAAAATGGTATGATATAACCTGAAATTGATTTTCATACGAGTTTAAATATTTTTTCAAATGAAAAAAATGTTTTAATTCAAGTTGTGGTTATCACAACATTTAAATAATGGGTGCATTCAGATAGACATAGGTGACCTCGTTATAGATTATATAACCAGTGCACCCAAATAGAAGTTAAATTAATTGGGTAACAATTATATTCCCTAGATAGTTGTTTTAGATGTTTTTCATATGGTTATTCATATTAGTAATAGTTCTGTAAGGGTTAAATATGATGATTCTCCAAGGTACCAATATGAATTCTAAATGTTTTCTAATGAGTTTTTATGTAATTTGTTTTATAATTGGAAATATTAATGATATTTATTAATGAATAATATTTCCATTTCAGCAAAAATTTTATGTTTTTAAGGAAATAATTTTCATGAGTTTTAATATTTATTAGTTGAATAATGGTTTCCATCTTCTTATATCCCAAAATTAATTTTTTATGATCATCTCATGTTTTTAATGTTATTTTGTTAGACACAATGTTGTGTAATGGATTATAATAATTCATCATTAAAGATAAGGAGAGTTTACATAAAAGAGATTATGATTTATTTTATAAATTGATTCCGATTATAGAGAAAAGGATACTATTCGAAAGTGCACACTTTATTTTTTTATGGTTTTTTATGTATGAGATATGAACTATTTTTTTAAAAACACTAAACCTAAATTGATCCTTAATGTGAGACAATGTAAAATTATCGACTTTAGTCACTATTATATAATGTTTAATATAGAAGAATTATAATCATTTAATATTCATAACCATCAATATAAATTAATTAATCATTTAATTATCATTCCAAAATTGTGTGGTATAAAACAAATCAATTTCTATTTCTATGAGGATATAAACATTCCATAAGGTAATAATTAAGAATTATCCTTAATGAAGAGAATAAAAATTTTGAAAAATCATTAGGAAAAGTAATTTCAGTCCAAATATGATCCCTGAACTCTCCCTTATCACAACAACTTTTATGTATTATACACAATATCTATAATTGACATGAAAAAGACACTAAAAAATGAATATAAATATTTTAAAGCAATGAAATTGTTGGAACTAAGCTCATTATCTAAAAGAAATAGAGTTCAGTTAGTTTTTTTGTCAATCCTAATTGGATGTTCAGAATATTTACCAAGAAATGGTTCATATAGTTCAAGTGGGAAACAACATTGAAGGTGATGTCATTTCCCAATGTTTTCCAAATGTTTGGTCTTGAGAATTGAAAAATCGATAAATGTTTGTTTGGAAAAAAATGTTGCACACAATATTGTAGATGATTTTTATACTTGTGTGCAAGGAATGTTTCTGTATCAGAATTTCAAAAAATGGAAAAGTCATAGGCTGTGGAATAATTCTGGAGTTATGTGCGTAAAAAGGATCTTATGTGAAAATCATTGTGCACAGAATGAGAGGTTTTATGCGACACGATGGGTTTTGCGTGTGGGGGTCAGCAATGACTATAAATAAGTGGTGGACCCCCTCATTTGGAATGACTGATGGCCTAGATAAAATTTGAGTTATGATGTGAGTAAAATTTTTGTGAAAAGGGACTTACAAGGAAAAGATAAAGTCACGCAGAAAAGATAAAGTTCTGTGTAAAAGCTAACATTGCATGGAATAGTTAATGTTGAGCACCAAATTTAAAGTTTCATAGAAATTTTAATGTTTCATGTAATGGTTGTAGTGTGCGGATTAGATTTCACACACAAAAAAATATTGTTCAAAAAATTATGATCTTGCGTTAACATGGTATGTGTTGCGCAAAAATATCAGTGTAGGATGTTTACAGGATCTGAATATCCAGTTCAGTGGTTCAATTATTTCATGTTTATAAATCACATACATTGATGGAATCAGTTTCTCATTCTAAATAGGATACAAAGGCTTCCATGCCTGTCTCTTGAATATACCTTCACATCCATGAATTTATTGTAACTTCACATAAGGTAGTGAGACAGAGGCAGCCAATCGAAGTGATTCTAGGGAAGTAGTGAGTTATACCTAAATTTTTTAAAGGATGTTTTCCATGGATATTATGATTATACCTGAACCTTTTAATCTACATCTAGTAAAGATTAGTGGTTTTAGGTACGATTAGAAACCTATTGGCATATACTACATGGATGTAGCACTTATTGGTGAACCAAGTAAAATTATTGTGTGGACACTATACGTGTGATTGTTTTCATTCTATTCCCATAATTCTTCAGATTTAATGAGTTCCTACCAACATGGGAATAATATCCTTGTCAAAAAAAATTAACACCCTAATTCAGACCTCGTTTCTCTGGGTGTCACGGGTCCTATAATCAATTTTTCCAAAATATGGGGTTCTCATAAAATTTATTATATGTATATGACAAACAAAAACAAATTGCGTCGATTTTAATTTATTTTATAACAATACATCACAAACAATTTATTTTGAATCAATCAATGTGATAAAGGTATTAGTAAAAATGCATCAATGATTCCATACTTCTAAAATTTAATCCTTAAAGATTTATTTAACATTACTAGATTAAGTTTATATGTTGGGTATTAATAGATTTCAAAAAATAAAAACTTATGAGATAATAGTTCTACACATTTATTAGTATATTATAAATATTATAAAAATAGTTTTTAATATCGTAAGAGATTTTATGAAAGAAGGATATATTAAATTCATAATATTACTAATTTTTCAAATATTATGTTACATATTTTGTTTTAAACTTATTTGATATGCATTAATGAAATTGTATATAAAAAATAATAATATCATACTAGTTAAAACATTATATAAAACTATAGAAAGAATGATATGTTGGGATTCAACTTTCATCATCATCCCTTTCAAATAATAAATTCTCAATTAGTATCCTCTGGGGTTATTTAAAAATATTCAAAAAATAGTAACAAATGCATAGTAAAACCACATATTCAAAGAATATGATAGAATTTATGAATACCCTACCACATGTTATGTTGGAGAGGCTAAATGTAGATGATTAGTAATGATGTATAAGTGTTCACAATATGATCTTTTAGCGGTTCTCTAGTATTGATGATTATAAATATCATCTAAAAACGATGAGGGTTGAAATGGTCAATGTGTAGTAACAATATATATGGTTTTATTTATTATGTTTTTATGTCAAATATGATAAAAATAAATTTTAGGATGGGGGGGCCAAAATATTAAAAAAGAAATTCCTAAATATAGATGTTCATCTCTCATAAACCTAATTTATACCCTCCATGTTTAATAATTTTAGGGGAAGACTCGACGCTTCCTAAAATTAAAATTTCAGCTGAATGAACAACATTGTGGGTATCAAGATGCATATTATCTCTTAAAGAAGCAAGGTAAAAAACTAATATTTTCAAATGAATTTAAAATGTGTTATTTCATCACATATGTTACCCATAAACATTTAAAATTATTTAACATGTGACTATTAAAAACATGGAAAAAGACTCTTACAGTAGGAAGAAACAATATCACACTTCACAAAGATGACTCTTATATATGAAAATATTACATTTACATATTGAGAAATGATAATTACTTTAACCAACAAAACTCCTATGCTTGTAAATTTTGTTAAATCAATATAATGTAAGGGTTATTTCCATAGTGAAATGTATGTTTTATATAAAGTAACGGGAGAAATAAATGGATTATTCTAAATACAAAAAAATTATGTTATAATATAAATAAATATATTATTTAGATTTAATTAAAACCCCTATAGAAACTATAAACCACTAAAAAACCAACAAATCCCCAAAACCACAAAACACAAAGGATATGATAACAGATGATTGTTGGAAAATCATGTACCTTAAACCAAATATCTATCATAGGATTATCATCCTCAATATTTAATACCAAAATGAGGAAAAAAGTAAAAATGGTATAACACCATACACCCTGAGATGCCTCTCCAAAAAAAGATTTTGCAATAATATGAGAAAAAGTATCTGAATAAATGTTAATGGTACAATTACCATCACATTATGAGTCATCATATCAATCAATGTATGGTCATACTTATATTATGGAAAAATGAATCATTTAATAACATAGAAAATTTACCCTAGAGTTGTGACTAATATTCCCAGCTACAAAATCAAAACAACTATGTTTCCATAAAAAATGGATCAAATAATAACACACCCATGTAGAATCTTCTCATAATGGTCATGAATATTAGTCAGTTGTTCCTATAAATTTATCTTCAACAACTTTATTTCTCAAGCCACTATTATTTAAGTCATCATGATGTTATAAAAAATATATTTTAAATTTGGAACACATCATGTATCTAGTTTATCTATGCAGATATTTATAATAGATATTTAACTTCACAAACTCTCTTTACTTAATAGAATGGTCTAAAATTAATGAGAAAGCATACTCCCTAGGCCAAAAAACTATTTTCAATGATCGATAGATTCATTTAAGAATAAATAATTTCAAAACATCAAACTATAATGGTTTTATACCAAGACGAACATATGAATTTTTACTATCTAGAGCTTCCTCCGTCATATTTTTAATCATTATCACCTTCTATATAGTCATTTTCACCAATTCTACTACAATAATAACTGACTCAGTATCATACGTCAAACAATTTAGTGATTTATATAGTTGGCCATAATGTTCTTAGAACCATTATATAATGATGATGGGTTGATAAATTTTATTTAAAAAACATCAACCCTATGGAGGGTGCTTCACCAATGCTCCTATAAATTCCATAACACATGCAAATATATTTTCATATCTACTTAGTCAACTCTTTCTAACCTTTTGATGGTGGATGTAAAGATAATATAATGAATATTATTTATAACCTAGTTAATATATGAAATATATGCAAATTAATATTTATTGAAATTGATTTTATGTATTAATATTCATTATACTTTTATAAATGACTTTATATTAATTTATTATTAAAAATGAAGAATTTTATTTTATTTAATAATTTCAATGTTTTATATCGTTTTATTTAAATTATAAATGAATTTTTTATTGAATTTTAATTCGGGAAAATAAATATAAAATTTTAATTATAATAAAAAATATAGATTATGGTGATTTTATGGGATTTTTCTTAATGTATTGATTTTTTAGTGAATGGTGAAAACTGTTTTTTTTTCAAAAATTTCTTTTCTTTTTAAAAGTAATGTAATTTTAGATTCTCAAATGTATTGTTATTTAATTTTAATGTTATATAATATTCAAATGACTAATAATTATCAAAATTATTTATTTATAATCAATATTAAATTTTTATTTTGTATAATATTATTTCATTGTTTAAAATTAAAATTTTATAAAATCAATATTGTATTATGTTTTGTGTATATATTTAAAAAGTAAATTTTTTCACTTATAAAAATTTTATCCTAAAAATTTTCTTCTATATTTGGACTCAATAGTTTCAAAATTAGTAAAGATGAAAATTTATTTTGTTTAACATATGAGTGGTCACTATGGTACTAATCTATCACCATGGTAAAAGTATAATATAATTTTAATTTGATAAAGTCTAATTAATAATATGAAATAATATTCTCTTAATTTTTAAAAAACTAGATAATTAAAAAAATAGTTATCTTTTTATTGTGTATTAATTACATAGGTACCACTTTACAATGATATTTATTTAATATTATTTTAAACTTATGAAAATTAAATGTCTTGAACTCCCCTCAATGGTAAATTTGATCCTCAATCATCCATTCCTAACACATTTTGCGAATAATAGTTTGGGAAATAAAAATAAAAAAACTCCCCAAAATCCCCAACCCCAATATAATAGAGGTAGCATTATCTCAAAAATACAAAACCAGTGTGGTTTAAGGTTTAATGAAAAATTTGATAATGAAGAATAATTACTATTCTTTGCCAATGGATTCATGTTATCTTAGTAATGATACAATATAAATAGCTATTTAATATTTATTAAATAATATCATACGTATCCTCCATATATTAAAATTTTATTATATTAATAGTATAAAATTTTTTCATCTCATTTTTTATCTTATAGGGGATAAAAAAATTTCTAATGCATATGTCTTGGATATCAAATCCTTGGGGAAACATGTTTATTTTTTCATCACTGGATGATATGAATTATTAACATTATAGAAATAATTAACATATATGATACTAGTACTCGCCCGTGCTACTGTACGACGTATTCGATTACTTGTTTTACTTTTAATAAGTGATTAATATTTATAAAAGTTAAGAAGAAATTGTAATTTAAAATAAATTTTAATTTGAATGTAATGGAGTATGATAATGGAATAATAGTGCATAGAAGGGGAAGAACGAATTATACTCCGGAAGTGGACACATGCACCCATGCTAAGAAGTTTCAAAATATATTAATAATTTCGAAGTGATGAATGAAACAAAATATTTAATATTTTCTATTTAATATTTTCTTTATGGTTCAAAAATATGAATAAATAATAGTAAATACTAAATTATGTAAAATTCTGTTAAATGGAAATAGTAAATGGAAAAAAGTTATTAATAGAAGAAGTAACTGAAACATGTAAACAGATACATAGAAATATAACTTAAAAAAATAATGACATGGGTCATTGTTAGAAAATAAACAAATCTGGAATGTTATGTCACCCAAGAAATTTAATGATTGAATGTTATGTGACTTTTGTAATAATACATAAATATAGTTTCAGTACCAAATACTTGAACGATAACAAAAAAACAAACATGATTTTCAACAGATGTATGTCCACCCATCAAAGTCTAACTCGTGTCGTTATATGGTGAATTAAATAGCCTCCATGTACTATTGTCATCAATCTGTGTAGTGCCGAAATAGTTTTTCATGTTTTTTTATAGTTATATTGATCCCTGAAATTGGAAATTAAGCTTCAATGTTAGTAAAATTAATTGATTTCATGGAAAAAACCCAAGAATTCAAGTATTTATTCATGATGGTTAGAATGATTCTTTGAATCAATGATTATAAATTTGAACGATTTGAGAATATCCATAAGAAATAAAGGTCAGTTTTAATAACAAAATTCAAAAAAGAAAATTTATGCATGATTTCTTAAAAAAATAACATGTAATTTAATAAAAATGTATTTCTAAGAATCTAAAATGATACACTACTCTAGGGACTGTAAAAAGAATAATTTAGCATTGTTGCTGGATAATACAGTTTAAGGGTGAATATATTATATCTCAATTTTCTAGTATATATTTACATAATTATATTAAAAGTAATGTATCTTATATCTCAATTTTCTGGTATATATTTACATAATTGTATTAATAGTAATGTAATCCCATCCATTGATGGTAAAGTGAATCACTCCTAGAAAAAATGAATGATACCTCACATTAATTATACAGAGATGTGCTCAATTATATTAAATTTGGATTTGACTTGATAGTTAAAACTTAAGCAAGATATCTAAATTACTGAATAAATATTCAAATATATATGAAGGATAGAAATGATTTATTATATTCCTTATTCCAAATAGGGTACAACATGTTTATAGGATATTAAGATACTAATTCTATCATAAATAATGTTTAAATAATATATGATGTAAATGAAAACATGAAAATAGAAAAGGAAAAAGATATAGTTACATGCAAAAAGTAACAGAAATTCATCATATTTTAAGGAAACATAATATTGAAATGATTCTCTTCATACCCAATTCTATTCTCACCACTATCAAACATAAAGTTAAAACCAAATTTGTCTTATTTTACACAAAAACCTAAATAAATAGAAATCAATAAGAGTATATATATCAATCATTAAACACAAGTATTAAAAATGAGGATAAATGAATATCTTGATAAAATTTCATAGCATAGCTATGGTGCAAGGAAAACCATCATGAAAATAATGACGATACGTATGGCAGGACAGGTATCCTAGAAACAATAAATCTGAAAAGATGATATCCCTAGATGATATAGGAAAAAGAATATTATGCATGTAATGAATATATCCTCAAATGTTGTAGGTTAAAAATTCAGAGGAAGAAGAACATGATATCTATAGAGATTAATGAAATAGACCCTCATTATCCACACATAATAAATTTGAACCAAAATAGAATAATTATTTATGATAACAATAACAGTCAGAAGCATAAGAAAAATCCATCACAATGATTAGGATAATGCAATGGGTTATTTAAAGAAGACCCAGAAAATAAATGGAAAAATATAAATATTCTATTTAATGGGTATAGATAATGGATGTGCTCGATATGATATATAAAAATGTGTTACATCTTATTGGTAGAAGTAAATAATGAAGTATAGTATGATCTAATTGTAAAAACGAATATGATAACTAAAAAATAGAACAAAATGACCCATTGATACCTGAAAATAAAGAATCATTTATGCTCACTTTCATCAATATGTCTTCCAAATTCATGGAAAACAGGTACCTGAAAATGAAAAGTCATTTCTATTTAGTAAAACTAAGACATGAATATAGAAATAGACTAAAGAACAGAGGAAAATCATGACCGAGACTATTAAGACCTGTAAAATGTGTTGTTTTGAGGATTCAGAACCATTATCCTTAATATAACTGGATGATGGAAAGCAACGCTAAACCGACTTACGACTACTATAATCAATTATAGATTCCGAAGTCAGGGTATAAGGAAAATAGTTTATACATCCAAAAAATCATTATTGAACACAACAAAAACACACCATGGATGCTTCTTATAAATACACATGTCCTTGGAAGACACAATATACCAAGAAAAAGAATTTGAGATGCCCAGGTTTGAAGAATATGGATATCTTACCACTGATAAAAATTCCAAACAAATACAGAATTGGAGAAAGCTAGAGGGTTGACATTGATCTGTAGGATTTCTTGAGACATGTTTGTTCTCATTTTTTCCTATTACAAACCTAGAACCATAGTCCACAGATCTGTCCAAAACCAATTAATTTGAGATGGACCGATGAAAAATGTTTAAAATTGTAGATTAGTAACATATAATTGCCACAAATTTACCGAAACATAAAAGTGATTGTATTGAATTTTCATATTTGATTAAGTCACATTCATTTACATGTGACAATAAATATTCCATGCGATTAACATATTTCCAGACATGAACTACTATTAAAACAGTTTCTATTGAAATTTCATTTTAAAAAAAATTAATCAAAAGAGAATACATGTTTGGTATATGAACTAAATAGACTGCAATAGAATGTATGTTCTACTATCTATATATAAGAACTGCAGTAATAAAAAAAATATTTAACATTGCAACTATTTATAAAAAAATAGAAAGATATTTTAAATTTAAGAGACAATAAAAAAAGATAAATGATGTTCTATTATAATTATGTTTACTTCAAAAATAAAAACTCAATATTAAACAAAATAAAATTAACGTTGTGTGGAATTACATTTCAGGGGGTGTTAAATATTTTTATAACAACCTGTGGGTGTGTCAAGAAAGGAATAGTTTATAGATATCCTGGTGACGGAGACTTCATCTACTACAATAGAGTATTAATTATAATGAAAAGCAAGTTAGATAATGAAGATACTGCATAGATGGGCATACCAATTATTGAATTAATAGTATTGTCGAAAAACATATAATATTCCTAAAAACTACCCACCAAGAAGCTAGAAGCATATCTGATGATTTTCTCCATATTGAAACCCAAAATTAAGAAAACAAAAACATTTGAAACTGGTTTCTTTGATTCAATTACTAACATAGAATGGAAGGTATTTTTGTTCTGAGTCTCCAATCTATGTAATATTTTAATGGTTCTACAAGAGACCATCATACATTATTGTTGACAATCGTCTGTCTAAGTAACCTGTTCATGAACAGGAAGGAAGTAGAAACAAAGAATCTTGATGAAATTATCAGAAATTGTAACTTATTTCATGCATCCCTTTTCAATATTTGTAATTTAAAATAAATACACGTCTTTTATCTTGTGTTTATTTTAAAAAATATCCAATTAATTCATAATTTATAGAAAAGATGACGTATTCATAGATTCTTGGTAACATTGACTCCTTTGTTTTGCGCATTTAAAATCTATTTATTTTATACTCTTATTTGGGTGTTAACATCAGTGTCTATATGTAAAACATAGAATATATATGAAAAATTGTAGTTAATACCAACTACCCCAAACAAAAAACATTAAAAATCAGAGGTCACTTCCATCTTTGAGAAAGTACACATTTATATTTTTGGATTTAGTCAGCATATAGAAATTGAGGACTGACCTCCACTGGAAAAATTTTATATTCAAGAAAAACCATAAATACATGGATTAATGTAAAATTATAACATGTGGTAGACATTATTTTTTGACCGAAAATATCCATTAAGTGAATTTCATTTCATAATCTGATACCATGTAACTATCATCCTTCTATATACCATCAATAACACCGAAATAATTCCGTATGCAATACCAAAGAAAATTAATAGTAAAAAAATTATAAAATATAACATGTAGGATCAGTTCGACATCATCTATGTGAAACTAATTATATAATCAATCCCATATGTTGATCATTTTGAAAAAATAAGCAGTGTTTTCTTTGTTTCTGGAAAACAGTTACATTAATTTTAAGAATGAAATCATTTAAATGATTGGAAGCAAAAAAATAATTTACAACAAATATTATTGTAAAAAATTTCAAATAATAACTATGACATTAAGTAAAAAAATAGAAAATGGAGATATAAAATAGGTCTGGGCATACCCAATGTAAAAAAAAGCATGCACACTAAAACCATATTTATTAGGATTTGTTGTGACTTCTCCTTCCCCATAAACATTATCATATCTAAAATTATTTACATGACTACGATTTTTCTTTTTTCAACAAAAATATATTTTAGACGGTATGCGTGTTTAGACTAATCTTTTATAATGTAGTGAATTTTTTCAATATCCTCCAATGAAGACATAACACCCAACTGTTTATTTACTCAATGAATACTTAATTGTGTAGGAACCTATCATTGAGCATAACCCATAAATAACATCAAAAACAATGTTAGTTTCACGATCATATATTTGTTAAATAATAGTCCAAAAGTCCTTGAAACATTTATGATTCAATAAAAATAGCAGCAGTAATGTATGTTATTAGAGAATAACATAATTAATGATTAAAAATAATCTTACCCAAGATCACGTGATCTAATTAATTTAAGAATTTGTTTCACATTTAATTTTTTAGAAACTCCACTGCATTACAATTTATTTACATGGATACCATAAGAAAATCATTGTATAATTAACGATAATTATAACACGAATACAGTAAATAGAAATATTAAAAAAATTGTTTCAATATGACACTATAATAAAAAATGTCCAAAAACCTTGAATTCAATATCTACCCAAATCACTTACAACTCTCTAATATTCAATCAAATATCTCACAAACATGGGATGCAAACTCGTAATTCACCTTCATGATTTTGATCTTGATTGAAAATGAATACCTTTATCTTAATTGATTATGGTTGTTTTAATCATGAATATTTAGAATTTAAAAAACAGTTTAAAACATACTTATACTCAAAATGTTTCTTCTAGGGATCCATGTAATAGAAAAATCCAAGGCAATTAGCTTTTTTAAAGTATTATTATATATAACAAAAACATGGGATGCTAAATAGTATTTTAAAAGTACAATACCTCAATGCAATAAGGGAAACCTATTACAATAATATCAAACTATTAGGTGAGTGTCAATTACAATAATTTTGGATATGCAGGAGAAGAAGATGATCCCTTGTCATGTACAATGGGTAATAAAGCTCCTCTTAGATTGAATCTGTAGAGATAGTTGCAGCAGTCTATAAACTCAGATGACGTAGTTACTGATTAAGATAACAGTATTTTCAAAACATTACTTTAATGAGAAATTTGAAAGTATAATACCTCAATGAAGTGAGTAATAGATGATAAAATAATATCAAATTACCAGATAAGTGTAAATTCTGATAGTAGTTAATGTTTGAATACATACATCATGAGAAGATTGAGAAACACACAAATGAAAGAAATCAGCAATGAGTTTCAGAAGCTCAAACTATAAACTTCTTCTTTTATAAACTTAAAATTATTACACTGGTATTGTAATAAAATTTACGATTCTAGTATTGTACGGTATCCCAAACATGTTATGAAACATCTCATCATCCATATAAAGAATAAATAGTGCCTAAATCAGTTGGGTATTTAAATTTATGGACACACTGACAACATTATGAGATGTTGTAAGAAGATTAATTAAATGCATACTTCAATCTTTGAGGCATGAAAATCACCCAAGACAAATGGGTTTTTTAAATGATTAAATCTAATAACCATGGGTAATGAATCTCTCGTTAGTTGGAATCTGCAGAGATAGTAGCAACTGTTTAGAAACATAGATGTCATATTTAGTGATTAAGATAATAGTATATTCAAAAAAGGCTTGTAATAGGAAATTTAAAAGTATAATATATCAATGAAGAGAGAAATACATGATACAATAATCTCAAATTAATATGTGAGTGTGAATTCTGATAATAATGGATGATTGAATACATTCATCCTGAGATGTTTGAGATCCATGAACATGAAATACACCCAGAATGAGTTTTAGAAGCTCATACTATAAAAATATTCTTTGATAAACATAATATTAATGCACTGGTATTGTAAACAAATTGATTATTCTCATATTGTACATTATCCCAAACATGTCATCCAACATCTCATCATCCATATAAAGAATGACAAGTTCCTAAATCGGTTGTGTATTTAAATTTAAGGACACATTCAAATCATGATGAGATGTTGCATGGAGAATAATTAAATGCATACTGCTAGATTTGAGTCATGAACATCACCCAAGACAAATGGGTTTTGTAAAATGAGGAAATATAGTAACCCAACAGATCATTGCAATAACATGTAACCTATTTAATTATTGAAAAGTATAAAAAATATTTACCATAGAAACATGGAATTGTACTATAAATGACTATTCTAGTATTGTAAATGTTTTTGAACATAACATTGAAGTTACTTCTAAACTTTTTCGTCACTACATTGTTTAAAAAATAGTTACCATTCAAACATGGCATTGAAATTGTAACACCCCAAGTTTCTACGGTACGCTTCTCTTTGAATAATGTGATAGTGTGTGTTATATGAAACATCGAGTTCTAACAAACCACAACCAATCAAACTAGCCATTATGAATATTAATACGTGCTCTTTGAAATTATATATATTATATAATTCAAAATGGAGTTCATTTTTGGATTCGGAATATTGAAATTATCCTAAGTTGAATTTTTGGTATTTTTCCGAGAACTTCCAATTTCTATGAATAGTGAAAAATACGTAAAAACAAATTTTTTTAATCAAAATAATTTATAGTGATAAACTATATTATTTAGTTCTTTTAAAGAATAATTGGAATATATTTTTACCATTTTATCTAATGGTGTTTATTAGAATAAATTTCACTTTGAAATTGGACATAAACCATTGTCAATCATTTGATATATATTGTTTCTTAAAAACATGATATTTGTTGTAACAACAGGAATTAATTATAAAATTAATTAATGAAACTTATATGTTTGGAATTTTGTAAAATATACATCATTTTTGAATTCAGAATATTAATTATAGCTTAGGGTGAAATTTTGGCATTGTTCTGAAAAACTTCAATTTTTGATGAATAGTGAAACTACTAAGTGGTAGTTAAAAAACTAAATTTTTCATAAAACTTTATTTTACCACTTCTGTGATTGGAATTTCGAAAATTCGAGAGGCACGGTTAATATCAAGTAGTAAAATGTGGTTCAATGAGATGAAAATATTTTTTGGTAAATAGTAACCTTTTACTTTTATTTACCATGGTTAAAAGTAAATAGGGTAACTAAGCTTAAAAATGATATTAATATTACCCTAACAGATGTCCTAATTCTATTGTACAAGTTTATCTCGACCAAAAACAATCCTACGAATAAACTATTATCATTTAGGTCCACATGGAATAGATTAGGACATTTATTATTATTTAATTCAAAGAAGAGTTAAAAGAGTTAAAATCAATGTTTATTTAATAAAACATTTTGAATATAGGGATTATACATAATATAAATTCTATTTTAAATATTCAGTAGAAAGATAATATTATTTACTACATAATTATATTTTATTAATAATTTTTAGACATTAAATAATTTAATTTATTTATGACACAATGATGATTTAGTAATTACCTAATTAAGGAAACATTAGAATAATTGATATTATAAATACACAAATAAATATAATATGAGAGTTATTATGAATTAAAATAATTTTCTAGGTTAATATGACATGTTAGTATTGACTTATGTAACTTTTTTCGAAGTATGCATTCTGTTATATGTTTCACAAAAATCAATTATTGAATAGTGTCAAAATTGACATAAAAGAGTTTTTAAAACAAATATTATATTATTAATTGATATTAAATTTATAAAAATATAAGGTTCGGCCAAGAGGCTTATATCATGATAATTGTATCATTAATTGACCACTTGGGGGTCTCTTTGATGTATATAGTATGTTTATTAACCATATAATATAAAAATACAAAGAGACATTGTAAAAGTGAAACTAATTAACAAACAGTTAATACTTAAAGATAAGGTTCATATAGTAACCCAAACCGGTATAAATTCTATTGGTTGAGTGGTAATCAACCCATACCCACCTTAACATTTAAATAATTCAATTTGGAACCATTCGAAACTGAATATGAATTTATTATAAAATAATATTTCTAGCTTTTCCAAAGGTGCCCCTCACCCCTCTTATAAAAGGGCACTCTCTCATCTCTTTCACTCACACCTTAAAATCCTTTTGGTTCGCCCAAAATCTGCCCAAATACTCTCTCAACTTCCCTCACTTCATCCTAGAGGCCTTACTTTATCCATAAAGACAACTTAAAGAGCCCTTTTGATCAAATCAAAAGGAAGAACACGAAGAAGAGGTAATGATCTCACCACCCTTTTTCAAGTTCCTTTCTTCTTCCACTTCTTCTTTATTTGTTATTACAATTATAAAATAATAACTCCAGTATATTATATATACTTTTATGTTATTATAAACATTTTACAACCATATTTCAGTATTCTTTCCATCCTTTGAATAACATGTCACCATACGTGTGTACGTACGGATTACCATCTCCACGTCGTGGTGTAATTGTTATTCAATAAATTATTATTTGGATGGGTATAATAAGGATGTGTAATTCATGTAAATAATAAATATAACATGATAATTATTCTTTATATATAATATACCATCCAATTATATATTATTTTATTATCAAAATAATGATATTATCGCTCGTGCGTACGTACGGACTACAGTCTCCACGAACACGATGAGATTTATTTTCCATCATATCCATTCAAGTATAATTTTCATTCGATGATTAATAATAGTATCTAAGGACCTGATATCATTTTGTATATGATTAAGATACAACCTATCCATGACAATCATGACTTATGTAACAAAACATATAAAAGAAAATGAGTATGTTAACACCCAAAACAACGATAATACTAAGATATTATTAACAAATCAATGTTAAAAGATCATATATGATATCATATTAATGTATATGATTCTTGTATAACTTAATAACAATTATTTTACCATTATACAGGAGGTTAACCTACCCCTAACCAAGTAAAAGTACAATGTAAGGGTTTATTTCACAATCTCTTCATTATCCGAGGTTGTTTATACGTAATAATCTACTAGGATCTCTTTATCATCCACATCCATGTTTCTTAAAAATGTATTTGAAAACATTTTTACTATTTAAAATAATATGGGTTTAAGTCATTTATACCCTTGTTTGACTTTTTATAAGAGGTTTATAAATGAATCTTTCCGTCGTTTTCCAAACAAGGTTCTTTTTAACCTTTTCGACAGTATTAAGGTAATAATGTTTTTTTAACTTATACGGCGGGTGCGGATATTTTCCGCCGTTATAAAATTTTCAAAGCATCCCTTAAAAGCATATAAGAATATTTTTAAAGAAAATGTTATATTTTATAAATATATGACTCTTAAAATATTTCAAAATAAAAAGAGATATTACTCTAAAAAGAGTTTTTATTTCATCTATGTCAACATCCTTTGATGGATTTTACAATTATTTTAAGTTGATTTATTATGATACAAAACATCTATATTGTATTGAAGGTTTTGTGATATGTTTGACTATGGATGTGCTATTTTTATACCATTCATGGTTTATGGATGAAGTATTTACATTTTGTATGCTAGTTTTAATAAGAATGTTTATGTTATGTTTAAACATGTTCATATGGTGAATGCATTGGACTTAATATGTGACGAGTGGAGCCCGCTATAGCTCCTCGATGCATAGGTATGTCTCATGAGACAAACTAGTGTCTTGGCACAAGGCATTGAAAAAATATTATTTTTAGTCTTGGCACGAGGCCTTGGCTATGTGGTTATGATAGTCTGGAATTATACATTCCATCATTATGAAAGTGGTTATTGATACTGCATGTGATTATTCGATTAGTAGAATATCCATGTGAATAAGTAAATGAGATTATTTCATTTTATTATTTCCATACTAAGTTGAAGTTCATGTTTAAAAGGCTTTTGTTTTAGTTATACATTGCCTTAAATGTATATTCTTATTTATGAAAGTTTCCTCTATATTGTTATCCTTACTGGGCATTTGAGCTCACTCCTTTTCTATGTTTTATTTTTCCTAGTATGTGGAGAAGTAAATTATGAATGACCTGCAGGGATAGTATGAGGGGATAAGAGTGTAGACTATGGAGACTATGTTTTAGTAGTTTTCATTTTTATGATGTAATGTAAAACATTATGAATGTATCTATTGTTTCCATGGCTAATAAACTAATCGGTATTTGATATTTGATCTTTCTTGTGATCATTCCAATGTTATGTAACAATACACTGACTCTGGGTAACTAGGGTCGGGGCGTTACAGTTGGTATCATAGGAAGTTTACTACAAACCTTGGAAGCTAGATTTAGATAAACTCGGATTAGAGCACATAGATTTAAGATGGACTTTGAGGATTAGTATAGAAGAACTTCCTAGAATTTTGGTATTGTAGAGATTTTGTGAGTTTTTTGAGAAATACATCTCTGTCTAGATACGAGAAGGTAGAGGCGGATCTGGCACAGATGTAACTAGGGGTAAAACCCGAAAACATCGCTTTGAGCTAGACTCGAATGGGAACCGGTGCACGACAGCAGGCTTTGCTGCACTCTTGGTTACGAAACTCCCGGGGGATATTCTTAGGATGACTCTCGTTTTCATTATAAATCATTATGAAGGGTTTATGCTTATGTAATTCCTCAAAGAATTCATTTTTTATGATTATGGATTATATCCATAAATAGTTCAATTTATGTTATGTGTGTTATAAGTATGGAATTATGTATTTTGATTCATAAACTGATCTAGTTTATGCCATTGTTTAGAAATGGAACCTAATGGAGGAAATGGAAACCGTATCAATGCACGCACTCCATGTAGGTATTTCCCTCCTACTCAAGATAATTATAGTGGAGCTGGTGATGCAACTGGTGCTGATTAGCTAATCACCATACTGGGACAACTCACTCAGGTTATGAATAATAACCTTACCTGTATGAAGAACCCTGATCCCATCATGGAGGATCAATTTTAGATCGATTCACGAGGCAACAACCACCAACGTTCAATGGGAGTACAAATCCCTTAGTAGCTGATCAATGGATAAATTCCCTAGAGAAAATATTTCAGGCTTTGGGGATTAGTGAAAGGGAAAAAGTTACCATTGTAGTTTACCGCCTCACTAGAGATGCTGATCAATGGTGGTCATTGATTCAAAACATGAAGTAAGATGATCAAGTATCAAATATGGAATGGAGGGAGTTCAAAGATCTGTTTTCAGAAAAATACTTTCCTCATGACCATCGAGCAGATATGGAAAGGCAATTTATGAGTCTGAGAAAAAAGGAGGATGAGAATGTCACAAAGTATGAGGCTAAATTTTCAAGGTTAGAAAGGTATTCTAGAGATTATATACATAACCCAATAAGTAAGATTCATCATTTCTTTGATGGGTTAAAACCATTTCTCCATCAACCATTAGTCTCACAATCCTTCTCGTCGTATGAAGAAATTGTCTCATGTGCTATCAAGACAAAAAAGGAAATCCCTATGTCTTATGACTTTAAAGCAAATAAAGAGAAGAAGAGATCTTCCAGTCAATCTAGGAATGGAAATAAGTGGAAGAAGGGAAAGGTTGAACATTCATCCTCTGGAAAATGTAGGAAGAAAAGCCTGGTACTTGCTTGAAAGGAATGGGTGTCTGTTACAAGTGTGGTAAAAAAGGCCACCGAGCTCGTGATTGCAAAGGGAAGAAGAAAACAACCAATGTTCAGTGATACAATTGCATGGAGATGGTAAATTATGCAATTGAATGTCCTAAGAGTTAGAGGAACTTACCTCAGAAAAGGACAAGGGTTCAAGGCCAAGCTTATGCAATCACTACTACTGAGGTAGAAGCTCCCAAAGACGTGGTGGAAGGTAATTTAATGGTTTCCTCAAGTTTAGAAAATGCATTATTTCATTCTGGATCATCGTATTGTTTCATATCTTCCGAGTTTTCTAAGAAAATTAGATATTTCCAATTTGATTTAACAAGGGAGTTGTCAGTTAAAACTACTATGGGAAGTATCATTGCAACAAATTTTTGTGAATCAGTCCCCATTAGATCCCATAAATGTTCTTTATCTGCTGATCTCATCTTCATACCTACGATTGAGTTGGATATAATCCTCGGTATGGATTGGATTTCAGACTATGATATGAAGATTTATTGTAAGAAGAAGGAGGTTATGATTTTTTATGATGATGATAAGGAACACCTTATCTTTAGAGTAAAATCGTCACCACCTAATTCTTATCTAGATCCACCCCTAGTAGCTCAACTAAATTCAATTATTGGGTAGGAAGAGAATGAAATGACTGTGGGTGGGGAAAGGAATGTTAAAACAGAGGATGTACCTGTTGTGAAAGAATATGTAGATGTATTTTCGGAAGATTTACCTAGACATCCTCCAGAACGAGATGTTGAGTTTTCCATTGATTTAATTCCTGGATCAAGGCCTATATCGAAGACCCCTTAGATAATGGCCACTGTATCATTAGTCTAACTAAAGAAACAACAAGAGAAATTTCGTAATAAAGGATTTATTCGCCCTAGTGTTTCTCCATGGGGATCCCCTGTTATTTTTGTTAAAAAGAAGGATGGATCTATGAGTTTATGTATCGACTATAGGGAGATAAATGCTATAACAATAAAGAACAAGTATCCCCAACCTCGTATTGATGATTTATTTGACCAACTGCATGGATCACAATAATTTTCAAAGATTGACCTTCGATCTGGATACCATCAGTTGTGTTTGAAGAAGGAATACATTCCAAAGACAACATTTCGAACCAGGTACGGACATTACGAGTTTACAGTAATGCCTTTTGGATTGACTAATTCACCCTCTGTATTCATGGATCTGATGAATAGAGTTTTCAAGGAATATCTCGATGAATTTTTTGTGGTATTTATTGATGATATCATGGTATACTCCAAAAGCTATGAAGATCATGAAAATCAATTTCCCATTATCCTGAAGACTCTAGGAAGACATGAATTATATGGGAAGTTTAGCAAGTGTGAATTCTGGCTTAAGGAAATTTCTTTTCTTGGCCATATTTTCTCTGAAGATGGAATCTCTATTGATCCTTCTAAGACTAAGGAAATTCAGGAATGGCCAGCACCTATGAGAATAACTGAGGTATTCAGTTTTATTGGTTTGGTAGGTTATTATCGACGTTTCGTCTAGAATTTTCCCCGATTGGCTAACCCATTAACGAAGATCACATGTAAAGGGGTTAAATTTGTTTGGACAAAAGAGTGTGAAGAATGTTTCGAAGAACTGAATAGAATATTAGTCAATGATCTTATATTGACTCTACCATCGGGGAATGATGGGTTTGTTATTTATAGTGATGCATCGAATAAAGGACTTGGTTGTGTCTTTATGCAGAATGATAGGGTTATTGCCTATGCATCACGACAGATGAAAATTCATGAGAAAAACTATCTTACTCATGATATTGAGTTAGCAGCTGTGATCTTTGATTTGATGATATGGAGGCACTACCTCTATGGATAAAAATGTGAGATTTATACTGATCACAAGAGTTTGAAGTATATTTTCTCACAAAAAGAACTCAACATGAGGCAAATGAGATGGCTTGAATTACTCAAGGATTATGATTATACGATACACTACCACCCGGGGAAGGCAAACAAGGTGGAAGATGGTTTGAGCAGAAAAGATCATGGAGTTTTGAACAGTATGAGAATTGAAGGGGATCCAATTTTCGTGGATCTAGTGAAGATAGACATGGAAATAACCAGGGAAGGTGAAACATCAATGCTTTTTCAAATGGTATCCAAGCCACTTTACTAGAATGGATTAAGAGTTCTCTGGCTGATGATGATGAATTTCAAAAGAATATTAAAGCTGTAAATGATGGGAGATTGATATACATTGTGTATGAAGAAGTAATTTTGAAATTTGGGAAGAGACTTTGTGTTCCCGATATACATTATCTAAAAAGGGAATTGCTGGATGATGCTCATAGATCCTATTTCTCAATACACCCTGGGAGCACAAAAATGTATAGAGATTTGAAGGAACAATTTTGGTGGGATAACATGAAGAGGGAAATTGCATATTTTGTGTCACGATGTATGGTTTGTCAACATGTGAATGCTGAATGGAAATATCCTGGAGGAGTCATACAACCTCTTCCCATACCGGAGTGGAAATGGGATAATATTACGATGGACTTTGTCATGGGGCTACCAATGACTCCTATAAGGAACGAAGAAATATGTATTATTGTTGATCATCTTACCAAGTCAGCACATTTTCTTGCTATATAGGAATATTTACCAATTGAACAACTAGCAAGACTATATAGTAATGAAGTTGTGAGACTTCATGGAGTGACCCTATCGATTGTTTCTGATCGTGATCCCCATTTTACTTCAAGATTCTGGAAAAGTATTTAGAAATCCTTGGATACTAAACTTCATTTGAGCACTGCCTACCACCCTCAAACAAGTGGACAATCAGAACGAATTATTCAAACCTTATAAGACATGTTGAGATCCTGCTCACTTGACATTCAGGGTATGTGGGATCAATATTTTCCTCTGGTAGAATTTTATTATAACAATAGATTCTATTCGAGTATTCATATGGCACCATATCAAGCGTTATATGGAAAGATATGTCACAAACCATCTTGTTGGGATGAAGTTGGTGAAAGAAAACTTTTAGGTCCAGAACTAGAGGAGGAAATGATGGAAAAGGTGAAGGTAATCCAAAGTCACATCAAAGCTGCTCAAAGTAGGCAGAAGAGCTATGTCGACAATCGAAGGATTTGAAATTTCATGTCGGTGATCATGTTTTACTGAAGGTATCTCCATGGAAGGGAGTCATACATTTTGGTAAGAAAGGTAAATTGAGTCCCAAGTACATCAGACCTTTCGAAATTCTAGAACGAATTGGGGCTGTAGCTTACCGATTGGCAATGCCGCCAAGTCTCTACAAAGTTCACGATGTCTTCCACGTATCTCTATTGAAGAAATACATGCCTGAACCAATGAATGTACTCACCTATGATGAATTAGAACTGGAACCCGATCTGTCTTGTTGAGAAGAGCCCATCAAGATTCTTGATACGAGAGAACAAGTGCTGAGAAATCGGACAACACGTCTGGTAAAAGTTTTGTGGAGAAACCATAAGATGGAAGAGGCAACATGGGAACCTGAGGAACTTATGATGATTAACCACCCGAGTCTTTTCATGCGGTAGTATTATAGAAATTTTGAGGATGAAATTATTCGAAGGAGGGGAGAATGTAACACCCCATGCTTCTACGATACACTTCTCTTTCAATAATGTGATAGTGTGTGTTGTACGCAACATCGAGTTCTAACACACCACAACCAATCAAACTAGCCATAATGAATAGTAATATATACATTATGAAATTATATATATTTCATATTTCAAAATGGACTTCATTTTTGGATTGAGAATATCGAAATTATCCTAAGTTGAATTTTTGGTATTTTTCTGAGAACATCCAATTTTTATGAATAGTGAAAAATACTTAAAAACAACTTTTTTTAATCAAAATAATTTATAGTGATAAATTATATTATTTAGTGGTTTTAAAGTATAATTAGAATATATTTTTACCATTTTATCCAGTGGTGGTCACTAGAATTAATTTCAATTTGAAATTGGATGTAATGAATTCCCAATATTTTAATATATACTATTTCTTAAAAACACGTTATTTGTTGTAACAACGGGAATTAATTATAAAAATAATTAATGCAATTTATATGTTTGTAATTTAGTAAAATTGACATCATTTTTGAATTTGTAATATCAATTATATATTAGTGTGAAAATTTGGCATTGTTCTGAAAAACTTCAAATTTTGATGAATAGTGAACCTACTAAGTGGTAGTTAAAAAACTGAATTTTTCATAAAACATAATTTTACCGATTATGTGATTGGAATTTTAAAAATAAAAGAGACACGGGTAATATCATGTAGTAAAATGTGGTTCAATGAGATGAAAATAATTTTTGGTGAATAGTAACTTTTTACTTTTATTTACCACGGTTAAAAGTAAATAGGGTAATTAAGGGTAAAAATGATATTAATATTTCCCTAAAACATGTCCTAATTCTATTGGACTAGTGTCTATTGGCCGAAAACAACCTTAGTAATAAAATATTATCATTTAGGTCCACTTGGATTAGATTAGGACATTTATTATTATTTAATTCAAAGAAGAGTTAAAAGAGTTAAAATCAAAGTTTATTTACTAAAACATTTTTAATATAGGGATTATACATAATATAAATTTGATTGTAAATATTCATTAGAAAGATAATATTATTTCCCACATAATGATATTTTATTTATAATTTTTAGACATTAAATAATTTAATTTATTTATGACACAATGATGATGCATTAATTACCTAATTAATATACAATTAGAATAATTGATATTATAAATACCCAAATAAATATAATTTGACACTTTTTATGAATTACGCTACTTCTATAGGTTAATATGACATTTTAGGATTTACTTAAGTAACTTTATTCGAGGTAATCATTCTGTTATGAGTTTCACAAAAATCAATTATTGAATAGTGTCAAAATTGACATAAAAGAGTTTTTAAAACAAATATTATATTATTAATTGATATTAAATTTCTAAAAATCTGAGGTTTGGCCAAGTGAATTATATAATGATATGTGTACGGTTAATGGACCACTTGGGGGGTCTATTGGATGTATATAGCATGTTTATTAACCATATAATATAAAAATACAAAGAGACATTGTAAAAGTGAAACTAATTAACTAAGAGTTAATACTTAATGATAAGGTTAATATATTAACCCAGACCTGTCTAAATTCTATTGGTTGAGTATTTTTTCGACCCATACCCATCTTAACCTTTAAATAATCCACTTTTGAGCCATTAGAAACCTAATATGAATTTATTATAAAATAATATTTCTAGCTTTTCCAAAGGTGCCCCTCACCCCTCTTATAAAAGGCCACTCTACCTTCTCATTAACTCACACCTTGAAAGGCTTTTGGTTCGGCCAAATTCTGCCCAAATAATCTCTCAACTTCCCTCACTTCATCCTAGAGGACTTCCTTTAGTCAGAAAGCCATATTAAAGTGCCCTTTTGATCAAATCAAATGGAAGAACCCGAAGAAGAGTTAATGATTTCACCACCCTTTTTCAAGTTCCTTTCTTCTTCCACTTCTTCTTTCATTGTTATTACCATTATAAAATAATAACTCCAGTATATTATATACACATTTATGTTATTATAAACATTTTACAACCATATTTTAGTATTCTATCCATCCTTTTAATAACATGTCACCATACGTGCGTACGTATGGCTTACCGTCTCCACGTCGTGGTGTAATTGTTATTCAATAAATTATTTTTTGGATGGGTATAATAATGATGTGTAATTCATGTAAGTAACAACTATAACATGATAAGGATTATGAATATATGATATACCATCCAATTACATATTATTTTATTATCAAAAGAATGATATTGTCACTCGTGCGTACGTACGGACTACCGTCTCCACGAACGCGGTGAGATTCATTCTCCATCGTATCCATTCATGTATAATTCTCATTTGATGATTAATAATAGTATCTAAGGACTTTATATCATTCTTTATATGATTATTATACAAACTATCCATGAAAAACACGACATACATAACAAAACTTATAAAAGAAAACGAGTAAGTTAACACCCGAAACAACGATAATACTAAGATATTATTAACAAATCAATGTTAAAAGATCATATATAATATCATATTAATGTATATGATTCTTGTATAATTTAATAACAATTTTTAAAAATTATAAAGGAGGTTAACCTACCCCCAACCATGGAAAAGTACAAAGTAAGGGTTTATTTCGCAATCTCTTCACTATCCGAGGTTGTTTATACGTAATATTCTACTGGGATCTCTTTATCATCCACATCCATGTTTCTTAAAAATTTATTTCAAAACATTTTAAATATTTAAAAGAATATGGCTTAAAGTCATTTATACCCTTTTTTGAATTTTTATAAGAGGTTTATAAAAGAATATTTTCGTCATTTTCCAAACTAGGTGCTTTTTAATCATTTCGACAGAATTAAGGTAGGAATGTTTTTTTAACTTATATGGCGGGTGCAGCTATTTTACACCATTATAAAATCTTCAAATCTTCCCTTAGAAGCTAATATAAATATTTTTAAATAAAATGTTATATTTTATTAATATATGACACTTAAATTATTTCAAAATAAAAAGAGATATTACTGTAAAAAGAGTTTTGATTTCATTTATTTCAACATCCTTTGATGGATTTTATGCTTATTTGAAGTTGATTTATTATGATACAAAACTTCTATATTGTATTGAAGGTTTTTGTGATAGGTTTGACTGTGGATGTGCTATTTTATACCATTCATGGTTTATGGATGAAGTATTTACATTTCGTATGCTAGTTTTAATATGAATATTTATGTTATGTTTAAACCTTTTCATATGAGGAATGAATTGGACTTAATATGTGACGGGTGGAGCCTGCTATTGCTCTTGGATGCATCGATAGGTCTCATGAGACAAACTAGTGTCTTGGCACAAGGCCTTGAAAAAATATTATTTGTTTTCTTGGCACGAGGCCTTGGCTATGTGGTTATGATAGTATAGCATTATACATTCCATCATTATGAAAGTGGTTATTGGTATTGCATATGATTATTAGATTAGTAGAATATCCATGTGAATAAGTAAATGACATTATTTCATTTTATTGTTGCCATACTATGTTGATGTTCATGTTTCAAAGGCTTTTGTTTTAGTTATACATTGCCTTAAATGTTTATTCTTATTTATGAAAGTTTCCTCTTTATTGTTATCCTTACTGGGCATTTAAGCTCACCCCTTTTCTATGTTTTATTTTTCCCAGGATGTGAAAAAGTAAATTATGAATGACCTGCAGGGATAGTATGAGGGGATAAGAGTGTAGACTATGGAGACTATGTTGTTGTAGTCTCCATTTTTATGATGTAATGTAAAACATTATGAATGTATCTAGTGTTTCCAAGGATACTAAACTAATCGGTCTTTTGAGATTTGATCTTTCTTGTGATCATGCCAATGTTTTGTAATAATTCACCAAATATAGGTAACTAGGGTCGGGGTGTTACAGAAATAAAATGAAAAATTATGGGATTTAATGGTATACAAAAATAGGAAATGTACCAATAAAAGGAATAAAATAGAAAATATGAGTTTATTAGTTATTGGATATGAAAAAACATGTCTTCTACATAAACATGTATGTAAAAAACCTAAATACGGACCAAAATAAAATTTTAAAAAAGGTATGTGTACTTTGAATGGTGTAAAACACATTTTTCTACAAATAAGAAATCATAAAATAGATATGAAAACAAAGTAAGCAGTAAACATGTATTAATACCATACATGTATTAACAGGTGAGTGTGAATAACTCCATTGTCATGTGCAATGGGTTGAGTAGGTCTTGGAAGCTTTAATTTAGAGATATAGTTGTGTAATTTATGATGGAATGTATATTTGAAGGAAATTAAAATGTTATCAGTATGGTAAGCTAACCCATCACCAATATCTACAATAACCGAGATGAAAATGATTGGGGGAAACTCGTAGACTTTGTAGAACATATTCTTTTGTGGGAAATCCCGAGTTGTTGAGGTTGTGATGGAAATGTATAGCTGGGTATATGTTAAGCTAATCACAAGAGACATCATTGATACTGCAAGAGAAGCCCTGGGGGATTGGTGGGGAATAACATGATGGAGGGAGATGTCGACCGGGCAATGTGGGAACCCTAGATCAACAGGAGGTGAAATAGAGTGGTTGGAGAAACTTGGTGAATTAAATATGTTAAGTGGATGTGTAGGAAATATTGAGCCACAAAAGGAGAAAAATAGAACTAGTAATGGATGGAATTATCATGGGTTGATTCCAAGGATGTTGCCGGAGTTCGTGCACTGTGTTATTGTGTGAGAATCCATCATGGGGTTGAGGGGAACCTGAATTTGGTCGAACATGACTACTGGGGTCTCTGGGAAGCATAGGACGATAGGAGATGTAGCGTGAGTCGGAGTAGAAACTGACGAAACTGTGTTTGGTAGAAGTAAGGAGGGGAAGAAATGGTTTTAGGCGATAGAAGATGACAGTTGTAGTGTGATGGAACCCTAAATTGAGAGGAGACGACACGCGAGAAGGAGGTGAACCTGATGGAAATCACGAGAAGGGGAAAAAGGAGAATATGGTGTAGTTGGAGAATAGGGAAACAAAGAAAACAATATTTTGGGGAGACCGAATAAGTCAATACTATGGACCAAGATTATGGAAGAATGGAGGGGAACTAGATAATGGAAATGGGGGAGATGGAAATCAAGATGGGGAGGCTGAGCGGGAGTGGGATGAGGAGGGAGAAAATGCTAGAGACAGGTATCATAGGAGGGTCATGGATGTCTGTAGGCTTGACACGTATTGGAATTAGGATGTGGAGGTTTATTAGACTGACACGTGGAAGGTGTAAAAACCCATGATTATTATATATATAGATTGCTAAATTTTTTTTTATTTTCGAAAATTAATATATTGCATTATTTTTTACCCATTCCATCTATTAGATATTGATATTGTCGCTCATGAGTACATGTCGAATACCACATCCATGAAGCGATACAATTAAATTTTCATTTTCACCTAATTAAGATTTTTATAATGATGTAAATAATGAAAATATTGATATTTATTACATATTTATGATTCTGTGACTGTAAAATATTTTCAAAATTATTTATTTTCCACCCATTAGTAAATTTATAGTATTATTCATATGTTTCTACAAACAATAGTCTTCATGAAACAATATGGTTCATTTTTCATGACTGCCAAAGTCTTTTGGATTTGAAAGAGTATCTAAATAATAAATATGATAATAATAACATGTTTTATATTATCTTGGTAATGTAACCACAAAATATTTGACCATGGTTAACAAACTAATTATTTATTATTGTTAAAAACCAAAAAAACTAAAAAATCTAACTTGGTGTTAACCATTTTACTATGTAAATAAATCATGGTAATTCATAAAATAAAATAAATAAAAAAAGTTAAATAGAGTTGAAATATTCTATAAATAATATATAACACTGTCATAATTTTATTATTTAGTATATAGGGAACATACAATGTCATACAAGAATTATGGAATGGGATTTCCTTTAAAAATTACATTAAATGTTTTCTCATATTTATCATTTTCCATTTAAATTTTTAAAGAATGTTTTTGTTTATGAGTTAGAATTTTATAAATGCTTTTTTAATTTATATTTTACTTTCATTACAATAGTTTGAATATTAATATTATCATCATTATCTATATGGGTTAATTTATGATTTTTACAAAAGTGAAAAACTGGTGTTCTTAACATATTTATTGAAAAAATATTCCTAAAATCATAGATCTTATTCACTTTAAAATCTATAATAAAATTTAAAATGGGTTTTCAATGAATATTATATTCTATTAATTCTATAAATAGTTCATTTTTATGAATTTTCATAGAAACATGATATTTCACATTAATATTATACAAAAATAAGAAGGGGTTTTTTAGGGGTTTAAATTATTATTTTTATATATTATGTAATTAAAAATGTATTATTAAGACTATTTTTTCTGATATATAAATATGTATCTATATATTATTAAAGTTCATATTTATATAGCTCATGGTGTTGGGTGGGTATGATATATCTATCCAATTCATTGAGTAATTATTTAGTCGTTGATGATAAGAAATGATGGCTCTAAATAGGTAGGTTACTCATAGGTAAATAAGTAGATTGTAGTCATTATGATGTGGTTTAGAATAAGATAACATGAGTTTTGAATTTTATGATAAATAAAAACTATATTATACTTGCAAAAATTATTTTTATGGATACCATTTGGTACCATGAGGTATATAAAGATTAATGGTGATCGGTTTATTTTTTGAAATATTGATTTCACGAGTTCCCAAATTACACATGATTTCTTCCTTTTCATTAATATTATAAATATTGGATTTCTATAGTTTTTTGTGAGAAAATTCTTATCTAAACATTTGGAAATATTATATTTATTTGATTATTTTTATTGTGAAAAATTATACACACACATGAGAGTTTTTTTATAATAGTATTATTTTATTTTTATATCCCATAAATACATTGGTTTTACCCATCCCATTTTAAAAAATTATTTTCATATGATTTATGGATGACTAATAATTTTAGCATCGTAAGGATTTCCTCTATAGCGACTCATTTTAAATGAAGAAAATTGTCTTTTATGAATTAAGAGTTTAAAAAGATAATAATCAAATAAATGTTTTACATAAATTGGATTTTTATAATAAAAAAATAGTGTTATATAATGGAAAATTTTAATATTGTTAGAATTTTTTAGTATTTTGAGCATAATTTAAAAAATGGATACTTTTGGGATTTAAATATTTTATTTATATAATTTCATTCGTATATAAAATTTACTAAATTGATCCAAATTATGCAAGGCCATTTTTGTATTCCGTAAAATATTGGTGTTTATTTAATCCTTTTGGATCCAATGTCAAATCCAATTATTAGAGGCCCAAAATCAGCTTAGAATTCGTTCCTAAAAACAATGCACATTTCAAGAATGTTTCAATGTTGAGCTTATATCGCAACATTGGGAAGCTAAAATGAATTCATAATATTTAGGGAGATATTAACAGAGCTAGGTAACAACATTTATTAATGATAAAAATCCAAAATACACCGTTTTCTATGTCGTAGTGCCGTAAAAATATGAAAAAATGGAATATGAAGAGTCACCAGTACAAAATGAATTTTCTGTGTTTATAAAATCAATATATTCATCCACATGTCTCCGAATAATATCATATACTATTATTTGATAGAGGATAACTAACTGAACAACTTTCCAGAAGACCACATTCCACTATTCAGCAATTTAATGATTCTTCATTTGGCATTATTTTGGAGGTTCAATTTTGGAATCAATTTTCCTCACCATTTCAATATAAATATGTGTCCCACCTCCTTTACCAAATTATATAAATTATCAAGGGTTTAATGGTTTAGTTTAGTTTTTGAAGTAGTCTTTTCATTATTTCATTGTAAATTATTATTGACATTCTTCTTATTCTTTTTCATTTATCCTTTTCAACCATTTATTTTATTTTATGTGTTTCTCCCACAGTTCTACTTTTTAACTCCATGTATGTGGTGAGATAAACCTAAATGTTTCTAGGGTGGGTATGTGGTGGTGTTTTAGGGTATTCATATTTATATATTTATATAATTTTGTGTAATATTTTTATAGTGTTTAAAAATATTATGGTGAGTGGTCACCCAACATAATCTACGATTGTTTTCTTCTTCCTCATTCACTTATTTTTGATACCGATGATATTTGGGTCATTCCAACACATTAGTTTGGATTTGGAGTTGATGTGGAATATATTACTCATAAATGTATAGGTATTAGTGTAGGTTAATGAAATTAATGTAAAATTTTTTATAGTTAATTTCCTAGAACTGTTTATTGTGTTAAATAATGAGTAATTATTTTGAATAAAATAATATCACCACTATAAAACCTTGAGAGAAACTACATTATTCTACTATCAATTTTTTTTTGCATCAATTTAATATATTTTTTTATTTAAATAAATAAATAAATAATATTTCATTTTTATGTATTTTCAAAATCAAATACCTCCATTTATATTAGATAATTTTGTTTATATTAGTTAAAATTATAATAATTGATAATAGGAAAACAACCAGTGTAAGCTAACTCCTTGAGATCATTAATTAGAGTGAAACTATGGTGAAATATTATATAAAAAACCAAATTTAATATTGATTGTTTAAAAACACATATCATCAATTTGGATCACATAGGGTGTAGATGTATAAATTTATAAATCCTATGGTGATTCTTGCATGAGTTTGAATAATATAATTCTTGTTTAAAATCCATATTTGTGTATTGAGAAAAAATATATGTGAGGTAAGTGTGTTGCTCGAATTGGAGGATAAATGAAGTTGAAATGGATTGAATGATATTGATTGATAACTGGAATTTTTTTTATGAGGCATGATATGTTTTAATTCTTAGTGATAATTGGTGAATCTCATTGGTATGTGTTTTGAATTTTCCTGGATTGTATTTTGATGCTCATTTGTTTAGGAGTCCAAGTGTTATTGGTAATAGAACTGATAGTGATAATATTTTCCCTATATATATTTATTATTAATATTATTTATACCACATGAATTTATTATTTTGGGCAGAGTTTTATTTTTTATGGTTTCTAGGGATGTTTTGAGATAAAAATAAAAAAATTTCAGAATTAGGGAATTTTAACAATTTTAAATATCTTCAAAAATTTGGTAATGTAATTATCTATATTGATACAAATCTAATGATTTTTTAGGATTCCACCATTCGAGGGATAAATATTTTTCAACTTCAATATGACATGATTCAAATATCAGGAGGGATAAATTATCGTAGATTTTTTAAATGTTTTTCTTAATATCTTAATTGAAAAAGAATCATTAAATGATATATAAATTATACTACAAGCCAAAAAATTAAATGTTTCTTCATGGATAAGAAAAAAGAATCCCAAAAATGGGTTCATGATGAGTTTAAAGAGAAAATTTGAAATTATTTCATTATTTGGGTGAGTAGAACATGAGTAAGTTGAAGAATAACATAGAGAAGAAACAGATCACCATAGAAAATAATTCATAAAATATTAAACACATGTGAAAATGTACAGAAATTTTTAGGGTAAAAATAAATATCACATGAGAACAACATTGAAGGAAAAAAATTAATGATGTGTTGAAAAACAAGGCAACATTCATAAAACTAATTCTAGAAATCAATTTACAGAACATTCATCATATTTATACTATCAGATCAAAATCATTTCATGGGTGATGGATTGAAGGAGTGGGTTATTGTGTATAAGATATGATAGAGGAGAGTATTATTTAATTAATTGATAATGCATCGAAGGTAAAATCTCTATATAGTGGTGGGTATGAATGTCTAGAATGTATTCTTCCTTTCGAGTTTGTTTCCTTAATGGTAAAAACTCATCTTTTGTATTATCATGGGTTTTTATGATTGAAGGAGCCCTCTTTCACACTTGTTTTTATGTTATTATATTCTTGCATTTTTTCAGACGATGTTTGTATTCTAGTTTTATGGTTTTTTAAAATATTTCGGTGAAGTCTCCCCCTTTATCACAAGAAGGATAATTACTTTCAGTTTCTCAGTGGAATTTCGACAATCAGATCACATACATAAGAAAATAAACTCCAATTATTGAGGTATCATAATGCTTTTTAGACAATATAGGTATATAAAATTATGTATTCACTTATACATTTTATAATTTATTTGGAATACACTGGTTGACAATGATTAACGTTGTGTGTGAGGGTTGAATTTTTTACACCTCTCCATTTTTTGGTTTGTTTTCTAAATTATTCAAAATCCAAAAATTTAATTTTAACATGATCAAAATAATTAAAAAAACTGACATTTTGTATTCTTATTCTATAAACTCATTAGGATGTAACCCTATTGTCCCCTATATGATAAATTTAAAGGGAATAATTATTGACTAGGGTAACACGAAAACCCCCAGATTCAATCAAGAATAATTTTCATGGAGAGAAAGTTCTTACACACATTGTTTTACATCAAAAACCCAAATCAGATATAAATTTCCAAAACTAAAAAAGGGGTTTCATTGAATTATTTCATTTCATAGGTAATTATGAATTATTTCAAGGATTTTTATTATGCTTTCACTAGTGATGAATTTTATATTGGTTAAGATAACATAAATATTCCAATAGAGTAAAAAGATTCAAAATTTCATCCTAATTATGAAATTCTTAAATAATAAAAAAAGGTGGGTGCATTGATGGATGTTAATGGTGAAGAAGATAAGGTTATATAGTTGTAATTTCAAAAAAAATATAACCTAGTTGATGAATAATATGTAAATTTTTTTTCACATATATTTGAAGTCAAATAACACTATTAAGAGATTTTGATGCAACCCAAGAGCCTCGGCCTAGTTGGTGAGGACTCAATAGGTGCATCCATGAGTCCAGATATCAAATCCGAGTGGAGGTGTATTTTCAGGTTATTGTATTAGCACTGTAGTAGGCACTATAGTAGGTATAATGTTTTACTGTAGCAGCAAAAACTATTCATTCATTTGGGCCTTTGGGCCACCTGTTCAGGCCTCGGGTCATGCAAAGCTTTTGTGACACCAAAGGCCTTCAGGCCAATTGATTCTCAAGGCCTTAGGGGCACCGTAAGGCCTTAGGGCCACCCTAAGGCCTTCATGACACTTGAATTCAGATCTACCAGATTGACTATAAGGAAAAAGTCATCAGATTTGGATTCAGGGTAGACACATATACTAGAGCAGGGCTAACCATATTTGGAAGAATAAGAGGGTATGGTTTTTCCATCAGTACAAGGCATGTGCAGGTTTGGATAGGATAGCTAGGCGACTAGCCCTACGAAGTTAGGTTACTGATATTATTACATATGCATGGGGGGATGTTCCTAGTTGTCCTATATAGGTGATTCACTCTATAACCTATTGGTCATGTAATTTTCTCTAAGCCTTCAGGCCTTTTAAGGGTTCCACCTCACCCCTTGAATGGTGGATTATAAAAAATAATAAAAAACGAAGGCCTTAAAAACATTATGATGCAACTCTAAGATCAAATAGTATATCATTTTCTATTTCATGAAGAGGTTCATGAATATATTAGGCCAGATAATACAACTCTGGAAGAACAACATGATTTGGAAGTGCATTGGAGAGATATTATTGATGAACAATAGGTAATTGATCCTCCTTTTTTCAAAAATAAGAGTCAACTCATATATACCTCACTATTGATTTTGAAAAAGATGATGATTACCCTAATGAAATATAAATCCCAATAGCCTTTACTAAAAATATCATATTTTAATATGACCTTCATAAAATATAATATTTCTTTTTGATTCGTCATGATTTATTATGAATCAATTTAAAATTTTTAACGACTTCCCTTTACCAAAATATAATAATTCACTTTAAAATTAGTAGGCCTTTTATGAAAAATAAGAGAAAAAATATTTTAGGGACAAAGAAGACGAAGAGCCAATATTTCTCCTTAACTCATATTTTATGTTATACCCTTAGAAAAGGGAGAGGAGATAATTTAATCTAAACAAGGGTTACTCAATGAATTCTAAAATCTGAAAATGAATTGAATAAAGATAACCTAGTGGTTTTATGTAATAAACTCCATCCACCTTAATGTTCTGGTTATACCACTACAAATTATGGACAAGGATAAGTAAAAAAATATCACCTACATGGGGGTCCAAATAATATTCTATAATATTTTCCTTTTATCTATATTTTTATTTATTTTTTCTTATACATGAAGTTATATAATTTCATATAGGTTTAGTGTACGTATCTAAGAGATTAACTCATGGGTTCCACTGAAATGTAATTTCAGGTTTCATTTATCTATCTGTGTGTTTTTCTTCCCATATTTATTTATTTTATGTGGAAATGAGGGGCATGTAAATTATTGTGCCCGAGGGGGGGGGGGGGGTGGAATATCACCCTTCTTTTATGATTTTGTGTGATATTTTTTATTTTTTATTTTCATAACAATGAGTTATAAAAAATATTATAATCATTATTTTCAAATTAATTGATTTTGAATGAATTGAAATGATTTTTAAAAAAAATTGATTTTAATTGATTGTTGATGTGATAAAACTTTTCCTGGAATTGGAGTTTCAATAATTTTTATGAGTTTGACTAATTTTTTAAATACATGTCTGTTAAAAACTAAATTAAAATATTTTTCTACTATTTTAGGTATTCTTAATCACATTGAAATATTCATTAAAATCCATAAATCTTTTTGAGATAAAAATGGAATTTGTGCGAGAACCCGAAAATGTAACATTTATATTTTAATTTTTTGGATTTAATGGGTTGTTTTTAATATTATTGATGATCTTATTTGGATTGCTACATATTTTAATGATACCTACCCTTACACATATCCTTCTTTAAACCCTAGATGATATTATTTTCATTATAGGATTACAACACATTACAAAATTGTTTTTTCTTTACCTACAAAGACTCATGTAATTTTTATGAGGATATATAAAGTTGGAGTGTGGGGGATGGGATTTTTTGGTGAATTATTTATAATCAATTTCATGTTAGGTTTATTTTAGGTTTTTGTCATCATTTTGGGTAGTGGATAATGAGAAAAATGTGTTTGATTAATCATTTCATTGTGATTAATTTTTTTCATTCAATTCAAAAAAAAAATGAAAATAAAATTGAAATTAAATTTAGATGAGCCTTGATTTCTCAGTTTAATTTCTTTTATGAATCATATATCTATCTAAGACCAAGAATATAATTTTCATTAATTCATTATAATCAATATTTAGCTCAGACATCATGAAATAAAAAAATATTATTCCATTTAGAGATTTACAAAAAGAAGAAAAAAAGTGGGGAGAACATTGGTGATATCATTCCTAATCACCCATTGACTCAAGTACCATGTCATAAAATGGGGTCGTTGTTGTGTTTCACATTTTTAATGGGGACTAAGTGAGTAATTTACTAGGTTTTTACTTGATTATTCATGCCTTATACTCAATAATATGACCTCCTCTTTTTAGCATTAAAATTTTCAATCATTTTTACACCAACTCTAAGACACATAAATGACATAAAAATATTCATCAGGATTAAATTAATTTTATTTTTTTGGAGAAGTGATTATTCACACAAACTAATAGTGATATATGAACTTTTCAAGCACAATAGTAACTCTAGATATAATTTCTCTAGAGTGAAGAGTCACATATAATTTAATGTGAGGTAGAATGTGATTGGTTCATAGAATGATTTATGAGGATGATTAAAAAGAAATGCGAGGATTGAAAATTGTAGTAATTGTATTCATAGAGTATACATGATGGAATTCTGTTTTGGATTTTATTATGGATGTTTTCTCTTTTTTTTTTCTGAATTCTGAAATGAATATATAATTATTTCTCAAGAGTGAAGTTATTGTGTGTGGGAGGGTGAGGAAACTAATATTTTCATAAAATTTATGCTGAATTTAAATGTTTATAATCTCACCACATTGTTATTTTATGTTTTATTTTCACAATTTTTGGTTTCTCTTTTATTTTTTAATTCATTACACATACATTCTAATTTTGGGATTTAACTATTTTATTTTAATTAATTAATTAAGGCATAACATTTAATAAATGCATCCAAATTGTGATTATACTATTTTGATATGTTCTAACATCTTGGGATTAATTTCAACCATATATATATAAATCTAAATCTAATAAGTTGTGTCCCCAAATAATCTCACAATATGGGCCCTAAAAACATTTCTTATATCTAGAATATTTTAATCATGAGATTATATGTGATCTTGGAATGGACCAATTGATCTAAAATTAAGAAATGGAATACTAAAGTAGTATGAGAACAACATTGATTTAGGATTCCATGACATAATACAAGATTTACAATGTCATAATGTCCTGAGAAGTTGAATAAATGGAATAACTTGGAGTCACTAAATGAGAATAATCGTATAATAGTAAAAAACCAAAATATTCTCCATAATTATCCCAAGAAACTCAAATTTGTTTGTTGATAGCAGAAAAATAATATAATTTTTTTTATCATGAACAATTTCATAGATTCTTCAATGTAATTGGCTATACTGATGCATTATTTTGGAGGTTTAATTGTTGATCTAAATTTTTTCACATTTTTTTAAAATAAATACATGTCTCGCCTCCCATCCCAAAGGATTAACGTTTTTAAGGATGAAATTTGGAGTTTAATTTCTAGTTTAGTTTGTAATATTTGCCTTATATATTATCTTATATCTTTATATTCTTCTGTAAACTTATATTTTTAATTTATTTTATTTATTTTATGTGTTTCTACCAATGTGCATATTTTTATCTTCATGTTTGTGGGTAGCTAACTGTCACTGTTGTTTGAGGGGGATATAGTGGTGTTTGAGATTATTGAGATTTCATTATTTGTCAGATTTTATTCTAATATATTAATAGTGGTTAAAATTATTGTGGCGAGCAACCATTCAGCATTTTCTACTATTTTTTTCTTCCACCACATTCAACCATTTTCCTTCTCATTGATATTGGAGTCATTCAAACAATAGAGGATGAAGTAGGTATTCTTGTGGAAACTATTACACCTATATTAATTGGTCTCTATTTAAGATAATATCATTAAAATGAAGGGTTTTAGAGTGAGGTCAATATCTATACATTGAATAAAATATTGATGTTATATTTTTATTGACAATGATAACACCACTATAGACCCAGAAGAGCAACAATCCACTTCTGCAAAAATCATTATGTTTTTCAATATTTTTTATTATATTTTACAATTTTCACATATATATTATTTATATTTAATGTATCATCATAATCATATCCCCCCTTTTATATTATTTTATTTATATTATATTATTTATAATTATAATAGATATAATAATAAACCAGTGCGTTTTTTATCCCTCTTTGAGATCAATCATAGGGTGTTCCACTATGGTGAAGTCTTAGGTTAATAATAATTTAATTGAATAATAGTTCATGAAAACCCACTATCATCAAGGGTGTAAATATAAAGTGCTATTTGTTTTGGAATAAATGTATAATTTTTAAATGAATTAATATTATTAAGCAATTTTGTTACCAAATTCTCTAAATATCTAAACCCAAAAGCTCATGGAAATGTTATATGATGAATAACTTATTATAAATCAATAAATTATTATTTGTAAAGATAAATTGTGTTATAATTGGTATTATAGAAAATAATTATATACCATTTATTGTTCATAGAGTGTTAAAATACTATTTATACATAATAGAACATTGGGCTGTATTACTATGAGAATGATTTTGAATATTTCATTGTTGATTAATCTAATACATGTCTATCAAAAATGGTATTTCAAATAGAAAATGTGATATATAATGTATGTATTCATAGTGGGGATAATTTCATTATGAATTAAAAAACTTGAATGGTTGCAATAGAGTTGTTTATAGTAGTGTTAAGCAATGTGACCATGGATATTAATGGTAGAACCCATGAAAGTGGGAAACTAAATTATTCAATTAGGAATATTTCTATTGTGGATATTTCATGAAACAATACCCTTAACATTTTAATGTATATTAAGACCATGTGAATGATGAAGGATATGAAAAAGAACTGGGGAAGATATTTAGTGTTTTTGGATATGTATAACATCAACAACTAAACCATTCTATTTATCATTTTGATGGTTAAGATAATTTGTGGAGGCCTCTAATTAAAAATTAAATTTAAAACATATGACATGGATTTCATTGGGTGTATAAACATTAATGAATATTTTAACAAGAAATATATTCCAAATGATCTATTTTTTTGAATAAAAGGAAAACTTATGAATATTGATCAAAAAGATGAAGACTTACTGGAATGTAATGATAATAATTTCACTAGACTATGGAGGTATGATTTAAATTTTAGTAAGGAAAATTATATATTAATTGATATATTTTACATAGGTATAAAAAAATATTATTCTATGAATTATACTATATTTTACTTAAATGTTTTCAGGAAGTTATTAGTTGTACTGTGAAATATGAGATGAAGGCTTTAGAAATTTATAAACATTGTTATAAAAAATTGAACGGCGTTACATTGGTATTAAATGGAGAAGACGTTGATTATAAAAGATAGTGTTTAACACCCAAAATATTCCAAATTGGGAGAAATAAATTTTAATGATCATTTGGTAGGATGACGAAAGTGTTACTAATGAGGTAATCTTGGATATTTTGATCATGAATGTATGCAAAATTGTGTGAAATATTACAATAATAGAATAATAGATATTAATATGGTACTAATTTGTTTTATTGTAATGAGATGGGTCAATATGCTACTATATGTATGATTTTTTCTACGTAAGTATGGAATCATAAAGAAAAAATTATAAATGTATATAGATATGTGTTTATAGTACTAATATTTATAATATTTTTTCAACTAATGTTGTTTTATATACAATAATTTTTTTGATTTAACCAATATCAAATTTGATTATCGATCCAGACATTATTTAATATCATAATAATTTTTTATGTTAAAAAGTCATATAATCCATGAAATTAAGTTATAAATTTCAGAAAATACTGGTGTTGAATAAATTATACAAAAATTTATATAAATATTCTAATTATCATCTATGGATTGGGTTTTACGACAATCATTTTGGGATTTCCCATTGTATAGTTTTATAAATTTTTGGGCACTGACTTGATATTATTTTATCACGCTAATATTGTTTAGAATGATATGGAAGATGAATTAAAATTTTAAAGTGAGTTATAATTCATATATAAGAAAGAGTTAAGAGGATTTATAATATATCTAAAATCTTAGAAAGTAATTAAATATTCTATTAAATGTAATTTATCATTTTTTAAAATGGATGGAACTATTCAAATTTGTGTTTTGGGAGTAGGAAATGAATATATAGATTTATTTTTTGATGATTTAATTCGTCTTAATATTCACTACAATGTTGATTATCCAATAGTATTATTTTATAGTGTTAATTCAATCATAAATAATCCTTAACATAATGATTTAATTGATATTTTATAATTGAAAAACCATTTATTTGAGTTTCTTGAAATGGTTACATCCTCTATAGAACTTTACATTTTGGTGATCCAATTATATTATTAAAAAATAATCATGGTTTCATGTGAATTGTCCTTGACTATTTTTCACTCATTAATTTAATTATAATGGAAAAGTATCCATTAACACATATGTATTATTTGTTTGTTCAAATTTAATAGGATTAATAATTTTTAAATTTTTCATCATATGTCTAATTATAATTTTCAAATGGTGAAGGATGAGTAAATTACCAAGAAAAAATCCCACACTAGGTATAGTCTTTACGTGTTTATGTTTATGCTATATGGGTTAACAAATACATTCATTTTATTAATGGATCTTTTGAATATTTTTTCCATGAGTATTTGGATATTTTTTTGTTGTTTTCATTGAGGAAATTATGTTTTATTTAAAATGTTTTGTGGAATATTAAGAACACCTATGGATTGTTTAATAGAATATAATACGAATCATGTAGTAGAAAAAATTTAGTAAATCTGAATTTAGTTAAATAAAATTTTATTTAATTTTGAATATTGATTTTAAAATGTAATAAGAGTTTATCACAATAAAACTATTATGGGGGAAAATGGAAAAACCCCAAAATATCACTATGATTTCGTGTTTTCATGGATACTAAAAATGAGTTATTGAAAAAGTTACAGGGATATCTTGACCATTATCCACGATTACTGAAAAATGAGGTAAATCCATATTGATAATGGAATGCGATGAATCCTTTCTGAAATTGAAAATAATATTTCCTCATTCCCCAATGATATAATACTCATAAATAAATTTCTAGTTTTTTTTATTTATACTATTTTTTTATATTAAAGTATGTGGCTGGGTTTTAGTGCAAGATGATTATCTAATTGTATATTATTCATGTACATTAAAATGTATGGATCAAAATTAACCTACGAACGATCATGATATTTCAATAGTTGTTTTTTATTGAGATATTTTTTGGAATGTTCTATATGGAATAATATATAAAATTTATACTTACAATAGAGTTAAATTTTATAAATTCACTCTAAAAGTGTTTAACATGAGTTATGAAAGATAATTGGAAAATATAAATAATTATAATTACAAAATTTACTATAATCTACATATAAGAAACAAGTTATATGAAACATTAGGTAATATATAATTATAATTCCATTATATGTATGAAAAATGATCATTTGGTTAATGATTCAATAAATTTTAGACCTTATATTTTGTATATTGAAGCATCTTTTTTTTGGATACTGTAATAATGAATTCATCATTGTGAGAAATAATTTAGAATCTTTTGAGAGAAGATATTTTTTTGAGAGAAGTTGTACAATTAGTCTGAAAGGATATGTTTCGTGATTATAATAGTAATAAAGAAGGTGTTATTAGATAAAATGAGAGGTTACGTGTTTCGATTGATATGTATTCGATGAAGTAATTTTTTTGTGATACTCATAGATCTCTATTTATTATTCATCCTATTAATTATAATTTTTAAAAATTCTATCACAACAATTATTATTATAATAGAATGATGGAATATATTTTTTAAAATTATAATGAAATATTTTAATTCTCATCTAGTTAAAGATATGAAACAAATACTAATATGGATAATAGAGTATTTTATAGTTCATAAATAGGAATAGATGAATATATCTATAGATATCATGGATGGATATCTAAATACATAACAAGGTAATAATATCATATGATATAATTTAGATTCTTTTATTTAAATAAGGGAATGATCTCTAAAATTTTAGGTTTTATGTATTTGGATAAAAATAATATACATTATCAAGAAGTGATCACCAGATTACATAGAGAACCTTTATCCATTATTTCAGATTGTGCCCCCAGATTAAGATTAAATTTTTTGTGATATAAATTAAAATTTTTTGGGTAGTTAATTTACTTTCAGCACAAACATTCATCTGTAATCGTATGGACAGTCAGAGAAAACAATTCAAAAGGTAAATGATATGATTTTAGATTTCAATTTGGATTATCATGGATTCATTGATTTGAATAATTTATTAGTTTATTATTCTTATAATAATAGTTTTCTTTCAAATATATGTTTGAAAAACTTTTAGGTGTTATATGCAATATGGTTTCAAACTACATAATTTTGAGAAGAATATGGAGAGTGGATGTTATTAGGAACAAAAATGGTAGTTAAAGAAATGATAATTTAGAATTAGATGAGGATAACTCATAAGGTGGAAAAAATTATATGGATCAAGGGTGTAATGTTCTCTCATTTTAGGCAGGACATCACTAAAGTATATCCGTGAAAATTTGTTCTTTGTTTTTAATAAATGGAAACGTATGTCTTCATTTTACTATTTCGTATCAAATTCATGATCTATTTCGATCATTTTATTATATATTTGCATTATATTAGTGTTTATTCCAAGTATATGATTTGTTTAATTTTTATATTATAATAATGTTCTTATTTGATACCTAACATGTTTTTAGATCTTAAGTGGTATACCAAGAGAAGAAACTCACATCTAAACAAAATTAAGATTAAAATTTTCATTACAGAGAGATGGTACTATGAAATATTTTGAATCGACTTGTAATTGTTTCATGGAAGAATCACTTGATTGAGAATATAACAAGGGAATTATAAAATTCTATGAAGGAAGGATACCCTTACTTGTTTTTGTAATAAAAACATATGTGGACATAATATATTATAGGGGATAGGAATTTTACAACCAAATTTATACTAAAAATAATTAAATACTTTTATTTATACATATTTATTTTGTTGATTAATATTCTTTCAGATTTGAATAAATGTATTTATATAATTTTTCTATCAAAAAAGGAATTTATTTAAATTATTTGTTTTCCAAGTATTAAAAGGATTATTTGAAGTCAAATTTATTAATTTTATTATTTATTTTAACTAAATGGAATTAAAAGTTCTGATATATATTTATATATATATAATATATATTTTAATTATGTTTTTTATTTTTTCTTGAAATAATTATTTTTCTAGTTAATAGTGAAAAATATATATTTTTGCCACACTGTAATTTAGCCAGGAAGGCTTAGGGAGGGACAATGTCCCTGACCATTTATTAAATAAAGGAAAAAAGTACAGCAAACAAGCAGTAAAAAGAAAACAAGCTAGGAACCATACCCGCCATCATACCCATCACCATCTCCATATTCAAAGGCCTCATCTGCAGTTGTCGACTCCCATTCCGAACTTTCATATTGCTTCATCAGCTTCACATACTTCCGTCTGAGATTCATCTTCTCCAATTTCACAAAAGCATCAGAAGAATTCATTACCTTACCATTGCTCATAGAAGCTCTGGTGGACATCGGCCTTGGTAAAGAAGAATAATCTTTCCATTGTCTTCTTTTTGGAGGGGCGGTAGAGTTACCCACACACTCTGCCATCACCTTCTTTCCATGTTGGACAATATCACTAAAATAGGTACGGACATTGCCATCAACCTCCTTCTCAATATCAGAAATATCCTCCCATTTCTCAGGTAAGCACACCATCCGAGGACAAAAGTTCACACCTTGCTCTGGCTCCACATGATTGTTAGGTCCAGCCAGTGTTAAACACTGAGATTGAGCCACTTTCTCATGCTCTCCAGATGTCCCAATCTGCATACTATCCCCAGCCTGCAGATTACAGCTTTTCATCCTTAGAGAACTACCATGCAACTCAAGAGCTGCATCAGGAACCTGGCCGGAACCCAAACCAGGCGCCATTTGAACCTGATCCACCTCAGTTTCAGCATCCACAAGACCAGCAAAGCAGTTTCTCACAGCAATGCCATCAGCCTTTTGCACATGGTGAGATTTCAGCCCATGATAGGTCCTAAACCACCCATCAGCAACCTCCGTAGGATCCTCAGCCTGCACAGGCACTATAAGCCTATCCACTGCATCCATGCCTCCCGTTATTCCCAACATCTGGCCATTAACCACTCCAACCGACTGTTCATTGAAAATATCACTGCCCAAAGAGCCATCCATGGGCTGGGTCTCCTTATTTCTTTCAGATTCAGTCTGAGCCTCCACCTGTTGAACATCTGCAGGTCGAGACTGAACTTGCTCAGCCTCTGCAATGCCAATGGGCCCAGAACCAGGACACATCCCCCCATTGAGATCACCTATCAACCTACTGAAAACATCATGAACTTTCGGATTATCAGGACTGAGCAGCAAGTTGTCCTGCCTCCCTTGTATATCACCGCAAGAGAAACCCAAGCCAGCAGCAAATGAGACAGCCCCTCTGTTGCCTTTGTCCAGACCCTCACTCCGGGCCACCATAACAGCACTCGATGGACCACTGGCCTCCTCTAGAGCATTGCATTCGACCTTGGATGTTCCATCAACCCGCACACCCTTTACTGCACATCCATTGGGAGAGCCCCAATTATCATTTCGCCCAACCTCCCTTGGAAGAATGGTGTCTCTCCAACTCGCCCTCGAAGAAGACCCCTGCCAACACTGCTCCGAGACATGTCCAAGTCTCTTACATTTAGAACAGAAGTCCATCCACTCCCCGTAGATAACATTCTGTTTACATCTGTATTGATCACCGATCGTAATACAGACAAACTCAAACAGGGCCTTCGACACGTCCATCTCTACACAAACCCTCAGATTCACAGGGTGACACACTGCACGCGTACGATTATCATAACAAAGATACATCCCAACAATATTACCAAGCATCTTAATGATAGCGGGATTTTGAAAAGGTAATGGTAAATTAGGAAAACTCACCCAAAGCGCCGTGGAAGGCGGGTCACGGTTCATGTGGATGTCAAAAGACCAGCGGAACAAGATGAAGCGGCATCCATTGCAACTCCGGGGCGCCCTAGACCAGGCGAGGATGAGATCCTCCTCGGAAGCAAAGCGGACCATGATATGACGATTGCCAATCAAGCCAACTATATCCCGATCCTGGAAATCCCAGGTGTCGAAGATGAGTCTGTCGAATGAATCCACCGAGGGCCTTCGCTTCTTAAATCTCGCAACCAATGTGAGGTTCAGAAGGGCAGAAGATTCAGCGAATTCAGAGTTCGAGATCTGAAGATTCAGGCAGCCCTGAATGACTTCTGCAACCTTCGGGCTTAAATCAGTAGTCGGAAAAGAAGGGAGAAGTTCAGGGTTCAAAAAATCCCTAAAAGGATGCAAATCATTGGTGTGGGAGAATCCCTCCCCCAAAGGAGGAGGAGGGATCCCCGCGGTCGCCGCCGCCGCCGTCAGCGAGGAAGAAGAGATCTAGGGTTCCCTCGCAAACCCCCCAATCCTCCCACACTGTAATTTATTATAAAATGTAATTGAAATGTATGATCAAATTTTTTATATTACTTTAATTTAATATTAATATTATTTTATAAAAAATATAAATACTTCCATAAGAATCAATTTTCTTTTTCTAAAATTCTCTTTTATTTTTAATAAGAAAAATCATAATCCAATTCTTATTCTGGTTTTCACAAATATATTAATTACTACCAGTTATACATAATGATACATGAAAAATAGATTCTATGATTTAAATCAATAGGTTTAAATTTATTAGTGATGTTAATTTAATATTTTTGGTCATTATGAATTGTGACCCTTGTGAAAATGTGTAACCATTGAAGAAGGGTAAACAATATAATTAATGAAAAATATAATTGATAATTTCATAATATAATATCTTATTTATTATTTATAATAATATATTTAAGCCTGACACCTTTTTATTGAATCTAAATTTTATTATGTTCTACATGTCATTGATAGTGACTTATTGTTATTTTAAAACATCGAATAATTACAATTGTGCCACTCTCATTACTTATAAATGGGAACCTACATGCCTCCCTTCCTCTGATTGTTTTTCCATTCTAGTTCCTGATATATCTCAAGAAAATATCACAAAAATACCTCTAATCATCATATAGGTCTCAATCTCACCAAAATAAAAAAACTCATAAGGTGTAAGAAAATGGAGGTTTTTCAAAGAAGGGGGAAATTTACTAACCAAGCATTTCATGTTAATTTATTTTTATACCTCCGTCAAATATTATTTAACTAGGATTGAATTATAGCATCAGTATGATATACATAATGATACACTATTATCATTATGGATTAACAACTAATAATTTCTTTTCCCATCTTATAGTAATTGAATATATAAATTGTGCATACATGTAGACTATCATGTCCACAAAGCAATGTACTTCATTTATTACCACTGTAACACATTTTTGATGAAAATGATGGAATAGATGAATATATATGATATTTATGACATTTTTTGGATTATTTAAATCTAACAACTTAATATATTACCCATTTTTTCAATTAAAATTTGTTAATGTCGCTCATTTGTACGTGTAAAATACCACTTTTATGAAGCCATGTGATACATTTTTCATATCGACATTATATGGATGGTCATAAATATGTTACTTGTAACACCCCAATACATTGATATATATCTAATTTTAATTTTTTTTATTTTATATCATTTATTATATGAAACCACAAATCAAAATGAACTATAAAATGGTATATCTTTGTAACCAATTAGTTAAACTGGTGGGTATTAATATTACTAAATAAATTATTATAATTATATGATTTACTAATTTATAAAATAAATTCATAGCTTATAAATTGATTAAAAATAAAAAACCATTTTAATGAAACATATGTGTTTTTTTGAAAAGTTTTATTTATCAAAAATATGTTTTATGTTGAGTTTTTATATAATAGTTTTTTTTACTTAATAAAACTTTTACATTGGAATAAAATTCCATTCGATGCTCTTATGGGTGTAATTTTTAATTTAATAATTCTAAATTTTAAAATTTAATATAAAATAATGGATTCAATATTTTGAATCAACATAATTAATTTTAGGTAAGAAGGTCAACTATTTTTTATCACTATATATAGTAAAAAAATAAAAATTAATTACTATGGTTAAAGATAAAGTTAATTTTCTAGGGTTTTAAACTAATAGAATAAGTGTTATAATTTACTAAAAATATTTTATGTTCTTGCTGGCTGTAAATATATATAACATATCTCATATAAGGATTGATAATGAGAAATTTTGGATCCTTATGGAATTTGTAATATTAAAGAGCATTTTATTATTTTCAATAATTCCATGTTTGTCATCCCCACCAACATATAAAGAGTACCCCCTCCCTTATCCCCTTTACAATTGCAAATAACCATGTTTCAACCAATCCATATACAAATCGAGTCATCAAATAAATTCCTAGGACCAAGAGACCACTGTTTCTTCAAAAAATCATCATAGGATGACATTATGTATAAATATAATGAGATTTTTTTGAAGACAATATATTGTTCTTAATCATGTGTCTACATCATATTTCATCCTCAAAAATATTAAAATATTTTAATAATATTCAAAATTAATATCAATTATATATTACAATTGATTTATATCTTGTTATGTTAATAGGATAACCTATGTACATACCACCCGCATCAAATGGGAAATGAAATCGTCCATCATGTATACGGTGGACTACCACCTCGGGAATTTATGTAATTAATTTTCCATATTGATTATAATATATGTATATAATAATTGATAATAAATTTTAATATATGATATTTATAACACAATTATAGTACTAAAATTACAGCATCCTATCTATATTCTTACCTTACAATCTGTTGTAAAATGATAACGCCGCTCGTGTGAACATTCAGACTACCATCTACACGAAATGATGTGATACATTTTTCATTTTTTAAGAAGAAAGGTAATAATAATATTTGTAAAATATATATATGAGATATTTTTTATAATAATGGTTTTTTATAGTGAATAATTAGTTACCATTATATCATTCTAATTTTCAAATTAATGAAAACAATGTTCATATGTATGTATGACCTTCCATCTCCATAAATTATGTAACATATTTAAATATATATTACTTTTATTTAATGTTATATATAATTATAAAGTTAATATATTTGAAATATATATCACGTTTAACACATTTTTATGATATAACCATTATAAGGACAAATACTACCAGACTAAAAAATATATGAATAATGAAGAAGTTTTCACCAATAATATTATTTTTTAAAGATAATTGATAATAAAAATTTATATGTAAATAATATATGGTATGATATACATAATTTTATTTCTATCAAATATGTAAAATAAATATATATATTATACGTGATATTTACACACATGATGAAAATTAGATAAGATGTTATGGTTTCTTGTCTAACTTCTACTTTTATGAGGTATATTCCATTTAAAATAGTTATTTTTGTGTGTGGTGTATATAATACCCCATTTATGTTATTTATCATGAATATATTTTCATAAATAGTATTGAAAGGTTAATATGATTACATGGGGGTTAGGATTCAAGAGTTACCAAAGTAGCAAGCATTTATTTTGAAATATCATCATTTATCTAGATTATTTATGATAATTTTTTAAATGGTTAAATATTATGATCCATGTTTCAAGAAACACATAAATTGTATACTAAAATTATTATTTATTAAATATTCATGTAATTGTACAATTTCCACTCTTTTATGCTTAAAAAAATTTATGAATTATTTAATGAAAACCTGACATCATTTTGATGTTAATTAATTTTTTTTATTTCATGTCTATATTTAATAAAAATGTTTTTAAAAATGGTTTTACAATTATACAATGATTTCTAAAAACCGTTTATCCCATTATTTAATTTTGTTAGAAATGTTTTAAAATTAATGTGGGAATTTTACATGGTAAATATTGGCTTTTTACCAAAAATGTGAAGTGAATATTTGTCTCTATATACTTCTCATGAAAAGAATGTCCCCTTAGTGTGACCACTAATTTATTTCAAGATTCATATATATGTTTCCCTAATAATTTTCAATATGTTTATCCCAATATTATTATTTTTTTAATAATTATTTTCAATTAGAAGGGAGTATATTTTAATTATACTATCCTTATTATTCCTCTAAATTTTTTGTGATCAGTCTTAATTGGGTTTTACTATTTTGATATAATTCTCTATATTACTATGGTAGGTTTGTGATTATGTTTATTGATAGGGGAAGTTATTAAAATTTAAAATTATAGTATCCAAAGTGATTTTTATATTGATTTTTTTTATAGATTGGCTAAATTATTAACATTTCAAATGTTATATTTTGAATATGATTTTTGATGTGATTTTGTTTCCACATTTCATATGTGGAATGAATTAGACATTGTATTTTTGAGAGGGGCCCATTATTTCCCCTCAATGCAATAGAAGTTATCATGTGAAAAAACTATATTTTTATCGACATGGAAATCCACATTCATTTATGTTATCAAGGAATGATGATTTTATGGTACACATATAATGTAAGGAATTATAGATTATCTCATTATAAAATTGGTTATTTATTTACATGTGGTTATCGGATTTCATATGATATCCATATATGAGTTTCATGATCATGTGAGTATTTATATTGAATTATTTTTTCATCACTAATTTCTTCCATGTTATTCTTCATTCTCGTGTTATTGAATAAATGTTGTGTGTTTATTGTTATTTACAATTCCATTCTTATTATTTCTTATGTATTCATGGTATCTTCAACTATAAACATACCATTAGTGGGAATCTTTGATTATTCCTTTGTTATTTTTCCTTCACCTAAGATGCCAAAAAATTTATTATGACTAATATTCAAGGTTATGATCAATGGAATAATGGCGTTCTCAATGAAAAAATTACATTTTATTTGTTGGTATTTCAATGTAATGCGAAATTAAATTATGTATCTAGTTTCCCCAATCAAATAATAAAATTTCTCCTCTGGGATATGATCCACTATATCTAGAACCAATTTCGTAATGTATCCAAATACACTAGGCTATTAGGGTTGGATTATTTACAATTATTATCATATCATGTTTAGTAGAAACCATGTGAACTAAATTTAGGAAAAAAATCATTACATAACATTTCTATATGAATGAATTTTAGGATAAGTATTTGAATATTATAACATTATATAGCTATGGTAAGTTATAGAATATTATTATCTCCAAAAAATACATTATTTCATTGATAATACATGTGGATTCAGATCATGTATAGTTTTACATAGTGGTAATTTCACTGAAATGGGAGTATTGTGGTTAGAATATATCATCACATAGTTCATGAAAGCATGACATGATTCACAGCATGTTTGGAACTCTAGGGGGATATGATTGGGATAATTCAAATTTTCTTAACAAACCATTATGAAGTATTTGACTTTATTATTATTATATTATAATATTACAAAATGAACAATGATTAGGATGTTGAGATTAGTTATACATAAATTCTCATCATTTGTTATGTTTTTAGAAAGAATTTAAATTATAAATTTTTGATTAATTATGTTCTTATCAAATGTATTATATGACATAGTTTAGGAATGGATCATAGTTCATGGAATTGAAACATTATCAACACATGTAATCTATTTAGGGATTGAATCCTAGGAAAGATAATGAAGTTGGAGCTATAGTTGAAACTGGATCTAAAATATAATAATTATATTGGGGAAGATAACTACAGTTATTTCCAATAATCAATCCTATATAAATCATAATACTGATCCAGAACATAGTTAACAATGTTGTAATCCATCATTGATTACAAATCATTATAATTTAATGACACTATGACACCATCGATATAAAATACAGGGGTAACTTAGTATTGAAAATGTTTCTTGATTTGGGAACTATTGGAAGGGATAATTTTTCCCTGTAACATTATCATTTTTAGGGGATGAATATCTATATTAGTTAGTTATTGAAAATAGAAATGTGTAAAAAGAAATATAATACATGTAGTTGAAGTATTTTACTATACTCTTCATAGAATCATATTTCCTTACAGTGCATTGAGTGGATATGGATAGAAAATTCACTATTCTATGAAAAAAAGATGTTGGAAATTTATTTAGGTATAAAACCAACATTTCAAGATTATAAAAGAATGATTAATACTATATAAAAAATCAAGAGATAATAATTTAAATTTTTTATTAATGGAGTAATTATAATACAACAAAGGGTACCACAATCTCAAAAATTCTAATAAAAATAGAACATAATATTATCTTAATTCATGATGGGTAACAAATTTCCATTTATTATGGATATTAATGAAATCATGATAGAAAGAGGGTGGATTGGAACTCTCGAAAAGAAAATATGGTAAAATATAATAATGGAAGAGTGCAATTTTCATCATGATATATATGTGGAAAGAAACACCCTAGAACAGTCTATCAAGGAATAAGATGTTGATATATATTTGGAGAGAATGTACGTAACATTAGTGATTTCATGGGATAAAAAGAACATTCCAATGTGAAATACTTCAACTCTATAGGGATGGGGCACTCTGAAAATGATTTTATAGAGTCATGAAAATTCTACATTGAAAATTCCATTGAAAATATTCGATGAATATTTGATCACAACATATATTTTTAAAGTATATAATGAAGTGGCTGAATGTAAATTAATCATATAATCAATATTTTATAATTCAATTTTTTTATTTGTTTATTTACAATATTTTATAATGTCTATGATTTCCTTGAAAAAATACATTTCCATAGCCCCTTAATATGTTGTATATATTTCAAGAATCTTATGAAAAGTTTCAATGCAATAAGGATAGGTCAAACAACCCCCATTATAACACATAAATGTGAATTAAATGATCAAATCATTATTATACCAATTTTTCATTTTGATATAATCCATAGAATGGACTGAAATTAAATATATGGTTAAAAATGTTATTATAAATAGAAAGAATCTATGATTATAAATGAAGTTATAAATTTCAATGTCTTTAGAGGGGAGACATTATCTTATGTTTCATATCTAGATCCACCCCAAGTAGATCTTATGTGTAATATCTAGATCCAAATAAAAAATGTAATTCATGTATAGGATTATATTAACGTATTTATTAACGAATTTTATATGCATTCAACAAATTATGAGTTTATGTTTTCCATTGATTTAATCCTTAATCCAAGACCAATATCAAATAATCCCTACAGAATAGATATTATAGAATTAATGGATTTTAAGAAATAACTAGAGTAGTTGGTTGATAATGTATATATAAAACCTAATGTTTATCCTTGTGCTAACATGTTCTATTTATCATGAATAAATATGGATATATTAGGCAATTCATTGATTATATGGAAATCGATTGTATTCTAATAAGGAATAAGTATCTCCTACCTCTTATTGGTGAATTATATGATCAACTTCATTGCTATAAATATGTTTCAATGATTGAAAATCATTTGGGGTTTCATGAATTGTTATTAAGGATAGAATAAGTTACCATGACTCATTTTTATATGAGGTATGGAATTTATGAGTTTTTTATAATTACTTTTGGATTGACTAATGGACCCACTAATATTATTGATATATTGAATTGAATATTCATGTAATTTATATATTATTTATTCCTGATATTTAATACTGATATCTTAGTGTAATCTTAGAGATATGATGACCATGATAATCACTTGAATATGATACTTGAGACTCTTCTAATAAATATTTTAGAGGGAAAATTTCGCTTATTTGAATAAAGGATTGATAAATTTTCTTATAATGACCAAATTTTTTCTATTGATGGAATCTTAGTTAATCCTATAATTATAATGGTAAACTAAAAATAACATACAATTACAGAAAAAATGATCAATATAGGTTCATTTGAATTTTTAGGTTATTATAAGAATTTTTTTCAAAAAACTCCTTGATTTTATATCTTGTTAATCAAGATTACCCATAACAGGGTTATGTTATTATGGATAGTGGAATTTCAAAAATGGAATAAATTATTTAAGAAGAGATATTTTAATGATATTATTCCAAATATACAATAAATATATTATGGATTCATTATATATAGAAATTCATTTTAGAATTGACTTGGTTGATTACTCATTCATAGTGATAAATTTATTGTCTATGCATAAAATAAGTCAAATAATAATGAAAAAAACTAACTAACCCAAGATCTTGGGATTTAAGACATAATATTTTACATTAAGATATGTATATATTATCTTTGGGGAACATATTAATGATATACACATATCACAAGTGTTTGTAATCCATATTTTAAAAAAAATATTCAAAATGATATAAAGGTGACAGATTGACCTACTAATGGACTGAGATTTATTAATATAACACCACCATAGGATAGAATATAAGGCAGAATATTCCTTGAGCAAGAAGGATTATAGAGTTCCCACTAGAATGTGGATATATAGGGATATTTTTTTCATAGAACTATTAAATATGGATATGGTAAATATTAAGGATGGAAAGTCACCAATTAATTTTTTTTTCAATCCATCCTTGTCGGAAATGATAAATATTTCTCAAACAGATGATGAGAGATTTCATAAATAAAATTATTCTCTAGTTGATAAAAAATACTAGACATACTTGTGAATATTAAACTTTAAATGTTTGAAATATAATATGTCTTCCATCTATACTTGATATAAAAAGGGCATTGTTTGATGATTATCATTAAAACATCTCAATGTACACCATGGTAGTTCAAAAATATTTAGGGATTCAAATAAAAATTTTAGTGGGATGATATGTAATGTAAAATAATTATATATATGTTTTATTTCAAAGGAGACAAATTAGGGAAATCATTATAGAGGACTCATGAAACCTATACATATTCCTACATGGAAATGATATGAAATTACTATGGAAATTTTAACTCTATTATCTTCAACTCATAGAAACAATGATGTAAGATGGGTCATTATTGATCAAAAACATCTACACACTTCCTCACTATAAAATAAGTATTACATATTTACAATCTATCATTGATCAATATTAATGATGTTTTAATACATCATAGTGAATATATTTAAAATATTGTTTATAATTATCAAAAAGTTACATCAAAATTCTATAATATTCTTCATACTTTTATTAAAACAAAATTTACATTGAAGACTTCATCTCACACAAAAACAGATGAGAAGTATGAAAGGAATATTCAAACATTAGAATACATGATGAGGTCATTTACTATTGAATTTCAATGTAGGTGGGATAAGTAATTACCTTTTTAATAGTTATCTTTAAACAATTGATTCAATTAAATCATTCAAATGGTGTTGTATGATGAAATATATGGTAAGATAAGTAATGATCCATCATTTTGGGTTGAAGATATTGAAATGAAGCAAGTAGTCCTATAACATGTTTTGAAAATAATAGAAAAATGTTAATACTATTAAAAAAAATATTAATGCTTCATAACAAAGGAAAAATATCTATGTCAATATTCAAAGGAATTATTTTTAATGTCAAGTGGGGCATCACATTTTTTAAATGAATCTCCTTGGTAGGGATTGATATAGTTCTTTAATGAAAGTAAATTGAGGCCGATGTACATTAGACCTTTTTGAAATACTTATATAATTTTATATGGGGATTACCATTTTTTATGCCACTAATTATATCGAGCCTATCCTTTTAAAAATATTATTAATATGTTTTAATAATAATTGACAATAAAATTACAAGCTAAGGATTATAATGTCCAGTTTCATTTGATGAATATGTATTTAAAAATGAAATCACAGAAAAAAATTAAAAATAAATATTTTAATCATACAAAAATGCCTTCTATATTTCTCTTTTGAGAGACTAAATATTTATAGGACAACTTAAGAAATACATGAACAAAATGGATGATAAAAGAAATCTACTAAAGGGTATAAACATTGGAAAAAAGGAATACATATTGGTTACAATGAATAACATGATGGAATAAAAAGGAATATATAATTAATGATAATAATAAAGAATTACATATATATAATGTGTAAATTTAAAAATGGAATTATATTAATGTGGAAGAAAAACACAAAATGACATAATAAAGGGTGAATGATAACTTCTAAGACCATTTCACATGGTGGAAAAAGTTACAAAAAGGAATTAAGTTCACTCTATATACCAACATAACATCTCATGAGAAAAAATACCCAATGAATTGTATTTAAATCCGGGAACACACATAATAACATGTTCATGTATATTTTTTCCACATGAATAATCGAGAAAAAGGGTTACCCATGGAATGAATTGGCTTTCATATTCATGTCATAAGTCATAAAAAAAGAAAATTTCATAATTTTTTCCATAAAAGTACATATTTAAAACAAAAATGGGCATTAATAATGGAATATGTGAATAAATAATAATATATTCTTTTTAACAGAAGAGAATACATATAAAAATAGTGTTTAAGAGACATTATATACAAAATATTCTAGTGTTGTTCAAGGAAAATATTAGAGATCATTTAAAGATGAAAAAGAATATTTGATTCTATAAAAATAAAAATGAAACAATATACTTTATCATGATAAAATTAATTATTTTATATAAATAATTTAGGTTTATAATAGATTATGATGTGTATATAGATATTGGTATGAAATTAGGATGTTCCCATTAATTGATCATGTTTACCGAGAATATTTGAGAAGAGACCATATTTAAAAAATGTATTTCCCCACCAAATAATGATGAAATTATCTAGATACCTGATTTTGGAACATATACCCCTAATTATATAAATTATATAAAGTTAAATAATAATTTAATTTGGGTAAAGAGTTAGATAGAAGTACCTGAAGTAGTAATGGATTTTCGGAAAAAATCCCTTTCAATATGTCTGAACATGTTCTAAAGTTGGTATTAATGTCCTAGATAATCAATTAAATCCATTAAATAATTAATTTAGAAACATTTATTCTTTAATTTTACATATTATAATTTTATTATGTTAATTTTTTGCCAAATTTATGTGTTATAAAATACAATTTCGTGGTTCGGGAAGGTTCATTTCCATAGTTTTCATGATTGGTTCACTTGAATAAATGTGTAAATGATCACGTAAAATGGACAAAGATATATAGAAAAGAAGTTATATATTATTAATAAACATATATATGATTAAATTATTATATTATTAATGTGGTTATTTAGGTTTAGGATGATTCATTAGTTAAGACGTTAGTGATAATAGTTTTGATTAGTTTTATTATTTTTTGATCATCACAATCTAGTTTTGTTTCATTATTCATTATTGTGCATAAAATATAAACTCAAAATATAAAAAGGGTTATAAAATAGATTTTACATGCTCTAATAACCATTATAATAGTTTTATACCCAGTGATGAAGATAGTAAAATAAAATGAAATATTGTCATCCTTGAAGTTATTAAATCACCACATCACAAAAGAAATTTTATTATTTTTTGAATATTAATAATAATAGAAGAGTCTTGTTGGTGGATTTTATTTATACATATCAAAATTATAGTATATATAAAACACTGGAGTTATAATTTATGTTTTTATAGAGGATTACAGGTGAGTATAATGAATGAAACTAATGTGAAGAGAAAAATAATGAAATCGAACAGGGATTTTTCCCATTGAATTCTTATCCTTGAGAACCTCATTATGTAAATTTGTTTTGGTGTTTTTTTGAGAAAAATATATGGGGATATGGGTAAGATATCAATGAAGAGTATTTGGTAGTAATTGGACAAGATTTAGGGTTTAATATGTTTTTAGGAGAAGAGGTTGCGAGGGGTGGTAATTACAGTGGTGTATAGGGGTGTTTGTTGATTATTTTACACAATATTTTTATAATTTTTCCTCAGGACTATGAATACTATGGATTCTTGTGACTGTGTAAAGTAACTAATTCAAATGATTTGTAACCAAATATTATTAACCAAGCCATATATCACCCATGACTCAATAATTATTGGATTTAGCTTATATAGAAACTTATAATATTTCACTATTTTATAAAAATTCCACATTTTTAGAATTCACCAAAATATAAAAAATAATTCTTTTATACATAGAATTAAAAAATAGTATAATTTTAATAAAAATAATTTTCCAAATAAGAGATATATAATTAAAACAAATAATCATTTATGATAAAAATTCGTATTTTATTATTATAATTGATTTCCTAATACATTGAAAAATTAATTATGGCCTAATAAATTTTATTATAATAACAAGATAAAAAAAAATTAATTGATGATTATATTTTATAGAAGATAAATTTTATTTTAAATCAATATATTATTTTTCAAATTGTAAATAAAAATTTCTGTTTCACCAAAATATCAATACTTAAATTTTTATTAATAAAACACTTATTTGATACATATATATCATGTATTAATTTACAAGATTCAAAAATTTTATTTATATTTTAATAAGTGATGTTAATATTCTATTGGACTAATTAATATTCCTAAGGGTAACATTACTATTAAAATGTCGTGTTGTTGTTCCATTTGATTTTGTTCGTAAATTTTTTTAAATACATATTATTTCATTACTTCTTTATTTATAATGTTTTTATTGTGAGATATATGTTGTATTATAGGATTTATGTTATATATGATAATAATATATATTTAAATTTCACTAATTGAATTAAGGTTTGTTACACTATACCCCCCTTATGAAACTTCTCCATCAAAATTTGGTTTTACAAACTAAGGGTAAAATATTTGAAGTTACATATCCTTTATTTTTTCTCAGTTGTTCTGATTTTATCTCTTCATACATATGGTTTGACCATATTATTTTTATAAAGTGGATTTATTTGTTCGGTATAACATTATCTCTATGGTCCCAAAGCTTTCCTAGCTACTCCTCTTAAGAGATATCATTTTCAAAATGTACCACCTATGAATTTAGTTAATGTGAGGGATCTGGATGTACTTAATCAAGAGAGATATGTAGAATAAATTATTTAATTAAGACATTGTTTTTGGAAGTGATAGTCGATATTCCAATATACAATATGACCAAGATTCTCAAAGCATAAGATTTACAAGGGAGTTAGCTTTCCATTATTCCAAAATCTCGGGATAGTATTCCATGGAGATATGTTTAGGAATACCATGTCTCCAAGATTAAACTGAATATATCATCAATAATTATATTATTAGATAATCTGTCTTAGTTTTAAAGATTTTAGGTGTTGTTGAATGGGTTTTACCTTTTCCATAATTTCTTTGACCATCTGTGGTCCTAGATTCTATTATTAACTAATTTGATCCAATCATATTGGTATTGTAAATAATTTACTATAAACGTATTCATATATATCCATTTGGATGTTCAAGAGGAAATTTTTCTTTTAAGATAACATTAATAGGGATAGATGTTGGTTACATCCTCCGTTTAAGTCCATTAAACATTCTGTCAACATGTCTTCTAGTGTTTGAATAGACAATTCAAATTCTCCTTCAGTTTAGGGATGATAATCCATACACAATACTAGATCAGTTTTTATAGAATTTCAGAGACTTTGTGATAACATAGAGGTCAATATCATATCTCAATTAGATGAAATTTATAGGGATAATCCATGTATCCTATCATCTTCTCAAATGTATATATGTTTATGTTTATCCAGTGATAAGTTTTATAAAATTTTAATAATGTGATATGTATTTTTCAAGAATCCCCCAAAAAACTAAAGGGCATTCGTTCCCCTGGATTTATTTAGATGTCCAGTGAAAAATTCAATGGTGAGGTTTTCTAATTCCACATTGGTATGGGTAATGAGTACACCACCCTATTTTAATTTTTTCCTGTAAAAATTAAATTTTTTCACTATAGAAAATTTGATTTATATTGTGAAATATTATTATTCTTATTATCCCACAAATATTCCTATCAGAGATCTCGATGCACACTTGTTCTCCCTAGGTTAATAGAGAAGGCTGAGTTATATGTGTCATTTAGAAGCTTCTTCATTTTCACAGGATTGGGGGGCATGCATAGTCGTTTCCTCAATCTCATGACTCCTTCTTTATAAATTTTGAATGCTAATGATTTCCCCATTCTCAAGGATTCCTCATTCTTTTTAATTTCCACATAATTTCCTTGTGAATTCACTATTTTCTCAATTAGTGTTGGTTGATAAATCATTTGAGAAATAATTGATGATTTTACTTCCTTTACAATTACCATGTATGTCTTTTTTAGCTATAATAAGATTTTATCATTCTCTATTCTCATAATTTAAAAAGATATGTTATATGTTCGACATAGAGAATCCACCAGCTTATTTTATTTACCAGGATGGTAGTGGAATGAGCAGTTGTTTTATTTTTAGAGTTGTAATCATATTCACTGGTTCATATTAGGGACCTTCAATGTGAAATTATATTTTTGGATTTAATGATCGATATATATTTTTCATTTCCCCCAATATAGATAATGCTTCAAGAATTTCAATGTGAAGATCATAGCCGCCAACTTTACATTATGCGTGTCTTAGTTTTTATCAATAAATTTCATATTCCTTGAGTAATATGTAATAAATATATCATTTTTCATTAGTACATATCATAAGACCATAATTTAATCTGTTCAATACTTTTTAGTTGAGTAATTTCTATTGTATTGATAAGCCTCTTTTTTCAACTATCTAAATTAGACTTTACATTCAGTAGTCTAGATAAGATTTACTCTCGTACAAGTCATATTTGTTAGTGGCTCTGCTAATTGTGAGATTTTTTTTATAAAAAATGGCAATTCCAAAGAATACCTTGAAAACTATGGTTCATCAATACCGATGTTGTCGTGGTCCACACCTCACACGCCATTATGTTAGAAGGGTACATAGATATTCAATTATCTATGATATCATTCCCCATAAATGATACATATTCTATATAAAACTATCATTTATTATACTTTTCATAATAATTATACATTTACAATGTCTTCATCATAGATTTCAAATGATCCTCATGTTACTCATTTCTCATGAAATATATCAGAATGTCATAAATAAATAAAACTAAGGAAATCATTAATGACTCTGGTGATTATGTCTATGAATATTATTGGGGAATTAGTGAGTCCAATGGGCATTAATATGAACTAATACTGTCAATACCTCATTCAATAGGATGAATTGGGAATATCATCATCATTCACCATTAATTTCTAATATCCTAACCAAGGGAACCCCATTGATAAATACATATCCCACAATGTATACATAATATTTCAACAATATGTGGAAGGGGACACATTTTCGTTATCATGATTTTTTGATATCATGATAATCAATACATAAGAGCATTGATCGATCCTTATTCTTTAATAAATAAAACTATTGTATCCCAAGGTGAAGCACTTAGGCATATAAAACCTTTATTAATTTTTTCATGTTAGTGATTTTTTTCTATTATAAATTAATGGTGGAAATTTTATATGATGCTTTCTATACAGGTAGATATCCATAAATATGTTTGATTGAGAACTCAACATCTTGTCTTGCTGGAAGCCCATGAATGTATTTAGGGAATATATCAGTGTAGTACCTCACAATTGAAATAAATTATATCATAATTATATAACATAAATAAAAAATTTTAAATAAATATCCTTTCTAATAAGCAAATAATATCTAAAATTGAGACAATTATTATAAAAAAGATTCATCTTCCACCTTTCACTTGTACAGAACTGGAGGATGCCTCATGATGTGATTATTGAGCTACCTTTACCAACTGATAATATTGGATTTATATTAAGAAATTAAATACAATACCAATATAGAATCTAAATTCTCCAAATGATATAAGATAAGATATTATAGGAGGCTTAGTCCACAATAATTAACCCCAGAGGAGATATATACATTGGTTGAAATAATTTACCCAATTTTTGTCCTCACAGATAAATAAATCCCATATTTTGAGGGGATGTTTGAATAGTTCTATGATATTTAGATGGTATGAAAGAATAAATGGACCAATAGTCAAATTGTATGTTTTATATTCCCAAAGAATAAGCAGCATACCTATAACCACATCATTTTTATCTTCCACCTCAATAGTAGTGATACAATATCCCCTTCTTTGTTTTCTGGGAGGTTTTTATTCATGATTTGAACAAAAAACCTTGTCTTAGAGAAATGTATTTCATAATTACCACATTACTTATAGTTAAAACACTACTATACATGATGAGGATTGGAGTAGAACAACCATTCCTCTTCCACATTAGTGGGATTATTTAAATCTCTTCAGAAATTATTAGTCATATACCCCTCTTATACACATTTTAAGAATCTCTTTTTTCCTTTCATGTACTTTCCTTGATGCTTCTTCCCACACATTAGACACATGATATTTTGTATCTTTATTCAATAATGAGATTTATTTATTGATACACCCATATTAAACTCTACTATTCACTTTTGGTTACCCGAACCATGAGACCACCGTGAGTCTCTGATCTTTATTTCAACCTTAAGGGTGAAACAAACAGTATCTATAAAACAATCATACTCTCAACCCTCTAGATATTTTCATATAATATGATCATTTCAACTTAAGAAGGGATCTAGCATAACATTTGTGTTCATGAAAAAACCAGAGGTATAACTCCAATGCCATGTAATGTTTTATTCATATGCTCTAATTGACTCATCTTCAATTTTCATCAGTACAAAGAACTCCCCTTACTTCTTATGATAATGTTTTTTGAAAAAATATATTTTAAAAACAATTTTTTTAAATATTACCATTACATGGGATCAATTTTGTTTTTTGGAACTATGTTCATTATCATTTTTCAAAACTAATCTGCTTCCCCATAAAAATAATATACCTCCAACATGAATATTACTTCTTCTAAGAACTAGAAGAAAGGGAATATCCTATGGATGTAATTAATCAACTCTTCTATGATGAGGAGATTATGATATCCACTAATTATAGGAGGCCTTTGACACATAATTAATTTAACCGCAACTTGTTGTATCTAAAAAAATGAGGGAATTTTACACAATTTGGGTTATTATTCATAACATGAGCCTGTTGAGGAAGTACTATCATGAAGGGTTGGGGACTTGTTACTAACATATTTATCATATATTTGGGGGAATAATTATATTAAATTTCACATTTATTATTTGCATGACTCATCCTATTTCATATAATTAACTAAGAAAGGAAATTATAATCAGGGGAGTCAAATACTTAGTTAATAATAAAATAATAATAAAAAATTGAACATAGATAGATAAACATATATATGAAATTTATATCATAACATGTCACACCCTATGTTTCAATATAGTTTATACATCATGATATAATTATCACTATGGTGTTTTACTAAAGTGATCTTGTCATAACTTACAAAACTAACTAGACCTCAGTCTCATAAAAACAATAGAGTCTCTAACCTATTACAAAAATTATTAACAAATTTTAAACATAATTAACCATCCTATTATAAGCCATGGATTATAAAGTATAGTTTATTTGTGTGACTAGTTATGTACAACTGAAAACATGGAAATTGAATAAAATCTATTTATTTTCGTCTACCATAATTTCCTCTAGAGTTCCTTATATCATCTCCAACATCTTCAATGGATAAAATGGTGAATAAATTTTAATGTCTCATATTTTCTATGTATTATTTTTAAATATTATGGGGAATTATTTTGAGACCAAACCTTTCGATGATGTTCGATTATGAGGATGAGATTTCCCGAAATAAATGATGGAATTATTTTCAACATTAAACAGCTGGGGCTAGCAGTTTTCATGAAATGGAGGAATTACATTCAAACGGGTGCCCAGATCAGCAAACTAAGGGCACCGTTGCATTCAGAGCATCATTTTTACCTTAGGAGGTTCCTAACATCAACTGGAACAGGTCGACAACAAAAGAAAGTTTTTGGGAGTTTCACTGTAAACATTTTAAAACAAATAAAATAAATTAAAAATTAATTTTGTTTTAAAATGATTCCATAACGCAATGGCACTTATTTTATTTAAATCATAAAGAGATCAGGGTTACAATCATATCCCTGTAGTTTTCCCCTAGATTCCTTTGTATCTTTGTAGAGGATCCCACCTTGGAGGATTTTTGATAGATGCTGATGAACGACGACGCATGCATCATTGCGTAGCGAGATCAAAACTTAACTGAAGACCAATCTCCCTCTTCATCGATAACATAGGTAGTGGTTTATTATTTCAATTTTTCTTTTACTTGTTCATGGATTAAAATGATGAATACAGATCAACACACGAACAATTTGATCCGCAGATCGTATGTTCTTGCAGGAGGGTTATAATTTTCTTTTCATAGGGTTTCTAATTTATAGATTTAATCCATGCATATCACTTCTGATTGTTTTGATTCTACTTTTTTTGATCCTATTAATGGGAGTAGATAAGTGCCATGATGAATGGCTGTAGAGGTTCATTCCTCGATTTTCATTTGGATTTCTTTCCCTTTTTATATGTGTTCTTCACATTCATCATAGGGAAATGGACAATGGATCGTTCAAAATATGTTCTATAACACAACGATCCCAAATTGGAGGTATGACATCGCGACAAACTAGAATAGGTGAAACGATAAAGGTGGAAGATGAATCGACACGGTTCAAGAGTTCTTGTTCATCGAGCGTTCTTCAGGTTGGTGGATCATAATGCATTTTCGAGGCCTATCTAAGGCCTGAAACCAATTGATTCGGTTTCATAATAGTTGGATGACCTCAAATTATGAGTTTCATGGAGATCAGGTGGTCAGATCAAGGTCTGGAGGAGAAACTGGGGTGTGGCAGTGATGGGCATCATTTCTTGAAATTTCTGAAGAACACGACGAGTATTCTGAAGAACACGGCGTGTGGGACCGACTCAGCAGTGGTTAGGGTTCCACGATGCATGAAGCGATGACACTACGTATTCCCAAAAGAACATGTAATTTGGGTGCTTACGTGAACTTGGTCTGCATCCCAAGAGATACACATACACAAAATTTAGTACACAACCATTTACTCCACCACATGGCCAGACCAGGTTGGCTGTATGGGTTACCTAGTGTACCAGTTACACAGGGTGACACACATAGAATAAATCCATGCACAGGCACACAACCGCGTACATGGAGCCAACCCTAGTTACTCGAACACCGCTTGTGATCTGTATTATATGCTATGTATTAACATTTCTATATTACTAGACTTATGACATGGGTTGTTGTACATAGGTAGCAACATGGGTCATAAGACATGGAACGTGACACTTATTCACGTCGTGTACGTCTCAGCACATGGTTGATATTTTTTCCACCATATCTTAGACATCTTTTATTTAGATTAGTGCCCCCTTTTTCTCGTTCCCCTAAGGGTTATGTATCATTTCCATTTCAAGAGTATGATCCCTTAAGTCAGACATTCTGGGATTGAATTAGGTATCCCTTTGAGAGGCCCAATGTGAGATCCTCTATCAATTCTTGACCCTAGATAGAGTCATATATTGACAGTAAAATCCCCATAGGGCACTGATCCTCTACATTACATGTTAATCCGGATAAGTCACAATATCTGACAAGTCCCTAAGAGTGATCCGCATCATTGTATCATGATCTTGACCCACTCAGAAGTGTGTTCTCCCGGAATGAGTGTATCTATCTCTTGTGACATTTTCCAATGGACAATACTTCTCAGATGGACATCATCAGAGCTATCAGACTCATGAAGTGAGTTCTCCTAGAATAGTGCTTTCCAGAATCATCATACTGAATCCCTAGTGGGGGAATGCAGATGTATGACTTGTCTCTAGACTACAGGTTTTGGTATTGAGTATATCAAGATTGTGTTCACTTATTATATGTTCAGTAGACATATACTATGTGGAGTTAAAGTTTCCTTTGCTTTGTGTATTTATTTGTGGTTTTCGGGATCCTCTTCATAGTATTGTTATACTCACCACTACACGGGCTTTACCAGCACATGTCATGTCTTGTGTAGATGAGAAGCCTTTTCACAGTGTCCAGGGAAGACCAGAACATGACCAAGCTTTCTATGTTTCCCAACAGGCCGATGTGCTTCTACGACTATATGCAGTAGTCCCAATATATGTTTGTGTTTATAGGTTGGACTTTGTAGTTTTCAGACTCTTGATTTTGGTGGGCTAGTATTCTGGCCCAGTTTACTTTCAATACATTACTCCTGTCATACACTGTTGGTTGGGTTTAGTTGTATTCATGCATTTTGTTCCCAAGTAGGATTTTTACACTTCAAAATTTGTGGGCTCGTCAATGTCTGCATGTGTATAGGTAGTTATGAAATTCCTCCCATGTTAATAATATTCCTACTCAGTGCTAGTCTTCAGCCCCTGTCAAATTTGAGGTTGGTTTGGGGAGTCATGGTGTGGGCCCCACTAGGACGGTTCGTGACAGAGTTGTACCATAGGTGGTCGGTTCTACCTTAGAACAAAGAGTCATTGATATTGGTTTGGGGAAACTGTGTTTAGTGTTTAAAGTTTGGATTTCAAGCCTGAGACTCTAGTGTTTCTGTGGGTGGATGACATATCCATACACCAAGACTTTGATAACCTTATTTTAGAATTGGTACAAGAAAACATTAGTTGTGGGGAAATAATTGATTGGTACATGAATCATATATTAATGGGTTGTGTTTCCAAGTCCTTTGTGTCAGCTATCCAGATATACTCATTGACCATGGATCAAATTGTTTTTATAGGTAGTCTTCATGATGCATACCCTCTAGGATTCAGTAGCACGGTCACAGGGATGAACCCCTCAGTGATGAGATTTTGATACATGGACCAGTTCCCAATGCATTGCCTCTAGGTTGTGTACATGTTTACCACCACCAGTGGAGCAACCCATGGTACCTATAGTACTGACTGATAAGGGGCGCTGGCTTAGCACACTCCATGAGTTTCATAGACAGATACCCCTCAGTTTCTAAGGTGAGCCCGAACCTCAGTTGACTGAGGACTGGATGGAGGTAGTGACCGGAGTTTTCCATCTCGCGAGGACTCCAACGGTCGAAATGGTGATCCTAGGAGTCAGACTTCTAAATGGTTTAGTGGTATGATGGTGTAGTCTAACCACATAGACTCGCAACAAAGAGACACCTTCATGGACCGAGTTTGAGTGATTTTTTAGGGAGGAATTATCCTTACAATTTTTATATAGGAGCTCCTTCAGCTTTAGAAGAGCAGTTTGATGGTGGCTGACTATTCATTGAGGTTCACCAGCCTCACCAGGTAATTGATGGATATGGTTAGGGATCCTTAATTTAGATATTGGACCTTCGAGCGAGGCATACGATGGGATATATGAGCTAGTGTCATGCCTCATTGAATTCTATCTTATGCTGGAGTGCTCAAGCAGGACTTGGTGATAGAAATATTCTTGGTAGAGTAGAGACAACTGACAACAATCAGCAGTAGGCAGATAGGTGCGGAGACCACGACAGTAGGGAACTAACGCTAGACATAGGTATTGGGATGTGGGATCTATCACATGAGGACCCAGGACAAGGGTTTGGCGGACTAGGGCTCTCTGGTTGGATCCAGTCAGCCGAGGGATAAGTGATTCTTCTTGTTTGACTGTAGGGGACATCTTTCTAGAGATTGTCCGACCTATCGAGCTGCTGATAGGGAGGAAGTGGATGGCCACCGAGGTAGAGGTAGAGATTGGAGCAGATAGACCCACCTTGCAGAAGTCATGACAGAGGAGCAGGGAGAGCTACAAGTGGTGGTAGACAATTCGATCTGCTTCCACGAACACCTCCAGGAGGTCTGCACAAGGAATAGGGAGCTAGGGGACATGGGCTGGGACAACTGTATGCGATCGAGGCATACAACCCAGGAAAACTAGGGATGATTTGAGGTATGATCTATGTCTTCTCTACCTTAGTTTCGGTTCTTAAGACATAGGTTTTAGTCTTTCCATCCACTCCACATGTCTTTTGGAAAACCATGAGATTATGGTAGATCTATTGACTCAATCCTTACGCTTGGAGACACCTACAGAATGAGACTTAATGATCAGAACCCATTGAAGATAGTGTGATCTTACCATTGGAGGTGAGTGTTTCGGTTGTAACCTCTTGGGTGTAGCGTCGAGTCCTTAAAACATTATTCCAAGAATGTATTGGTTATCCTTGGTCCATTCCTAGATTGAATACTTCTAGAAAAGAGTGATGTGTGTCCGTAGCGATGGGACATGGTTTATCTTTATCGGGGAAAAGGAGACACATGCATCACAGAATGGGCTCATGTGTAGGGGGTACAACTGATCACTAATGAGTTAGATAGCCTTGATGTTAGAGAAATATTTGTTTTGAGATTCTAGTTCCTAGCAGTAGTGGAGGAGTACAAGGACGTCTTTCCGAAAGATGTTCTAGGAATATCTCCCTACTGGGAAATTGAATTATGCATCAAATTATAACCTACTAAGAAACTGATTTCTTCACCATTATATCGAATGGCTCCCCGAGAGCTTCATGAGAATATGGTGGAGTTGGAGAATTTGCAGAGAAATGGATTCGTAAGACCCAGTGTTTCACCCTGGGAGGCCCCATTTGTTTTCAAAAAGGTAGACTATAGTTTGAGGTTGTGCATGGATTATCAAAATCTGAACCAGTTGACGATGAAGAAGAAGTATACATTGCCTAGGATCGACAACCTCTATGATCAGGTGAGAGAGGAGTAATTGTTCCTGAAGGGTGTCCTTTGATCAGGTTACCACCAATTACTAGTACATGAAAAGGATATACCAAAGACAACATTCAGATGCTGATATGGTCACTATGAGTTCTTAGAGATGACTATAGTCATGAAAAAATCCCCTGCAGTTTTTATGGGACTAATAAACCAGATCTACCAGCCATAATTATACTGATTCATAGTGGTCGTAATCGATGACATCCTTGTATACTTGGCATCAAAAGAGGATCACACGAGACACCTAATGATGGTTCTGGATGTACTCTAAGAGCACCAACATTATGGGAAGCTATCAAAGTGACACTTCTATATTTGGGAGTTCCACATTCTGGTATAAGTCATTTCAGTAGATGGAGTTGCTGTGGACCCAGAAAAGGTAGAGGCAGTGTTACCATGGGAGCCACCTTGGAAAATGAGAGAGGTGCAGAGCTTCCTTTTGTTGGAAGGATATTACCATAGATTCATTCTTGATTTCTACCAAATATCAGAATCGATGAAATCCTTCACTGGGAAGGGGAAACCCTTCTATGGACGAATAAGTTCTAGTAGGATTTTGATCAGTTGGGGCAGAGTTTGATGAGCTCCCTGATCTTTGAGATTACCGGAGGAGGGTGTTGAGTATGTTGTTTTAATGTGACACATTGGAGACCAGGATTGGTTGTTTCCTAATGTAGAGAAAAGTGGTTATTACTTATGGTTCACTCCATCTTTGTCCAAATGATAAGAACTATGTGACCCATGATCTTGAGTTGACAGTGGTAGTCTTCACGTTGAAGTTGTGGCGACACTACCTTATTAGTGAGTGGTTCATCATCTACTCTAACCACAAGAGCCTCAATTTCATCACATCAAAGAAGGATCTAAACCTAAGACAAAGGTGTTGGATAGAGATCCTCTAGGACTATGATTTCGAGATCATATATACTTCAGGGAGGGGGAACAAAGAGGCAGATGCTCTTAGAAGAAGTTTGAGTTCATAGGTTTGGAGTGAGGCAGTAGAGCAGTTAGCCATGTTACTGTTAATATTTGTGGACAGAGAGGATATAGCCTACCTTCAGTCGATTGTTGTAACCCCTCCACTCATACAACTCGATAGGGAGGCACGGAATGGGGATGTCTACTCTAAGGATTTATGTGCTCAGTTATCCACAGTACTTGGTTGTAATTGATAGTCACAAGGTGGGGAGCATGTAATTATTTTCAGAGGATGCAGTATTGTACCAGTGGCATCGCGGGAGGAGGCACTAAGGGAGTTTCATACATTCCACTTAGCGGTACCCCCTAATGTGGAAAGTTTGTACATGATATCCAATGACAATTCTGGTTGTCAGGCATGAATAAGGCTATAGCAGAGTTCATTTCCCAATGAGTTAGATTCCAGTAGGTGATGATTGGACACCATATTCCAGCTGGATTAACTCATACCTTATATGTTCCAGAGTGGAAGTGGGATGGAATATCGATGGACTTCGTGACAGGATGACCACAAACGTCCATGTGGCCTGATTCCATCTAGGTGATCGTTGACTGACTAACAAAGTTAGCCCACATTGTAGCTATTTGAGAGCAGAGTTATATAGAGAGAATGAGATTCATCTACATGTAGGAAATAGTTGGGATCCATTGAATCCCTTTGACAATAGTCTCATATCGAGATTCCCACTTTAAATACCAGTTGTGGAAAGGATTGCAGGAGGATTTTGGAACTCAGTTAATCTTGATCACATTATTCCAACCCCTGACAGATGGTCATATAGAGAGGATCATTTAGGTTCGGGAGGATATTTTACAGGCATGTATCATGTACTTTGGTCACATTTTGGATGAAAACCTACCGCTTGTGGAGTTTCCATACAATAATTGTTACAACTTCACCATTGGAATGGACCCTTTAGAGGCCTTGTATGGGAGACCCTTCTGGTCACCACTTTTCTAGACTGACCCTAGAGAGTCAGCACTCATGGGTCTAGAGTTGGTTCGAGCTACAACTGAGATGGTTCAGATCATCTAAGAGTAGATAAATACTGTATAGAGTTGGTAGAAATCTTATGCTGACAGAAGAAAGATACCTCTAGAGTTAGAGGATGGGGATAATGTCTTCCTTAGGTTCTCACCTTGGCGAGGGTTACATAGATTTGTATGAGGCGGCAAGAATTATACAAGGTTCATCAGACCTTTTTAGATAATGTGTATAGTTTTCAAGGTGTCATAGCTCTACCTTGTTGTTGCACTGGGTGCATAATGTCTTCCACGTGTCACAGTTGAGGAGGTATGTGCATGACCTATTGCATGTCAGCGACTGGGGAGAGATGGACATTGAGGATGGAGCAACCTATGTTGAGTAACTAGTGGAGATCGAGGATCGGTAGAAGAGGATCCTTCATGTGTGATTGATTCCCTTGGTGCATGTCTAGTGGCAGAACGATAATCTTCATGAGAGCACGTGGGAGAGATAGGCTTAGATCGGTGCCCAGTACCCACATCTTTTTGAGTAGCCTTGTTTCTTCATTCGAGGATGTAAATACACAAGTTCGGGAGAATATAAGGTCTCAGAATTTTTTGTATTATTTTTAAATATTATATTGAATGATTTTGAGACCAAAACATTCAACGACAAGAGATTCCATGGTATGTAATGCCCAGAATACATGTTGGAATTAATTTCTACTTTAAATAGCGCGTGTGAGCAGTTTTCTTAGAAAAGTGGAATAACTTTTAAACAGGTTTCCAGATAAAAAATATGAGGGAACCATTGAATTTAGAGCACCGACTTTTCCTTAGGCAGGGCCTAACATCGACTAGTGCAGGACGACTGCAAAAGTTAGTTTTTGGGTTTTTTATAGGAAACATTTTAAATGAAATAAAATAAATTAATAATTTATTTTATTTTATAAAATTTACATAATGAAATCATGTTTATTTTTTAAAATGAGTAGTATCCCAGGGTTAGACTCATAAACCTTGAGTTTTCCCCTAAAAACCTCTAGTGTATTTCAAAGGAGAAAACCTTTGAAGGGTTTTGACGGATGTTGGCGAACACCGATGCATGAATCGTTGCGTAGCGAGATCAAATCCAGACTGAAGACCGATCTCCCTCTTTTTTCAGCAAAAAGGGTTGGGGTTTGTTATTTTTATTCTTCTTTTTCCCATTCTTGGATTAAAATGATGAATGTGGATAAACCCACGAACAGGTTAATCCATGGATCACACGTTCTTGCGGGAGAGTTATTATTTTATTTTCATTAGGATTCTGTTTCAGAGATTTTATCCATGCTAAATTATTTTTTTTTGTTTTTATTCTACTCCATTTTATCATACTAATGGGAGTGGATCAAAACTGTGAGGAACGACGGAAGAGGTTCGTTCCTTGATTTTCTTTCGTATTTCTTCCCATTTTTACGTATGTTCCTCCCATACTTCATGAGGCAATGGAAAACGAATCATTGTGCATCCATTATAAAATGTAATGATCCCAAACTAAAATTCATACATCATGACTATCTAGATGAGGTGCGATGGTGATGGTGGTAGAACAATAGAAACGGTTTGGGAGTTTTCATCCTCCAAGAGTTCTTCACGTGGGTGGATCAGAATGCATTTTAGGGGACGATCGAAGGCCCAAAACTGATGGAATCCACTTCGTAATGGTAAGAAAACCTCAAATCATTAGTTCTTATGGGGATACGATGGTCGGATAGAGGTTTGCGGGAGAAACTAGGGCATGCTGATGAGACATTTAGTTTCTATAAATTTATGAAGAACACGACATTTATTCCGAAGAACATGTCATGTGGGACCAGCTCATCGATGGAAAGGGTTCCGCATTGCACGATGCAATGCCAAGGTGTGTTCCTAAAATAAAATCGTGATTAGGTCCTTATGCGGACTCAGTGTGTATCTCGGGTGATATACGGACACAGGATGGAGTACACATCTGCGTACTCCACCACAAGGCCAGACCAGGATGACTGCTTAGGTTACCCTTTGTACCAGTTACACAGGATGGCACCCACGTAATAAAGCCAGGTACGGGCTCATGACTGTGTACACGGAGTTGACACCATATACTCAGACATGGCATGTGATATGTACTACACGACCTGTACTGACCTATCTACATGAACAGTCTTACGACATAGTCCAATGTACACAGGCAGTACAAAGGGTCAGAAGACATGGTGTGTGACCCTTCTACACACTATGTACTTCTCAGTACATGGCTTGATATTCTTTTCCACCGTATCTTAGAGATGTTCTGTTTGAGTTAGTTCCCATTTTTCTCGTTCCCCTAAGGTTCATGTATCATTTCATTTCCAGTAGTATGATCCCTTCAACAGGACTTTCTGAGATAGATTCTGGTATCCCTCCAAGAGGCCTGAGGTGAGATCCTCTATCCATTATTGACCATATGTAGAGTCTGGTATCGACGTGACTATCCACACAGGGTGACAATCCTATACCAAGAAGGTGAATATAGATGAGTCATTGTTCCATCAAGGCCCTGACAATGATCCTCATTTTTGTATCATGATCTTTCCTCACTCAGGAGTGTGTTCTTCCGGAATGAGTGTATCTTTCTCTTGTGACTCTTCCCTATGGATTGTACTTCTTGGACATACGTCATCAGACTGAGGGAGTGAGTTCTCCTGGATGAGTGCTTTATGGAATCTTCAAACTGAATCCCCTGTGGGGGAATGTAGTTGTGTGACTTGCCTCTAGACTATGGGTCTGGGTTTTGAGTATATCTAGATTCCGTTCACCTATTATATGATCAGTAGACATATAAAATGTGGAGCTAACTGTACCTTTCCTTTATGTAATTTTTTTTTGTGGTTTTCAGGGTCCCCTACTGAGTAATGTTATACTCACCCCAGCATGGGCATTGTTTGCACGTGTCGAGTCTTGTGGAGATGGGCATCCTTTTGACAGTGTCCAAGGTAGACTAGGACAAGACCGATATTTCTGAGATTTCCTATAGGCCAAGGTATTCCTATGGCTATGAGCAACAATCCCAGTAACTCTTTGTGTTTATAGGTTGGACATTGAAGTTTTTAGACTCTTGTATTTTTTGGTGGGATTGTATTCTGGCCTAATTTATAGTACTTTACATCCCATCATATGCTATTGGTTGGGTTTAGTTGTATGCATACATTTTGTTACCTAGTGGTTTTTTTACATTTCATCATTTGTGGACATGGATTTGTGTGCATGTGTACAGGAAATTAGGCAATGCCTCCCATTTTTTTAATATGCCTACTTGGTGCTAGTCACTATCCACAAGCCTATTGGAGGTGGGATTGGGGAGTCGTGGTGCGAACCCAACTGGGATGGATCGTGATATTCATAAACAAAATGGATGAGTTAAGAAGCCTTGTAAGTGTATAAAAAATGGAATAATTCAAATCAAATTGGTTATAGTGCATAACAAGAAGTCAGAAAAGTGAAATGATACTAAATTAAAATATGGAAGATTAATATGTACAAAATGGTGACATGTAATCATGGATTCATAATAATGTAGAAACAACAGACAACATGACATAAGCACTAGTCGGGGATTATTTCCAAGACCATTGCACATGGAAGAAAAAGGCCCATAAAGGAATTAGCATCACTCCTTATCCAATTATGATATCGCCTGAGACTAAAAAAACATAATTCATTGAAGAGATATATGTGTTCTCCTATAGGACATGTTCATGAATTTGGTTTCCCATTAATAATAAAGAATATGGGTTACCCTTGGATATAATTGTGTAACATAATGTCATAAAGAATAATAAAAGAGAATATCATAATAGGATCCATGAAGGATTGGATTTAAATATTAAATTGAAATTCATAAGGGACAACAGTAATTGATCATGATAAGGGATGTGAAACTGAAGTTAATTCAAATAAAAAGAGTAGTTAAGGGAAATTAGAAATCAATCATTTTATTCTGGTTTATTAAAAAATATTAAATGTAATTTAAAGACAAAAGAAAATATTTTATTTTAAAAAGAAGAAATGAAAAAATATAGTTTTTTCATGGTAAAAAATGATTTTAGAAAAAAAAAGTTTGATTATAACATATTATCGTGTGCACTTAAATATTTAAATGAAATTATGAATTTACAAACCACCGAGCTTTCTTATTTAAAATAATTTAGAAGGTAACCTTTTTAAGACATGTATCTCCCCATCAATAATGGATACAATGATCTGGATTCATAATTATAGAACATATACACACAATGTAGAGGATGTATATAAAAAAATAAGAAATATATTTGGATAAATAGAGAGACATTATAACTTAATGGAAAATGTAGGGTCAGAAAGAATCCTTTACCTATGGATTAAAATTGTTTTATGCCAGATCGTAATGTCATGGAAAATAAAATTAAATAAATTAATTAAATAATTAAGATCAATTATAATTATATTTTAGTTAGTATAATTTTAATAAACTCATTTATATCTCCTTTGATGATTAATAACATAAAATTTCATCATTTGTGAGTATTTGTTTCCATAGTTTCTAGGATTAGTTCACTTGAATAAAATGTATATAAGATCATGTAAAACATGAATTGATATCAAATATTTATGTTTTATGATATTAATGAAAACAAAAAATATTCAATTATTTTATAATTCATATATTTTTTTTGGGTGAGGATGAATCATTATATAAGACATTAGTGATAATCTCTTAGATTATTTTTTGTGGTATTTTTATCATCACAAAATATTTTTCATTCATTATTTATTAATTTTTTTTAAATTAGTTTCAATGAATTAAAATTATTGTAACATATAATTTAAAATATAAACAAATCATTATAGTTATTTTTTACCCAGCCAAAAGGAAGTAAAGGTATATTAAATCTTTTCATCCTCGAAGGTGATAGATCAAAACATCATGGATGATATTTTCATTTTTAGTTCCAAAAGAAGAAGATAAGATTCATAATGGTGTATATTCTATAAACATAGTAACGTTATAGTTTATATTATATAATTTTTTTATCAGGCATGTGTTTTTGTAGTAGGTATATAAAACATCCCTTTTCATACATAGACATTAAATAAATTTTCTGGAATACTTAATATATTACAAAAATAGAACACCAAATATTGTTTCTTTTTAGTACAATTAAAATCACGGAACAAAATTATTCTACATCAATGAAATATAATTACTTTTCCAATAATTATATCCCTATTAGTAATCCTACCAAAAAAACCTAACTCATATCCTATGGAATGGAATAATATGAATGGGATGATCATAAATTCTTTTTATGGGTAAATAGAGGAAATTCACAATAATAACATGAATGTATGGGTTCAAGAACATGACAAATACATTTTACATTCAGACCTTTAATATCTAAGATCATAGAAATGAATCAGGTAATAAAATTTGGTAGTTAAAAAGACATGAATCATAAATGAATCAAGAGCATAATCTATGAAATTTGGAATACGACATGGAATTTTTTTATAAACTTTAGCATAAAAAATATTACGCCCAGAATACATACCAATTCCATTATAACATGTTAGTATTGGGCTACGACTTGTGTGCCGAATTATATTCATATTTGGTATACAACCTACATACCTTTTTGTTTTAAGGATTTTGTTATAACATGTCCACATTTTTAATTTTAGGATTGTTCTATAGGCTACGATCCATCTAAATTTTAGTCTTGGGATAAAACCCATATACCATCGTACTTTCATGGTTTTTCTATTACCCTTGTACCTTATTATATTCAATCGTGGTCGTGAACATAGGTACCATTTTATTACATATACCACTAATCATTTCCCAATGCATTTGTGGGAGATATAGGTCCCACCCATCTCATAAAAAAATAATTTATACATGCTTTACAAGATAGTAAAATTGTAATCATATCATGACCCATAAGAAGAGATGGGTTTGATAAACATCAAATAATAACACATTAAATTAAATGGGTATCATAAATTTTTTTTCACATCATAAAGTATGGAATGTATTTTGGTATCTCAATCATTTTATTAAATAAAAAATCTTTAAAAGAATCAGGTTCCAAAAGCCTAAAAATCATGAATGATTAGATGGTGTCATAAGAATTATTCTGTAAAAACATTAAACCATTCATGAAATAATAAAAATTAAAACTTTGGGTATTTTCTAAGAAGTTTATGATTAACATCAATTGATGTAATCTTACATGTAATATTATTTGCAAATATAATTTAATTTTTTTAATTAAAAATTTCATTTATTTTCTAAAAAATGATCTCAAAAAAATAAAATATTTTGGAAACATTTATATAGAAATTAATTATAAATAATAGAAATAATTATTTAAATCATATTGAAAACCTTTTCTCTATAAATTCTTATAGTGTATGCTAGAAAAAATTTAGATACAATTTTTTTAAAAACCATTTAAAAATAATTAATTTATTGAATATTTGGAAAAAATTATTCCTTAAAATTGTGCTTTGAAAAAAATTTAAATAACCTTTAAGGTAGTAGTAGTCTTTCCAATGTTTAAATGGGTATATGTAGAATATTCATTTTTTATCGTAAAAGGATTAAAAAAGTAAATCTACTGGAAAATGACAAGAAGATGCCCTTTTAAAATAAATTTTGATTAAAATGTTTAATATTGGTAAAAATTTATTTTAATGACCATATGAGAATAGTAGAATATTTTTTTAAACCTTTTATAAAACTAGGTTTTGAGGGGACACATATTTCTAACTAAAGAGAGATCAGATGTCAGAGTTTTTTGAGAAAACAGTTTCTCGATCATATTTTTTACCAATAAGTTCAAAAATATTAATATTACATGGATATAATAAAATAAGAAGAGGATAATAAAACTCATGAGAGTTATTGAGATATGGATCATAATATTTCAAAAATGAAAACATTAACATAATAAACTTGATAAATGATGAGATTATATTGACAAACTCTTGGCACATTGAAACAATAAATAATACTCCCCATGTGAAAAAATGAAATTATGTGGAGATTGAAAATATCAAGAAAATAATATGATTCATGATATAATATTTCAAAGGTATTATATTCACCTCATAGAAAATATAGGCTTAAAACAAGGAATATATCTCAAAGAAGGATAATTGAGATGAAATTGACTGAAATGTAAATTTTTATAAAACCTGAAAGAATAAACTACAAAGGGAGCCCTCAAGGGGGATATAAGTGATGAAAACCAAGGAAATCCATTTAAATGATAAACATAGACTCAATATGATGTTAAATAAAGCTATCATAAATAACTATCTCCTTTTCTTAGCTATCCTACGAGCGATTGAGTCTTCCACACAATTAACATTCCTCCAAATATAACGAAAATCCATTCTGTGGTATGTCTCTAGAAAGAATCTATAAATAAGATAAGACAAAGTCCATAAAACATTATAACACCCAAAGATATAAATCACCAAAAATTTATAATCAAAATCATCCTCAATCACATTGAGTATATTCTATCTAAAAATCATCATACAAGAGAGAAGAGACTACACCTCCATGCCCTAGGAATATCTAGGTCCATAGAAAGAACTAAAACCCATAAGGAATGACCCCCGTGAGACGAAAAGCACCACATATACTCTTATAATCCAACCCATAAATGACCCATACATATTTATTTTCAATACACTAAGGGGGGGCATCCCCCAGATCTATCAGATTTAATTACTTTATAGATTGTTAACTTTTGAAACATAATAACCGAGAGATAAATATCATAAAATTGATATGTAAATACACTTAAAATTAGTTATATGAGTAATATGTTACATTCATGGGAATAATATATACCACCCAAATTAAATGAGTTTTGTGTAATACATCTTTATAATAGAAATAAAAAAGAGAGAATAAATTCACTTACCTTGTGTGTTGATTTTCATAATACACGTACAAGAATATTATATTGTTAGTATAAGTTTATACTATATTTATCACAGAGAAATATTTATTTATATAATACAATACAATAATTTATTGTGTGCTTTTATTACCCATTTATTAAAAATTCTTTGTTAAACTATCTTTTCGATTAATAACCGCTTGGTTTATCGTATATGATATGGCTTGTAATTTTGATCATCTAACTTAATTAATAATTTAAATAAATCCAGAATGTAAATAAAAAAATAAATATAATATTAATTCAGTATTTAAATAGTTTAAATTCACTATAAATATATATATATATATATATCAAATAGAATACAACATTAATTGAGATAGTAGGTCATACGTACACATGAATGTTTTGTCCATTTTTATGGTGTGTTAAAAAATATTATAAATGAAATATATGTATATATTTATATAATTTTATTAATTTAGAATAATTATGTCTAATATATATAATATATGTGTACTAAACCCATCCTTAACACATTGAATATATCGTGTGAATTAATCACATCACATTGGGGAGGCGATGGTCTACCCTTCCACAAACAACATTATCATATTTACACAAAATTGTAAGCCTTAATGTAAGATTTACATAATAAATATAGAAGTATAAATACATCATAGATATCATATATTTAATATGGAATCATATTTTTCATCCTAATAACCTACCATAATAAATAGTAATGGTAAAACAAACAAAATCATTTAGTGAGGCGGTAGGTCGTTGTATAAATGATTTTCACGTTCATTACCCATTAGATGGATCATTGTTTATGTTCTGGATGAGCCATTAATATAAAAATATATATTAAAATTTTGGATAATAAATATATTATTCTTTAATGGAATTATCATAATTGGGGTGGTAGAGAATGCAAATAAATGATTGGATCTTGAGGAAGGATGTTACCTTTAATTTGGGTAACTCATTTTTCTTTCCACAAAAGAGCTTCATTGGTAAGATTTATTACCAAGGGGATGATTCATGGAGGAATTGAGGGATTTTAAGAAGTTAAATTGGTATATATTGTCTAAAAAATTATTTCTTTAGAGGTGTGAAGAAGGTTGAGAGGTTGTGGCCTTTTATAGGGAAAGTAATGGATATACTCGAATTTTTTCAAAACAAGTTAGGTGTGACAACATTTTAACCTAAAAAAAGACATCATAAAATAAAAAATGGATGTTTAATGGATAAAATATAAACATGGGTTTTTAAATGTGTCTAGGTCATTTTTTGTCATAAGTATATGGTTTAGTCTTATGTTCAGCTTAATTTTACTTAAGTAACTATAATTAATTTTAAGCACTCTAAATAATATATTGCGTGAAAAATTAATTCCATATTATTGGAATATAAATATTATAATTATTGTAAAATTTTATGTCCATTTTTGTAAATTAAACCTAAATAATCTGGAAAAATTAATTTTAATGCTAATCACATAGATTTGGTGAGAAAGCAAGTTTGTAATGTGAGAATGTTTAAATGATCAACAATAATTTTTATCTAAATTCAAAATAAAAATGATTCTAATGAACTAAATTGTATAAATAGATTAATAATTTATATATTATGAATTTAAATCCATATTAACATATAATATAAATATTTAAATATATTTTATAAAAAATAAGTATTGAATTAAAATTCTATATTTTTCACTATTGCCAAAAAATAATGTTTCTCAGAGAAATGCCAAAAAATCACAATATTCTTATTTATAAATTAAGAAAAAAAAATGTTTATTATATTATTAAATTAAATTTTTCAGAGTGTCTAAAATTAAATTTATTATTTTTCAGAGATGGACATAAAAATAATTTTTTTGGAGAAAATAATATTTCCAAATAAATAACGACATTACCAAAAATTATATTTTTTATCATCATTGTGTTTTCTTTTTCTATAAGTAAATATAAATAATATTTTAAATTTTTTAGTTAATATTCATATTAATATTATTAAGGTATATGTTATAACTATCTCTTTTACATAATTATAATATAAAAATAATGTTTTATAGAAACAAAATGTTACATGAAATCAAAGCCAAGTAAGTATTGCATAAAATGAATTATAACTCATTATCCCAAAGAACAAATTCTTATAATGGGGTATTATATAATGAAATATTATCATGGTTTAGATTAAAATAAAAAATAATTTGTTTCTCTCATATAAAAAAATCTATATTTAGTGTTGCGTAAAATACAAAATATCAGAAATATTAAATTATTTCTAATTAAAATTCATAAAATCATATCATGTAACATTATACCCTCATTAATATTAATTTATCCCTCAAAATTCATCTAAGATATTAATGGTTTAATTATTTTATGTTCCTTTTAAAAAAAACATATATTGTAAAAATAAACTCAAAAGAATACTTTAAAAAAAGAATATTAGAACAATAAAAGATACTAAGAGTATCTCATTGCTGGGATTCCACTTTGCAGAACATATAAGGGAAGTTAAAAAATTATCATGGTGGAAAATAATAAATATTCATAGTGGGTGATTGATCTCATCAATAAAAAACAAGTGAATGATAAAAGAAAAATTTAGGTCCCCAATTTCATAAATATGTAATTACATAAATGGACATCAGTCCAACAAAAACTGTGGTATTCGGGAAATATTTAATTTTTTGACAATATTTCAATAGTAGTATTATTTTCATAAAAATATATAATTATAATATTTCAGGGAAACATATCCCTTGTTTGTTCCTTTATACACATCACTGCCTTCTCCAAAAATGAAGGTGAGTTTTTATTTCATAAAGCTCTAACAGATCATGATATCTGTGATATTGTATTCCTTTTATCATTAGTTATCACCAATTTTGTTTAGAATTTTTTAAAATATTTTCACAAATCCCCATTTCCAAATATAGAATCATATGATCACAAACATCATCTAAAGTGTAACGTAATATTTCTATACATGGTTACTCCTATAACCATTTTAAAAGATGAAAAGACAACACATTATGAAGAAATTCATGAAATCATCTCGTCATTGACCAGCCATATATAACATTATAGATCTTGGTTGTCAAATTTCAAATTTTTATATATCTCCAACATATATTACCTTGAAACATGTTAATAACCTGAAGTACTATAAATACTTTTTGAAAACATGTATGCTTTATTTTTCCATAGATTTATAGATATATTAATTAAATCTGAGTAGTTTTAAAAATCATACATGATTACATAGACTAAAGAGGGAAAAAATCCTTTATCTTTTTTGAGGTAATCATTATCGTTATATTTACTTATTCATATCAAACATATACGTATCCAAACATAATTATCTTAACATTATTAATACATTAAGGGTTACATTACCTAAATCAAAATATCACCATTCCATGATTTCAAATTTCTACTTCACCCAAACCATTAAACATAACATTTAAAACATTAATGAAAAACTTATACTAACAATATTTACAAACACCTTGATTCATTAAAAATAGTCATTTAATTCCAAAACATAAATAATTTCACTTTCATATTTCTTCTTAAATCACCAAATAGACTTGTTCAATATATTTCTCAATACATATTTCAAATAATATGTTGTAATAACCATTTCTTATGGTTCCTCATCCATAATATAAGAATCCATCTTTTGATTAATGTATATAATATAGTATGAACATTACAAACATTTCTCATGTCATTTTCAGTCTCCTTATCATCATAAGTATATCCAATACTTTCCTCACTTCCTGTTTATCTTCATGAGATTTCATCTTAGTAAATAAAATAATCATCACTCACATACATTTCTCATCTAAAAATTTTAATTTTATCCCAGTACTTTCTAGTTCCTGAAACTGAATAATACCATAATGTATAGGGTGAGAAACACTTATCATATAAATAAGCCCAAAAACGTGAAGAATTACTTATATGTTGTCTAAATAATGAGAAATAATTTTTAAATCGAGGAAATATTAGGTTTTTTATTAGTTATTAAAATCAATCAAAATATTTAAGTCTTTTAGGATAGTTCATGATGATTGGGAGAATTTATAAAGATAATCCAATGGGAGTGTCAATTCAGGTCTACAGGGAGGACCATTGTTTTATACCAGGTTACCCAGAGTCAGGCCTAATGAATCTTGTAAATTTTTTTACTCATAGGTACAACTTTTATAGAGCCATATCTGCTTTTAGTATCCATACAAAGATGTATTTTTAGGACACTACTCACACTATCATTTACCAAAATTCAAGAAAATTTTCTTAAATGAATACTCATCCCTATATATATCCATAGGGACATCCCTAGAAAATTCCTTAGTAATATACCTATGGATGTAAATAATGGTTTCTCATCCTAGTTTTCAATGATCGACTAAAACACTACTATGATATAAAATTTAGTAACCCATAATTTGCATACATTGTCATTACATCATTTTTTTGGAATTGTTAGTACACTATAAAAACAAACTCCCAAAGACCATGTTAGTTTATTTCTTTTGGAAGATAGGAAATAAATATTATATCTTTATGAATGATCTTAAATCTTTTTTGTACAAGGTTCTTTCCCCTTAATAATCCTATTTAGAAAAATTATTCATATCAAGGGGAAATTAAAATAAAGAAAGGGGTGATCTCAAATGCTCAGTAAGGTAAAATAAAAGAAATAAAAATATATAACATGAACATAATGGAAAGAGAACATGGGAATGAAATTCTATGATTAAAAAAAATCTATCAATTATCATAAACATGAATCATGGAAAAAAGATGGTTGTCCAAAATTCATGAATAATTAATCAATATAGATTATAAGCCTTGAAATATTAAATGAGGAAGAAGACGTGGAATTTTGGTAATATACATAATCATAGAAAATATTGTGTCAAGTATACCTAAAAAGAAAACAATAACATGTTAGTATTATGGTACAACATATGTAACATAATATTTCTTAGCTCATACTACAACCCTTGTATCATAATTTTTTCAGTCTGGGGAAACAACCCATGTACCCTCTTAATTTCATGCATGGGATATAACCCATTAAACATATTTCTTCCATTTTTGGTCTAGAACAAGTGTACCCATGTACATTCAGTCTTTAATTACAAACCATGTACCCTATTACTTTCATGCATGGTCCAAAACTCATGTACCCATTGTGTTCATATATAACTAATCATTACCCAACGCATTTGAGAGAGATATATGAACCAAAATTATCTTTAAGAAATAATTCCAACATTTAATAAAACATAATAAAATTTTATTATATCATGAGATATATAATGAGATGGTTTTTATAAACAAAAATTCATAACCCATGAAAACATGGGTATGATCAAAATTTCATCACATATTAATATATAGAAAATAAATATGTTTTCTTATCATTTCATTAAAGTGTAACATATAAAAATAATTTGGTTTCAAAATAATATAACTCATTGAAGAGAAATGGGATTCATAAGAATCGGTACATCAAACCATAAACCATTCAAGAAAGGAAATGATTGTAACATCAGGATCAATTACAATAGGGGCATGAGTAACATCAATATATGTAATCATAGAGAGAAAATAATTTTGAAAATAATTTTTAATCTTTTATGGAGGAAAATATTCTATATTTTGTAGAAATTAATCTTTAAAACATAAAAATGTTTGAAAAATATTTTTATATAAATTGATTTTTAATCATAGAAATAACTTTTGAAACAATTTTGAAAAACATTTTCCTTAAAAATATATAGAATAAGAATGAAAATATTCTGAAAGCATTATTATTTTAAAAATAATTTATAGTAATGAAAATATAGAATATTATGAAAACTTTTAAATAATAGTTTTCTTTTAAATCATTTAAAAAATGATTTAGTGGAATGATAGTGATGACAATGGGTAAATCCATACATGATGATCATTCATTGTACACTTAAAAAAGTTGAAAAATGTTTCTCAACTGGAAAATTAAAAATAACATACCAATAATTTATAGAATAATTAATTTTCATACATATTAATATTTTCGAATTTAATATTAATTTTATTTTAAAAGATAAAATATATATGATAGCTTACCCAACACTCAACAACATGTTACTCAGAAATCTTCCATTGCATACAATACTATGTTATATAGAAAATTAATACAACAACAATATTATTATTTTAAATGGTTGTTAAAGCCTAGTAGTTGTATTGGGAGGAATGAATTTTTTTAATATATAATGATTTTATCTTTTTAATAAATTTTTATACATTTATCCCATGAATTTTAGAGCCGTAAAATGATAATGAAACCAATTTTAAGCAAAAAAATACTCTAATTTTTTTAAAAGGTCGTTTTAACACCATTTGAAGGAGAAAACCTTTTAAAAATAGTTTTTTTTAACTTTAATATGTTCTATATGATAAAATAAACATATTATTTAGAATCAGGTCACTAAAATTTAATTGGGTTATTTATTTGATAATTGTTTTATGAATAGTGAAAAATACAGGATTTTAATTCAAACCCACCTCTTAGAATAATTTATTTATACAGGTAGTTATCAATTTTAATATTTTTTAAAAATTATTTATATTTTTTTTAATAATTTAATCCAATTATGACCATCGAATGTAAATTTACATTTTAGTTGGACATATACATATAACATTCTTTTGATAGTTTTTACTTCATAAAAACCAATTTTATGGTTTTGACTATGGGAATTTATTTTAAATTAATTTATTCCAAATCAATATTTGAATTTGGAAAAGTTAATTCCATAATAAAAATCAAAAGTTAGAATTTATGTAATTAGGTATCTTTTTTACACATTATAAATAGTAACATTGGTATTTTTTATTTACCTTGGATAAAGGGAAAATCAAGTAAATAAGTGTAAAAATATTATTATAATATAAAACTACCCTAAAACATGTTCTAATCCTATTTTATGAGATATTTACAACCATTAGATTTATTATGATGAAATGTTGGCATTTGGGACCCACTAGGGTGTGCAATAAAATTTTATAATATTTAATTAAATGAAAATGCATGTCTAACATGAACATGTATCTTTAAAAAAATTTAATATAAAGGTATATAATATATCTATTTCGTATATAAATAGTCATTAGAAAGATAAAAATATTTCCTACATCATGGTTTTTTATTTAGAATTTTTATACATTAAATAAAATAATTTATATGTGACACAATGATTATGTAGTGATTACCTTATTAATGAAAGATTCAAATAAACGATATTATAGTAATTAAATTAAATTAAATTAGAACATTTATATGCCACATAAGAAGTTTTGGATGGAATTGATATGTAAGTGATGATTTAATTCCCTTTGGTTGATGTAATCAAGTTTTCATGACTTTAAAAAATAAAATACTAAATTGTGTTAAAATTGACATAAATGGGATAATAAAACAAACATTATTTTTTAGATGATACGATAGTCTGATAAATATATGATCCATCCAAAGAACTTATATAAAGATATAAATTTCTTTAATTATCCACTTGTGGTTTTATAGGAATTTTAATGTAAATACAGTGAAAATATATTGCGAATATACATGAAGACATGGTAAGAGTTAATGTTTTTAACTAAGGGTTAATGCAAAAAGACAAGGTTCATATTGAGACCTAAAAATGTCAAAAAAAAACTATTGTTTGAGATTATTTTGGCTCATAATCATATTATCCTAGAACATTACTAATTTTTACCTATTATATTTATAAAATCATTTTATAATAAATTAGTATTTCAAGAAATTTTTAACGTTCCCTTCCCCCTCTTATAAAAGGCTACCACCTCTACCCACTTACTCACACATATCAAGCCAATTTTATCATAAAAAATTATTCTAAAATAAGTTACAAAAAATCTAAAATTATCATAGAGGCCACACATTGGGTATAATTCCATTCTAAGGAGACATTTTTTTTAAAATCAAAAGGAGATACTCAGAAAAAAGGCATTTTTTTGCCACCTTCATCATAATTATTGTCTTCTTATACATCCTATTCAATTTTCATTTCCATAATAAAGAAATAAAACTATACTATCCTACATGATTATTTTTTATTATTGTTATGTGATAACTTTATACCTCATCTTTTTTCATCAAAAAGATAACTATATCACCATGCATGCATACGTACAGCTTATCGTCTCCATGGAGTGGTGTAATTTTTTATTCAAAATACTTAATTTGAATGGGTATAATGTTGAGTATAATGGATTTAAATAATGAATATAACTTTATAATTTTCTTTATAATAACTATACAATCCAATTATATACAATTTAACCACTAAGTGAATGATATTGTCGTTCGTGCGTACGTACGACCTACCATCTCCACGATGCGATTCGATTCATTATTCATGATCTTCATTAAACCATGATTATATACATGAATGGAATTAATAAATAATATATATACATTATTTATTTTGAATCCATTATTCTGTATTTTTTATTTATAGCATACCTTTATTCTTTCCATAATGTGTAAATATGATACATTCATTTGAGGTAGTGTGGACTACCACTCCCTAAAAGTCATATGACTCATTCATGGCATACATGGAATGTATAATGGATTTAATTAATGAAATTGTGTATAATATATAAAATATATATTATAATATATAATATATATATATATGTATCATTTAGTTTTCATTCCTTTAATATGAAAATGAAATGAAACTAGCATCCATGCGTACGTACGACCAACCGTCTCCCTGAACGATGCATTTCATTTATTATATCCAAATGTTATTGAATATTATAAATAAATATATACTAGATATATATGATATTGAAATCTTAAGTATTATTCCATATACGATGTAGTTTTGACCAAATTGACAATTTACATCAAACAAGATCATTTTCCACTCATGTACCGAATAACGACAACACGAAAAATATGAACTTAAATAATTATTTAATTTTTATAACATAGTAATAACTAATATATTTAATGAAAAATAAAATTGAGAGAGGTTCTTCGGAAATTTTAAGTTATCTAAATTCGATTATTCTGAAATATAATGAATGAATTAGACATGTATGATTTGAGGTAAGGGAAGTCTTAACTCAATCTTCCTTCATTGAGTTAAATATCTATATCATTGGTATTGTTTTTTCAAAATATATGTGAATGACGATTTATTTTTTAACAATGAATATCCACTTATATTGGGATTAATTATATTTTTCACACATATTTTTGTAATTAATTTATCATTAAATCTAATGACATGATATTTGTAATGGATTTCGTCTCAATCTCCTTTAATTTAGCCATATTTTCTATTTTTATCCGACCTCCTTTTATAAGATGTAAAATAAAATCCTTTTTTATAAAATTTAATTCAATGCTATTAAAAAATAAATTTTTTCTACAAATCATTTTAATAAATGACAAAATGAATGTTTCATTTTAATGTACACTTTGACAATGACATTTCCACGCTCACGTGCATTTTTTAATATATAGTTTCCTCTACAAACCATAATGTTTTTAAAATGAAAAGTAAACACCGTATTAATTTTTTTTGTATTTTGGTATTGAAATTGTTTTTGATATTGAATTTATTATATATATATATATCATGATATGATGTCTTATGATTGTAATGTGGAAGTGTTATTTTTTCATTATTCTTGTTTAGGTGTTCTGATTTTGTTATGGTTCTTGCGAATTATTTATGTATAAGGGTGGTTCTATGAAAAATTGAGGGAACGTGAGCCCAATATATATCTCCAATTAATTGGGAACCATTATTGATTTAAACCTTATAGTTTCTCCAAATAAATTTTAGGAATATACAATAATGGGTATTCCAAAAGTAACTATGAAGGTTACTCCAAATGTGACTTTGAAAGATACAATGTATGTATGTTATGGATTCCACATGTTTAAATCATTTTTATGAATTCTATGAGTTATTCATAAATATTATTATTTACTAAGTTTTGTTAGTGAGATGATGTTTTGTGTGTAAAAATTATGATTTCCTTGATTTTTATGTATTCATGGACTAACTTTATCTTTATTTATTTTATATCTATTACTGAGCTTTTTCGGCTCATCACAAATTTTCAAATTTTTTTCCAAAGTATATAAGGAAGTGTATGATAAAGGAAAAAATCAGGAATATTTTTATCAGGAAATTTATTATTGGGTTTTATGGTGTATTATTGTTGTGAAAAATATTAGATAGAGTACAGGTTCAACATTGTAATATTTATGATGTAATGTAATAGTTATGGGATAATTATCTAAAACTATAAACCTGAAAAGATACCAAATGTTAAAGAAAGTAAATTATTTTTCAAAAATAAAGATTATTTAATGTTTAAGTTTGTGGCCTTATAGTTGGTATCAGGGGATGGTTTATATAACTTTAATGGTTAGTGTGTCATTTAAACACAAGTGAAATTTTTTATATAACAACAATGGTTAGAATATTAGAAAGATTCATATTTATTTTATATAAATTGAATGAATTTAATATAACATTAATAAGTATATGTTTTTGTTTACCATCCTCATCATATTGTATATGATTAATTTTTGTATATAATCACACTCCCCAATTTGGTTTTAATAAATGGATGGATATAGTATGCGGCAATGTTATAATGTATGTGAAGGAAATTATGGTGGTTTTTTGAATAAGAGACCAAATTAAATGGGAGTTGCAATTAGAACTCTTATGGTTAAGTTTACCACTATCTAGAGACATTATTGACCACTTGAACCATGTTAATTTTTCTAAGGCATCATATATGCGAGAAACGAATCCCTATGGAAGTTTAGGTAAAAATAATAAAAGTATGTTTATTCAACAACCAATGTGTAGAGGATGTGGAAAAAAACACCTTGGGAAATTTTTAATTTGGAATAGAATATGTTATAGATGTGGTAATGTACGTCATAAAGCAATAACCTACCATGGAAAAATGAAGCGTTTAGTTGAATCCAAGAAAAGTAAACAAGTTCTTTCCATGTTTTGAATTGAATGTTTTAAATTTGAGGAGTATAATCATTGTGAAAATAGATTTCCAATGAAGAATGTTTTGGAATGGGATCATTAAGACACATAAATATATGATAAGAAATACCGAATGGTATTCCAATTGAACAAGGGGAAACTAAAAATGTCATATAAAGTGTATGGATAATTTCTTATGACATATTTTGAAATTTTTGAATCTTAGGACAAGATTCATGGTTTTCTTTTTTGGAAATAAGTATTATAGAATAATTTTGGATAACCAAGGTTAATAGATCATAATGAATTCTTGATGATTAATATATCTAAATTTTAGAAATTTGAGATTTATATTAGAACATTGGGAGATGAAATGTTTTAAATTATTAAGGCTCTTTGGTTGATGGGATTACTTCGGAATAATTTTACCTATTATGTGTAACCCTGATGTTTGTTATGTGAAAATTATATTTATTTTTGAATTACCCTTTCTTATGTGTAAATAATAATAAGTAGTATTTAGGGTTTATATGATCCTTGATTTTAAGGTAATTATGATTTACTATATTTTGAGATGCAAAAATGAAAGGCATGAGATAAACGTGAGTAAAATTATGTTCTGGTTATTTTTTAAGATTTTAAATAAATTTTGTAATGATTTAAGAATTATATTGTTTTAGAAAGAGAAAAAACTTCAGGAAGGGTGACAAGCCATCATGTGAGACGAAGCTGTGGGAATTGAACCAACAACGAATGTGCAACGAGGCTTTATGCCCTACCACTTGCCTACATGAAGTCCCTGGTTAGTATGATTTTTTCATTTTAGTTAAATGATTGTATGGATCACGAATATTTTGATTTTGGGAACTTTTTTTATATGAAACGAATATCCTTAATATAGGAAAATGTTATGGTGATTAATTGATAAATGTTATTATGGTAGATTTTTTCTCTTTTGGGAACAGTCTATACCTAAGAAAAAATAGAATACTATGAGATTTCATTGGAGGAGTAATGGTTGAACTCTATTTTTGAAGAATCTATGATTTTATTGAGTACATTTGGAAATTTGAGATATTTATGTAAATTATTAACCTATCATCTAGAATATATGATTGGGTTTCTTAATTTTAAGTATAAGACTTTAAGAGTTGTCGATGTTATTTGGTTATCAATGTTAAGATTTATCATGGAAGACTATGTGATCAAATCCTTTTGAATTTTGGGTTTCTATCATTGTATGGATTACATTGAAGAAGTTCATGGAAAATTGTTTATATAATGGTATTTGTTGGAATTTGGGAATTGATTGTTGAATTTTGGAGATTAAATGTAGTATTTCATTTTTAAGGGTTGGGGTCGAAGCCTCGTTTTTTATTAAAGTAGAGAAAATACATCTTTAACTGGGTATAGGGAGACCCATTACATAGCCTGAATGCATGGTGGGTAATATTCCCATTACATGGCCCGTAGGCCCAATGTTTTGCAACATGGCACATTCTGTTAATAGTACTACTACAGTATCCTCCGACAACATTACCACATAGTACCCACCATTGCTACAATCCCCTACCACCGCTACAACTTCATGTCACCGCCGCTATAGTCTTGACATTGCTATAGTAGCTACAACACCTACACCCAATGGGGATTGAGCCCCCAATTTTCATGTAGGATTACATGGTGCTTACCACTACGGAAAACCCCAACTACTACTACTAGTATTTTCATTTATAAAAGAATACTTTCTGGGGATTATCTGATATTGTATTACATATTTTTTTGTGGTTAATGTCTATAGAAAAGATAAATATAGAGTTCATATTTTTTGGATCATGTTATTCTCTAGAAGTATATTCTAGCACTTTAGACGTGACCTTGTCATCTTTAATAGTAATCATTTGGAGAAAAGATGAGTTTGTGGTAGATATTTATTAATGGATGAAACCCTAAATGAAATGTAAGAATGATTCCTTATGTACATAGTCAGGATCATAAATAAATTCTTCAAAATTATGAAAATGTCCTTAAAACAAAAACATCCCTAGTTTATGTTTCCCACTTTGAAATCAAAGATCGTTTAACCCATCATGCATTTATGGGATTCTGGTAGTTAACTTTCTCCTAATAATGATATCTATCAATCTCCATTAGAACATGATGGTTAGTTTTCTTTCATATCCATGTTTTCTTACATTGAATAATAGTATGTGTTATCTCAATTGAAATTTTTTTACTTCACATTCTTTCTTTCAATGTTATAGTTTTATTGACTCCTTTTTCAGTTTGAGATTTTCAATGATGTTTCCGATCCCATTTTTAAAATCATGAGGACCTAATTTTCAAATGGTGGAATGATTTACCATCATAGGAATTAATAGAATAATAATGTTTGATATCGAATAATATTTTAGAATTTAAAATTAATTTTTAATGGGGAAAATATGTAAGATTTCTTACCCGACACACAAAAACGGGTTTTCCAAAATCATACCTTTCAAAAAACACCGAGTTATACTGAAAAATAATACAACAATAATATTACTATATTAATTGGTAGTTAGGTCCTAGTTATATTATTATAGATAATGAATATAATTAACTATATTAAGACTTTATTCATTTTAAAAATGCTTATACATAAATCCAATGAATTTTAGAGGCTTAAAATGATAATGAATCCAATATTAAGTATAAAATACTATAATATATTTCTAAGGTCGTTTTGCCACCTTTTGATTGAGAACATTTAAAAAAAATTATTTTACACATTTATATTTTATATATGATAAAATAAAATAATTCATTAGAAGTAGGGAATCAAAATATACTTATGGTATTTTTATGACAAGATTCATTTTTCAATGAATATTTAAAAATACTTGATTTTAATTCAAAAGTTCCTTTTTGTAAAATTTATTTATATAGATAGATTTTAATTTTAATTTGTTTAAATGTGTAATTATATTATTTTTTTGTCATTTAATCCATTGATGGTCATTGGAATCCATTTAACATTTTAATTGGACATTAACACATGTTAATCATCTTATAGCTTTTACGTCTTAAAAACCCACTTTTTCTTTTTCACAAGAGGAAGTAATTATAAATTAATTTATGAAAATTATATGTTTATAATTTAGAAAATTGGATTCTTTATTTGGAATCAAAAGGAACAAATTATATAAATTGGATCGCTTTATATTTAGACATTATAAATAACAACTTTATTAAATATTTTTATTTACCATGGTAAAAGGGTAAATTAAGAAAACAAGGTTATAATATAATTTTATAATAATAAAAAACTATTCTAAAACATGTCCTAATACTTTTGGATGAAATCTTCAAGACCATGAGAATCATTAGGATGACCTGTTGGTAGTTGGGATCCACTTATGTGTAGTAATGAAATTTTATAATATTTAATTTAAAGAAAAGATAAATATAACAAAAACATGTATCTTTTAACAAAACAATTTTAATATATTTTTATATAATAGATATATATGACTATAAATATTAATTGGAAGACAAAAAATATTTATTACATCATGGTATTTTATTAATAAGTTTCAGAGAGTAATTATATAAATTTATTTGTGACACAATGATGATGCGATGATTATCTTATTAATGAATGATTCAAATAAATGATATTATAAATATAAAATTTAATTTAATTTTAACATTTTGATCACATTGAAGAAATTTTTGGAATAAATTTACATGTGAGGGATGCTTTAATTCCATTGGAGTAAACTAGTAATTTTTTTATGACTTTTTTAAAATAAAATACCAAATAGTTTCCAAATTGACATAAATGAGTTTAAAAAAATACTATTTAATTAAAAGTTATCGTATTCCTAAAAATGTCATATTCATTAAAATTATTTATATAATGTTAGAAATATAATTAATGATCAACATTTGGTTTCATTTTCGTTTTATAGTAACCATAGTTACCATATATTATGAATATACACAAAGACATGGTAGGAGATAATGTTTTTAACTATTGGTTAAAGCTAAAAGATAAGGGTAATTTTGTGACATAATCTAGCCTTATAAAAACTGGTTGGGAGGATTTCGACCAATAAGAATCTTATCATCTAAATTTATCACTTTTAACTATTATAATTTGATAATTATTTTATAATAAAATAATATTTTAAGACTTTCCTAAGGTCCCACTAGACCCACTTATAAAAGGAAGCCACCTCAACCCATATACTCACATCTCTCAAGCCCATGGCTCATCAAATATCTTATAAATTATTCTCCCAACATACCTTCATTAATACTATAGGCAAAATTTTGGTATAAATCCATCCTATGGAGAACGTTTTTGAAAATCAAAGGAAGAAACTCCAAAAAGGGGTAATTTTTTTATCACCTCATTCTAAATTCCTTATTCTTATACTTCATATTATTATGTATTTTACATAATAAAGTAATAAATCGAGTAAGTTATAAATTATTATATTTTATTATAATTATGGTAATTTCTAATTCCTCCTTTTTTCCATCCAATGAATAATAATATCACCATGCGAGCTTATCCACATCTTATTATCTCCATACAGTATTGTAATTTTTTATTCAACAAGATAAAATTTGGATAGGTATAATGATGGGTATAATGGATGTGAATAATTAATAAAACATGATAATTATTATATATATTTAATATAACATACAATTTTATACCATTTAACCATTAAGTGAATGATATCATCATTCATGCGTATGTACAACCTACCCTCTCAATGATAAGATGCGATTCATTATACATGATATTCACTAAAACATGATTATATATATGACTAGAATGAATAAATTTGACATATACATTATTTATATTTAATCCATTCTTATATAATTTTTATTTACAAAATAATTTTATGATTTTTATAATGTGTAAATATGATTGTTTTATTTGAGGAAGTGTAGAAAACCCCCCATCAAAGTGATATAACTAATTCATGCAATAGAAAGAACATATAAAGGATGGAACTAAGGATAAAATTTAAAATATATAACACATATATTATACTTTAATTATAATAAACCTAAGTAACATTAATTTTTTATTACAAAATTATGAAAAAAAATTAATGTAGAGCTCATGCATACATATGACCCACAGTCTCCACAAATGGTGAAATTAATTTGTTATCTCCAAATGTAATGGACTATTATAAATAAATATATAGTAGATATATATGATATTTAAATCCTGAAAAATTTTCTATAGATGATTTAATTTTGACCAAATTTATTATTTAAAGTTAAAAAGATCATTTTTGACTGAAGTACCAAATATCGACAAAACGACCAATACAAATTTAAATAATTATGTAATTTTTATAACATGGTAATAAAAGATATAGAATTAATAATAAACATGATAATGTTTCTCAAGAACTAATAATATTATTCTGGAATATAAATAATGAATGAGTCAAGTCATATTAGATGTAAGGGAAGTCTTAACTCAATCTCTATTCATTGAGTAACATATCCATATAATTGGTATTGTTTTTCCAAGAATAAATTTGAATGACCAATTATTTTTTTACACCGAATATCCACTTAAATTGGGTGTATTTATATTTTTCACACATATTTATGTCATTTATTTATTCTTAAATATAATGAAATGATCTTTTTAAGGGATTTATTTTCAATCTCTTTTCATTGGGGCATATTTTGATATATATGAAACCTTATTTTTTATAGTTTATAATTATACCATTTTTCAATTAATTTAATCCGGTGGTCTTCAAAAGGAATATTTTTCTACAATGAATTTTAATAAATGTAAAAAGGGATGTTTCTTTATATAGTACACATCGACAATGACCTATAAATGGCAACAAGCATTATGTGATATATGCCTTCCTCTATAAGACGTAATGTTTTGAAAAAGAAAAGTAAATACCATATTAATTTTTAAGAGTTTTGGTATTGAAAATGGTATTGATAATGGATTGATTATATCAATATCTTTAAATTATGTCTTATGATTGAAATATGGAAATTTTATTATTCCTTTATGCTTTTTTATTTGTTATTATTATGTTATGGTTATTGGGCTTTTTTTATGTATACAGCTGGTTCCGTGATAAACCAAGGGTGGGTGATCCCCTGATAGCTCTCTACTGAATTGCATAACGTGATAAAGTTAAACATTACTATTTATCCTAATTATTTTGTTAATATACTATGATGGGTATTCGAAACATAACCATGAAGGTTACTCCCTTTGTTGATATAAATGATACAACATAAGTATGTTATGGATTCCATAAGTTATAATTATGATTTATGATTTCCATGAATTATTCATAAATTTTATGATTTCATGAGTTATGTTAAAGAGCTTATGTTTTATGATTAAAGATTATGATTTTATTGAATTGTATATATTCATTCACTAATTCATTATTTACTTATTTTATATTCATTACATATTTTTTTATGATGATCCCATGTTTTTTAAGTGTTATCCATAGGGTATAAGGAATGTTAAGAGAAAATAATAATTCATGATAATATTATCAAGAAAATAATTATTTTATGATGTTTTATGGTTGTGAAAAACACTGGATAGAGTAAAAGTGTCTAACTTTTAATATTTTATAAGTAATTTAATAGTTATGGCATAATTTTCTAAAACACAAAACCTTAAAAGACCCTCAATTTGAACGAAAGAAAATTCTTGATCAAAAATCAAGATTATGTAATGACTAAGGCAATGCCCATACATTTAAAGAAGATAAATTTTTAAATAAATTTTTTAAAAGGTAAAAAGTGTAATGATGTATTCTAATTAGCACTATAGAATAGTAGAATATTTTTTGAATACTTTTATAAAACATTGTTTTAAGGAACATGTATTTTTTACGGAAGATATAGGTAAAGTCAGACTTTCATAAAAACACTTTCTTGACTATATTATATTCCAAAGAGTTTAAATGTTTATAATTAATTGAATATATAATTAATAAATAAGGGATTATAAAACTAATTTCATTTTTATAGATATATATCATATTATTTCATAAATGAAATCATAATTAGAAACAATATTGAAAAACAATGAGATTGTTTCAATAATTTTTTACCAAATGGAAAATATAAATCACACTTCCCAAATAAGAGAAATAAATCTAATGTAGCATAAATATATGAGGAAAAGAATAATATTAATTATATTACATGTCTTTGGATTTATATACAACTCATATAAACAATTGGTGCATAAAATGTCATGTGTTTCTAAAATGAAAACATGGATGCAAATTCCATTACCAGTTTGGTTAATTTTGAAACATAAAAGACCTAAGAGAAATATAATAAAATGTATATGTGGATACCCATAAATATAGGTATAATAATAATATAATTCATTAATGGTCTGTATATATACTCCAAAAAAAATAAATTAGTGGTGTATAAGGCATGTATCTCAATGAAATATAAAGTGAGATTAAATTCTTTTACTAAGTGTATTATCTTTTGATGTAAGCAAAAAAATACACTTATATTATAAGAATATATTTTGCATACATTTATTAAAAACTATATTCATAAATATAATAACATTTAATATTTCATTATGACTTTCTATCAACGTTTTATATAAAAATCTATGTTAAAGTAATGTTTTGGGTAATAATGGCTTCATTTGTTGTACGTGTTTTGATTTTCTATTCTGGATCATCTAACATAAATTGTGACACACTAATTTACAAAATTTTAAACATGATTTATATATCATTGAAATTATGTATATAAACATTTAAAATAAACTGTAATATATATATATATATATATATCAAATGGAATACACCATTAATGGAGACAGTAGACCATATGTATGGATAAATAATGTTTCGATTTTCATGGAGTATTGAATGAATGAAAGTAATTGATATATATATATATATATATGTATATATGTATATAATATCATTAATTTAGTATTATTATATCACATATATCATATATTTTACCAGAACCATTCTTAATACATTACTTGTAGTGATTGAAGGAATCACATCACTTTGAGGAGGTGATAGAACAGACTTCCAGAAAAGAAGCTATCATATTTAAACAAAATAGAAAGCATAAAGGTTGGAATTAAATAACACATACTAGAGTATTAATACATAATTAAAAATAAATTTATCAAATAATAACATAATTTCTATCATAATTAAAATCCATAAGAGTTAGTAAAGATATATCAAAGAATATTATTTTGTGTGGCTATAGTTTACAATACACCATAATGGTTAGATCATTACCCAATATAGGGATGTGAGTATTAGGGAATGTATAAAACTTAACATAAAAACATATACAGATATTTATGGAACTAAGGAAATTATTATTCATTAAATGACAACAACTGAGGTGGTGGAGAAATAATAAAGGAGGTTCATATAGGATGCTACCTCTCCATTGGGTAACTCTTTTAAATATGGTCAAAAGGGCTTCCATGGTAAGATATAATCCAAAATTGAAGCTTCAATGGTGGAAATATAGATTTTTTAGAATTTCATTCAGTATATATTTTAATAACTTATGTGGAGTGAGAGGTACGAAGAAGTGGGAGTGTTGGTGGCTTTTTATAAGAGAGGGAAAGCACAAACTTGTCATTTTTTAAAACAAGTTAAGTGTACCCATGTTTTACCTAAAAAAAGTAATTAAAAACCAAAAAACCATGTAATGTATTTTTTATGGAAGAAATATGGTATGAAAATGGTTCATGAATATTTCTATGTCATTTCAGTATATAATTTTATTGTTTATCCCCTTATCATTATATATTTTACTTTAATTGATTGAATTAATTTTTGTTACATTAAGTAAATGTTTTGTCAAAAATTTTGTTATTATTATTACGTAATAAATATTTTACATATTAAAACTATTCATGTAATTTTTTATAAATTTATTTTATAGAATAATAAAAATTATTTTTAATTATAATCTTGTAGACATGGAGAGAAATCTAGTTTTTAATGTAAGAGTGTTCAACATTTCATTATCCCTTTTTAAATAACTAAAAAAACAAATGAATATGAGGACCAAAATTGAATTAATAGATTTTTAATAGATATATTATGAATTTAAAGAAATCATAAAATAATATTTAACCATATATATAAATTATATGAAAAATTAGATTTTAATTAATAATTGTATTTTCATTATTCACCAAAAAATGATGTCTCTCAGAAAAAATAAAAAAATTCCACCTAATATAATATAATTATTATAAGTGTAAAAATTATGTTTATTTTATGAAATTAAATTTCTAAACGTTTGAAAATATAATTTATTTACTATTAAAATATGGACTTAAAAGTATCACTTCTGAGAAAAAAGTATTTCCAACCATATAAAGACATTACAAAAAATTATATCTTTTTTGACCATTAGGTTTTATTTATATGAAACCATTATAAATCATATTTAATAATTTTTATTACTATTTATATTTTTATTTTCAATTTCTATGTCATAACTACTTATTTTCAAAAAATATAATAAAAAAATACAATTTCGAAGAAACTCAGTGTTGCGTATAACGCAAGCCAAGTCGGTTACTCATATAAAACATGCCATGTTGAAGTTTTTTATAGTAGAATATTATGTTGGGGTGTCATATAATGAAATATTAGAATTATATGTCTTGCAAATAATGTATAACATAGTTCTCACATATAATACATGTTATATTCATTTTTGTGTGAATGAAAAAAATATAAAATATATTAAATTAATTTGAAACAATTACTTCATAAAAACATGATGTTACACATGTGGTGAGGAGAGTCTAAAAAAAGAAAAAATCTAAAATCTAAAATAAATAAAGATAAAGTAGATTTTACTTATATAATACTTCTCATATTGAGAACCTCAATAGGGAAATTTTTTTTTCACTTTTGATGTGAAAAAAACCTCATGAACTCTTGTAAGAGACATTGGAAGATGATTTGACAGAAATTGGACAAGTTTAAGTTCTTAGGATGTGTGAATAGAATGTGTGGTATTTATAGTAAAGGATATGGGTCTTTTTTATTCATTTATTTATTATTTTTGATCCATACAATGAATAATGTGTATTCTTGTGACCAATTACAGATACTAGTACATGTGAGTTCAAAATATAGGTGATTAAATATCCCATTAATTATCCACAACATAATAATTTATGTATTTATCTTATATAATAAATTACCATATTTCACAATTAACATTAAATTCAACTTTTTAGAAAATCCCAAATATTTCCCCTTACAAATTTTAAATTTTTAGAATTCAAATTTGTTCTCCAATTTATAAAAATAAATTACTAATTATATGAAATTTATTTTTTAAATAAAATATGTATTTATTTTTTAAAAAAATTAAAATAATAACTGATTTAATTATACTATTAAAAATTAACTTTTATCACATAAAATAAAGTAAAAATAATAAGATAACAAACAATTAATTTCTGAATCTATTTTATTAAAATAATTATATATATATATATATGTATTAACTCTAAAATTGAAAATAAGCATAAACATTTTACTAAAATATGACTAATTAATTTATAATTTTTAATCATTTATTTAATTATTACATGATATAAATATATAATGTTTTTATTTTTATGATACCTAAATTTTATTTATACTTTCACAGGTTTGTTACTATTATATAATTCATATTTTTATTCAAATGGGAACATTTCTATTCAATTGGTCATGTTACTATTCCATTTGTTTATGTTCCATAAATTCTATGAATAATTTTATATTATTATTTCATTATTTATAATATTTTCATTGTGTTTCCTAAGTGATATAATGTGATTTATAATACAAAGAATAAGAATAATAAGTAAAATTTCATTGATATAATTATGTGTATTTACACCAATTCTCTCTAAGGTACTTTATGTGTTCCATATATCATTTTTCATAAGTACATGACAGACTCAATTTATTGAATCACCTATGAGGAAATATAATTGGATCTCGATCTTTCATACCATGAAAATCCTATATAGGTCACGGGCACTAGAGATCATTTGTTAAATAATATGAATATTTGTATTATACAATTATTTTGAATGAAAAATAAGATTTTAGTGGTAATGTTTGATCATGAGTAATTTAGGAGTGAGAAAATGTATTTATGATCATTGAGATAATTTTTTTAGGAAATATAACATTATTTTGCTCTTCGGTCGACCATTGTTTTTATTAAGTGAATTTTTTTTATAACTTTTTTTCTAAATTTATTTACCACGCTTAAATGGTTGTTAAAATTAATTTTACAAATGTTTTATTTTTTCTATATGGTTTAAAAATAATCTTCTTATCATTTTTCTGAATATTTTTCTTTGTATTTACAGTAAATGTAAAAGTAATATCAGTCTTAACGTACTCACCATGAATGGAATTTACTATTTCCATTGAAAAAATTTTTATTTAATATTAAATTATAATTATCCATTATTACAATTAAAAAATATTATTTAAATAATATTCTATAATTTTTAATTATTAAAATTTATTTTCAATGTGAAAATAGTATTTTTCTTGATAATGTTCATAATGAAATTGATATATTATTTCTATTCATTAATGATTACATCCCTTATTTTTAATATTCTTTACTCGGGATATGATGTGATGATTGAATCCTTATTATTAATCTCAATATATTTTGATCACATTGACCATGGATGTACTATTTTCATATCATTCTCTATATTACTCTTAATATTTTATTATTATGTTTATTGATCAATGAAATTATTAATATTTCTTATTCTAGTTTCCAATAGAAATATTTACTCTTATTATGTTTTTTAATTGGTAAAATTTTAATTTTTTCTCAATAAGATATAATTTTTGGTTTCTCATCATTCATATGGGGAAAGTAGTAGACATAGCATGTCATGGGTGAATACCAAAATATCCCATCAAAGCATCAATATGACCAATGAGATAGACTTTCTTGGAAATTTCAATGAGGACTTACCCATTTTTATAATATTTCTTGGAAATAGGCATTAATAGTATCGTTATAATTTATGAGATTATTTATTCATCATTATGAGATGAGTTGTTGAAGTATTTTTGATTGTTTTATTAGTTATGATATCTATTGAATAGTTTGAAGAGGATAAGATAATATATATTTCATTATTTTATAATAATTTATTTAATCCATATTATTATTCATGATCAATTAATTTATTATATTAAATGGTTTTTTTGAAATTTAACTTTCCATATTAATTGTGCCTTATGTATTCATTATATAATTTTTGTACTCAAACCATTACCGATTATAGAACCTCACCCCTTTATTATGTTTACATTTCTTGGAATTATAATAAGTATATTACGATAGATACAAATAGGTTATTATTGGAATAATTATGGTGTTGTGTAAAATATAGTATTTTATTTTAATGAATTCATGTTGAATGTGAAATTAAAGTATGTTTCTATTTGTCGTGAAATACCAAACTATTCAGTACCTTGGTATTTTATCACCTCTATCTCACACCATTGAGATAAAGTATCCTTTGACATTGGGAATCATGTTTTAGTGTTTTACATAACAAATGAATAAATATGCAATTTATTAATATTTATCAATTTCGAAGACTAAAATAATTTATAATTTATTTATTTTTCACTAGTTAGAATAATATAAACGTAGTTTCTGCGTACGTACAAACTACCATCCATGTCAAACAACATGGTTCAATTTTTATGATCACACTACATGGTTGTTCATAAAATTTTAGTCAATGTTAAAATGAGATAATTATAACATGTTTAAGATCATAGAGGTAATATAATCATAAACCCTTTGACCATGTTTAATACATTGATGTTGTTTGGAGTTTGTAAACCGAATGACCCATAAACATCCAATGTAAAGTTTTTCCATTCTTATAAAATAATAAAACTCTATAATATATGAAATAAATCTAATAATAATCATCAAATGATCAGGAAAATGTAATTATGAATGTTTTTAAAAAATAAAATTTTATTATTTTTAATTTATAATTAATAATGTTATAAGATTCTTAAAGAAAAGGATTTTTCATAGAAACATTATTTTGAATAGTTTATCCTATATATAAATGTTAAATTAAAATTTTAAACAATTTTATTATTTATTAATAAATAATGATTAATATATTCAGTAAACAATATTTTACATTAATTAAAATTGTTTAAAAATAACTATTTTCAATTTTTTTAGATAGTTTATTTTTTAATTCTTAAAAATGTATAGAAAAAATAGTTTTTACCATATCAGGATGGACCTCCATTTTCCTCTAACATTTATATTATTAATTATCAAGATCACCCTAAATTTTGGAATTGGTTTTATATATTATATTATACCGATTATTCATTTAATTATTTATTTTTAGGAGTTTTTTATGGAAGGGGATATTTCCCCTTATGAATATTAAAAAATGGAAAGTCTTTATTTAGTTCAAATGATTTTTACAATGGTTTATGATAAAATCATGAAAGCTTGCAAGTTTTATCATTATAGTTAAATTGATATTTATTAATGATGATAAGTTTTCTTAATATAGCTACTGATGATGGGTGATCCCAGTCTAGGTCCCAAGTGTGTTGAGTGTTGATTTAGTTTACAAAGGTACAAAATTGGGTGATATAATTGAGTAGGATACTCAAATAGAATTTACATGTATTTATTTATTTGAAAAATGATTAAAAAAATAGTAGAAATTTGTTACGATATTATTATCAATGATAAATATAATATTATTTCATAATATTATTTATTGATTTTTTTTATTTAATGAAATAAAGAATGTTTATAAGTGCATGAGTTTTTTAAAAGGATTATTTTAATGAGTTCCACATACAAACATATTGATTTAAGGGTTTTACTATGTTATATGATTTATGAGTTTTACTATATGTTTCAATACCAAGCTAAACCAATGACTAAATCCATAAAAATATCATCAGAATCCCATTTTTTAATATCCAATGGTTGAAGAAAATCATAAAAAATAAGTTTTTCAACCTTTACCTTATAGTAGTATAAACAAATGAGAAATATACTCAGCATTTTATCTCTTTATTGAATCCTACTAGAACATTATTCAATGGAATGGATCCTCTTATCCACCCTAGTATGTGATTCCAACCATCGAACACATCTACAAGTAGATAAAGAAATTTTAATGAAATATTACCACATAATGGTCATTATCTAATCACACCTCAGTGGATTCTAAAAAAATATAAATCCTCATATAATTCTACCTATGTATTTCCCAACTAAGATTCATTAAATTCTTTAACACAGAAGTACTTCACATTTATTTTGTTAAGAACCCATCTTTAATCAATGTCCCACATATAATGGTTCATCCCAAAAATTTCTTATATCACTATATATTTATCTCCATAATATAAAATGTTATCTTCTTCTAACATATAGACAAATAAATAAACTATAACATTCAATTTACCTAATTTAAAGGAAATCTCATTGTTTTTGTCAATTAAAAGTTTCATTGGATCATGTTTTCACAAGTTCAAATTTCATTAGGGTATGCTATATTTTAAACTATTGTAATACATAAAAAAAATAATTCACGTACCAATGAGATAGTGTCTTTGAAACTCCAATGAAGATTCAATTAGATATTGCAAAAAATCATGGGTATCACAATAATTTTTATGATGTTGAAATTTTACAAAACCAAAAAATATGACTGATATTTTTTTCAATTTAATGAAACCTAATACATGGTGTGATGCATTACAGTAAACATATAAAATTAAAAAAACATCTTACAGATTAATATTAATAACACTAACAAATTCATCTCATGGGCATAGAATATACACACAAATTGATACCCAAATAGCTAATGATACTGAAAAAAATTAATAACAACTTTTAAATTACCTACTTCCTCTTCCATTGATTCAGAATACACAGGGACATGTTCATTGAATAACACCAATGGCATGAATATTAATTAATCAAATAGAGTGTATATGAATCTAATTATCATGGATATGTTATTCAAGACACTAAATAGAAATAACAGGAACTCATAGTTTCTCTAAAAACTTTTCAAATATTTTTTTTAATATCTATACCCTTTAATAAAATCTTGTGAAATAATATATATATGTCAATCTAATAAAACCATATTATTCCCTTTATCTTAATTAAAAATCAAAAATCAATATAACAGATAAAAATTATTCATTGGAATTGATTCAATTGAAAATAGTTCACACAAGTGAGATAATACCATAAAAATTATTTAATATAAATTTTTGTTCACCCCAAGGTAACATAGTAGGATGAATAAAACCTCTATATAGAAGGTCAACAATCTGGATCCATATCTCCAACAACTTAGATAGTGATTTATTTTATAGGGACATCAATATTAAATAACATACCATATGATCTCAATCATAACCATTATATCACAAAAATGGGGTACTATAAAAAAGATTCTAGAAAGAAATTATGGTATCCAAAACCATGCTAAATTTAACATGATGAACTTATTATGATTTTAACATGATAATAGATATTATGGGAGATATATACATTGAACATCCCCAGACAATCCAATGATATTTCACCCTACATACCACTATATTCTCATTGTATTCTACCATTGATTTTTTTTAATTTTTTGAAATATACTTTTTTGGTTAAGTGAGAACCATAATATAAATATAATCCTCACATGAAAATAATCTAATAGACTAAATTACAAACCCCATAAAAAATATCCAAATGAAAAAACAAATTAAAAAAAATGACATGCCCCATTTCTAAAGCCAAATTTTCCAATCAATGAGGAAATATTATCACAATATAGCCTCTTGAATAATTACATTATTAGAATCCACTATTATTCTATCATATTCCCAACCATATTATAACCATTCCACTCACCAAAAATTCCAAAACATATAAAAACAACTTGGAATTATATAATTTTGATTATGGATCCATCAATTCATCAAAATTATTTTAGATAATTTGTCTACATAAAAAACCAATAAAATAATATTATGTTTAGAATCTACAACAAAAAAGTTCAACCAGATAACTTATAAAAATAATCAATGCAGAAATCAAATAATGATCATGTATTATTCAATGTTTTTCAATCATATAATTAATATAGATATACATTAATAAATAACAAATTATATAACATTGAATTCTCCATCACAACATAGGATTCCTAGTTAGGTCAACATAATACATTCATGATATGTCTCTAATATCATTTTCATGGTGTGAGTTGATATATATACTTATAAAGATTACAATAAAATTATTTAAACCAAAAATAACTCCATGTCAAACAAAAATACCAAAATTCATTAACAATACATCATGTTGTGAGGTTTAGGATGCCATATTTTATACGACGAGTTTATGTGGACATCACCCCGATCAACAGCGTTCCACTACTCCTCTGTCAGGGAATCATATCAAATTTTGGTAGTTATGATTTCATAGTTTATTGACATTATATACACACTAAATGCCTCTATCAGAATGAAATTTAGAATCTAGGTTCTCATAGAGAATTAGTTATCCAAAACATCTGATGGATCACCCATATTTAGGGAGTTGGAGACTAAGGTATCCTTTGAGGTCATGGTTTTTCTAATTATTTAGTCCTCATCTCCCTGGGGACACCATGATTCCCCGATTATCAATTGGACATATGATTTGGATGGTAGGAATAATCCTTCTTATTCTTTGTATACTTATTTTTCAAGGATGAAATGTCCCTGAAATACCAGAAAATGTTTCCATCATTATTTTTTTATATATTGAAAAATCCATCCACATGATCATCTTATATCTATCATTGTGGGGGTGTATACCTTTTATCTATATCTCTTTTATTTGTGAGATTATCTTTTGGAAGAAAATGATTTTCCATTAGAAAACTTATATAATAAGACTAGGGTTTCTTCTCCTTCTAACTGGACCTGTATGATTTACAACCATTTACCTCATCTATGGTTACATAGACCACTCATATGGTACAAAATCTTTTGTTGAATTGGCCCCATGAGATTTCAAAGGCTACAAAAAATACATTTTTAAATACATTATCTATTTAATTATTTATCTATTTAATTAAGCGACTCCACATCACCTATTAAATGTATCATAACCCAGACTAACCCCTCCCCATCAGCACCCTATCCAAAAAAATATGACGACCATTGTTTTTTATTTAAAGAATCATGTTTTCCTCCAAATATTCTAGAATACTTGTAAAAAATCGTAAAAAGATAGGATCATAATGTTCCTTCCATGAATTATTCCTTCTTGTATTGATGGGGTCATGTTGGGGGTCACATAATCAGTAAGAGATTATACCCTAACTATTAAAGAAGCGACCAAAATCTTAGTAATCATCACCCCACTATCATATGGGACAATACTAACCCACGGTTGGTTGGTTTCTAGCCCTGACCCCAATTGGATCATAAATTACAATTCAAGAAGATTATGGGAATTTATTTTGGGAGATGTAGAGACATACCAATACCCATTCTAAAATGTTATGCAACCCATTCTCTCTTCCTCTAACTGAATCACATCCTGATACTTCACAATGGAATCCCAATGGAATTCATTGGATGTGTGACCATTATTTCAAAAATATTGTATGAAAACAATTACGTGATTCATAAATCACATGCTTCTTGAATTTAAAATCTCTTACCCTACTAATCCATATATAATTAGGGATAGACTTAGTTAAATAATATTTTATACAAATAAATGAATAATAATGATTCTTTAATGATGGTAAATTAAAATATAAGTATATAAATACATGTTAATCATTTTAAAAACCGAAAAGATATTTGGATTGAAAAAAATATGGGTAAACCTAAGAAGTTTCCCCCAATACATATCCAAATGGGGATCCTAAACCATTTTTCCATTATAGAATATTAATAGTTAATGAAATCAAGCAATAATATATTATAAAATATAGAAATAGTATATGATATGACTGATATAATATAGTTTCATCCATAATGATTTTTAAATCAGTAAAACAGTGATCATTCCCTTAATTTTTATCATAATCCCTACATATACCATAGAATATTACATGACCTCCTTTTATCATAGTAGATACTGAAGGGAAAAAGAATCATATTCACCAAAAATAAAATAGCATTGAATATGTTCAGTGAAATAATATTATTTATTGATACTAAATAAAACAAGAAATACATTCATATACAAAATAAATCTATGATTCCTTTCCTGATATATGGCTCATGTGGTTCTAGAAATATTTATATATATATCTGACCATATCATGGACTATATCCTCATTAGATATGATTAAAAGAAGATCTAGTACGATTGATTTTTCTCTGAGGATGAGAGAAGCTGTTTGGAAATCCTATTCCTACTCCATATTCTCGTTGCTCTTAAACACATAGATCGTTCTGTTGTCAATAAAACTACCTCATAAGATAATTCGGAAATATATATTCATTATATGGGAGAAAAACATCAGGATTATTTATATTAAAAGAAAAATATATAATATTCAAATAGATAATACCTCCTCAAGAAAGAACACTTTTTCTCCTAATATGGGCAAGTGAACATACTGATTTTTTGCAACAAGATGAAATAAGATGAGGGTGAATCCATACTATCTAAATCTTATGTTAACATAGAAAATTAGAAGCATTATCCAAATCTCTGATATATGTATGCTCATAATTACTCCCTCCAATGATGGATAGTCAAAGAAAATATCTTCTTGATAACCACAATCTTTGTCAGCAACTAATGATACTTCACCATTTAGAATATGATGACTTGGAGCATGATATTAATATGACAAGACTCCATAGAATCCAAATATCAAGACTCCATATCATTATATAAATTTTACAAATATCACCAGTATTTCTTAATGCTATACTAAACAATAATAAACTATAGTCCCTCATTAGAATATAAATTGTCTTCTTTTTGTGCAACCTCATTCTAAATGAAATGAGAAAATCAACATACAACTGGTCCTATAAATTAGCAGATGCGATTTTTTTGATTATTATGATATCCATTGAATATAATCCATCACTAATATAAATTTTATAGTAATATATTAATTGATAAAAGAATGTAATACCCTCTCTTATAATATACCGATCTAAATGAAATTCCAGACTCTTCAAGTAATTCCCCAGTATCCATATGTTAGACAATACCATCATAATTATATAGTACATGACACACAATCTCATGAAGTGTCATTCCACATGTGTTTTTTTCCATCAAAATAAACACTAAGATGATATATTGATGCATCATGATAAACCTATTTTACATTATCCTCATAGGTATTTCATTTTGGTTCCATACCTACAAAAAAAGTATTCATAGAAAATATCTTAACATTTATGTTAAGATACTTATGAAAAGTTTATCATGAATCTAAAAAATATACATTATATTCTCAATTTAAATATATATTATGAAAATCCTATTTCTGAACACATCCATGGACATTACCCCACTAAACAACATCACATTGTTGAGTAAATTAACTAAATTTATTGTATTTATATCAGATCATATGTGGCACAAAAATATTCCTTCTATTGAAGATTGCATTTATAATGTTAAACATAAGTCAGATATATGTTGTTTACCTTCAAACCCATGAAAACCTAAATATTTCCTAAATCTAAGATCTATCTTATATCTGAAAAAAAATCTCAAAGAACCATTTCTCATGACTCTCCCCAATATTTATCACTCTTGAGACCGTAGTGAATACTATCATGGTCAAAAAATCCCTCCTCCATAAGGCCCCTAGTTGGAGACTATCATATAGGGTATATAATACACTAATATTAAATTTATTTCCCTCAAGTTCCTATGAAATAAAAAGAAAATTAGAAATAAAAATATGTAAATAAAAAACCCAATACATGTTATATCATAAATTATTAAATAAAAATGAAATATAAAAAAATATCACCTAATGAAGTGACCATGAACATGAAAAACTCATGAAAAGTTACACTAGATAATAAGTCAAATCTCAATCACCAACTCTCCCATTCCAGACCAGAAAACAATTACATAAAAAGGGGTGAGTATATAAGTATACACAATAGGTTACTTTATAAAATATATTATGATAATGTTTAATAAGAATACTATTTTCCCTATAGATTAATATTTAAACCTACACATTAAAAATAAATAAACTATATTTCTACTCTTACCAAAGATCAATCACTAGTTAATTCATATAATGTGGTACCATAAAATAAATTTAAAATACATAAATAAGATATAGAAAAAACCCATTCTAATTAAACATGTTTCCTCAATGAAAAATTTAATTTTTCCTAGGGAATTTATTGAATCCATAATTTATATTCCATATCCATGAAAATATTTCTCACATGAATCCCTTTACTTGTAGTATTAGTGAGATCCATCAAACCCTATTTATATATGAACTATATATTCATCTATTATAGCTAATGATTTTGTGAAACTATAAAAACAATATCTATTATATCAAGGATATAGGTATATTCTATAATTTTAATCCACCATAGCTCATATATATTTATATCATAACTAATATCCATTAAAACCTATATGACGACATACACTATCATATTATTCCACCATAATGTAGATATTTATGCCTAAAATATACTAAAAGATGGGAGAAAATGTTAGTAGATGAAATCAAGAATGTGAAACCCTATATACCTATAAAATTGGTAAATACTAGAAACATTCACCTAAATATGTTCATCGATTAACCCAATCAAACATTAGTAGATTAGAATAATATAAAAATGAACAAAATGATAAATATAATAGAAAAAAATTCAAATGGAAACTATATAAACATATATGAATTCTTAATAAAACTTCCCACATGATAAAATATTTTTAATGACTATGTACAAAAATATAATATCTATAGAAGGAATAAATATTTAATTTTAATATAATTATTTAACCAGTTTCCAATCATTTAATCTTACATCATCATCATCGTCCAAGAAAAATATTTATTTTAATCATCATGATAATTAGTTATGTTTTTATAATATTTTCATATATAACTTCCTTTAATATTATCTGTATTTATTAATATGATTTAATCATATTTTACTTATCTTAACCATCCCATATCATTCAATTCATCATTTAAATTTCATTACGTAATTCAGTTCTCTAAAAAAAATATTCCAAAATCTAAGAAGATAAAAATATTCCAAAAGGTGAATGAATAATAAGAATTATGTGATGTGAAATTAAAAAATATAAAGAAACAATAAGGTAATGTAATAAGACTCAAAATTAAATCAATTCACCGCAATTCACCACAATGTTTATTCCACATCATTGAAACTGTTGATCTTCAATCATCACCATACTCACAAACCAAAATTATGTCAATATTGATAAACATTAACTATTGAACAAACCATATCCATTTATCTTAAAATTCCCATGAAGGGTTATATAAAAATTTATATAGATGAAATTATAATTTAAGTAATAGTAATTTTTAAGGATAAATTTGTTTTTCTATAATAAATTTATAAAATCTATTATCATTACGGTCGAAACATATTCATATTTTTAATATTTAATTCCAGTAAAATCAGTTTAAATTATAGATAGTGTTTATTAATTAATATGAGTAATATTTATCAATATAATATATTAAAAATGAAAAACATTGATGAATATTCCATAAATATGATTAAAATAGAACATAACATTGAATAACCTTTTTAAAGAGATAATGTACTGTATTTATAATCTTACATAATTTATAAAAAATCATTTTTATAATTATTTTTAATTGAATTAGATATATATGAATGAAAATAAAATCACAACTAAATAATGTCAAAATATCTAGAAAGTAATATGCCTCAATAATTAGAACAATATATTTTCATACATCCAACAACATTATCCCTTGTAACTCATTTATTATAGATTTTATCTTCTTATATTTAGTAATTCTATTAAACTAATAGAAATTAATACATGATAAAAAAATCAAAAAAAAATATCATGGATCCCCGAGTAGATGGAATAATGGATAGACCTAATTCACATGAACCAGATGGGTTGGTGAAAACACATAGAACTCATTAGAGAAATCCTATTTGAATCACAATAGATGATCTATAATAAGTGGAGGGATGAAAGAAAATAAAAGGCTGGTCAGAATATTTGAGTTCACATATATATTCATTTATTTTATAGAAAAGTGGAATCAAACATAAGAATATGAAACCTAAATATTTAAATAAAAATTATAAAATATGTATTTTCTTCCATATTAAACTCATTTTATGAGTTCTAGTTTTTATACAAAATGTGAATCTATGGCGCATTCAAAATTTAAAAATTTAGAGGAGTAAGCTACAATATAGTTCTATTTTTATGTCTATTATAAGTAAATATGGATATGATACCATAAAATTTTATTTGGATTCACTATATTGTTTTTCATATCTTAATTGAATTTATATTCCTCAAATAATAACTTAAATATTCATTGGGTAATTGAATATAAATTTTATTTAACAAAACTGAATTTATCGATATTAAATTGTTTATGAATTTATAAATCATAATCTAATATGCAGTAAGTCCCTTTTTCTGGAAAATTTACTAATGGAATCAATCATACATTGGGGTAAGGGTAGTTTATAAAAATGAGAAAATTAATTTTAAATTGGGAGAGTTACTGGTCTTATGCATTATAAATATGAAAAAATATGAGCATTTAAAACAACGGAATATATTTTTATAGAGGAGAAACAAAGATATTTTAACACTATAAAAAATTGGGACTATAGGAATTATAAGAAAGATAATATTCAGGACACACAACAATGAGATTTAAGGGTATTGAGATATATTATATAATATTATTATTTATTCATTTCCATCATAATGTATTCTCTAAATTTGTGGGTATAAATATGATAATAATCATTATGAAATATACAAATAATTTTTATAGTCAATACAAATATATTAACAAATTCTTAGGAAATAAGAAATCGGTTTTTGAATTCATTTTATCCTTCATAAATGATTTTACAAAAAATATTTAATGCATTTTTCTAGATGGAAAATGATATTCATTTTTTACCACATAAAGAAATATTACATTATAAAATAAAAAACAATTAAAATTAAAAATCCAAAATTATATTTTGGGGCATTTCATAGAATATTATGGAAGGAATGTGTTTTAGTGAATAGTCAAAAATACAATTATTTTGAATATATTAATTTAATTAAATTAAATTAACTAATTTTAAAGTCCTAATATTTTTTGGATTCAGTCATAAATTTACATATGATAGATTTTATATAGAATAATATATTTAATTAAAATTTAATAAGGAATATTCTAGGTTTTTATATAAAATAATTTTATTCTTAAAAAAAATTTCTCTAATAAAAATATTTCACATTACTTTTTATGATTTTATATTAAAATTTATTTCTTCAACTTCTTGGTAGTAAATAATGAAATATAGTACCTTTTTTTGAATTAGTATGTTAAATTTGTATTATATGTTTTAGTTTTATTTTTTTTCATCATGTATATAAATTGTGCTAAATAGTTTTCCCCTTGATAAAGAAAAAATGAGAGAATTAGGTTAAAAGTATTATAAAAGGTCTCCAAATTAACATAAAACATTCCATTAGGTATATTTTTTTTTGGAGAAAATAGAATATTTAATTCCAAAAGTAAAATATATTTCATATAAATTTAATTATCCTATGGAAATGTCATTTATATTATTTTATGTAAACAAATTTCAACTATTTAACACTCTTGATTTCATTTTTTTATTTATGTTCACATTTTGAGAGGAATATGTAATGGATGAATATAAAATTTTATTATATAAATTGATTGTTTATTTTTATTATTTTTTTTTATTTTCAATTTTTAGTAATTTTATAATTATTTTAAAAGGTTATATGAAACTGACACAATACTAAAGCAAGGATCAGGGAAGTCAACATTAATTATATAAAAGATAAAAATTTATATTTATATAGAATATAAATAAATATGATATTATTTTTATGATAAATTTAATTTTTTATAAATAGTTTATATTATAATTATTTTTTGACATTTATATTTTTAGTAAAAAATTAAATTAAAAGGGTATAATATTAAATCATTATTACTTTATTAAAAATAATAAAATATAAATTTAATTAAATTTCCAAAAAATGTTTAATGAGAAGAATTAGGATTATAAATGGTCTAAAATTTAATCCCTTTTCTATTTATGGAGAAATTTATATTATATATAATTAATATTAACCCCATAGGAGTGAAAATGTCAGTAGCATGACTAAGGATAAAAATGGTTAATAAAGGGGTTAAATCAATATATAAGGGATAAAAAAGTAAGTCTTTATTAAAAATAATTTTCTATTCATTTATTGACCGTAATATTATCAAATAATAATATGAGTATTTTGGATAAAATTTTAAAATTGGTGGAAAACTCTTTTAAAAGAAAAAAAATTCATAGGATACAGTCAGATATATTATAAAGGGAAACTCTTATACTCACATTTTCACACAACTTGATCTATAATGTTCTGCCAAAACCTATAAAATTAGAACAAAAAAAATTTTCCCAAATTCTATTGACTTTTTTTTCAAACATACCAACACATAGTACTGTAAAAATTGATCCAGTGTAATTTAAACTAAGAGAATGTAATCATCTCAACTATGATCTTTCATTTTATTATTTATTTCTACTAGATTAAATTATGTATACATAATTACAATATAATAACAATATTTAATTCCAAATACTAATATTTTATTATTTTTATTGTATTAAATTTAATAACCTCCTTCCATATCCAATGGGAAGAAAACAATGGATCTTGTGTACAGAGGACTATTAACTTGAGAATAGATACAATTGTTTTTCCATCACCTCCTAACATGTATAGTCATAATGAGGAAGATAATGAATATATATTATAATTTTCAAAAAATATTTTTATATAAATTTAATATATTATTCAATTTATTACCCTTTAATACATTAAAAAATTATAATGTCACTCATCTGTAAAAATGACTTACTGTCTCCAGGAATCATTCATAATCATTTTCCCTTGAAAAAATACACGAATAATTATAAGAATGTATAAAATATATAAATATAATATATATAAATATTATAATTTTTTTGATACAATTATACTGTAGATAATTTAACAGAATTATATAATTCATGATGAAATATACATGAAAAAACTATGAAGTGAACACCTCAATAAATGATAATAATGAAAAAATTCTAAAGAATGGGTAATAATACATTTCAATCAGATCATACATAATATAATAAATACAAATAGGTTTCTAGAATAAAATAATATAAATTCGAAAACATATATAAATGATGTGTAATAACAAACAAAAAAAGTGGACATGTATGGTATGGGGTTTCATAAATCAATTTAATTTTATTGGGTTGTATTAACTATTCATTCTATAAGATAAACCATAATTACGTGTGTAATTAAATATTTGTATTTTAAGTTTTATTTACTATTTATTTATGTTTATTTAAATTTTTACACATAATCAATTCATATATTGATTATTATATCAATTATATGCTATTTCTATTTGATATTGTCTCAATTTACACTCTATTAAGACATAGTTGGTATTACGAACATATTTCTTTTTTATGTGGTGTACATAATAACCATTTAGATTATTTTACATCAATATATTTGTATTCATAATGAATAATGTACTAGTTTATGTCCACAAATACATGAGGTTAGAATATAAAATTTATTAAAAAGTACAATTTTATTTTATATTCATATTTTTCTTGGATTGCCTGTAATTTTTATTAAATTAATATTAATGTATATCCATCAAAAACTCTAAATATTGTCATACAATATTGATATTTAAATATTTAATATGTTTTATTCCAAATATTCATCTCTTTTGACCTTAAATCTTGAAAATAAATTTTTAAAAGACTATATGACCATATTTCTATTTTTAATTGGGTATATTTTTCTTTGGTGCCCATATTTTTTAAAATTGTTTTACAAAATCAGTTTTTTATTTACAAAAACCATAAATTAAAGAAATTTAATGATATATTTTATTTTTTAAAAGGTTTTAAAAAAATAATTATATTTCGTCTTGAAAGGGCCATTTTTGAACTTCTTTACAAAAATTCAAAAGTAATGTTTCACTTTACCACATAAGACCTTAATGGAATTTCCCAAAAAAGATATATTCTATTTATATTATTTTATATCTTTCCAATGGTATTAAAATGAAATCTATTTAATGAAAAATCATTTTAAAATATTCTCTTTATATTTATTTTATCCTCTAAGTTACTTAATTTTTTTTACAAAACATACTTTTATGATGAATAAATGGTCATATATCATCTTTTGATTAATTTTACTGACATCAAAAATTCAATATTAGAATTAATGTTATTATGATAATTTTTCATTATGCGTATATATATTCATTCAATCATTTGTATGATTAATGAATAAATTGTATGTTGTTTTTATATATGATATTTTATCTTTACAATTCATTTTATTAGAATGGGAAATATTGATATTCACTCTTAATTACTAAAAGAATACATTTTTATGATATGGAATATTTTTTAAGAATATAATTTTTCAATCAATATAAGAGGAATTCATTGAAAATTTAGTGATGGTTTGGGACCAGAATTACATTGATCTGAAATTAATTGAAAGTTCACAAGAGACAAAAAAATTGGGTAAACATAAATAATTGGTTTTTGGTGTATACCAACATATTGTTTTAAATATTATTAACACAAGGCCTTGTGGTAAATGATATTATGATGTGTGAGGCCATGAAATCTGACATAATTAATTTACTTAATTGACAATGTAGTTATTATTATAAATGAGTTTATTTCCATGGTATTATTCATTAATGCATTCGGTGATAAATCTATTGATTAAATAGAAAAAAAAATTAGTTATTTATCTATATATATAGACTATTATTTATTTTTAGATGATATAATATATTGTACAAAAACATGAGTAAAAAATTTTGATCACCATTTTTTTACATTCCTTCACCTTGTAAATGATGAATTAATCATTGATTATTTTGATGGATGAAAATTACTTTAATATCACAATGTATTTATATATTACTACCAATATAAAATGAGAATAATTTATTAAAATTATTGATAAAATAAATAAAATTGTCATGTTTTGGTGATATAATACTTTTTTTCTTAGAAAAATATAAAAACGAACACAGAGAATGTTTGTTACTAGAGTTGGGGTTGTAATAGTTGGTGTTAATGAAATTTTAGTGAGATCCCTGGATACTAGATTTTGAAAATCATAAATTTAGGAATTTAACCCTATAAAATAATTTGCAGATAAGTATATGAATACAATAACTTCCTAATATTTCTTAAATATTGATATTATGTGGCTTTAAAAGAAACTCATCCTTACAAAAAACACATCCTTAATATTTTGGATACTATAAGTGAATATGGAATTATAAAATAATTTATCTAAGTGTAATACCCCTAAACGTGTTGGTTGAATATATGTTTAATGTTATTCTATCTCATTGTGGGTGTTACCTCATTGGGAACCTGTTAAGAAACTCCCATGGGAAAAACAAAAGATAAATCATATTTTCTTTTTTTAAACATTATAAAGGATTATTAAATATTATGACCATAATTGACCTAGATTAAACCTATGTTGTCTTAGGTGAAATAAGTTATCGCGTTTTTTTCATAATACATATGATTTTCATGATTATTTTGTTTCCCACTGTGATGGTGGTTGGTTATTAAATTCCATTTGGTAACATTAAATTTCTATAAATAAGAAGAAACATTCTGACAGATAATGTGATCAATAGATGAAATACTATGCTAATAATAAACTAAATGAAAAATGATATAGAATGAGAATAATAATAATTATTATTAATAATTGTTCTCATTATATTATTGAAAATATCAACATCATTTATTTCCATGACACTTTTATTAGGACAAAATGGGAGAATCACTAACACTATGTGTATATTAAGAATCATCATCCAACATTTCATGTGTATGGGATGATGTACTGAATTTATTATCCTAGAAGAATGAGAATACTTTTTATGTGTGAGAAAATATGTTGGTATTTTAATTACTTGATATTTTGAAAAAAAAATTCTAATAAATTAAATTTTTGTAATAACATTTGTTACACACAACAACGCGTTTTATCGAACCAGGATACAATATTTATAATTTTTTTGAACATGGACTTTAATACCTACTTACTGAACAGTTTTTATCAATAAGAATAAAAAAAATCTAAATATTAATTATAATGATTTTTTAAAATGAAAAGATATTTATAATAACACTTAATTTTCATTAAAGTCATTATATATTTCAAAAACACTTGTTTTTGAAAAAATGTTTTAAATATTTTTTATAAGGCACATGCCTTATACATTAATTAATATTGAGATAAGTCTATAATTTGACATTAACTACCTTCAAGGAACATTTTTGGTTTATATAATTAGAGAATTAGGTCATCAATCATACAGAACAACTTAAATATGAAAAGTAGAAACCTATACTCACAATCCATTTTTTCCAAAAAAACAAAAAACCCTTTATAAAGAAACATGTTTCATTTCATGTTTTAAGAAACATTAATTTTTTTTGATCCCATAATTGACTCTATTATTCTATAAGCCATTTGAAAAACATTTCAAAATATAGGATGAGCATAAAAAGCTCATCAAGGGATACTGAAATAAGGAAAACTGTTAGTCTAGGGAGAACATGAAAACGATGCATACATTATCATAAAGAAATAATTTTAACATTTAAGAAGTTATATATATACTTCCCTAAATATAAGATTATTTCTTAAACTTTTTGTAACCAAACAATTTCGATAATTCCCTTAGAATGTAACATACAACATATAAAATTTACTTGGGATATAATCATACTTAAATGGAATAACCATAAGGTCAATGTCCACACATATCACTGAATTTAATATCCATATGGCCAAAATCCATACCCAATGCTTATGAGGATATAATGTAACCACTAATCTATAGTTTATCATGGAACCACCATATTTGGTTTATCACCTAGCCATGTATATTTGGTTCCACATTACATCACCCATAAAATGTCTAATTATAATTATATAATCATAACACATATAAGATTGTAATTATAAAAATTTAACAGATAAAATTCTATATAAAATCAAAAGAGATTATTTCATGATATTGAAATAGTAAATCAACATTCAGAACCATTTAAATACAACAACACAAAAAAGGGAACAGGTTATTTCATTTCCCTTTAAAAAACATTAAGGCTTATACATGAATACAAGTATCAAATAGTAGATATGACATCAAAGGAATCGTTGTCACCACGTATGTTAAAAACATTCATTTACTTAATTTAGTAAATATATTAATAGGAAAAATATTCTTATTGAATTAATGTCCAAATGGTTTTATTATATGCCGTATAAAATAAGGTGTTGTATATTATCAATATATGCCTCAATGAAAGGAGATTGAGAAAAAGCCCTTTAACATGAGTCCACCTCATCATGTATGCTTCCAGTTCTTCATGAATAAAAACATTATGTTAATTTATACTTATTTGAGAACCATTTTATTTTTTATTATTTTTTATCCATCATTTATTACTATTTAATAACAATCACTTAATTAGTTAAGTTCATATCATAAATTTTGTTGATGTTTGGTACTTAAGTGAAAATTAGACATGTTTTGAGGTAAATTTCCCATGTGGTCATAAGTCCATCACCACAAGAATAGTATTCATTATTTAAATATTGTATATATCATATATATATGTATTTATAATAGTCCATAACATTTGGAGATAAGAAACAAAATGCACCGTTCATGGAGACTGTAGATCGTATATATGCATGAATAATACATTCATTTCATTGCCATATTAAAACAATGAAAATACATGATACATAGGTAAATTATAATTTTAAAATAATATATATGTTATATAGGTTAAATAATTTAATTAACACCATCCTTTATATGTTCTATGTTTAGCATGAATGTTTCATATCATGTTGAGGGGCCAGTAGTCTGCACATCCTTAAATGTAATTATCATATTTACACATTATGGAATGAATAAAGGAATGATTTAAATAAAAAGTAAAGAATCAGAGAGAAAATATAAATATAATATATATCATTTATAAATATAGTTCCATTATAATGGCCACCATGATATGTTGTATAAGAATATTGAACAGTCAACATTTCGTGAGAATGTAGTTCACCGTACAAAGAAACAATAAGTTTATACCAATTAGATAGAGGTGTGTGTAAGTGTATATCAATTAATACACATAAAAAAATTAATTTATATTAAGGATGCTATTTTTTTTATGTAATCGTAGATTATGACAAGAATAATGAGTGATGAAGGAAAATAACATAAAGGAACTACATAGAAGATGCTACCTCTATATCATTCAAATCCTTTTGATTTGAGCCAAAAAGATATTTTAAATTGTCGTCTACACAATGTAAGGATTATATGAGAAAATATAGGTTGTTGGGAGATTATTTGATTAGATGTTGGAAAATACAATGGGATTTAGAGGTGTGGGTAAGTGGGTAGAGGTGGTGGCCTTTTATATGAGGGGGAGGGGAACTTTAAGAATGTTTTCAAATATTATTTTATTAATAATTAATTATCAAATTATAATATTTTAAAAGGAATATTTTTCTAGTATATGATGTGGTTGGGTCTAAATCATATCAATAAATTGGTTTTAGAGAAGTTTAGGTCACAAAATTAACCTTATCTTTTAGCTTTATATATTTGTTAAAAACATCATCAACTACCATCTCTTCTTGTATTATCAAAATATATGGTATCTATTTTTTCTATAAAATTCCTATAGAACCAAAAGTGGATCATTAAGGAAATTTTTGATATTATTTATGTTCGTTGGCTGAATGATATATTTTTAGGAATTTTATATCAAATAATAAAATATTATTTGTTTTTAAAACTCATTCATGTCAATTTTGACACTATTTAATAATTCATATTTTGATAAATTCCTAAAAACATGATACCTTAGAAAAATGGGATGAAATAAAAGATAATTTGTCATAATAATCATTTATAGTCTCAAATGGTGTCAAAAAATTCAAAATATATTTATTTTAATATTTATATTATCATTTATTTGAATCTTTCATTAATAAGGTTGTCACTGCATCTGCATTGTGTCATAATTAAATTTATTTATTTAATGTCTAAAATTTATAAATAAAATACCATGATGGAGGAAATTTTTTTATATTTCAAAATATTATTTTTATTCAAATATATCAATTATATAAGAAAATTAAAATTCTTTTACTTATGAGATACATGTTTATGTTATTCACCCGATTTTATTAAATTAAAAATTATAAAATGTCACTATCACACCCAAGTTGATCCATGGGATCCTAAAATCGACACACTGATTCCAATGATCATAAATATAAAAAACAATAGGATTAAGAAACATTTTAGGGTAGTTTTATATTATTATAATATTTTGTGTACACTTATTTACTACACATTAACCATAGTAAATATACATTATTAATAATTCTATAATACGTAATCTTAAAAAATGTACCTATTTATAGTATTTGGACTAAAAATTTCAAAATATGGAATCCAATTATCCAAATTAAATACAAAAAATTTACTAGATTTAATATAGAACTAATTCCCATTGTCAAAACAAAAATAAAGTGTTTTCAAGAAGTAAAAAACTACAGACAACTAACAGGTGTATATACCAAATTTTATTGTGAAAGTACATTCAATGAAAAAAATTTGATTAAATTATAAAATTATAATACAATTAAACATTAAAACAAATTTAATGTTTAATGTAACTATTAATATAAATTAAACAAAAAGGCATGTTGGAATTAAAATGTAGAATTTTTCATTATTCATTACAAGATGACTTTTATCAGAAAAATTCCAAAATTACATCCAAAGTAAACATTGATATACCTATTCTAAATAAGAAGTTTAATTTTTTCAATATAACCTATAAAACTTTAAAAATCTATATTTAAGAATAGTTCTATTTCAAATAGAAGAAAACTAGCTTTTAAAAATATTAGAGTGTTTTATGTTTAAAATGTGGTTCATTTTAATTTAAAGCCTCTAAAATTTATTAGTTAAATATAAAAAAGTTTACCAAAAATATGTAACAATGTTGTTGTCAGTTCAATTCACTCCCTCTAATACAACGTCTAGAATTTGAATACCATTTGAAATAATAATAATATTGTATTATTATTTTTCTGTATAACTCAATGTTGTGTTCAAAGTATGATTTATAAGAAACATGTTATTGTGTGTTGAGTACGCTATTAAGAAAAGAATCCCCATTAAAAGAAAATTAATATCTTATTCCTATATATTAATAGATAAGAATATTTATTATTATATAATAACTCGAAGGGTACATTATTCCGATCTTTTTGAAATTGTGTCCCCCCAATTTTATTTAATTATCAAATAAGTTGGGTGTATTTATCACTCTTAGAATTTTCATATTCCCGCATTTCCTCTTCAAAAATATTTTTTTTTCAAAAAAAATTTACATGATGAATCACCTTATTCCACAACACTTTTTCTCTATGGTTAATAATCTACACTGGGTATTCCTCATAAAAAATATACTCTTGAAACCGAACTACCGGTTTACTCAAAACATGAGATAAATATGGAATATAAATTATCTACATTGAAAAATGAAAAACATTTTTTTACCTGGGATAAACATGGAGGTAAATCCACCCTGTAAGAAACTTTTCCAACTTACTCTCGGATTCCATAGGGTCTAGTGAACTTCAGACTCGACATCCCATTCTTACCAAAAAGTATCAAATTTGTTCTATGGAGAATATTTGAAAAAAATACATTATCACCTACCTAAAAAATGATCCTTCCTCTGATTATATGTAAAACTCTTTTTCCTACTCTGAGATTTCCTCATCTTATTTAGAATCATCTAAACATTTTATACCATCTCTTATACCAATTCTTTTCCCATTAATTTCATTTCACCTACTGCATACCAAAAATATGGAGTTCAAAACCACTTTCTATATAATGACTCAAATGGTTTCATCTGTATACTCAAATGAAAATAGTAATTATAGGAAAACACAACCTGTGAACTATGATGATACTAAATTCACTAGTAATTAATTGAATTATCATCCATCATATCATCTAAATCCAAATCATTCTTTATGACTACCCATAGGATTGAGGATGAAAAGATATTCAAAAATCTAATTTGTTTCCCAACGAATTATAAAGGCCTTTCAAAAATTTAGAAGTGAACATGGGATCCCAAGAATATACAATATAAATAGGAACTCTATGAAAATTCAATATCTATTTATGATACAACCATGAATGTTGATATATGGACAAAGTATCTTTAATAGAATGAAAATGAGTAAAATTAGTCAATCAATCAACAATAACATATATTTCACTGTTACAGAAAGAAGTCTTTGGTAACCCCACTATGAAGTCCATAGACACATTTTCAACTTTCAACATTGAAACAAGAAAAGGATAGTGCATCACTTTTGGTAACTTATTTTCTTATTTAACTTATTTAAAAGTCAAAAAATTATCATTAATGTCAGCAACATCTATTTTCATTCTATCACACCAGAAACAATATTGAAAATCTCTATACATGTCAGTAAAACCAAGATGAACTAAAAATAGAGATCTATGATCTTCACATAACAACACAATCTTTTAATGTGAATTAAAATCCACATATAATATCATTCCAAATCTCAAAACACAATCTTTATTAATGTTAAATTCAAGTAACATACCATTCAGAACCAATTATCCCTTTTTATATAACTCACTATCTTTATTATTTGATTTTTTAATTATATATGATATATACAATTTCACTACAAATTGAAATAAAATAGGGAAATTCCCTACACAAACAACATCCAAACTAAAATTAATCTAATCAGAAACCAAATGATGTTTTTCATTATATTGAATGGTTAATGTATAATTACTCTTTTTATTCAAAGCATTAACCACTTTATCTTCCTTTACTAGATAGAAATAAATCATTAAATCATAATCTCTAATTTACTATATCCATATCATCTTCCTCATGTTTAATAAATTTTGAGTGAATATATACTTCAAAATTTTGTGATTAGTATATATTTCACACATTAAAACATAAAAATGAAGGCTTTATATTTTTAATTCAAGAAAAAAAAAATTCAAATTCCAAATCATGTGTAGTGTAATTTATCTCATGATGTTTCAACTAATGTAAAGCATAAGAAATTAAATTGTCATTATGCATTAGGAAAAATCATTTCCTTTCTATAATACATTACCATAGATAACAAATACACCATTCTAAGATGGCATGTACAAAACTAGAGCATTTACCAACCTTCTTTTCAATTCCTGAAAACAGATATCACATTCTTCTTTCGAGGTATACATAACACCCTTATAGTTTTTTATTTAGTGGGATATATAACGAACAAAAATTTTCAATAAAACTACTATAATAACCTGATAATCCAAGAAAACAAAGAATCTCTCTGATACTGGTAAGTCTTGGCCACTCTTCAAAAAAACTTTTTAAAATGATTAATAGTTATTCCATATTTATAAACAATATAACCGTGGAATGAAATTATTTGAAACCAAAATTAAGTCTTACTAAACATTACATATGGTATATTTTCTTTTATGTTTTTAAAAATAGTCCTTAAGTGACTTTTAAGTTCCACCTAGTTTTTAGAATATACTAAAATATCATCTATAAACAAAATCATAAATAGATCTAAAATCTAATGACATAGTCCATTAATGTGATTCATAATGATAGAAGATGGATTAGATAATACCATTTGAATAATTAGAAACTCATAACAACCATATATCATTTAGAATTCTATCTTTGGTATTTCATCCTCCATCACCTTCAGTTGATGGTACCCAGACCTCAAATCAATGTTCTAAAAATACTGCGCTCCCTACGGCTGATCGAAAAGAATCATTGATATGAGGTAACATATACTCATTCTTAACAGTGATATTATTCAAGGATCTATAATTAAAAAATAGTCTCGTAGAACCATCAATATTTTTTGCAAATAAAAATGGAGCACCACATGGTGAAGTGCTAGGTAGAATGAAACATTTATCAAGTAATTCTTGCAACTATTTTTTCAATTCCACAAGTTTTAGTTTATCCATTCAATGAGTGGTTTTATAAATAATCTTTGCATCAGACACTAAATCAATAGTAAATTTAACCTATTGATTGGGGAAAATACCAGGAAATTCATTAGAAAAAATGTGAATTCACTCACTACTTGAATATCACTATAAAAAAGGATTATTTTTTTCAATAGCCTGATATAGATAATTCTCACTCATGCCTTTAATAAATTTTTCTTCTTACTGGTATTTTATAAAAGGTATAAAGTAATATAATAAATTATTCTTTGAATTTAAATCTATTTTAGCTTGATAAACTGAAATCAAATCCATAAAAAATGATATCAAATTCCACTATGAAAAGTTCAAGATTATTTGCAGGAATGAATATCCCACTAATGATAATAGGAAGGTTCCTATAAATCATGTTTTCTTTGATAATTACACATCGCCTTTTTACCATAATTTCTATATCACAATCTTGAGGATATATTTTTAATTTAGATGCAATGATCATGGAAATAAATGAAAGTGATGATCTAGTTACAAATAGAGTGTGAGAATATTTTGAAATTTTTTTAACATACCTGTCACTACTTCATTTGATGGATCCACATCAACTGGAGTTATCGGAAATAAATTTTTAATGCCCCTCTAATTTTGATATTTTTTTCCACCATGGGTAATCAACATTGTACTAACATTGGCATAATATCTTAAATAATTATAACTAAAACATATTACAGTTGGTATTTCATTGCCTCTATGATAATATTCTTCTAGTTATGAGCAATGAAAAAAGTCTTACCACATCAGAAGAATCTCTTGTTCTTTTGTGGAATTCTATATAATTATTATTACCAAACTTCTCACAAGTTTCAAATATTGATTTCTTTCCACTATAATAATTTGATGAATTCATTCCATTTCTTGCCAACTCGATTGCTTCTTTTTTAATCTCATTGAATACATACTCGTTATAAAATTTCATTTATACCTTCACAACACATCATACAAGTTTTTCACGGCTTTTGAACACAAAATAAGCTAACACAATTGGATATTTCACCTTCAATATTGAGTAAAACTGATTTTCTTACAATCGATATTCCAAAGAAATGTTGGTACATTCCTTGAAAAACATGTGAATTTTTTTTATATGCAGTAATATAATCTTCCTTGTTTTGTTTCACAACCTATAATTTCTTTTCCATGATATGTCAAAAAACCATAGGAAAATATTTCACAATAGATATATTCATAAATTCATCCCATTCCACGATGTCAATCACTTCACGTCTTATGATACAATTAATTCTCGACCTAGACTAGTCGACTGCATAATCAAAATGAAAATAAACTAGACTGGGCATTTGATTTTATGAACACCCCATTACATCAAATTCCCTTTTAATACTTTAATCCACCCTCCATCTTGCATAGGGAAAAAGGATACTTTTAATTTAGGGGATGTTGCCTCATAAAATGCTCTTTGATTGAAATATTCCCCTAAGGTTCTTTTGGTTGATCCTATGCATGGATACCACTACCAATTGTTTCCTGAGTCAACTGATCCATCATTTCAACAATCTGTTCTGTTATGAATCCAACCATATCAGGTTATTGATTTAAAAAGTTATTTTTCCCTGTATTCACTCCCAGCACAGGTGCCCTGCTTCTTTTATGGAAAACCATTTTGAACTATCATATATTAGACGAAGGAAAATAATAATTTAAAATGATATATCAATTCAATTCGACCCTAATTTAAAAATATTATATAGAAATTATATTAACAATATTTTAACTCCTAATGTTATATAAAACAATCTCAGAGGCCAACTATAAGGCCCCAACCTTAAACATTTCTTAATATTTATATAAGTTCATAATTTAAAATTAATTAACATCGTTAATATATTCATGTTTATTGATTTAGATAATTATGTCATAATAATATATAACAATATAAACATTTCAAGTATACACCTTTACACACTATCAATTATTCCAAAAAAAACTCTTTAAAAAGAAACATGTTTCGTTTCATATTTTATATAGAGTGAATTATCCTAGATCCCATCCTTGAATATATCATTCTTTAGGTCATGCGAACAAAATTTAAAAACATGGTATGATCATAAAAATATCATTAAGGGATATACAAATAAGGAAAAATATTATTCTTGAAAAAACATAAAATCTATTAATAATTTGTCATAAAGTAATACATTTCAGCATTATGAAGTATAAAATATACTTCATTGAAATTATGATCATCTATTACCCTTTTTAAACCAAAATATTTCCATAAATCCCATAGAAATACAGATGTAACATATAAATGTAACTTGATACCTAAACATTACTAAATGGTATATCCATAAGGTCAACTTCCACACATCTCTCTAAAAAAAATCCATACGACTGAATTCCATACCCAATGAATTGGATGTTATAAAATAACCATCCATTGTTGGATTATCATATAACCAACCATATTTTTTATCATTTCACAAACTATATTTGGAATATCACATAACCACCCATAAAATATCCAATCACCATTATATAATCACAACACATAAATGATTGGAATTATCAACATTTCACTCATAAAATTTCATTTTAAATCAGAATATATTGTCTCAAGATATTGAATTAGTTAATCAAATTTGAAGACCTCTTTCAAAACCACAACACACAAAAATGGAATATGGGATTTATTTTTCTTTTATTAAACATTAAGGCTTATAGAGGAAGCCACAAATCAAATAATGGTTAAAGCGGCAGATGAGTCATTGATGCCCAATCCATTAAAAACATTTATTTTTTTCATTTAGTAGAATACTTTTTAAAAAAATTATTCCCTTTGAATTAAAAATAAATTCAGTTCATCATACATAGTATAAATTAAGGTGGTGTATATTATAAAAATATTCCTCAATGAAAGGAGATTGAGACGAAGTCCCTTACCTTGTGTCCGACTCATAACAAATGTTCCTTGTCATTCATGAATAATAAACATAAGTTAACTTATAATTTCATGAGTAACTTTTTCATGTTTTTCATTCCATTTATATCAATTATTACCATGTTATAAAAATCACTTAATTAGTTATGTTCATATCAAACATTTTGTTGATGTTCGGTACTAGAGTGAAAAATGATATTGTTTTGAGGTAAATTGTCCACGTGGTCATAAATCCATTACCTATAGAATATTATTCGTCATCTATATAACATATATATTTAATATATGTGTATTTAGTATAGTCTATTACATTTTTATATAAGAAATGAAATGCACCGTTCATGGAGACGGTAGATTGTATGTAGCAATGAAGACTACATTCATTTCATTTTTATCTTAATGGAATAAAAACTAAATGATACATGGGTATATTATAATTATAAATATATTATATATTTCATATAATTTAGATAAATTCACTAACACCATCCTTTATACATTCCATATATGGAATGAATAAGTCATATCACTTTGAAGGGGCGGTAGTCCGCCCTTCCTAAAATGAAATTATTGTAATTACATAATATGAAAAGCATAAAGGTATGTTGTAAATAAAAATTTTATATTAATAGATAATTTATATATATAATATATTTCATATATAAATATAGTTCCATCATAATCTACACCATGATAGATGGTAGGAGAATGTTGAACAATCATCGTTTCGTGATGCAATAGTTCTCTATGCACAGAAATAATATGTTCATATACATTTGATAGACATGCTTGTATGTTTTTTTAGAATACATATCATAAAAACATACATGTGTATTTATGATACCGGTTTTTTATTTAATAATAGTATAATAAGGTCATGGGTTGCTAAAATGGGAAAAAAGTAAAATAACATGGTAGAAGATGCTACCACCATATTGGGTAACTTCATTTGATTTCAGCCAAAAGGCATTCATGAATAGACGTATGACCATTGTAAGGATTCTACAAGGAAGGGAAGAATTTTGAGATATTATTTGAGTAGCGTTGTATTTGCCAATTTTCCTGGTAGGTTTGATTATGTTGGTATAGGTGATAACATTTTATATGAAGGGGGTGGTCACATTAAGTATTTTATGAAATAGTATTTTATTACAAATTGATTTTGGAATTATAATATTTTAAAAGTTATTTATTTAGAGAATGATATGAGTATGGGAAAAAACATACTCAACCAATATATATTAGAGATGTTATGTCTCAAAATTAACCTGATCTTATAACATTATCCCTTAGTAAAATAAATTAACTCTTACCATGTCTTCTTGTATTTTCATAATATATGGTTACTATTGTTAATATAAAATTCCATGAGAAGAAAATGTGCATAAATAATAAAATTTATAACATTATATAAGTATGTTGGTTGAAATTTCTATTTTAGGTCTACTATATCATTTAATAAAATATTATTTTAAAAATAATTTTTTTTAAATTTGACACTATTTAGTGATTGATTTTTTGATAAAGCCATAACACGTTGATTACATCAAAATAAAGGAATTCACTCAAAGAAAATATGTTATAATATTCCAAAAAAAATCTGGAATGGAATATAAAATTTCAAACAAAATTTATTTCAAAATTTATAATAGCATTTATTTGAATCTTTCATTAATATGGCATTCAATACATCAACATTGTGTAATAAATAAATTTAATTATTTAATTTCTGAAACTAATTAATAAAATACAATGATGTAAGTATTAATTTTATTTTTATAATTAAAATTAATATTTAAAATTATCATTTATATAAAACAAGTTCAAATTGTTTTAGTTAAGAGATATATGTTTATGTTATACTTTCCAATTGTTTAAATTATAAATTATAAAAGGTCACTTTAACACCAAAGTGGATACATGTGGTTATAAAATACCCCCAATCATACCAATGGTCATACATATATCATATAATATTATCAAGACATGATTATTTGTAGTTTTATATTATTATAATATTATTTATTACCCTTATTTTTCAGATTTATCCTTTAACAAGGATAAATGAAAATAGTTACTTAAGTTACTATTTATAATGTAAAATAAATAAATGGTAAATATTTACAAAATTTGGACCTTTTTATTTCAAATATGGATTAATTTTTTCCAAATTTAGAACACAGAATGAGAAAAAATTAATTAAAAATTAATTCACATTGTAAAAATAAGAAAGAGGTTTTTTAACAAGTAATAACTATAAAAATATTGACTTCTTTTTCTGTATAATTTCAATATGAATTTACATCCAATGACCAAAATTAGATTAAATGATAAAAAATAATCAAATTAATTTTAAAAACAAATTAATTTTAAAATATAACTAAATAAATAAACGAGATGAAAATGCAGTTTTAAATTAAAATGGGGCTCCTTTCCCTTCCGCCCGAGTGTTCTCTTACTGGCAATTTGGAGGGGTGAGGAGTCTTCAGTGCCTTCCCACTCCCTTTCCACCATTTTCCAATTTTCTCCTCCCCTTTGCATTCAATTCCTCATCCTTCACAGATGATGGGATTATTTCTCCATTTCTCCTTCTCAGTGGTTCTCTATTTCCACACATGTGACTAGATGATGACTAGTGATGATCTGTTAAACAATGTTGCTGATTTCAAGGTGATGTTCATTGTTGAATACTCTGTGGTGAGTTATTAGTTTTATTAAGATAGATTCATTTATGTTTATACCCTTTGTCTACTCATACCCCACTCGAGACTCTGGTTGTACTTCTCCTATCCACATTAGATCTAGACCAGTGGAAATGATGAGGTTTTGTGTTTGTGTGTCAGTGGTCAGAGCGCCTTTTTCATTTCCTGGCTGTAAGATTCTTTCTATTTTTTGTGGCCTTTTTTTATCACTAACCTAACATCATGTTCTTTTTCACCTCTCCCAGTTGGATTCGGAGCAGTGGTACAAAAAAGTTTTGGGATGTGGGTTGGAGGCCATCAACGTTCAGGGTGCATCAAAAGTTAGGATGGTTTCATGTTGTTAGCCTCTATGATGATGAAGTTGTTTAGTGTTTAATTTATCAACTTCAATGACGATGTTTCTATTTATAGTTTTCATAATTTTTCATTTCTTCTTCAATGTGGTGATACCAATGATGATGTTATTAAGAGGTTAATTATAGTATTTGATTTGGGAAAATGACAGAACGACGATATTCATATGATGATGAATTTTTTTATGAACGATGTAAAAGATGATGCTTCATGCAATGTAAATGTTTGAAGTTGTGGTGGAAATAGATAGTATGGTTATCACTGGCATTGTCAGAATATGGTGACGACAAAGCGGTTCGATATAGGGGATACAACTTAAGGAGGCTATAAGATCGAGGATCAATGTCTTGAGGAATCCTAGTGGTTTTGTGATGATGATTTTAGGTTGGTTTTGAATTTTGAATAAGAAAGTAGATTTTTTGAGAGCATTTTTTTAATTAGTAATTTGGTAATCTCATGTATATATCGATCAAATTTTGAAAATAAAATAAAAATCGACTTTTCAGTAATTAAATTAAAATATAAAATTTTTTGATATTAATTAATGTATGGATTTTAATAGAAAAATACAACAATTTCATTAAAAGTAAATTATGATGCATCAATTCTAAAAAACAAGTTTATTTTTTCAAATAGAACATTTTAAAGTGAAAAAATAAATATTTAAAAATGTTCTCCATGAAATGGGGGAAGAACAATATTTTAAAAATATTAGAGTATTTTTTTGCATAAAATTGGACACATTGTAGTTTTAAGCCACCGAAATTTGTTGGATAAATTTAAAAACATTTTTAAAAAATGTGTAATAATATTGTTTTTAATTCTATTCATTCCTGCCAATACAATGTCTTGGTGTTAACTAACCTTAAAAATAAAAATAATAATAATAATATATTCTTTATTAGTATATCTCAATGTTGCGTGAAACATATGATTTCAGAGAAACCCATTCTTGTGTGTTTAGTATGCTATCATAAAAAAAAACTACTTTAAAAAAATTATTATCTTAATCATAAATATTAATACATATAAAAAAAATTATTCTATAAATACCCGGGATGCGACAATTTTTGGGGAAAAATTAATAATTATAGATAATTTTATAAAATGTTGTTTAAAATATATAATTTATTTTTGAAACCTATATTTAAAAATATTTTTTAGTTTAAATGTTGATAATTATCAAAAGGGATTAATTTTTAATGAATTGTAAAACTTATAGATTTATATTAAAATTTGTCTTCTTTTTTAAAGAATTAACAAGATAAAATTATTAGATGATTTAAAAAGTTATGAAAGATTAAATATATATTTAATAGTCCAATTTAAGTAATTATAATAAATTTCAAATTGATGTTTGATATTATATCATTTTTTTAATAATTAAATTTTTCTCTCTACCAAACCCTTTTTTCAACATGAGTGTATGATTAATTTTTTATTAAAATTTTAAATTTATTTAATTGAATTTGAAAAAAATGGATTCCATATTTAGAATAATAATAATTAATTATATATTATATGAGATTCATAATTACTTTTAATGTTATATGTAAACATAGATAAAATTATTATCGCGGTAAAGTATAAAATGTGATTACATGGAGTGGGGTTTAAACTAAAATAATATGTTTTAAAATGGAATAAAAACATATTAAAATACAATTGGATGAATATAAATATATCATATTCTATAATAGTATTGATAATGAGACATTTTTCATCCCTTCATCATTTATAAAACATGGTTACACTATATTCTCTTAAAAAATTTAAGTGTGTCCTCTCCCCTACTAATAATAGAACCCACTATCCTCTCCTATTCTCACCTCTATTACATATTCTATAAAACAATACCTAATATATTATTTTCCATAATTCCATCCTCACAAAATAGATATATTATATTTACCATTAATTAAACCTATGATGTCTTTTGGGGTAATAATGATGAATTTATCTGAAGAAGATTCATCATTATCGACTAAGCCTTTCTTTTTTATTACATATTATGCATCATTAAAATATTACTTAATAATAATGGTAAAATAACATCAGTATCTTTAGTATACTATGATTATATTATTTTATGATAACAAGCTACATCTATATCCTCATCCATTAAATGGGAAATGAAATTATTTATCATGTGTATGGTGGACTACCACCAAGAAAACTGATGTAATTCATTTTACATCACCACCTATCAAGAACGTTTATCATTTTGGTTGTAATTTATTTATATATATATTATATTTATATTATTAATATAATTTTGTATTTATAATATCATATAGCACTTCCTATATACCATTCTTAGGGAATATGATAACACCACTTGCGTGTACATCATCTTATAGTCTCACAAAGAGATTTTATTCATTATTCACATATAGTGTACATGAAAGGTAAAATGGATATATTTAACAAATATATTTTAAATATATAAAATACTAATTAATATATAAAGGTGATATATTATTCACCTTCCTTTATTTCTATACATGGAGAAAATGGGCGCATCGTTCATTTATATATATGAAATAATGTCTCTATAAATGGTGTAATTTAGTTTTTATCTTTAACATAAATGGAACAATAAAATTAAATATGTAATTAACATATATGCTATTAATATCATTATTGACAATATAGATATGATATAAACATGATCAAATTTGAATGGGGTTAAAATATAGAATAAAAACATATTTGTAAAATGAATTAGTTATTACAAGAAACATATTTTTATCAAAGAATTATTAATAAAAGGGTATAAAATGTTAGATATATATAATATATTTTATTATATATATTATAATTTTTATGTAATATATTTATAAAATACTTATGTTTATTATATTGGTTTTTATGAGTATTATGGTATTCGAGAATAAAAGAAAGGGATTTTCCACTAAATTTTATTTCATTTAGTCACATTACATATTGAAAAAATATTTCGTTTATAGTTGTATTAAATACCAATGAATTTAATTTATGATGATTAATATATATTTTATGGGTATTTACATGTCCATATAAATTCATATATTTTATGGGATTTATGATTTAAATGTTACTAATGTGGTAACAGTTTATGTGTTACAATATCAGGGTTCATCAAGATTATTTATGATTAAGTTTTTGATAATGAAATTTTCTGATATAACTGTCAAGAAACTATTTAATATTAATCTAATATTATTATTTCTATAGAATAATTTTTTTTATTTTTATTTAATTCTCTTGATGAACTAAAGATAAAATGAAAACATTTTTTAGAAAAAGTAACTTTATATCTATCTCTTCTGTAGAAAACACATTTTATTACATGTTTATGTTTAAGAAAAATTAAGAAAATTTAAAATGTTATAAAATTATAGTTTTATAATACTTTTACGCATAGTTTTGTTTCAATATTTTTCTTGAAAATGATTTTTTTTGTTTTTTAGAATTAGACTGTTTTTTACTTCATATGAAAAATGTGAAAAAATATTCTTTTTAATGTATATGAAATGAATATAATTTTACACTGTCATGACCAATAAATTGTTTATGCCTTCATTTACTTGTTTTCAATTTTTGTAAGGAAAATTATCCTCATTATTTGGGAGATTTTTAGATTTTAATTAAATAATTTTAAATGAAAAGCTAATATTCCTCAAGAGTTCATTAACAATTTTTATGTAATTTATATTCCTATATGAAAACAACCATTGGTGTTTCTTATGTATTACTGGGGTTATAATATAATGGTACAATCAATATTAATTTTTTGATGGTTTTTTTTATAATTATGAAGAAAATATTTTAATAAAACCACTTCATTTTATGGGTTATTTTATAATGAATTAATGTGACGATTATTAAACCCATTTACATTCTATGGGAAATGAAAAGATGAATGTTTTATGAAATTAGTTTTTTAATGGGTTATGATCTCATCAATTTTTTATGTTCTTGTGATATTATTATTTATTATTTTCATTTTATTATTTTTGTTTTATTATAAACAAGGATCATGGTTACATCATAGAAAAGATTGTCTTTACATTATAACAAGGGAAAGTGGTCATGTTATAACCAGGGAATGGTGGGATCGATGTCTATATCCAATAAATTGGGTAAAACATTAAATATAATGAGGTAAAAGGTGGAATCAAGTTGAAAATCTTGATCAATAAAGTGTAATAGGTTGATGGGCCTGATCCAAAATGGGAAATCGTTGATGAGGCCATCTCCACTACATTTGGTTGTCTTGTTATTTACAATTGAATTATGAATGGTTTTTATACCAATTTTAATGCCTCAATTTTATGACATGATCTTATGGTAAATGAATTATGATGATTTTAAACACTTATGAATAATATATTTTGTAATTATAATGATTTATGTCATCAGTCATGATAATATCTATGACATGATGGTTTCATAATTTATTATTTATTATTATGATCCAAAAAATCTATTATAATATTATTAATTCATATGGTCGTAGAATAATATCAAACAGGTTTACCATTACTTATCCTAGAAGATGATAATTTATTTTGATTTTTCTATAGGATATGATACATTATTTCAAGCATAGAATGTTTATCAATATTATAAAAGGGGAAGATCCTTATGTGATATATTAAGGATATTTCATTGATTAAGATGAAAGTGTACCTAGTATCAAAAGATACTAAACCATTACAGTCCTCTAGATTGTATTTGTGAAATTTATTGAATATTATTCTTAAAATATTTTATAGTTATGTATGAAAATCCAAGATCATTATAGATGGTACCAGAGCATAAGATTATTTATCCTTTGGGAAAAGGATGAAAATGATTTATTGATATCCCAAAGTATATCTCTAAGGATATGTCTCAAAGAATGTAAAATTATGTGAGAATTTAATGGAATATTGTTGAAGGATAGAGTGATTAGTTTCTCATGAATAACATGATTTTTTTATACATGAAGTGGATGTGAATTAAAATAGTTGGACCTAGAGGGAATAACTCTGAAAAGATTATGATTGTATGTACTGGATTGTTACCTGGTGAAAAAAAACATCCCTTGATACACACCTAGGTTGATTGCCTAGTGGGATATGATTTGAAAATTCATAAACATGTTATTAACCATCGTGAAGTATTTAAAATGATAATGTAAATTAACTAGGTTAATCATATGCCGTTAATGATTAAAATTAACTTGTAATTATTTGGACATCCTACAAAGGATTTTTTATGATTGTATGGTTTCCCGCTATAATAATTATTTATTATACATTTCATTTTGGTTTTATTCAATCATTGGACCAAGGAGGAATCCTGGTAATACTAAATGTGATGGACACTTAATTGATTATGAAAAACCAATATGTATGGTGACAGGAGACAAGTCATGAACCCCTCCCCATAAAGTGCACCCCTCTTGGGCCGACAATGTGAAAAGGGAGATAGTGATTCCCGAGTCCTGCCTCTAGTAGGCCCCTGGTTGGCGACGAGCACCAAGGGTATAATAAACACACAAATGGGGGGCATTACCCTCTAAGAGAACACATACAGAAGAGAGAGATAAGACAGACACCAACCAACTACAACTCCAAAATTAAATATAAAAGAAACGCATGTAAATATATAAAATTCCATGAAAAAGTACTACAACAGAAAGGGAAAACTACAAGTACCCAAAATAATGTAAAACAGCAGTGACCACAAGCCCGAACAACTCCTCATACCACATGATAGTAGTAAACAGCTTGATCTCAAACCTGCTCCATGTGACCTAATTAAGAGTTTATATATACGTAGGGCGAGTATAACAGTATACTCAGTAGGTTCCTCCTCAATGCCTCTCGATAAAAAGTAAAGGAAGAAAGTTAAAGCACAATGAACAACAGTGAAACTAGCTCGTCCCCTAAGAAGGTATACTATTTTCCCAACCTCACCATTGCTACTCTCACTAAGTAATGCATACAAGAATATATTATATCGAAAAGAATATGAAAGGTACCTCGCTACTAATTCCCCACTGGTTTTCCACTTTTCCCCAACAACATACGTTATGTGCATCTCTCTTCAAAGGCTTGCCCATATACACCTCGGCTAAGCTCCACAATCTGCACCACGTGCACCATAAAGGATTGCCCGCAGACACCTTTCCCAAGAACCACATCATCCTCACAACCAAAAGTAACCATGTAGTTTCTGGGAGCCACCACAACCCGCATAACGTGTATCATACATCTGGTATTATACCTCAAGCCATTACAGTCCATACGCCGAGTAAGGATCCTCAAGCCATCACAACCTATAAACGTTACACATATTGTAGTCCATATGATACTATATCCAGAATATTTGTGTGTGAATTACCACAATCCATTACAACCCTCTACACATATATATGGGGAAGCTAACTATTGTGCCTTATGGCACTAGTATCTACCAAGAGATGAGAGCAGGGTCAAGGGGGGTGGCAGCCATTCTCCCTCCCATCAGAATGTTTTGGAAAATGCCCTCCAAGGGCTCAGAATCCCTAGGGTGCTAGTTTCCCTTACTGGCAGGGTGGAGTAGCATATAGAAACACAAAAAGAACATAATATATTATAACTCACAACCACAGTAAATGCATAACATGTTCATAGACACAACTACAGCTAATGCCTCTCGGACTCCGGGCTGCCACTTCTAAGACTAGGTATCCTATAAACACACAACCATTTAAAGGGTTTTAATAGAGTACTTCATTCCCTTCTTATCATGTAACATCCCAGGTAAATAATGAATAAAAATTTTCATATTAATTAATATTTACGAATTAAATATTAATTTTACTTTAAAGGGGTTGCTATGTTCGATAGCGTACCTGATACGTAACAAAGAGTTTCTTTGAAATCTTACGTTGCACACTAGTAATATAATAATATTATTTTAAATGGTAGTTAAAATGTAGTCGTTGTATTGGCGGGAATGGATAGAAATTACTAAAATATGATTATATATGTTTTTTAAATTTTTTTACGTTTATCCAATAAAAGATAAAGGCTTAAAATATTGACAGAATTCAAATTTAGGCATTTATACCCTAATTTTCACTAAAGGTCCACTTATCGCCTTTTGATGGCGAACCGTCATTAAATATAGTTTTGATCACCCTTATACATTCTATTGGACCAAATATAACTCTTTTTTTGAATTGGGACATCAAAATTTACTTTGTGTAAATTTTTTTGTATTTTTCCGATAAAGTTCATTTTTAATGAATAGTGAAAAATGTTGTATTTTAATTCAAAACCACTTTTTAATCTAATTTAATTATTTGATTATATTATCATTTGAATTGGTTTTAAATTGAAATTAGAAAATATTTTTACCATTAAATCCAATAGTGGTCGTTGAAATCAATTTCACATTGAAATTGGACTTAAACTGGTGTCAATCTTTTGATACTTATTGTTTCATAAAACCACGCTATTTGTCATGACAGCGGGAATTAATTATTAAATTAATTAATGTGACTTATATGTTTTTAATTTAGTAAAATAGTCTTCATTTTTGAATTCGGAATATCAAATATAGCTTAGGGTGAATTTTTGGTATTTTTCTGAAAAACTTCAATTTTTGATGAATAGTGAAACCACTAAGTGGTAGTTAATGAAACTGATTTTTCGTTTAAATGATATTTTACCACCTCTGTGATTTGATTTTCAAAACACCGACATACATGGTTGTCATTAAGAAGTAAAATGTGGTTCAATGAGATTAAAATAATTTTTTGGTGAATAGTAACTTTTATGTTTTTAATCGCGATTAGTGGTAATTAGTGTAGTTTAAGGTAAAAATAATGTTTTAATAGTATTATATGAGTTTGACACATGTCCTACCCTCATTGGATGTGTCATGGACGACCAAGACAATCCATGGGTCATCTTGGGGACCCCATAGAGTCACTTTGGTTGGGAAATGACATAAATAACTTTTTATTTAGTGAAAAAGTAAAAATGACACAAATATAATATATTTTACAAAAACAATTTTTAAATGGGGTTATACATGTCAGATTTTTGACTATAAATATGAATTAGAAATATAAAGACATTTACTACATCATAGTATTTTTATTATAATTTTTAGACTTTATATAAATTAAATTATTTATGACATCATGATGATGCAGCGATTACCTCATTAATAAAGGATTTAATTATAATGAGAAGATAACGTAAAATCTATGACTTACACATGTCCAAAACCTATTGGGTGGGTATATTGCGAACCCTTATCACCTTATCCTCGAATTATATCAATGTGGGACCTTTTAAATCTGAAACTCATTTTCAAATAAAGTAATGTTTTTTACTTTACAAGAGTGCCCCTCCTCTCCTCTTATAAAAGGCCCCCACCTCTACCACCTTACCCACACTCCCAAAGCCTTTGGCTCGGCCAAACTCTGCCCATTTTGTCTCTCCACTTCCCTCTATTACTCTTTGAAGCCTAATTTTGGGCAGAAGTCTTCCCATGGAAGCCTTTGAGCTCACACCAAAGGGAGTTACCTGATTTTAAGGTAATGTCTTCACTTGAGTCATTTTGTTTTATTTTGCTTCTCCAACCCCCTAAACTCTTTTTATTTATTTCTTTTGTAACAAATCCAGTATCTTCAATATACTAGGAAGTTGTTATAAGAAGGATTCAAGCTACACTTACACACACCTACATCTAATGGTTAATGAACATACTGTTTCCGTGGATGGTGAATTTATGTCTCCCGAAACGATGATTGTTCAACATTCCTTTAACACCTTAAAAGGTGTCCATTAAGATGTCACTATATTTATATATGATATATAATATGTTTATGTTTTCCTTAAGCTTCTGTATTTTTCATTTTGGGCATACCTTTATGGTTTCTATTATGGGTAAACGTGATATCTTCATTTAAGGAAGTGCGGACTACCGCCCCCTCAAAGTGAATTGATTTCGTTAATGCCATATGTGGGACGTATAAAGGATTTAATTAATGGTATTATATATTATATTATACTGGAGTTATAATATATTTTTATATAATTATGATTCCATTCCATAAAAAAATACTAAATAGAAATGAAAGTAGCGTTCATGCGTACGTACGGCTTACTGTCTCTATGAACAGTGCATTTCATTTCTTACCTCTAAATGATTATGTAATATTATAAATTCACATATATATTGGATATATATGATATATATGATATATAAATCATGATTATAATTATGGATATAATGGATACATTAACAACTTGTAATTATAAAAGGTTTATTTTGACTCAAGTACCAATGATCGTTAAAACGACCGTTATTAACTTAAATAATTACATAGTTTTCATGACATGGCAATAAGTGATATAAAAGGAATAATTAAATTGAAAAAGGCTCTTAAGAAAGTATAAATTAACTCATGTTTATTATTCAGGAAATTAAAGAATGATCGATTCAAGTCGGACCCGAGGTATGGGACTTCGTCTCAATCTTCTTTCATTGAGGCATATTTTGTTTTATAGGCAACCTTCTTTTATATGGTGTATAAACCCCTTTGACTTTTACATTTATGCCAAAGGAATATTTTTTATACGAAGTGTTTTACAAAATGACAAAAGGGAATGTTTTGTTGTACGTATGCGGCGACAATGACTTCTCCGCCGCCATGACCATTATTTGATTTTCGGCTTCCTCTACAAGCCATACCTTATTTTTAAAAGAAAAATAAATACCATGTTTTACATTTATTTTATTTTGGTATTGAAAATGGTTTTCATAATGTTTTTATTACATCAATGTGTTGTATTGATATCTCATGATTGAAATGGGGAAATGTTATGTTTCCTTTATACATGTTTTATGTGATACGATTATGTTGAGGTTCTTGGGAATTATTATGAAGATGGGTGGTTCTGTGATAAACTAAGGGCGGGTGAGCCCGATATAGCTCTCCAATGCATTGGGTAATGCGATGGAGTGAAACGTTAAGGTTTCTCTGAAGAGATTTAGGGAATATACTGTGATGGGTATTCCAAACGTAACCAGGAGGGTTACTCCCTACGTAAGAATGTTATGAATGCCGCAAGTTACCTTTATGTCTTATGATTTCTATGATTTATTCATGATTTGATGAGGTATGTTAAAGTGATTATGTTTTATGGGTAAAGTATGATCTCATTATTATGTATATATGTACCCATGTTTCCTTTCCATATTTTTATATCCCTTACCGAGCATTTTATGCTCATCCAAATTTTTTTGAAATGTTTTTCATAGGTCAAGGGAAAGGTACATGATATGATGATAGTGTCAAGGAAGTGTCAAGAAAGATTCCATGTTTTATTTTAAATATGTTTCCATTGATGGGAATGAAGAATACTATCTTTATGTAACCACTTTGTTTATATGTGGAATGTAATGCATGTTTTATGATCTAATTATCTAAAACACTAAACCCGAAAAGATCCTCAATGTGTAATCTTGTAATAACTCAAGATTAAGTAAGGTTTATGGTTGGGGCCTTATAGTTGGTATCAGAGGTCGGTTTAGACAACTTTAGGAGTTAGAATTCTATTAAATGATTATCCAAAAATAATTTTTTATGGTATGATTTAAATGATATAGCATTTGAAGATTACCATGTTTCTTATCCTAATATATTTCTATGTTAAGAATGGGTTTTCATAGAGGAAACAGAATAGATTTTCTGGGAAGGCATATAGAGGGAAATGACCTTTCAAATCAGTATCCTGAGATGGTCAGAATCAGAATTGAGCAGTCTACTGCAATGATGGCTCAGTTGAATCAGGTGATAAATGGTGGTTGTGTTATTGATGATATTTTGGTGTTTTCTAAATGTAAATCGCAGCATGAAATTCATTTAAGGGTTATTTTAAAAACCTTAAAAGAAAATAAATTGTATGGGAAATTCAACCAGTGTGACTTTTGGTTAGAACAAATTACTTTCCTTGGTTATATTGTTTCTAAAGATGGGATAATTGTTGATCCTGTGGAAAAAAAGGTTGTGGAAGAATGGCCATGAACCACAAATGTAACTGAGATTCGTAGTTTCATTGGATTGGCAGGCTATTACCGCAGTTTTGTTAGAAATGCTTCACGGTTATCTTGTCCAATGACTAAGATAACTCGGAAGGGTGTTAAGTTTATCTGGACAAAAGAATGTGATGATTGTTTTTAGGAGTTGAAAATAAGATTGGTGAATTCTCTAGTTTTGGTACTTCCTTCTAGGAATGGTGAGTTTTTTATATACAGTGATGCTTCATTGAAAAGACCTGGTTGTGTCCTAATGCAGAATGATCAGGTAATTGATTATGCTTTACGTTAGTTGAAAACTCATGAGGTAAATTACCCTACACATGATTTGGAATTATCTGCTGTTGTTTTTGCTTTAAAAATTTGGAGGCATCATTTGTATGGAGTAAAGTGTGAAATATATACCGATCACAAAAGATTAAAGTATATATTCACTCCGAAAGAATTGAACATGAGACAGAGGAGATGGCTAGAATTAATCAAGGATTATGATTGTACAATTCATTACCATCCGGGAAAAGAAAATAAATTGGTTGATGCTTTGAGTCGAAAAAGTAATGCTTCATTAGCAATGTTGCATTTGGAACGAGATCCTTTGGTTTTTGATTTGATGAAATTTGGCATAGAAGTTGTTGGTGCAAGAAGTTCTTCTGTTTTGTTTTAGGTAGCAGTGAGATCATCTCTATCAGATATAATCAAGCAAGCACAGAACCAAGACAGTGAGTTGCAGAAAAAGGTAGAGCTGGTTCCGAAAGGTAAGTTGCCTGAATTCAGCATTGATAATGATTGAGTTTTCAGATTTGGGAAGATATTGTGTGTGCCTTGTGATTCACAGTTAAAGAGAGAGTTATTATGTGAAGCTCATGGTTCTCCGTTTTTAGTTCATCCTGGTAATACTAAGATGTATAGAGATCTTTGAGAGTATTACTGGTGGGATGGAATGAAAAGAGATATTGCTGATTTTACTATGAAGTGTTTGACTTGTCAGCAGGTTAAAGCAGGGCGGTAGTTACCAAAAGGGATGCTTCAGCCTCTACCAGTTCCAGAGTGGAAATGGGAGAATATATACATGGACATTGTTGTGGGATTACTGAAAACATCTCTAGGTAATAATGCATTCTGGGTTATTGTTGATCGCTTGACCAAATCTGCTAATTTCCTTGCTATACGAGATAATTTTTCCCTAGATCAACTTTCCCGTTTGTATCTTGAAGAGATAGTCAGGTTACATGGAGTTCATCTCTCCATTTTATCTGACCGTGATCCCAGGTTCACTTCTAACTTTTGGAAAGGCCTTCAGAAGTTGTTGGGTACTGAATTAAATTTTGGTACAGCTTTCCATCCTCAATCAGATGGGTAGTCAGAACGAAAAATTTAGACCTTGGAGGATATGCTATGATCTTGTTCGATGGATTATCAGGGATGTTGGGACCGACATCATTCTTTGGTTGAGTTTTCATATAATAACAGTTTTTATTCCAATATACAGATGGCACCATTTGAGGCATTATATGGGAAGCGGTGTCGAACTCCAGCATTCTGGGATGAAGTGGGTGAAAGAAAATTAATGGGACCAAATTTGGTAGAAGTGTTGGCAGAAAAAGATTAGCTGATACAGAAACACATGAGAACAGCTCAGAGCAGGCAGAGGAGTTATGCGGATAACCAGAGGAAGTATCTATCTTTCGAGGTAGGTGATCATGTTTCTCTAAAAGTCTCACAATGGAAAAGTTTTATGTGATTTGGTAAGAAAGGAAAGTTGAGTCTCAGGTTCATTGGACCATATGAAATTCTGGAGAGAGTTGGATCAGTTGATTACCGAGTGGCTTTACCTCCGAGTTTATCTCAGGTACACAATGTTTTTCATGTTTCGATGTTGAGGAAGTATATGCCAGTTCCATCTCATGTTTTGAGCACAGAGGTAGTTTAGCTGGAAGAGAACCTATCATATGAAGAACAACCAGTCCAGATTCTTGACCGAAGAGAGCAAGTGTTGCAAAATAAGGTTATTCACCAGGTAAAGGTTTTGTGGAAAACCCATATGGTTGAAGAGGCAATGTGGGAATCTGAAAATGCTATGAGGGATAAATACCCCCACTTATTTTGATAAGTGAATAAAATTGTGAGGAAGCAATTCCCAAAAGGGGGGAAGGATGTAACATCCCAGGTAAATAATGAATAAAACATTTTCATATTAATTAATATTTACGAATTAAATATTAATTTTACTTTAAAGGGGTTTTTATGTTCGATTACGTACCTGATACGCAACAAAGAGTTTCTTTGAAATCTTACGTTGCACACTAGTAATATAATAATATTATTTTAAATGGTAGTTAACATGTAGTCATTGTATTTGAGGGAATGGATAGAAATAACTAAAATATGATTATATATGTTTTTTAAATGTTTTTACGTTTATCCAATAAAAGATAAAGGCTTAAAATATGGAAAGAATTCAATTTTAGGCATTTATACCCAAATTTTCACTAAAGCCCACTTATCGCCTTTTGATGGCGAACCGTCATTAAATATAGTTTAGATCACTCTTATACATTCTATTTTACCAAATATAACTCTTTTTTAGAATTGGGACTTCAAAATTTACTTTGTGTAAATTTTTGGCATTTTTCCGATAAAGTTCATTTTTAATGAATAGTGAGAAATGTTGTATTTTAATTCAAAACCCCTGTTTAATCTACTTTATTTGTAGGATTATATTATCATCTGAATTGGTTTTAAAGTTAAATTAGAAAATATTTTTACCATTAAATAATATAGTGGTCATTGGAATCAATTTCACATTGAAATTGGACTTAAACTGGTGTCAATCTTTTGATACTTATTGTTTCATAAAAACACGCTATTTGTCATGACAGCAGGATTTAATTATTAAATTAATTAATGTGACTTGTATGTTTTGAATTTTTTAAAATATTATTCCTTTTTGAATTCGGAATATCAAATATAGCTTTGGGTGAATTTTTGGTATTTTTCTAAAAGGCTTCAATTTTTGATGAACAGTGAAACCACTAAGTGGTAGTTAAAGAAACTGATTTTTCGTTTAAATGAAATTTTACCACCTCTGTGATTTGATTTTCAAAAATCCGACATAAATGGTTGTCATTAAGAAGTAAAATGTGGTTCAATGAGATTAAAATAATTTTTTTGTGAATAGTAACTTTTATGTTTTTAATCGCGATTAGTGGTAATTAGTGTAGTTTAAGGTAAAAATAATGTTTTAATAGTATGAGATGAGCTTGAAACATGTCCTACCCTAATTGGATGTGTCATGGACGACCAATAAAATCCATGGGTCAACTTGGGGACCCCATTGAGGCACTTTGGTTGGGAAATGAAATAAATAACTTTTTATTTAATGAAAAAGTAAAAATGACACAAACATAATATGTTTTACAAAAACAATTTTTAAATGGGGTTATACAAGTAATATTTTTGGCTATAAATATTAATTGTAAATATAATATTATTTCCTATATCTTAGTATCTTTTTTATAATTTTTATACTTTAAATAAAATAAATTATTTATGACATTATGATGTTGCATCGATTACCTCATTAATAAAGGATTTAAATAAAATAAGAGGATAATGTAACATCTATGACCTACACATGTCCAAAACCTATTGGGTGGGTATATTTCGAACCCTTATCACCTTATACTCGAATTATATCAATGTGGGACCTTTTAAATCTGAAACTCATTTTCAAATAAAGTAATATTTCTTTACTTTACAAGAGTGCTCCTCCTCTCCTCTTATAAAAGGCCCCCACATCTACCACCTTACCCACACTCCAAAAGCCTTTGGCTCGGCCAACCTATTCCCCTTTTTTCTCTCCACATCCCTCTATTACTCCTTGAAGCCTCAATTTGTGCAGAAGTCATCCCATGTAAGCCTTTGATCTCAAACCAAAGGGAGTTACCCGATTTTAAGGTAATGTCTTCACTTGAGTCCTTTTGTTTTATTTTGCTTCTACAACCCCCTAAACTCTTTTTATTTTTATATTTTGTAATAACTCCTGTATCTTCAATATACTAGGATGTTTTTATAATAAGGATTCATGCTACACTTACACACCCCTACATCTAATGGTTAATGAACATACTGTTTCCGTGGATGGTGAATTTATGCCTCCCGAAATGATGATTTTTCCACATTCCTTTAACACCATAAAAGGTGGCCATTAATATATCACTATATTTATATATGATATATAATATGTTAATGTTTTCCTTAATATTCTGTATTTTTCATTTTGGGCATACCTTTATGGTTTCCAATATGGGTAAACGCGATATCTTCATGTAAAGAAGTGCAGACTAGCGCCCCCTCAAATTGATTTGATTTCATTAATGCCATATGTGGTATGTATAAAGGATTTAATTAATGGTATTATATATGATATTATACTGTAATTATAAAATATCTTTATATAATTATGATTCCATTCCATAAAAAAATACTAAATAGAAATGAAAGTAGCGTTCATGCGTATGTACGGCTTACCGTCTCCATGAACGGTGCATTTCATTTCTTACCTCTAAACGATTATGTAATATTATAAATGCACATATATACTAGATATATATGATATATATGATATATACATCATGATTATAATCTTTTATATAATCGATACATGAACAACTTGTAATTATAAAGGGTTTATTTTGACTCATGTACCAATGATCGTTAAAACGGTCGTTATTAACTTAAATAATTACATAGTGTTCATGACATGGAAATAAGTTATATAAAAGGAATAATGAACTTGAAAAAGGTTCTTAAGAAAGTATAAATTAACTCAAGTTTATTTTTCAGGACATTAAAGAATGATCGAGTCAAGTCGGACCCGAGGTATGGGACTTCGTCTCAATCTCCTTTCATTGAGGCATATTTTTTTTATACATAACCTTCTTTTATATGGTGTATAAACCCCATTGACTTTTACGTTTATGAAAAAGGATTCTTTTTTATACGAAAATTTTACTAAACGATAAAATGGAATGTTTTGTCGTATTTGTTTCTGACGCTTTCGTCGGGGCGCGCGCATCTGTCTGCGGAGGACGCGACGCTTGTTGCCCCGCATTCCCGCATTCCAAAGGTGAGCGGCATTCGCTCCTTATTCAGGGACGTCTTCTCCTTGATCGAAACGGGATGATGGGATGTCAGTTCTTCCTCCTGTGGATTCCTCCTCAGAACTCATCACCTAGTATGGGTCTCCCTTATAGATTTAATACGTAGTTCGTGAAACTCTTCCCAGTGCCATGTTTCCATTGACACCGGTTAATTACACTACTTCTGTCGGGACATTCCAAAGGGTCCAGTCTGGGCAGAAACCTTCGGTCAGGGGAGTAGTCACGTTGAGGCATCAGTAGCGTGTCTGGATGCTGGGGTACCTGGCATGTCTGTCTGTTATCCTTGATCACAAGGCCTCTCGAGGGCGTGGAAGCCCGAGGCATCCCACATCGAGCGCGGGGAATTACATGACATAGACACATATCTGAGGTTTTCCTCAGCTTCCCGGGTTCAACATAGGGTATGCTGCGAGTTTAACGTCCAGCGGAGACGGATCAACCCAACCAGAGCATTAGGTAGGATAGATCGGATTGAGGGATCCTCCTCGAAGGGATATCGATACCAGGGCCAGCCTATGGGCGACTGTGGAAAAGAGCGTACCGACCTGGTCTCACCAGGATAAGGCGGTCCGGACGAGAATCAGAACGAGTGGTGGGTTGATGAATGGAGTGGAAGGAGAGTGAAATGGGATCATCGCAGGGGGGGTGACAGTGAAGTTGGGCTTGAGCTTTGACGAGGCTTTCTACGTATCCCCGTGGCAGGGAATCAAAGTCCGCGTAGTTCGGGATGGTGCCGGTAAACCGACATGAAGATGGACCTTGGCCCAATGAATGTCGTCAGCGTACCGACGTGAAGGTGGACCTTGGCCCGATGGGCATCGTCATCGTACCGACGTGATGGTGGACCTTGGTCCGATGGGAGTTGGCCTTGAACCTCTGGGAGGATTCCTCTGTACCATGCCTGGACATGGATCAAAGACCTCGTAGTTCGGGGCGGTCACAACGTCTTGCCGTCGGACGGGAATTGCAGTTTAGCGTCGTGTTGGATATGGGTGAAACTCGACGTGAATGAACGACCGAGCGATGTGGCTTGAACCTCGTGGAGGCTTCCTACGTACCATGCCTTGACATGGATCAAAGACCTCGTAGTTCGGGAGGTGGGTCGCAATGGCTTACCACTGGACTGGAATGGGACCCGACGTGAATGAGCGACGGGTGGCCTTGAACCTCGTGGAGGATTCCTACGTACCATGCCTTAACACGGATCGAAGTCCCCGTAGTTCAAAAGGGAATGGAGTTTAACGTCATGTCGGACGAAGATGGGACCCGACGTGAAGAAACAACGGGTGGGTGTGTCGGTGAACTGACGTGAAAGTAGACCTTGGTCCACTATTGGTGGGCTTGAACCTCGTGGAGGCTTCCTACGTACCATTCCTTCACATGGATCAAAGAACTCGTAGTTCAAATGGGGCTTGTCGGTGAACTGACGTGAAAGTGGACCTTGGTCCACTATTGGTGGGCTTGAACCTCATAAAGGCTTCCTACGTACCATGCCTTGACATGGATCAAAGACCTCGTAGTTCAAATGGGGCTGGGTCAGAGTCCGTGCTCACTCTAAGCCCACGTGAGTCATGCTCGGTGTGAGAAACAAGAGGTTGCAAGGACCTGACGATCACGTCGCGAAGGGTGCGTCCGTGAGAAGCGAAAAGGGGCTTACGCGTTGAGCGGCCCATGGTGTTGGGACTTACTCCAGGATGGAGGCCCAGAGGGGGTGCCTCATTCCCTATCACTCCCTCCACTGACCTTGGTAGTCGGGAAGTACAGAGATGCACGGGTGCAATCTTCCGTACGAAAGGTTAGGGGCTTACGCTCTGTGGCGGCCCTTCCCCTGCGAACATACACCACTCCGACAAGGAGGATCTCATTCCATGTGCGGAAGAGTTCCATTCCCGTGGAGACGAGTGGTGTAAAAAATGTTCGAGTTGGGGGGGACCCTTCGTGAGGGAGATGAGGTTGGGTCACAGTTTAACGTCATGTGTTGAGGACGTGGTGCTTGGCAGTTTGACGTCCTTCAGCTCAGATGAAGATGGGACCCGACGTGAAGAAACGACGGGTGGGTGTGTCGGTGAACTGACGTGAAAGTAGACCTTGGCCCACTATTGGTGGGCTTGAACCTCGTGGAGGCTTCCTACTTACCATTCATTGACATGGATCAAAGACCTCGTAGTTCAAATGGGGCTTTTCGGTGAACCGACGTGAAAGTGGACCTTGGTCCACTATTGGTGGGCTTGAACCTCGTGGAGGCTTCCTACGTACCATGCCTTGACATGGATCAAAGACCTCGTAGTTCAAATGTTGCTTGTCGGTGAACCGACGTGAAAGTGGACCTTGGTCCACTATTGGTGGGCTTGAACCTCATAAAGACTTCCTACGTACCGTGCCTTGACATGGATCAAAGACCTCGTAGTTCAAATGGGGCTGGGTCAGAGTCGGTGCTCACTCTAAGCCCACGTGAGTCATGCTCGGTGTGAGAAACAAGAGGTTGCAAGGACCTGACGATCACGTCGCGAAGGGTGCGTCCATGAGAAGCGAAAAGGGGCTTACGCATTGAGCGGCCCATGGTGTTGGGACTTACTCCAGGATGGAGGCCCAGAGGGGGTGCCTCGTTTCCTATCACTCCCTCCACTGACCTTGGTAGTGGGGAAGTACAGAGATGCACGAGTGCAATCTTCCGTACGAATGGTTAGGGGCTTACGCTCTGAGGCGGCCCTTCCCCTACGAACATACACCACTCCGACAAGGAGGATCTCATTCCATGTGCGGAAGAGTTCCATTCCCGTGGAGACGAGTGGTGTAAAAAATGTTTGAGTTGGGGGGGACCCTTCGTGAGGGCGACGAGGTTGGGTCACAGTTTAACGTCATGTGTTGAGGACGTGGTGCTTTGCAGTTTAACGTCCTACAACTCGGACGAGGTGGGTTCACTCCACACCCTTATGACTTACATAACCGGTACCCTCTGGTCCTTGGGGAAGGGAAGGTACCGATAAGGCCAGGGTAAAGGGGGGTCGTGGGACGAACCATCGAGGGGTCCATGTTAGCGTGGCTATGCGAAGAAGCAGTAGCCATTAGCGTGCCTATGCGAAGAATCATTAGGCGAAGCAACGCTACGGGAGGTATTGTCCAGGGGACTTTGAAATCACATCGTGCAAACCTGGAGGGCCGCACGGGAAGAGGAATCGCTAAGCAGAGTAGTGTGCTTTGCGAAGTGGGGTGCCTTGGCCTTAGCATGGGGCATAGTTGTGAGTGGAAGGCACTTCGTGAAGCGGAACAGTGTTCGCGGAGCACCGCCTCGCGAAGAAGGGGTGCCTCGCGAAGCAGGGTCCTGCGAAGCAGTGTGCTTCGCGAAGTGGAGTGGTCCTGCCTTTGCATAGGGATCACTCGTATGGGTTGGGTGTTTTGCGAAGCACAAGTGCTCCGTGGCTACCCGGGTTCCCTTGGGAATCCCCTTCCTCCGTGAACGCCATTGAGCTTCGCGAAGGGCATCCCTCCCGGAAGAGGGGCTCAAAATGAGACAAAGAAGAGTCGTCTCGCGAAGTAAAAATACCTCGCGGAGCTCATGATTCCCGGGGCAAAGCATGCTTCGCGATTCGGGAGAGGAGAAGCTGAAAGGTCGGATTGTCCGTCCTCGGGGACTCAGGGGGAGTCCAGTATTTATATGGAAGGGGCGCCGCGAAGCAGGGCTCGCGCGCCGCCTCCGGTGCTTCGCGGCGCGCTCGTGAACGTCAACGTCGTCCGCGGAGTATTACCGCCTGTGGTGCTTCGTGGCGGCTCGCGAACGTCAAAGGGATTCGCTGAGGGTTACCGCCTCTGGAGCTTCACGGCAGCTCACGAACGTCAAAGGGATTCGCGGAGGATTACTGCATGTGGAGCTTCGCGGCGCCACCATGGTAGGGGCGCTTCGCGGAGGAGCTTCGCGGCGGAGCTTCGCGAGGCAGCGCGCCGGAATTTTTCGTTCCTTTCTTTTGGGCCACATTTTTGGCGCCAACAAATGCCCCCCCTCAGACTTGGAGCCGCGGAGGGAAAAGGGTCAAAGTCTGAGGGATAATCGCCAAAACTGTCGGTGGTTCGCGATGCAGCATCGCGAAGGGGGCCCGCGATGCTCGTCGGGGCCGCGGATCCGGACGCGCCGCGATGCTTCGCGCGAGTGAGGCGCGCCGCGATGCTCCGGGGTCGCCGCCTATAAATAGGGGGTCCGCCCCCTTTTGTCTTCATGTGCCTTGTCTTTTTTGTGCGCTCTCGACTTCACGAGGCTCTGCGTACTCTGCGCCAGCCCTCCGCGAATCAAGCTTCGCGGCGAACCGCGGGTCTCCGACTCTGCGTCCGCGCCAAGCGAACCTCCGTTTGTCGGCCTTGGCCGGACTTCGCGTCTTGGTCTCGCGACCGATCTTCGCGATCCTGCTTCGCGGTAGTGCTTTGCGATCCATTCGAAAGAATCCTTTTCTGAGGGACAGAGTTAAAATGGCCCATCAAGAAGCTGTCTTGGGGGTCCTTGCAGATTCTGCTCGTCGAGATGAGATGGCCAACCGTCCAGGCTTGGGAGAAATAGTTCGGAGCCATTCGGACCACACTTCTTTGATAGATCTGATGTCGGAAGGTCAGAAGAATTATCCACAGTGCAAGAAACTGCCGTTGTACGACTTCGGGCTGAGGGACGACGTCTTCATCCCAGAGGCGAGAAGGGATGAACCAGCTTGCTGGTTCAGGAGCACACCGTGCCAGCACCAATGGTTCCGGGCAGCCGATGGTCATGCGCGGGAGGATTTCACACCCATCACCGCTGACTATCTCTACAATCATGTGAATGATATCGATGGGAAGCCACTGAAACCGGAGATGTCCCCTCCTCTCTACCGCACCATGCTGAAGGCGGCTCTGCAGGATCCGAAGAAGGGATGGTCCGATGAGTGGGACATGCGCCAGGGCGGAAACTTTACCGATGACTGGGCCTGGGCCTACTGGGTAGGCGCCTCATGCGAGGAGTTTGAGACCAAGCTGAGGAGAGTGGGATTGTATGAGGCGGCATGGGCCTCCCAGTTCCACATTTACCAACCAGAGCAGCTGATGCCGGAACTGCTGAGTAGATGGTCATCCAGGACCAACACTTTTCACCTTCATCACGGGGAGGTGGGCATCAGCCTGTGGGATGTCCACCAGATTTTCCGGTGTCCCGATCTTGGGGGCCATGTATGACGAATTCCTCCCCGTTGCCAGCCCGTGGGGGGATCCGGAGCAAATGTCGCGATTGGCGTCGGCGCTGATGGTGCTCGTCCCTGGAGAGGACAAGGAGGCAGTGAGGGATGTCCACTTCAGAAGATGGTTCAAATGCTTCCTGGATTTCCCAGAGAATCAAGAGTACCCTCCAAGGCCTCGAACTTGTCCAAGGGCAGCCCAACGGGGCAAGGGGCACTCGTATTGGCGGGTTTTGGAGGACAGCCAATGGAAGACTTGGGGTTTTAGTGTCAGCACCGAACAACAGCCAATAGTCAAGCTGGCGGCGTTCATCGCGGCTATCATCTGTGGGTGGATCCTACCAGTGAGGGATACAAGCATGGGGGTGCGACCCAGCTCGTTCATCATGGCGTCGATGTTGGCCATGGGGCAACGGGTCAACCTGGGGATCCCGATGCTCACCAAACTGTACAGAATGCTGCGGCATATTAGCGAGGGCAAGAAGCCACCAAGAATATGTGGGCCCTTCCACCTCCTGTATGGGTGGATCACAGCGCATATCAGGGGGATTTACGAGTATCCAAACCCCATTTCGCCACCGGGATCAGACTTTCGCCCCTCCATTCTGAACGCAGTTGGGAGCATCCCGTTCAAACTGGACGTTCCAATGGTGATGAATCGGGTGTGGAGGGCGGATGATTTCAATTTCCATCCCTTCCCGTTGCCGATGGGGATGCTTACTGATGACGGGCGGGGAACGGACGAACATCGGGCTTACCTTCTGGCCTTCCGAGGTGGATTTTTGGTGGCTCAGATAGATCGTGAGCCAATCTGTGAACCATACACCCCGCATCATTTTGTGAGGCAGTTCCGGTGCCTCCAGCGGCTAACCCCGCAGGTCTACTGGGAGGTGCGCCACGAGGAGCACCCGTGTGTGATGAGGCAGCTATGGCTCATGTTCACACGTGAAGATGGAAAGATGCGGATTGCATTGCCTCCATCCACCGCCGCCTTCGGATTAGTGAAGGAGTACACCATCAGTTGGGAGGCCGCTTATCCAGGGGAGATGCTGAAGCAACCAATGATCCGGGTTGGTGACGGTGGGCCTCCTCTATCTCGAGGTTGGGGTCGGAGGGCAGCTAGGGCCGCTCGCGGTGGCGGGGCTGCCATGGCGGCGAGACCCGCACCGGCCAAGGGTATGGCAGCAGCAGTAGATCCGGTGATTCTGAAAGAGTAGGGCCATTCGGAGGGGCGGACACCGAGGGGATTTCATCGGATATCCACTCAGGCTCCGGGGAAGCGGCTTCGTCACATTGACATGACAGAAGATGCTGTCTTTCCGGAAGCTTGGGACATTTGGGATGTCAACCGGAAATTCCTCAGCCCACCTGAGATGTGGGCCCACCTGAATCTCCTCGGGATGGAATTACCGGGTATCGGCCCGGTTCGGGCTGGATTCATGTCGTCTCCGGCGGAGGAGGAACAGTACCTGAAAGATCTGGAGGATTATGTCCACTCTAGTGGTGTCCCTCGCCCAATGACAGACCGGGTGAGGGTACTGTTGAATCAGACGGTCCCCCCACAGTTATCGGCTGCCGATCTGAGGGAGCGCTTCCCCTTTTAGGAGGAATCAGAGGACTCTTCTCGGGGGGATGAGGCTAGAGGAGGGAGCCCGTTGGAGGAGGGAGAGGTCGGAGACCGAAGCTCAGAATCCGATGACTTCGTGGAGGATCTCGAGGTAGCATTCCGAACTTCTCTCCTTACGACCTGTTTTTGGGTCCCTATGGACTTCTCACCAATGTTTGAGCTATGCAAGAGGAACTTGTTCGTAGGCCTCGTTATCGCTCCTTGGCGGGTGATGTTGCGGGAAATTCAGAACCCACTCCTATGGCTGCGTCCAGTTCTGCGTCTGGTGGGACCAGGGGGGTCTGAGGCGGCTCCTCTGGACTCCCCAGATCTTCCAACAGTATACGGGGGGCCTCGTCTCGGAGTCCCATCACTACCGGCTCAGGAGCAGTGCTCGGAGGTCGATCTTCGTAAGTCTCTCCCTCCGGTCTCCTCGTTGTCACATGTAGGCCATGCAATCTAACGTTTATGTCTCTCTGTCGTACAGTTCTTCGGCTGGCGTGGGCCGCTGCGGCGAGGCTGGTCGGGATGTCTGGTGGCATCCCCCCTAGGGGCATGCCGGTGATGGTGGCGATAGTCCCTCCACCTCCTCAAGATGCGGCGCACACCATCACTGGTGGGACCACCAACAGGGCCGTACCTGAAGTCATCGAGGTGGACTCTGAAGAAGAGGATCAACCGGTCTGTCCCAGTCCTGTCGTGCCTGCATCAGCGTCAGGTGTCGTACCAGACTCAACACCAAATGCAGATCCTGCTGAGGAATTCCTGCAGGCATATCCTGCGTACGAGCCTGCCAACCGCGCGGATTGGGACGAAACGGCCTCCGATGAGGAAGACAACAGCATAGTCCGTTGCCGGTCGTGGAAGCTGATCATGCGCTTTATCAGGGACACTCCCCAAGCGCAATGGCTGGCCGAAATGGATAGGCTCCGCTCGCAGTTGCGCAAACTGTGTTCTAGGGGAGTGGATGCCCAACGCCCTCACGCGCTCATCCGGGACCTAATGGCTGAGAAGATCTGGGAGCATGATCGTGGGCTGAGCGTGGGATGGCAGTGGAGGAAGGCGACCAACATCAGGAAGCTCCAGGAGGCTGAAGGCGAGGTCCAACAGATGCAGATCCGGGCCAACAAGCTTTCAACCACTCTTGATGCGCAGTCTGAGCTGGTCTCACGATTGAAGGCCCAGCTGGAAGAGGCTGAGGAGCATATGGGGCAGACCTCTGGAAGGATGGCTGCCGTTCAAGCTGATGTGGAGAGGTCCAAAGCCAGGACTGACGAACTGCGCCCCGCCGCTGCGGAGGAGGAGGGGGAGCTAGTTCAGCGGAAGCAAGCCTTGGATGTCGCGAGTCAACGGGTGGCGGAGCTGCAACGCTCTTTTGACGGGGTCAACCCGTCCATGGGGGAAGTCAACCCCCGAGTATTGTAGCAAACCCGAAAGAAACTTTTATTAACACTTTTGTGCTTCAACTCATTCTTTCTCCTTTTTTTTGAGTATCGTGGCACGCACGATTTCCACTGTTGAATTGTCTTGTCACATCCCTACAATGTTTTCGGGACGTTTGACGACAATTTTCCAAGCCAGTCCAGGTTCCCGAAAGATGGGGAAGGCTTGATCGGAGTAGGAACTCCCAGGCTAGCCGAATTACCGTTTCTTCGACGTGCTCTTATGCACGAACGGGGCACCGCCAGGGGCGTTGAAATCGTTCCAAACAGATGAAAATGGGAAGTGTGAATCATGATACCCAAATTCAGAACACTGTGGGGATTGCGTGACAATAAATTACAACCGTTAACTGTGGCGGACAAACGGTATCCTTACTGCATTATCCTGAAATGGGGACAACAAATGAGCATCGACCGCTGAACATATTCACAACGCAGGATTTTATCAATTTGTTGTTGATCAATCCTTCGGGACATTGGCCCGTAACGGTAGGAGAGCCCTTGGGCGTAGTATCCAGGCCGTTATTGGGGGTCCCTCCAAACATGACCAGTCTTCCGGAACGTTGGACCAGGACGGTAGGTGATCCGATACGGCATGAGACCAGACCGTTAGAGGGTTCCTTCAGACATGAAAGAGGACAAGGGTCCGAATAAGGGGAACGCAAAGCGTGGAACATGGAGTGGTGGTTTGTTCAAACAGAATCCAACACTTCGGTAGTTGCACCACCGTGGTGGGAGTACGCCAGATGGGCGCATCGGCCTGATCAGGTATCATTCTTTCTTCCAGATAGGGCCTCTCTGGTGAGGGATGGAAATGGGAAGGAACAAGATTTCGTGATTCCAGGGGCTGAACCCTAGGCGAAATGCCTGGGTGTCTCTACGTATCCCACGTGATGATGGGAATCAAGCCACACGTAGTTCTTGAAGTGCAGTTTAATGTCATGCGGGACGGGGAGGGGCATAACTGTGTTGGTACACATCCCGCCAAAACTACTAAGCCCACGTGGGTCGTGCCCGACGTGGGAAACAAGCAGCAGTGGTGGGAATTTCCCGACACAAAGGGGGAAGGTTAGGGCAAAGGGACACTCGGTGAATACCGGCCCGATGACACTAACACGAGCATTTAGCACACCTAGATGCGCGAAGAGAAAGAGCCGAGTATGACGGAATTCCACTTGAACATGAGGAAGAGGAAATTTGTGAATCATGGTGCTCGAGATTCAGATCACAATGATGGCGGCATGACGATGGAGGATTACTGCTGACCATGTTCGCAACACAGCATCCTGTCGCGTTAGCCTAAAATGGGGACAAACAACTGAGGGTCGACCGTTGACCATGTTCGAAACATGGGACCATGTCACAAATGTTGTCAGATATCTGTAGGGATGTTGGCCCGAAACGATTGAAGGGCCCTTAGGTCCATCATTCATGGAGAGCCCTTAAGCTTAGTATCCACGTCGTCTGAGGGTCCTTTTGGATGTGGAAGAGGATGAGGATCCAAATAGCGATCTCACAAAGCTTGGTCATGGGACGAGGGGAATGTCTCTGTGAAAATCCCATGTTTCGGGCTCTTTGTCAAAACACATCTAAATACGGCAACGAAACATATTAGAGAGAGGGAGAAGATTCCTTTCCCTTGGGGTGATCTTAGTTTAGGGTCATAGAATTCGGACCATGGATGGGAAAAGGGATCAGGGGACACATGACATCAAAACCTGACGTGAATGAGGACATAGTCCTACTTACCATGCGTTCTCTGGGGAAATGCTCGAGTCGAGGGAACGAACACAAGGGATAGGATGGGCCCGCGGGGAAGCACCCGGGCGCTCCTACGTATCTCATAAGGACGAGAATCAAGCCATACGTAGTTTTGGAAGTGACATGGTAGGATACTAGTGCCAGGGGAATAGGGGAGTGCGGACGTGGCCCTTGCACTAAAAGAAGCGTAATTTGATGTATCTTGTTTGTTCTTTAAGGTGAATGTTTTTTTTTTGTGAAGCGACCGGCCTAGAACAGTAGGTCGTGATGTCGCCACAAGAATCAAGCCGTGATGGGCGTTGAAAAATGGCATGGCACGTGACCAATACCCAATGTGATGTCCTCTATAACGAGGTCACCACAATGTGGTGCCGTTTTTCGTCATGCGGCCAGGATGATAATGTCACAGTTTAGGGTCGTATGATAGGACCAAGCATGCATTTTATCGTCATGCAGCGCGGACGTAGCAGAGACGATGCTAGGCGGGAAATGTGTGCAGTGTTATAAAACACAATTTACAGAGACATGATCCCACATCAAATTGTACTCCATCTGGAGAGGGAAACCTTAGGCCGAGGGGCCTACACAGAGGTGAAACAGGGAGAGAGACTGGCTTCTTGAATGGGTTGTATAAGGCCCCAGCCTTAAACCTTACTTAATCTTGAGTTATTACAAGATTACACATTTAGGATCTTTTCGGGTTTAGAGTTTTAGAGAATTAGATCATAAAACTTGCATTACATTCCACATATAAACAAAGTGGTTACATAAAGATAGTATTCTTCATTCCCATCAATGGAAACACATTTAAAATAAAACATGGATTATTTCTTGACACATCCTTGACTCTATCATATTATCCTGTACCTTTCCCTTGACCTATGAAAAACATTTCAAAAACCTGGGATGAGCATAAAAACTCAGTATGGGTTATAAAAAAACATGGAAAGGGAACATGAGTTCATATATACCTAAGAATGAAATCATAATTTACCCATAAAACATAGGCACTTTAACATACCTCATAAAATCATGAATAAATCATAGAAATCATAAGACATAAAGGTAACTTGAGGTATTCATAACATTCTTACGTAGGGAGTAACCCTCTTGGTTACGTTTGGAATACCCATCACAGTATATTCCCTAAAATATCTTCAGAGAAACCTTAACGTTTCACTCCTTTGCGTTACCCAATGCATTGGAGAGCTATAACGGGCTCACCCGCCCTTTGTTTATCACGGAACCACCCGTCTTCATAATAATACCCAAGAACCATAACATAATCATATCACATAAAACATGCATAAAGAAAACATAAAATTTCCACATTTCAATCACGAGATATCAATACAACACATTGATATAAAAACATTATGAAAACCATTTTCAATACTAAAATAAAAGAAAAGTAAAACATGGTATTTATTTTTCTTTTAAAAAGAAGGTATGGCTTGTAGAGGAAGCCGGAACTCAAATAACGGTCACGACTGCAGAGAAGTCGTTGTCGTCGCATACGTACGACAAAAACATTCCCTTTTGTCATTTAGTAAACGCTTCTTATAAAAAATATTCCTTTTTAATAAACGTAAAAGTCAAAGGGGTTTATACACCATATAAAAGAATGTTGTGTATAAAATAAAATATGCCTCAATGAAAGGAGATTGAGACAAAGTCCCATACCTCATATCCGACTTGACCCGACCATTCTTTAATCTCCGGAATAATAAACTTGAGTTAATCTCTACTTGATTATGAATCTTTTTCAAGTTCATTATTCCTTTTATACCATGTTATGAACATCATGTAATCAGTTATGTTAATAATGTTCATTTTGTCGGTATTTGGTTCTTAAGTCAAAAATAGACTTCTTACACTTACATGTTGTTAATTTGGTCAAAGGTTCACTATATCCAGAATGATATTCATGATGTAGATATCATATATGTCATATATATCCAGTACATACATGCATTTATAATATTACATCACATTTAGAGGTAAGAAATGAAATGCACCGTTCATGGAGACGGTAAGCCGTACGTACGCATGAACACTACTTCCATCTCTATTTCATATTTTCTGGAATGGATTCATAATGATATAATAGTATATTATTATTCCAATATAATAACATATATAATATCATTAACTTTATCATTTACACATCCCACAGATGGTATTAACGAATCAAATAACTTTTAGGGGGCGGTAGTCCGCACTTCCTAAAATGAAGATATCGTGTTTTACCCATAATGGAAACCATAAAGGTATTCCCAAAATGAAAAAAACATAAACTTAAGGAAAACATAAACATATTATATATCATATATGAAAATAGTTACATCATAATGGCCACCTTTGAAGGTGTTAAATGAGTTTTGAACAATCATCGTTTCAGGAGGCAGAATTTCGCCATCCACGGAAACCGTATGTTCTTTAACCATTTGATGTAGTTGTGTGAGAGTTTAGCTTAAATAAATATTATAACAACATCCTTGTATATTTAAGATACTGGTGTCGTTACAAAATAAGTAAATAAAAAGAGTTTAGGGGGTTGGAGAAGCAAAATAAGACAAATGAACATTAGAGAATGAATTACCTTAAAAAGTGTAACTCCATTTGATTTGAGCCTAAAGGCTTCCTTTGAAAGGATTATGCCCAAAGGGAATCCTCTAGGATGAGGATAGGGATGTGGAGAGAGTAAATAGGCAGGGGTTGGCCGAGCCAAAGGCTTTAGGAGTGTGTGAAATGAGGTAGAGGTGGGGGCCTTTTATAAGATGAGAGGAGGGGCACTTTTGGAAAGTAATGAAATATTACATTATTTGAAAATGTGTTTCGGTTTTAAAAGGTCCCACATTGATATAATTCGTGGATAAGGTGATACAGGTTCGATATACACTCATCCAATAAGTTTTGGACATGTGTAGTTCATAGATTTTACATTATCTTTCTATTTTATTTAAATCGTCAAATAATGATGTCATCGCTGCATCATTATTATGTCATAAATAATTTAATTTATTTAATGTCTAAAAATCATATAAAAATTACTATGATGTAGTAAATATTTTTATATTTACAATGACTATTTATAATCAAAATTTGGACTTGTATAACCCCACTTAAAAATTGTTTTCGTAAAACATATTATGGTTGTGTCATTTTCACTTTATCATTAAATAAAAAGTAATTTATGTCATTTCCCAACAAAAGTGGATCCATGGGGTCCCCACGTTGACCCATGGAATTTCATGGTCGGCCATGACACAACCAATGAGGTTGGGACATGTTTCTAGGTCATTTCAGTTTATTAAAGCATTATTTATACCTTAAACTACACTAATTACCACTAATCGTGATTAAGAACTTAATAAGTTACTATTCACCAAAAAATTATTATAATCTCATTGAACCACGTTTTACTTCTTAATGACAACCATGTATGTCGGATTTTCAAAATTCAATACACATTAGTGGTAAACTTTCATTTAACTGAAAAATCAGTTTGCTTGATTACCACTTAGGGGTTTCACTATTCATCAAAAATTGAAGTTTTTCAGAAAATTACCAAAAAATCACCCTAAGCTATATTTGATATTCTGAATTCAAAAATGAAGTCTATTTTACAAAATTCAAATCATATTTGTCACGTTAATTAATTTAATAATTAATTCCCGCTGCCAGAGCAAATAGCGTGTTTTTACAAAACAATAAGTATCAAAAGATTGACACCAGTTTATGTCTAATTTCAAAGTGAAATTGATTCCAATGAACACCATTGGATAAAATGGTAAAAATATATTCTAATTTCACTTCAAAACCAATTCAAAACATAATCTAATCATATAAATAAATTAGATTAAAAAGCAGTTTTGATGTAAAATGCAGTATTATTCACTATTCATTAAAAAATGAACATTGTCAGAAAAATACCAAAAATTCACACAAGGTAAATTTTGATGTCCCAATAATAAAGGATAAGTTTATTTTGACAAACATAGTTTATAAAATTGTAAAAATATAGATTCAAAAATGGTTTTCATCAAAAGGCAGTAAAACAATCTTTTAAGAATATTAGTGTATTCCATGCATAAGATTGTATTTATTTTCATTTTAAGCCTCTATAACACTATCTTAATCATTAATAGACATAGATAAAAATATCTATTATTCATTACTTACTTGGGATGTTACAGGTTGTACCCAGAGACAGGGCGTCTGGGCGGTCCTACGTGTCCCATGAGGATGGGAATCAAATTGAACGTAGCCCCGAATGGATCTTAGATTATGGTCTTAGAGCTCGGACCATGGGAGCCCCAAAGGGCGCCAGATCACAGCTTTGTCCCCCTATCATGCAAAGGTGCACTGAGGGATAGCGCCAAAAGTGTCGAGATTCCACCTGGACATGATGGGGTGGAAAATGATGTGAATCATGCAAACAACATTCAAGGACTGAAGGGGTTGGCGTGACGACAGAGGATTACTGCTGACCATGTTCGCAACACAGCTTCCTGTTGCGTTAGCCTGAAATGAGGACTAACAAAACGAGCATCGACCGCTGACCATATTTGCAACGCGGGATTTTATCGATTTGTTGTCCGAAACCTTGGGGGGCGTTGGCCCGTATCGGTAGGAGAGCCCTTGGGCGTAGTATCCAGGCCGTTCTTGGGGGTCCCTCCGGGTGTGAAAGATTATGGAAGTCCGAATGGAGGGGAACACGAAGCATGACAAGTGGAAGGAACTTGATCAAGTTGAATCTGACACTCATGGTCCTAGACTAGAGTGCTCTTAATACATGGGTGAACCACTACAGGGAGTCAAGGGACTCAACCATGAGGGTGATCGAGAGATGGAATATTCCCAGGGGAAGGGGGCATGGTGCCCAAAACCTTGTATCATACCTACACATCCCCCTTCTGGAGAGGGATAAGCCAAGTGGCCTAGGTGACTGGGAGATCAGGAGATCACCAGGAGGTGGGGCTGGACCCGAATCTTAAACATCCAGGTGGTCCTACGTATCCCATTAGGATGGGAATCAAGCCACACATAGTTTTGAAGGGTGCCTTTTAACGTCATGCAGGACAGGGACTAGGAGGACTGAACCTCAGAATGGGGGCGTGTGTGGTGCAGTTATTTCAAACCTGACGTGAATGAGGACGTAGTCCCTCACTGCGCCACGCAGCCCTGTGGTCGGGGTCCAAATGGTAGGACCCGAGAGAGGTGAACATGCTGAACTGAAGCTGGACCCAAAGACAAGGGGTCTTGAACGTAGTTCCAGATGAGAGTCTTAGTTTATGGTCTTAGAGCTCGGACCGTGGGTGGTGACAACTCCTGAGTAAGCACAGATGTCAACCCAATCCCTAAGCCCACGTGAGATAAACTCGGTGTGGGAAACAAGGGGGGTATCCTCATTGCAATACTTGGGGCATCCATCAAAGGGGAGTCGGCAGAGAGTTCTGAAAGACACTTTTGATGTAGCTTGTTCCTCGAACGTGCAGACGTGCACGGGGGAAAAGTACCAAGAGTCCCGAGACTCTACATGGACATGATGAAGTGATGAAGGGTGTGAATTGTGTACCCGACATTTGGGCTTAATGGGTTAGCTTGGCGATAGAGGAAAACGGTTAACCATGGTGGAAACACAGCGTCCATATCGCGTTAGCCTGAAGTGGGAACAAAAAACGAGCATCGACCGCTGACCATATTCACAACACGGGATTTTATCGATTTGTTGTCCAAAACCCTGTGGGGAGTTGGCCCGTATCGGTAGGAGAGCCCTTGGGCATTGTATCCAGGCCGTTCATGGGGGTCCCTCCGGGTGTGAAAGATGATGAAAGCCCTGATGCGGGGATACACAAAGCCTGGAAAGCGGGTGCGGACGTGTCTGAGTAAAGCTTGGAATTCCAGGTAATAAACCAGAGTACTCTTAAGCACATTGGTGAACCGCCGAACAAAGGGTTCGACGAAACAGCTCAGTAGGGGGGAGCATGGCCTGGTCATTACGAGATCGTCTTGAATGAGGACATAATCCCACACCACACCATATGATCCCCTCATGGAAGAAGGATAATCGAAGGGGCCAAGATGGGATGAGGATTCCCCAGAGATGGGGCTGGACCCGAATCTTGGACATCCAGGTGGTCCTACGTATCCCATTAGGATGGGAATAAAATTGAACGTAGTTCTTGAAGTGCAGTTTAACGTCATACTGTACGAGGAGGGGGGTAATATACTCTGAAACAAGGGAGGTGTGCGGTATGGAGAAGAAGCCGACGTGAATGAGGACGTAGTCCCACACCACACCATACACCCTGGGTAAGAGGGAACCTGGGCCGTGGCCCGGAAAGGCCAAGGGGCCTAAGGTCAGGCATTAGTCAGGAAGGCCTGACTGGTTTGCAGTTTAACGTCTTACATGAGGACGGGGGGCCAGGGACCCAAGGAGGCCAAGGGGCCAGAGGCTGGGCCTCGTAAGGGGAGTCGTACGACATGGTACATGGTCCCGATGTGAATGAGGACGTAGTCCTACACCACACCGTACACTCCGGGTGAGAGATTGGGGAGAAGGACAAGGGGCCTAAGATCATGCATCAGTCAGGAAGGACTGACTGGTTTGTAGTTTAACGTCTAACATGAGGACGAGGGTCGGGGACCTGAAAAGGCCAAGGGGCCTGAGGCTGGGCCTCGTAAAGGGAGGGCGTACGGCATGGGACGTGAATGAGGACGTAGTCCCACATCACACCGTACACCCTTATGAGGGATCATGGGTCGTGGCCCGGAGAGAAGGGAAAGTTATCAGTCAGAAAGGCCTGACTGGTCTGCAGTTTAATGTCTTACATAAGGACGAGGGTCGGGGACCCGAGAAGGCCAAGGGGCCTGAGGCTGGTCCTCGTAAAGGGAGGGCGTACGGCATGGTACATGATCCCGAAGTGAACGAGGACGTAGTCCCACATCACACCGTACACCCTTATGAGGAATCCTGGGTTGTGGCCCGGATCGCTTGCACCACCTGGGGGAAGTTTGTCACCTCGGGATGGGGCAGAATGAATCACTGTTCTTGATGCCTGGGACATCTCGGGGTGGACCCGAAAATCTAGGACACTGTTGACCATGTTCGAAACACAGCGTTCCTATGGTGACCCGTATGGGGGCAACAAATGAGCATCGACCTCTGAACAAATTCGCGACGCGGGACTTGTATCGGCTTGTTGCTTGAAAACCCTCGGGGGCGTTGGCCCGTATCTGTAGGAGAGCCCTTGGGCATTGTATCCGGGCCGTTATCGGGGGTCCCTCCGGGTGTGAAAGGTGAAAGAATCCCAGTCAAGGAGTGGGTGAAGCTTAGTTGCATCCATCCACGAAAGGGGCAAACACCTCCAGGGGGGATGTGCAGCCGGGTCGAGGCTTGCTCGACGTGGGTCAGGGCAAAAGTGTGCACCCTGCCATGTCTTGACCCGAAGGGAAGATTTTGGCTTTTGGGCTGGGCCAACAGACGAAATGTACGGGCGTTCCTACGTATCTCATAAGGATGAGAATCAATCCATACATAGTTCTTGAAGGCCATGCAGTTTAGCATCATGCGGTGAGGATGCATGAGGATAGAAGAACGGGAGTGGGCGCATGGTGCGACCTTTACAATCTTTGTGCGAGTGGGGTTGCATGAGCGGGGCCAAGAAAGCCTACTCCCTACTACACAAAGATCCTCCAAGGAGACTATTCCCAGGGGGAATAGCGGAAGAGAAAAGCTTGGGGTTGGGCTCAAGATGAGGTGTCCGAGCGTTCCTACGTATCCCATGAAGATGGGAATCAAGCCACACGTAGTTCTTGAGATGCCGTTTAACGCCCTGCGGGACGAGGAAACACCTCATTTTGGGATATGTATGGTACAACAAGTAACCCGACGTGAATGAGGGCGTGGTCCTACACCATACCGTGCAATCCCACAAGAGGGTAGGTTGGGAAAAAACAAGGGGGCCTGGGGGACAAACCGCGGTGGAGACGAGGCCGGGGGCCCAAGGAGGCCGAGGGGCCTGAGGCTGGGCCTCGGTCAAGAAGACCTGACTGGATTTCAGTTTAACGTCTTGTAGTGAGGGTGGAGAGGCAGTTTAAGGTTGTGTGGGACCAAGTCGCAGTTTAAAGTCGTGCAAGACCCTCTCGCAGTTTAGGGTCGTGCAGGACCACTTTTTCCCTAGGCAAAGTATCGCTTGAGGAACTTGGCATTGGTGGGAGGGGTTATACGCTCTCCATCCGTGGTCACCAAAGAGTATTCTCCATTGGGGTAAACCTTATGGATGATATAAGGCCCTTCCCATTTGGGTTCTAACTTGGGCGGTTTCCTACCGGGAATCATTGGCGCTCGAAGGGCCAATACCAGGTCACCCTGTAGAAAAGAGCGGAGACGAACCTTCTTGTCAAAGGCTCTCGCTATCTTGTCTTGATACCTTTCTAGATTGTGCAGGGCACGGAGCCGGTTCTCGTCCAGTGCTTCCAATTCAGTTAGACGGATCTCGGCTACCTCATCTGATGTTTGGTGATCATAAACTGCAGTGCGTAGTGACGACAGCTGGATCTCAATGGGTAGGACGGCCTCAGCTCCATACACCAGGGAATATGGGGTCACCTGGGTATAGTTGCGAGTCGTCGTCCGGTAAGCCCAGAGGGCATTGGGGAGCTTGTCCGTCCAACTCTTCTTGTTCTGACCAACCATCTTCTGCAGAATGTTAGAGAGGGTCTTGTTGAATGCTTCGATCTGTCCATTCGCCTGCGCGTGGTAGCGGGAGGTATGGTTCGACCGGATGTCGTACTTAGCGTACAATTTCTTCAATTCAGCTGCTCGGAAGTTGGCGCTGTTATCGGTGAGGACAGCGTGAGGGACTCCAAACTGGTGGAAAATATTGGAGCTCACAAAGTCAACGATGGAACGGGCCTTGACCTCTTTGAGTGGAACTGTTTCTGCCCACTTGGATAAGAAATCTGTAGCAGTCAGGATGAACCTACACTGGCGGGCTGTTGCCGGCGGATACGGTCCCACTACATCAAGTCCCCATACCGAAAATGGCCAAGAGTACTTGGTGGGGTGGAGGGGTTCTGGTGGCCGATGCAAGAAGTTGGCGTGTACTTGGCACGCGTGGAATCTCTTGGAATACACAATGCAATCGTGGATCATGGAGGGCCAGAAGTACCCTAACCTCCGGATTTGATGGGACAGCTTCATCCCATCTTGATGGGCGCCATAGGAACCGGCGTGAACCTCTTGCATAACTTGAGGTATCTCCCCTCCTTGGAGGCAACAGAGAAGGACACCATCGAAACTCCACTTATAAAGGGTCCGTTCCAGACTGGGGCCGCTCTGGAGGGTAAATTGAAGTGCGCGGCGTCGGATTCGCTCGCGCTCGGCCCGGTCGTCCGGGAGCTGACCATTTTGGAGATACTCGACAAAAGGTGCTCTCCAGTCGGGGGTGGTTTCAACCACTACGTCTGACGAACCCGGGACTCCCGATATGGAGGGTCCGGCGGTGAGATGACTTACCCACAGGCTATCACAGTCCTCTTGGGTGACGGGAGCAATGACTCTCTGGTGGGCCACGTGTATGACCAAATCATCTTGCTCGGGTTCTGCGAGTGACGCGGCTTAGCCAGCCAGGGCGTCTGCTTTGACGTTCTGCGACCGTGGGACATGGGTAACCTCTGGCTGAGGAGAGAACTGGGCCATTAGGAGGAGGGTGTACTCCAGCAACGGTGCAAGCTCTGGCTTCCTGACGACGTAGTCGCCATTAACCTGTCTGATTACCAGCTCGGAATCTCCCTTCACATGTAGATGGGGGACATGGATCTCAAGGGCCAACTCGAGGCCGGTGATGAGAGCATGGTACTCTGCCTCGTTGTTCGTACAACCTTTTGACAACATGAATGAGTACGGAAGGATGGATTGCGCCGGGGTAATGAAAACAATACCCAGACCCACTCTATTGCGCTTGGGGTCGTTGAGCCTTCTATCGGTGGGGCTCCGGGAGGCGCCATTGAAATGCATTTGCCAACATGGGACAGCATGATCGACTGAGAGGATCGTCTCGTCGGGGAAATCCAGGTCTAGGGATTGATCCGCGGAGGTTGGATGGGAAGCTAAAAAGTCTGCCAATGCCTGTCCCTTAATGGCCTTCTGAGGTATAAACCTGAAATGAAACTGCTGGAGAATCACCGCCCACCGTGCTAGTCGTCCAGTCAGCATGGGGAGGTTCAGGATGTACTTCAGCGGATCTACCCGAGAGATCAATTGCACGTCGTGGTGTTGCAGGTAGTGCCGCAACTTCTGCACAGTGAAGACGAGCGCAAGGCATCTCTTTTAGATAGGGGATTATCTGACCTCCGTATCGAGAAGCATGCGGCTGAGATAGTAGAGACTATTCTCAGTGCCCTCGTTATTCTTCTGGGCAAGCAGCGCGCCGAGGGATCTCTCCAGGGCGGTCACATAAAGGACCAGTGGCTTTCCGGAGACGGGTGGCATCAAGACCGGAGGTTGGAGTAGATACTGCTTGATTTCCTCAAAGGCGATCCGACACTCCTCATCCCATTCGTAGGCAGCGCCTTTCTTCATGAGCCGGGATAAGGGCTTACACTTGCCGGCCAGATTCGCAATGAATCGGCGTATATAGTCTAAGTGGCCTTGAAGGCCTCGGAGCTGTCGAATGTTTCTCAGGGGAGGGATTTGGCTGATGGCCTTGATCTTCTCCGGGTCGATCTCGATACCTCGGTATTTGACAACAATGCCCAGAAACTTCCCGGAGGTGACTCCGAAGGCACACTTCAGCGGGTTCATCTTCAGGTGACGGGAACGGTGGAAACCGAACACTTTCTCAAGGTCTTTGAGATGGTCCTAGCGCTGGCATGATTTGACTACAAGGTCATCCACGTAGCATTCCACCAGTGTCCCGAGAATCGGTTTGAATATACGATGCATGGCCCTCTGATAAGTGGCACCTGCTTTTTTCAAACCGAATGGCATTACCTGGTAGAAAAAGGTGCCCTGGGGAGCCCTGAAGGTAGTGGACTCCTTGTCTTCGGGGGCCATCCGGATCTGGTTATACCCGGAATAGCCATCCATGAAAGAGAGGGCTTGGAACCCGGCCGTGGCGTCAATCAACAGCTCTGTCACTGGGAGTGGGAAGTCATCCTTTGGGAAGTGGCGATTGAGATCGCGGAAGTCGATGCAGACTCTGATCTGCCCATTATTCTTCCTGATCGGCACAATGTTGGTGAGCCATTTGGGGTACTGGACCTCCTTAATGAAGTTGGATTTGATAAGCTTGTCAACTTCGGCCTCAACCATAGAACCTTGAGAAGGGTTCATTTTCCTGGGAGGCTTCTTAAACCCACGATGTTTTGCCGGGAGGCCCAGACGGTGGACGGCCACTTGGGGATCCAGTCCTGGCATCTCATCGTAACTCCAGGCAAACACATCACGGTGCTGTTTGAGGAAGTCCACGTACTGCTGCTGCTCCTCGAGGGACATGGCCGCACTGATCAATGTGGGTCTCGGATCTGCCTATCTACCAAGGTTCACCTGTACCAGTTCATCAACCGTGGTAGAGACGCCTTCTTCAATGGCCGGGGGAGCATCCTCCAAGTCTTCCTCCCCAGCCGTGGGGGGACTTCCCGCGACGAAAGATACTTCTGGGATCTCGAAACCCGAGGGGCAGCCGGTGCCGGCTTGGGCAGCAGCGGTCATCACATCAGGAGATTCACTTGTCGTTGAGACCATAGCAATGAATGCATTTGATCCTATCCCATATGGCCTTCGGCCTAAGGGGCCACATTTGATGACATCAAAGCAGTGGTGACGTGTCGGCCTGAGTCGGTTAATTCCAGCCCGGCAGAAGAGACACGTATGGCACACCACCGTTGTCATGAGCTTGACGTCCCTGTACCGTACAGGGGTAGGAGGTTCCGGGATGACCCGAGCCTGGTTGATGTAGCAGTACGAGGTGATTTTCCGCCGTCTCTTGGACACGGGAACATGCCTTCCTTGCGTACCCGAAACAACGAAACATTGCCCCGTGTCGAGGGTCGTGGCCTCCAACCGGTGGATCGGGAGGATGTAGGCGTCGTCCATGCATGCCTAGGGATAACTTGTGATCGGGGATGGCTCATCCTCGCTTAACAGGATTTTCTTGTCCTTACTTTTGTAATAACCCGCATCCAGATAGCGGGCCTCACAAGAAGCGAAAGGGGACGCGTCTCCTTGGAGCACGCCTACTCGACCGTTGAGCGAGTACTTGAGTCACTGGTGATACGACGTGGGGACCGCTGCATGCAGATGGAGCCATGGCTTACCCATCAATGCGTTGTAGGCGGTGTCCTGAGAAACAACCATGAACTCGGTGCTGGCAATTAAGCCACCGAACTGAGTCTTCAGGCGGATCTTGCCGACTGGGGTTTGCTCTGTCCTGTCGTACCTCTGGATCCTGAGGTCAGAGGGAGTCAAATCACCTTCGGACAGACCCATCTTTCGCAGCGTCCGGGTCGAAATTAGGTTGATTCTAGAACCCGTGTCAACGAGGAAGTGGCGAACTTCCACGCCGTTGAAGTGGCCAGTGATATACAGTGGGCGAATGTTCCCCTATAGGGGAGGGTCCTCATCTTCACCAGAGAACGAGATAACCACCTGACATTCGGCGTTTTCAATCGTCTCGATATGGAAGGCTTCTGCAGCTTCTACTTCCATCTCGAACTGGAGGGGGCTCCTTAGGGCCTCGGCAAGTGCCTCGCGAATTTCAGATGACAGGCGCAGGGCCTCAAAGATGGAGAGCCTCGCCGGAATTCCGGCCAGGTGCTTCAGAACATCGTACTTTTGTGCCAAACGCGAACCTCTGCTTACAGGAGGTCGTTCGGCATTTGGATGCACAGCGGGTCCGGCTGGCTGAACTGGTGGTCGGCTAGTACTGGGTACGTCCTGCTGCCTGCTATTAGAATCCTGGAGAGTAATTTTCGGGCTAGGATCGGACAGCGGAGGCTGGCCTATAGCTGGGCGAGATTGACTGTGATACGGACGAAGCGGCTCCCCCCGATCCAGTAGCACGAACGGCGGTGGAGGCAGAGCCGGGGATGTTGGATGGGTCTGCGCGTGCTGAGATCTGCGCTGAGCCTGCTGCCTGGTCTCGGTAGCGTGCACAACATGGCCACAAGTGCCTGCTGATGTGCCTCGATGACCAGTGCGATTGCGATTCCGCTGACGTTGACACCGACTGGAAACGTTGGGGAGGTCTGCCTGGGGTTTCCCCTCGTCGAGGGTCATATAGGGCTTTACCAGCTCCACGGTGTTAACCGAAGTGTACCCTTGACTGTCGCTCGAAGAGTCATCCACCGCTGGGTGGATTATGGGTGGAATTCCCATTTCGGGAGGCATAAAGTCGCTGAGAGTGCGGGATGACGACGGCACTGGCGGTGCACGTTGCTTCTTCTTGCGTCGCCGCTGCTTGCCCTTTTGGGCAGAGGTCGATTGTGAAGACGATGCTGAGGCACCAACTACTTCTTCTGAAGGTTCCGACTGCTTCAGGTGCTCCCGGATGATACCCTGGGCACGGACGATAGTTTTTCGAGCCATCTAGTCGTCATATTTCTGGGATCCCCGGCTAGGGACCTGCTGCCACTCACCTTCGCTGTCGCTGCCGATTTCTGATCCTACAAAGACACCTGCCACTTGCGCTGGCGCTGGGCCCAACATGACTATGTTGTTGCTGACCTGGTCCTGAAGCCAGTCTTTAAACACATAACATCTCTTGAGGGTGTGCCCCATGATCCGATGATAAGGGAAGTATTTGGGGTGATCGGTGAGATGCGCCTCTACCGGCCTTCTGCACTCAGGAAGACGCACAATCCCTTGCTCTAGAGCACTTCGGAAGTAGCCACAGACCTGATTTTCGTTGAACGAATAGGTCTGGTACCTTATTTTCAGATAGGGGGCCATGGGGGCCTGGTCCTGTCGAGGGACCGCAGGGGCATGCCGAGGAGGCGGCGCCTGGTTGTCTCGCCTAGGTGGCAGTGGCGCATTGCGCGGGGGAACCTGTCGGTTCTGAGGCGGTCGCTGCGGGGCAGGAGCCTGTGCTTGAGGTGGCGGACCTCTGTGGGGTTGTGGGGTTGGTGCCGACGGTAGCAATTCCAGCCGCCTCGGGGCTTCTATTTGAGCCACCGCGGCGGGTTCAGACCTGGAGGCCCTCCTGGCTGGGATCATAGGGGGCAGCAAACGTGCCTGACTAGCCTGTTGCAGGGCCTCCTCGAGGCGCTGGGCCTTATCCGAGAAATCTCTGAACCCTCCAGGGTAGTTCTGGGTAATCAAGGAGGGTACCAGCTGTGTCTTGACATTCCTCACACACATCGTCAGTAATTGCTCCTGAGTCAGTGGCATATCGAGGGAATACGTATGTCCTTTCCACCGAGCGATGAATTCTGCAACCCGCTCATCAGGCCTCTGTTTGCACATGAAGAGGTCCGCAATGCAGGTCTTTCGTGTGGTGGATCTGAACTGGTATAAGAACTGCCGCCAAAGATCCTCCCAACAGGTCACCGATCCGATAGGGAGCTGGCTGTACCAGACGAACGCCGGACCTTCCAATGTCTGTACAAAACATCGGAGCTTGGCGGCTTCTTGCTGAGCCGGGGTCCCTAGAATGGGGCCACACCTGGAAGAGAAATGAGCCAAGTGCTGGGGTGGGTCCCCTGTCCCGTTAAAAGGCGAGAAAGTGGGGTTCCCAAAACCCGGAGGCGCGGGCATATCATCCACCCACGCGGGATAAGGCTTGCCATCCAGTGGGACCGCCACCTGCCGCGTTTCCAACGCCTCGAGGAGGGCTGTTCGTGCCGCAATAAGGTCCTCCGGGTGGGGGTCCCTATCTTGACGGGGATCCCTAACCACAAGTGAATTTCCAGGTTCTTCAACACGGTAGACGGCTTCGGCTGCTCGCAGGTCAACTGGCTGGACGACCTTCTGGGTGACTGGGGGAACCCGGGTTGGATTCTTCAGATTGCCCCGTCGCTCAGGGGGGTTTGGCGAGACGTATCGCGCCCTCTTTCCATATGTTCCGGCTTCCGCCCTGTCTGCGGCAGTAGCATGATCAAGGTTTCCCGGAGGCATCTCACTGGGGGGAAATTGTTCCTGCCCTTGCTGCCCCGGCCTGGGATTACCATAGTCGGGTCATCGCTCTGCGGCGCGTTCAGCCAAGAGTTTGTCAACCAACCTCTTCTAATAGCAAGCTGCTGGAGTAACGCAACCTTCTCAGGATCTTCGTCCGTTTTCTGCACAGAGGTGGACGGGTCGGAGTGCTTGACTGTTCCGACGTGCTCATTACCCTTGCCGGTGTTTCGACTGAGTACCAGCAACTCTGTGGGTACTGGGAGGCCTAGTAGGTTCCTCTGCTGACGGGTAACTCTCCCTGACGGGTCGAGCAGCGGCGGTGCACCCTCTAGGGGGAAGTATCCATCAAGGAGTTCCAGTTCGTCTTCCATGTCCACAATGTCGGCCATGTGGACCGCGATTCCTCTCGAGGGCATGTCCTCGATGTCTCATAGAGAATCGGGTTGTCGTCGAATAGGATCGAACAGAAGGGCAGCATAGTGTCCCCAACCACGCACTTGCAAATGGGGGGTGGCTTCCCTGACGATCTTGCGGAGTGCTTTGAAACTCTGAACGCATTTTCGTTGGAGGGCACTCTGGTGACCTGGCAACTCGGGGTGCTGGGTCACAAGGAGCGCGGCTGCATCGATCAGGCGGCACTGTTTTCCAATCTCCTCAAAGTGCTCTCGACTCATGGGGTAGACCACCCGTTCTCAACGGAGGTGGAAGTGTGTCGCCCAGAGGGTTCAACAAAAGCATCCCACTTCTTCAGGGGTAACAGACTCTGGTATGTGGAAATTCAGTGCCGCCGTCAGCCAGAACTTCTCCGGGAAGTAATCCGCTGCAAGGATACTCCAGAAGCTCCTAGGCTCGGACTTAGGGTCTGGCCCTGTGTTGCCCCACTCATCAACCGGGGGCGGCTGAGGAACCAGAAGCGGAACTGAGGCGGTCCTTTGGGATAATAAGCTCGGCGGTGGAGAATACTGCAAACGAGCTGACTGGCCGCTGAATTCCGGGCCATCCTCCGTAGAGTGAGGTGACCTCGCCACGATGTCACGATACGACGGGCTGATAATCACAGCTTCCGGAACAGGAGCCGCGGCTACCGGCGACAGGTCGTGTCGTCTCTCTACCGTCGTGGGCCCCCAAAATAACTCTACGTTATCCCTAGTAGAGGTAGAGGTCTCTTCTGGTGACAGAGGTGGTGATTGCGTGGTCGAGACCTGCGGAATTCCCAGGATTTCTTCCTCCTGGATGTACCTGCGGAGAGAGACGGGAATCCGGTGGACCTCAAATTCTGGGAGAACGAGGCTAACGCGTCTGGTTTCTGCCCCGGTCCTTGACACGGAGGAGCTGGGAGATGGTTCCATCGCTGAATCGCATTCCGCTTCCAAATCGGAGAAGCGGGCAGGTTTGATCCCCACCCAGGCCTTCCCAGGATTATTCTTGTGGCGGTGACGACCCGCTCTTCTGCCCCTGGGTGGCTCTTCGGGACATGGTTGGCCCCTATCAGGCAGCCTCGGGGCGGCGCTGGCGCCGTGGAGGAGAGGGCCCCCACTCGAGACAGCCGGGGTGCGAGGGGCACCAGGGAAAATGTCGAAGGGTACATGGGGAGGACCTCCATGAACAGTACCCATGTGGGCGGGGCCTCTGTTGGAACTGGCAGGAGCATGGGGAAGACCTCCATGGTCGATGCGAGTGGAGCGAGGCTGACCTTCACTCCTCGAGTTGCTGGGGAGATTAGGACCTTCGCCGGTTGCAGAGAGGATGTAGGGAGGCCCCCCACGTTGGAGAAGGACCGGATGGACGGTGCCTTCAGAAGGATGAACTTCATACCCTGTACAGCGGGCGCGGGAAATGTTACCGCGCTGAGCACCACTTCCGCGGGGAAGGTCTTCCTGCTGGATGGGGGCAGCATGAGGCATGCCTCCATGACAAACCTCAGAGCGGGGAAGGCCGATGCTCTGTGGAGTAGTGGTACGGGGAGGACCTCCGTACGGGGTGGCATCACCGCGGGTTAGCTCACGGCGATCACCACTGGGGCCTGCAACCCAGAGAGTCAACCCAGCCTGCCCATGGGGCGGTTGGGGTCTCAATCTTGGTTGGGCGAAGGGGTTCCCTGGCTCAATGTACGCGGGGGATTCATAATGCACTTCGGTGGTGGCTCGGGCCACTGTAGCTGTCGACGTGGACGCGCCTGAGCGAGTGTCCTCAGCCAGGGCCCGGCGCTGACGTCGGGTCAGGCGAGCCGATGCAGGGGGTGCAGGGACGCAGTCTGCCTGCTCTTCCTGCGGGGCTGGACGGCGGTGCTGACGCGGCCGGACGGGAGCTCTCGCCTGGGGACCCCGGATCGGGGCCCTGAGCGGACTGAGCCAGACAGCGCCTGCCTCTTCAGCGTAAGGCGAAAAGTCGTCAAGGCGTTCCGGGGATAGGCTCCCGAAACGGTTGAATGTCAGGGTGGGGAGCAGGGGCTCCCTGCGCGGCCTGTTAGGGCGGCGTTAACGGCAGGGCCTGGAGGCCTCCAGGTCCAGGCAGGCCATATCCTGGGTTGGGATGACCCCTTCTTCCTCATACCTGCGCGCGAGGCTGTTGATCACCCTTCGTTGGATGACCTCTGATGGGTAAAGGGGACGGGGGCGTCCCGTATTCCAAGACGTGGCAGCCATCGTGGCGGTAGTGGCGCCATGTGGGGTGGTCGTCGTGGTGTTGCTCCTGCCCATGTGTGGGTGAGGAGCGGATGGTGACCGCATCTCTGAAATAGAAACCTGGTTCCTGAGAAACGAAGGGTTCAACTCATCAGTACTGAGAGGAAAAGGATTGACAGCCAGTGCCCCAGCGTTCTTCCATCCTCCATGTCTGTGAGAAGGATCCACGCCAACACACTGCAGAGCAGAGTGCCCCACGTTCTACTACCCCGACTTCTAGTGAGTTTCATGACAGGCCCGCTATTTTCTTGGCGGGACCAGGCACCGGATATCTGGATCCGGTGACATGTCAATCTACTAGTGTCTCGAACGCTACTAATCTCCATGCTGAGGAGACGAATTTCACGTCGGGTTCACCATTTCTATTTCCGACGCTTTCGCAGGGGCATGCGTATCCGTCTGCGGAGGACGCACAGCTTGTTGCCCCGCATTCCCACTTTCCAAAGGCGGGCGGCATTCGCTCCTTATTCAGGGACGTCTTCTCCTTCATCGAAACGGGATGATGGGATGTCGGTTCTTCCTCCTGTGGATTCCTCCTTAGAACTCATCACCTAGTCCGGGTCTCCCTTATAGATTTAATACGTAGTTCGTGAAACTCTTCCCAGTGCCATGTTTCCATGGACACCGGTTAATTACACTGCTTCTGTCGGGACATTCCAAAGGGTCCAGTTAGGGCAGCAGCCTTCGGTCAGGGGAGTAGTCACGTTGAGGCATCAGTAGCGTGTCTGGATGCTGGGGTACCTGGCATGTCTGTCTGTTATCCTTGATCACAAGGCTTCTCGAGGGCGTGGAAGCCCGAGGCATCTTAGGTTTTCCTCAGCTTCCCGGGTTCAACACATGGTATGCCGCGAGTTTAACGTCCAGCGGAAACGGATCAACCCAACTAGAGCATTAGCTAGGATAGATCGGATTGAGGGATCCTCCTCGAAGGGATATCGATACCGGGGCCAGCCTATGGGCGACTGTGGAAAAGAGCGTACCGACCTGGTCTCACCAGGATAAGGCGGTCCGGGCGAGAATCAGAACGGGTGGTGGGTTGATGAATGGAGTGGAAGGAGAGTGAAATGGGACCATCACAGGTGGGGGGGGGGGGGGCGATAGTGAAGTTGGGCTTGAGCCTTGATGAGGCTTCCTACGTATCCCCGTGGCAGGGAATCAAAGTCCGCGTAGTTCGGGATAGTTCCGGTAAACCGACGTGAAGCTGGACCTTGGCCCGATGAATGTCGTCAGCATACCGACGTGAAGGTGGGCCTTGGTCCGATGGGCATCGTCAGCGTACCGACATGAAGGTGGACCTTGGTCCGATGGGAGTTGGGCTTGATCCACTGGGAGGATTCCTACGTACCATGCCTTGACATGGATCAAAGACCTCGTAGTTCGGGGTGGTCACAACATCTTGCCGTCGAACGGGAATTGCAGTTTAGCGTCGTGTTGGACGTGGGTGAAACTCGACGTGAATGAATGACCGAGCGATGTGGCCTGAACCTCGTAGAGGCTTCCTACGTACCATGCCTTGACATGGATGAAAGACCTCGTAGTTCGGGAGGTGGTTCGCAATGGATTACCACTGGACTGGAATGGGACCCGACGTGAATGAGCGACGGGTGGGCATGAACCTCGTGGAGGCTTCCTACGTACCATGCCTTAACACGGATCAAAGGCCCCATAGTTCAAAAGGTAATGGAGTTTAACATCGTGTCGGACGAAGATGGGACCCGACGTGAAGAAACGACGGGTGGGTGTGTCGGTGAACCGACGTGAAAGTAGACCTTGGTCCACTATTGGTGGGCTTGAACCTCATGGAGGCTTCCTACGTACCATGCCTTAACATGGATCAAAGACCTCATAGGTCAAATGGGGCTTGTCGGTGAACCGACGTGAAAGTGGACCTTGGTCCACTATTGGTGGGCTTGAACCTCATAAATGCTTCCTATGTACCATGCCTTGACATGGATCAAAGACCTCGTAGTTCAAATTGGGATGGGTCAGAGTCGGTGCTCACTCTAAGCCCACGTGAGTCATGCTCGGTGTGAGAAACAAGAGGTTGCAAGGACCTGACGATCACGTCGCGAAGGGTGCGTCCGTGAGATGCGAAAAGGGGCTTACGCGTTGAGCGGCCCATGGTGTTGGGACTTACTCCAGGATGGAGTCCCAGAGGGGGTTCCTCATTCTGTATCACTCCCTCCACTGACCTTGGAAGTGGGGAAGTACAGAGATGCACGGGTGCAATCTTCCGTACGAAAGGTTAGGGGCTTACGCTCTGAGGCTGCCCTTCCCCTGCAAACATACACCACTCCGACAAGGAGGATCTCATTCCATGTGCGGAAGAGTTCCATTCCCGTGGAGACGAGTGGTGTAAAAAATGTTCGAGTTGGGGGGGACCCTTCGTGAGGGAGACGAGGATGGGTCACAGTTTAATGTCATGTGTTGAGGATGTGGTGCTTGGCAGTTTAACATCCTGCAGCTCGGACGAAGATGGGACCCGACGTGAAGAAACGACGGGTGGGTGTGTCGGTGAACCGACGTGAATGTAGACCTTGGTCCACTATTGGTGGGCTTTAACCTCGTGGTGGCTTCCTACGTACCATGCCTTGACATGGATCAAAGACCTCATAGTTCAAATGGGGCTTGTCGGTGAACCAACGTGAAAGTGGATCTTGGACCACTATTGGTGGGCTTGAACCTCGTGTAGGCTTCCTATGTACCATGCCTTGACATGGATCAAAGACCTCATAGTTCAAATGGGGCTTGTCGGTGAACCGACGTGAAAGTGGACCTTGGTCCACTATTGGTGGGCTTGAACCTCATAAAGGCTTCCTACATACCATGCCTTGACATGGATCAAAGACCTCGTAGTTCAAATGGGGCTGGGTCAGAGTCGGTGCTCACTCTAAGCCCACGTGAGTCATGCTCGGTGTGAGAAACAAGAGGTGGCAAGGACCTGATGATCACGTCGCGAAGGGTGCGTCTGTGAGAAGCGAAAAGGGGCTTACGCGTTGAGCGGCCCATGGTGTTGGGACTTACTCCAGGATGGAGGCCCAGAGGGGGTGCCTCGTTCCCTATCACCCCCTCCACTGACCATGGTAGTGGGGAAGTACAGAGATGCATGGGTGCAATCTTCCATACGAAAGGTTAGGGGATTATGCTCTAAGGCGGGCCTTCCCCTGCGAACATACACCACTCCGATAAGGAGGATCTCATTCCATGTGCGGAAGAGTTCCATTCCCGTGGAGACGAGTGGTGTAAAAAATGTTCGAGTTGGGGGGGACCCTTCGTGAAGGAGACGAGGATGGGTCACAGTTTAACGTCATGTGTTGAGGACGTGGTGCTTGGCAGTTTAACGTCTTGCAGCTCGGACGAGGTGGGTTCACTCCACACCCCTAGGACATACATAACCGGTACCCTCTGGTCCTTGAAGAAGGGAAGGTACCGGTAAGGCCATGGTAAAGGGGGGTCGTGGGACGAACCATCGAGGGTTCCACGTTAGCATGACTATGCGAAGAAGCAATAGTCGTTAGCGTGCCTATGCGAAGAAGCATTAGGCGAAGCAACGCTACGGGAGGTATTGTCCATGGGACTTTGAAATCACATTGTGCAAACCTGGAGGGCCGCACGGGAAGAGGAATCGCTAAGCAGAGGAGTGTGCTTTGCGAAGTGGGGTGCCTTGGCCTTAGCATGGGGCATAGGTGTGAGTGGAAGGCGCTTCGCGAAGTGGAACAGTGTTCGCGGAGCACCACCTCGTGAAGAAGGGGTGCCTCGCGAAGCAGGGTCCTGCGAAGCAGTGTGCTTCGCGAAGTGGAGCGGTCCTGCCTTAGCATAGGGATCACTCGTATGGGTTGGGTGTTTCGCGAAGCACAAGTGCTCCGCGGCTGCCCGGGTTCCCTTGGGAATCCCCTTCCTCCGCGAACGCCCTTGAGCTTCGCGAAGGGCATCCCTCCCGGAAGAGGGGCTCAAAACGAGACAAAACAGAGTCGTCTCGCGAAGTAGAAATACCTCGCGGAGCTCATGATTCCCGGGGCAAAGCGTGCTTCGCGATTCGGGAGAGGAGAAGCCGAAAGTCCGGATTGTCCGTCCTCAGGGACTCAGGGGGAGTCCAGTATTTATAGGGAAGGGGCACCATGAAGAAGGGCTCGCGCACCGCCTCCGGTGCTTCGCGGCGCACTCGCGAACGTCAACGTCGTCCGCGGAGTATTACTGCCTGGGGTGCTTCGCGGCGGATCACGAACGTCAAAGGGATTCGCGGAGGGTTACTGCCTCTGGAGCTTCGTGGCGGCTCGCGAACGTCAAAGGGATTCGCGGAGGATTACCGCCTGTGGAGCTTCGCGGCGCCACCATGGTAGGGGCGCTTCGCGGCGGCGCTTCGCGGCGGAGCTTCGCGAGGCAGCACGCCAGACTTTTTCGTTCCTTTCTTTCCGGCCAGATTTTTGGCGCCAACAGTATGTATGCGGTGACAACGGCTTCTCCGCCACCATGGCCATTATTTGAGTTTCGGCTTCCTCTACAAGCCATACCTTCTTTTTAAGAGAAAAATAAATACCATGTTTTAATTTTCTTTTATTTTGGTATTGAAAATGGTTTTCATAATGTTTTTATTTCATCAATGTGTTGTATTGATATCTTGTGATTGAAATGGGTAAATGTTATGTTTCTTTTATGCATGTTTTATGTGATACAATTATGTTGAGGTTCTTGGGAATTATTATGAAGACGGGTGGTTCCATGATATACTAAGGGCGGGTGAGCCCGATATAGATCTCCAATGCATTGGGTAACACGAAGGAGTGAAACGTTAATGATTCTATGAAGAGATTTAGGGAATATACAGTGATGGGTATTCCAAACGTAACCAAGAGGGTTACTCCCTACATAAGAATGTTATGAATTCCTCAAGTTACGTTTATTTCTTATGATTTCAATGATTTACTCATGATTTGATGATGTATGTTAATGTTCTTATGTTTTATGAGAAAATAATGATCTCATTATTATGTATATATGTACCCATGTTTCCTTTCCATATTTTTATATCCCTTACTGAGCATTTTATTCTCATCCCATGTTTTTTGAAATGTTTTTCACATGTTAATGGAAAGGTACATGATATGATGATAGTGTCAAGGATATGTCAAGAATGAATCCATGTTTTATTTTAAATATGTTTCCATTGATGGGAATGAAGAATACTATCTTTATGTAACCACTTTGTTTATATGTGGAATGTAATGCAAGTTTTATGATGTAATTCTCTAAAACTCTAAACCCGAAAAGATCCTCAATGTGTAATCTTGTAATAACTCAAGATTAAGTAAGGTTTAAGGTTGGGGCCTTATATTTCAGTTCTACTATACATTAATTAATTCTTCCAACATTAATTAACCCTGAGAAAAACCACATTAAATACATTAACATCTCCTCCATGAACCATTGTCCCATCAAAAGTTCTCAACCTCATCATTAAGTTTCAAAAAACTCCATCCCCATGGGTTAACATCATTTATTCAAACATTCATTATAGAAATTACATTCCCATATACCCAAGTATTCTAGAAAAGTATTCTATTCTACTAAACACAAGGGGCTCAACATGGGGAGTAGATGTACTACCCGTCAAGTCCTTTCCACCTATAGAAAGAGCATTGACCCATCCTCCCTTGAGAATCGAGACACGAAAGCACATGGCATACCCCGCGCATCTTCACCTCCTTCGGAAGTAGGGTAAGAAAGACCGGTTTCCTTGAGAAGTGGTGAATAAGTAAAGCAGATAAAAATTAAATAAAATAATCAAGCATCCAACAACCTCATCCATCTCCTTCCATCATCCCTGGTGTCCTCACCGATACCCACATGCATAAACCGATTCATCTCGAAACTCTAGGAGTCATCTGATACCACAAACACAAGGCCTCCATGACTCCACATATCACAACACCCTCCTAGGGTCATATCACAGCACAAGATATCACAACACCCATGTAGGGTCACAACACAACACAAGCAGTGGGAAAACAAACATCACATAAAATGGGATTTTAGCCCTAATTGACAATAAGAGGGTAACTTAGAAGCCTTCATGGAATTCAATCAAGTTATTTAATCCATATCGAATTATGAAATTTAGTTCTTTGGTTCCAACATCCTGAACCAAAATAGTATGCTATCACAAGGATTAAACACGCTTACAATTCCAATTCAATCAACATCAAATTACAACAAGAACCAGGTCTATTTTCATACCTCTTTATCTTTACCCAACCAATTATCAATCAATTCTGGTTTTAAGTTCTTCATCAATTTCATCGATAACAACATTCTAACATGCATGGAATAGATATCACCCTATCATGGAAATCCATAGGCAAACCATTATCACGGTACAATAAAAAAACAAATGATTAAACCAATTATTTTAATCCGGTTCAAGTATTTAATTAGGTTAATTTACTTATGATCCAAAGGGATTAATCATGCTATCTCTATAATTTCACTTAAACAATTATAGAATCCTTGAATCCCTTACCTCAACAGTTTTGACGGGAACCACAACGGTCAAAGAATGTCCAAGAAACTGGGTCGATTCTCCACGAATACTCCTTAGATCTCCTCTCCTAACAGAACCAAGACCAAAACTCATCATAAAAGTCAACCACACACTTAGATATACCCATAACAGGTCTATATATAAGATCCCGAGAGAAGAGGAGGATTAGATCTAGGTATATCTAAGAAACCCAACAAAAATGATCACATACCTCAAGAAACCGACTCTGATTTTCCAAGGAAAGCCTCTAGATCGCCTCCAAAACACTTGGGAGAGGCTATTCTATCTCCAAGGAAGGGTAATCCCGAGTTATGGCCACTTAGGGGCTTAAATGAGGTGATTAAATGAAAAATGAGTTAGATCCACAATTTTAGGATCTAACTTTAAGTTTCTGCACAATTAGTTCGCACGGTTTAACAAACCGCGCATTAGCTTCTGCCTCAACAACCCCTCCTTGTACAGTTAGTCCGCATGGTTAGGCAAACTGTTCCCTAACCGTGCATTAGCCACTGCCCTCAAGACAATCCTTGCACAATTTGGGTGCACGGTTTAGGCAAACCATGCACCAACTGTGTGAAAGCTATTACACTTTAGTTTTCCTTAAAAGTACACCCAAACGCACCCCAAAGTCACCTTGACTTCTCGGAACACCTCTAGCACCACATTTTCAAAACTAAATGTACTGTAGAGGTCCCAACCATTACATCAGATCCCTATCAAAACATTCTCATCCTCGAGAATCCAAAACCCACCTAAAGAGTAAACGAAATAGGTTCGGAACAAACCACCAACCGAGATACCTCTCAAAAGAGAGAAAGCCACCAAAGCAACAAAGGGAGTCATCTCATTACCATGAAGGTTTCATAACCACATAAGGAATCTTCATTACATGAAAGAGTTAAAAATTAAAAAACTCTGGGTACTGGGCACTTATCTATGACTAACGTTCCCATGTACTCTCCTCCATGCCACCGTGTCGCCACAAGACACTAACTAAGGGGATGGAACGTCCGCGCAACACCTTCTCCTTGCGGTCTTCGATCTCCATAGGTCACTCCTCAAATGTGGAGTCATCATCAACATCGATCTCTCCCCAATATATGATGTTTGAGTCTTCATGAAGGTAAGGACGTATATGTGATACATGGAAAACATAATGTATCTGACTCATCTAAGGGGGAAGCGCTACTCGATACACCATAGCTCCAACAAAAGATAACACCTCGAAAGGCCCAACAATGTGACGGAGAATGCTTACTCCTACGACCAAACCATCGCTACCCACGATGGGGAGTCACCTTTAAAAACACATGATCTGCAACATTAAACTCTAAGGGTATCATTTTTTGATTAACATATGATTTCTGTAGATATTGCACTACCTTCATCCTTTCATGAATCACTTGAACCATCTCTATTGTATTCTGCACTAGTTCCGATCCGAGAATTGCTGACTCTCTGACCCTAGTCCAGTACAATGGAGAACGACAAGTCCGACCATACAAGGCGTCAAACGGAACCATACCAATGGTGGAGTGGAAACTATTATTGTAGGAAAAATCCACCATGGGTAAGTGCCTCATCCATGAACTTCCAAAATCAAGAACACAAGAGAACACCATGTCTTCAGGAGTCTGGATGGTTCGCTCTGTCTGACCATCTGTTTGAGGTTGAAAAGCACTGCTAAGGCATAACTAAGAACCGATAGCATGTTGGAGTCCTCTATAATCCCTGGAGGTAAAATGAGGATCTCGGTTAGAGATGATCTTCATTGGGACTCCATGAAGTCTCACCACCTCCTCATGATGCTGCCTCTATAAAAATTCCACTGGGATTGACGCCATGATTTCTATAAAGTGGGCTGATTTCATTAAACAATCCACTACCACCCAATTATCATCATGTATTATCGGAGCTTGAGGTAAAACAGTAACAAAGTCCATTGAGATGTCCTCCCAGTTCCACATAGGAATCTCTAATGGCTGGAGAAGACCACCAGGAACACGGTGTTCGGCCTTCACCTTCTGGAAGAGTAAAAATCGAGACAAAAACTCTACTAAAGGAGAACCATGGAACTCTCTGAGGGTTGTCTCACGCATCTCTGAGGGAAAAAAATTCCTTCCATGATACAACACTCTGTGTTGTTCATCCTTAGACCAAACATCAGGGGCCTCACCACAAACAACTCGGTCTCTTCAGACCTCCACCTCAAGATCCCCCAACTGGGACTCTTCCACCTTCTGCACCAGGGATGGCTGCACCGTCATCTGAAAAAGACAGCATCTACCCCCAAATTCTCCCATATCAAGATGTAATGATGAAAATTCTTCCATTTCTCTCCAAGAATCACCAGATTCTCTCACATCATCACTATGTGACTTTCGGCTCTGCGCATCAGCTACAACATTCCCTTTTCCAGGTGTATACGAGATTTCGAAGTCGTATTCTTGTAATAACTCCATCAACTGGCGCTATCGTATGTTCAATTCACGCTGGGAGATAACATAACTTAAACTCTCATAATCAGTGAAAACCACAAAGCGTTCACCAATGAGGTAATGTCTCCACAACTTCAAAGAAAACACCGTGGCTACCAACTCATGATCATGGGTGGCATAGTTGCGTTCATGGGGATGCAACTATCGAGACCCATAAGAAACAACTGGCCTCTGCTGCATGAGGACACAACCTTACCCCAGATATGATGCATCATAGAAAAATTCAAACTGAACTCCCTCAGTTGGAAGACAATGGAATATAGTTCTTAATAACTTCCCTTTTAGATATCGAAAGCTGCCTAACACTGATCAGTCCATATGAAAGCCTCATCTTTCTTGGTTAAAGTTGTAAGAGGGGTTTAAAATCAGGAGATAATGGCTTCGAACCTCCTGTAGTAGCCTGCGAGACCAAGGAAACTTTGCACATCTGAAACTGTCTTGGGGGATGCCCAAGACACAACTGCTTCTATCTTCGATGGACCCACAACTACTCCCTTTTGGGACACAACATTCCCCTATAAATGGACTTCTCAAGACCAAAACGCACACTTCGACATCTTCCCAAACAGTTGATGTGGACGAAGAACTCCCAAAATGGATCGTAGATGCTCTGCATGTTCCTCTTCAGAGGTGGAGTACACAAGGATTTTATCGATGGAAACAACCAAGAACTTGTTCATGAACTCATGGAAGAAAGAATTCATCAATACTATGAATACAGCTGGAGAATTTATCACACCAAATGGCATTACAATTAATTCGTAATGCCCATGATGACAGTGGAAAGATGTCTTCAGGATATCTGCATCCTTCACATGCATCTGATGATATCCTGACTGTAAGTCGATATTTTAGAACCAACTTGCACCCATCAATTGATCAACTAAATCATAAATCCACAGAAGAGGATAGCGGTTCTTTATTGTCACTTTGTTTAAGTGATGATAATCGACACACAACCGCAAACTGCCATCGGCCTTCTTCACGAATAGAACTTGTGCACCCCATGGTGACACATTTGGTCTAACAAAACTACACTGAAAAAGACCATCAAGATGTATACGCAACCCTCATAACTCAGAAGGGGCCATCCTATATAGATATGTAGAGATAGGAGACGCTCCTGGATGTAGCTTGTTCCAAAACTCGATCTCTCATTGAGGGGGTAATGCAACAACCTCTTCTGGAAAGACATTAGGGTACTCTTCTACGACCCTAGGAAACCCCAACTACCGAACCTCTAAAGAACTCAACATCATCTTAGCCGCCATGGTTGATAAGGATGGAACACGGCTGTGACCCATCCGAGGATCTCGCTCACCAACATAAACCACTTTTTCTCCATCCGCACCATTGTAGATGACCTTCTCCCTGAAGCAATCCATGATAGCCTGCACCAAATACAACCAATCCATGACAAGGATGAAATTATATGGTTGTATTCGTAAACATAGGAAATATCCCCAAGAGCTGTGTTGTCCCAACACTAGCTCATAGTCTCTACATACTTCAAACAAGCTAGCTCTACCTCCAACTGGCGTAGTCAATGCCAAGGGCACTGGAAGCCTCTCCACCTCAAGTCCCAAAGCACGGACAAGGGTAGGTGATATGAAGGAGTGTGTTTCTCCTGAATCAAACAAGGCATACACCGAGGTAGAAAACAAGAGAAGGGTACCTCGAACGACATCTGGTTCATCGGGTTCTGACAATGCTAGAGCATGAAGCTGACCACGACCTCCTCCACGGCCTCTCTGACCCTAATAACGACCACCACCATTACCGCTCTCTGCTCATTGAGGATGGGAAGCATCATGGGGATTTCCACTTCCTTCCCAATCTATCCTCCACTGATCTAAAGCTGGTGCAACTGGCTGCTGCTGTCTCGGCTAGAACTACCTCAAAGTAGGAACCTAGAGCATAGCTCCTGGTGCACGATGACCGATCTAAAAGGCTGGACACTCCCACTACTGATGACCACGACCACCACAAGAAAAAAAAGCACATGAATCCTTGGAATAGGCTTAAGAGTTACTGACTTCAGAGAAATGAGATGTGAAGGGCTGGGACCTACCCCTGGCTGAAGGGAAACTCTTCTGCCCTGAAAACTGGGAAACCAAGACCACATCCTTACTTCATGAAGAATCATGCCGATCCCCCTCTCGTGGTGATCCAGTCCTAGCCAAAGTCCTCTCAACAACCACTGCTCTCGCCAACACCTCAAGATATGTGTTTAAAATAAATGGGGTGACCTGGCATCAGATATCTGGATGAAAAGCCTCCTCTAAAGGCCTTGCCTTCGCCTCCTCATCTGGTAAAAGGTCCGAAGCATATTGTAAAAGGTTCCTGAAACGGATTCCAAACACTCGAACAGTAGAGATCCCCTATCTAAGGGTAAGAAGCACCTAGAGACTAGAAGCTTTTTCCGTCGAAGAAAGAAACTCAGCTCTGAATGTGCCTCGGAACTCCTCCCATGAGATCACTAACTCCTCATGATCCCCAAGGATTAAGAACCATCACTGGCTTACTACTCCATGCATCATCATCACAGCTAAGGACACCCAATGATCCTTCTGTGCACAGATCAAACTGAATCCTATCTCAACCTCCTCCAACCAGTCTTCCGTGACTGCATCCGAAACGGAGCCCTCATAATTCTACAGACTCTGGTGCTAAAACTCTCAGAGTGTCTTCCTCCAAGTGTCGTTGTCGTCAACTTCTCACTTCGGAGACCTGCAAGAATACACAATTTGAAATGTTCTATACAAACCCGATGAGGACGTCGACCTGGAGATATATGTGGAAAATAACAAACAATTAGAGCTCATAATCCTGGAATATGGAAGACTCAACATTAATTTATTAATTGTTTTCTTTCATTCGTTTTAGGTTAACCTATCCCAAGGTCTACCCATTCAAACACAGGAACATAGAAGAATGATGCATGATCCTTTCCTAGGTTTCTACCCTGGAACCAGTATCACCATGTTTAGTAGCCAATGTAAACTGAATGGTCCGTACATCTGATCATAGGGGGACCAAAATGCCTATGTCTCATCTATTCTTCAGTGTTTAGCTCATATGATAAACATGAATGACACTGTTGCCATACCAACCCATACAACCTCACCTGTGCCTAACTCCAATATACATCCTATCCCTCAACCTCTCTCTAATACCACTCTATCATGACCCCCCCACAAAGTTTACCCCTCCTGGGCCAACAATGTGTAAATTGAGATAATGACCACTCGAGTCCTGCCTCCAGTAGGCCCCGGGTTGGCGACTAGCACTCAGGGTATAATAAACACACAATTGGGAGGCATTACCATCTAAGAGAATACATGTGAAGAGAGAGATAAGACAGACACCAACCAACTCCAACTCAAAAATGAAATTTTAAAGAAACCCATGTACATATATAAAATTCCAAGAAAAAGTACTACAAATCAAAGGGAAAACATTAAGTACCTAAAATAAAGTAAAATGGAAGTGACCACAAGCTCGAACAGCTCCTCCAACCACAAGGTAGTAGTAATCATCTTGATCTCCAACCTCCACCAAGTGACATGAAAAACAGTTTATATACATAGGGTGAGTATAATAGTATACTTAGTAGGTTCCTCCCTGATGAATCTCGTGCAAAAGTAAAGGATGCATGTAAAGCACATTGAAGAATAGTGAAACTAACTCATCCCCTAAGCAGGTATACTATGTTCCCAACCTCACCATGGCTACTCTCACCAAGTAATGCATACAAGAATATATCATATTGAAAAGAATATCAAAGGTACCCCGTTACTACATCCCCCTGGTTTTCCACTTTGCCCCAACGACATATGTCCTATGCATCTCTCTCTAAAGGCTTTCCCATATACACTTGGGCTAAGCTCCAAAATCTACACCATGTGAACCACAAAGGCTTTCATGTAGACACCTGGGATAAGCACCACACAATCCTCACAACCAAAAGTAACCAGGTAGTTTCTGAGATCCCCCACAGCCCACATAACATGTATCATATGTCAGGTATTATACCTCAAGCCATTACAGCCCATACGCTGAGTAAGGATCCTCAAGCCATCACAGTCTATACACGTTACACCTATTGTAGTCCATAGGATACTATATCCAGAATATATGCGTGTGAATAACCACACACCATTATAGCCCTCTACACACATATATGGGGAAGCTAAATGTTGTGCCTAATGTCACAAGTCTCTACCAATAGAAGAGAGTGAGTTTAAAGGGGGTGGTCAGCCATTCTCCCTCCCATCAGAATGTTGGTGAAGACGCACCCAGGGCTCAAAATCCTCGGGGTGCCAGTTTCCCTAACCAGAAGGGTGGAGTAGCATATAGAAACAAAAAGGTACAGAATATATTATAACTCACAACCACACTAAGGGTATAACCTAGTCTTAGACACAAATGCAGATAACTTCTCTCAGACTCCGGGCCGCCACTTCTAAGACTCGGTATCTTTAAGCCCAAAACCATTTAAAGGGCTTTAATAGATTAATTCATTCCATTTTTTTCAGTTTTGTTGTACGTTAATTAATTCATCCAACATTAATTAACAATGAGAAAAACCACATTAAATTAATTAACATAACCTCTATGAACCGTTGTCCCTTCAAAATTTCTCAACCTCATCATTAAGTTTCAACAAATTCCAACCACATGGGTTAACATCATTTATTCAAACATTCATTACAGAAATTACTTTCCCATATACCCAGGCATTCTAGAAAAGCATCCTATGCTACTAAATACAAGGGGATCAACATGGTGAGTACATGTACTTCCCGTCGAGTCTTTGCCACCTATAATAAGAGCGTAGATCCATCCTCCCTTGAGAAGCTAGACAAAGAAAGCACGTGGCATACCTCATGCGTCTTCGCCTCCTTCGTAAGAAGGGTAAGCAAGACCAGCTACCTTGAAGAAGTGGGGAAAAAGTAATGCAGATAAAAATTAAATCAAATAACCAAGCATCCAACAACAACATCCATCTCTTACCATCATCCCTGGTGTCCTCTCGGACACCCACATGCATAAACCGATGCATCTCGCCACTCTAGGCGTTATCTGCTTCCACAACCACAAGGACTCCATGCCTCCACATATCACAACACCCTCCCAGGGTCATATCACAACACAAGATATCACAACTCCCCTCTAGGGAAACAACACAACACAAGCTTCCGGAAAACAAACATCACATAAAGTGGGCTTTTAGCCCCAATTCACAACAAGTGGGTAACTGAGAACCCTTCATGGAATTAAATAATGTTATTTAATCCATATTGAATTCACAAATTCAATTTGTTAGTCCCAACATCAAGAACCAAAAAAGTAAGCTATCTTAAGGATTAAACATGCTAACTATTCCAATTTAATCAACATCCAATTACAATGAGAACCGGGATTGTTTTCATACATATTTATCTTTAGGAAACCAATTATCAATCAATTCCGGATTTCAGTTATTTATCAATTTCATCAAGAACAACATGATTAAAATAAATAATAGATATCACCCTATCTAGAAAATCAAGAGGCAAACCATTATCACGGTACAAAGCAACAACAGGCGATCAAACCAATTCTTTTAATCTAGTTCAAGTATTTAATTAGGTCAATTTCCTTGAGATCCGCAGGGATAAATCCTACTAACTCTATGATTTCTCATAAAAATTTAGAGAATCCCCAAATCCCCTACCTCAACAGTTTTGATGGGAACCACAACGGTCAAAGAACATCCATGGAACCGGGTCGATTCTCCACGAATCCTCCATAGATCTCCTCTCCTAACACAACCAAGACCAAATTTAATCATAAACAACATCCACACACTTCGATCTACCCAAAATAGGCGTAGATCTAGGTAGATCTATGAAAACCAACAAAAAAGATCACATACCTTAAGAAAATGTCTCTTATTTGACAAGGGAAGCCTCTAGATCACCTCTAAAATGCTTGGGAGAGGTTATTATATCTCCAAGGAAGGGTAATCCCACGTTATGGCTTCTTAGGGGATTAAACAAGGTTATTCAAGGAAAAACGAGTTAGATCCACAATTTTAGGATCCTACTTTATGTGCCTGCACGGTTAGTTCGCACTGTATAAATTAAGAGTTAGTGGGAATGTCATGGATTGATGACATAATTGATGATCATTAGTGTAATGTCTTCAACAACACTTTTAGGGTATTAAGTGATGGTATCTCAATGTTATTAATTAAATCATTTTATAATTTATATAATGATATGGTATATATAACCCATTGGTCCAACATAATGAAATATTTCAAAAGAATACTATTTTTATAATATTAATGTTATTGTTAACAATCCTAGTTTATATAGTATATGATAATTAATTTTATTTTAAAATATTATAATCATATTATTGATGTTTTTATAATAATTATATTAAGATAGTTTTATTAAAAAAGCACAAACTGCAACACCCACCATTTCCAAGGGCATTAAAACTTCAATTGAAGAGTGATAAGTTTGAAATTAAATGAACTGACCTATTTTTTGTCTTTGTTAGTTTGATGTTTTTTCAATGATGTTATGGATACAGATTATATTTATTTTAGGATCAAATGATTTATCAAAGTGATAATCATGGAAATTAAAAATGATTTGGGGACAGATAATGCCTCATAATAAAATAATTTTTATAAGAAAACTTATCCAACTCGGGATTAGGAGTTAGCTATGGTAAATTTTCATTAATGATATGTATGATTTATATTGATGTATAAATGTGTTATATATATACTTATCATAAAAATATAATGTATATATCCTCACAAAGGTAGTTGATTATGCACAATAGAATATGTTAAGAGGTGAATAGTTATTATAACGGTTGAATACATTACTATAATATGAAAAAGAACAATTTGGATGATGCTTTGAAATGAAAGTCCCAATATATATTATCAGTGATGAGGATAAGAAAATATTATATATTTATTTTGTTTTTAATGATGTATGTTGAAACCATTATGTTAAGGAACGAATCAATATTAATTAAAATATTGTTCAACTATATAAGCATGTGGTGATTAAAGAGAATTAGAATGAGAATGTAGAGAAATCGAAAAATGTGATAATTTTTCTTGACATTAAAATTGGTAGTGATCGAATGGTTAGGTTATTGATCAATGTATTTGATGCACCCAAAAAATATTTGTAAGATATTTTAAATTAATTTCATACTTATTCATTATCTATTCATCTATGAAGTACAAAAATGTATAGATATTTGAAATAATATTTATAGTGGGATAAAATAAAGATAGATATCATGAAGATTGTTTATTGGTTCTTGGTAGGTGAGTAACTTCATTATAAGAGACAAGTGTATTTGTGGTGATACAACCATTACCAATAAAATAATTCAAATGAGAAAATCAACTTGTATTTTGTATCCAAAATCTCCGACATATCTAATCAGAACATATCTAGATGGGTTATGGTAGATCTCTTTTCAAAGAAAACATAGTTAATCTATATTAGAGAAAATATCTCTCCAGATCATCATTACAGGATATACATTAACTAAGTGTTAAGGTTATGGGGAGTACCACATTCTATTATGTCTAATTGGGATTCAAGGATCATCTCATTGTCCAAGAAAAGTCTTTATTGGGATTTGAATATAGATTTCAGTTTCAACACAATTTATTATGGTCAAAAATAAGTTTAGTATGAGTAAAAAAATATCACCCTTTTTGAAATGTTTATATTTTTTAGATTGGTTTTATAGGTTGATGGGATCAACTACATTATATAGTAAAGTATTAATACAGTAATAAATTTAACTAGAGCATTAATATGGATCCTTATGAATCCCTCTACAAAAATAAGTAAATATATAAGGAATACCAAAATAATGTAAGATAAATAATCCAATTGGGACCTGATAATGTTGAAAAATTTGATGGTATTGTTAGGGCCATTCAAAAACAAATAAGGGAACATTAATATTGGAAGAAAATTTTTATTGAAAATAAACTAGATGATCTAGAATTTTATGTTTTCAAAAAAGTGTTTCTATGAATTACTCTAGGTAATATGATAATGATATTTTGAAAGAAGAAAAATAAAATACCTAGGTTTATCAACCATGTTGAAATTAATGATTATTTGGGGATCATTTATTTTTGTATGATGCTTCCACCATACTTTTATATCTTTTACAATTTGTTAGTTGCATTTCTCTTAAAGAGGTATATAATAGAACTATCAAAAGTACTAAAATTAGATTTAATACTTATAGAGAATAAACTCTGTTATGTTTATCAACTGTTGGATATTTTGGATTATATAGTGAAATTTATATGTAATAAGCCCACTCACCTGGACAATGTTATGTGGAAAAACCACCATCTTGAGGATCCTATATGGGAACCTCATGATAAAACGAGGAACAAGTGTCTCGGGTTATTTTTACAAATGTGATTAAATTTAGAGAGAATTTTTTTATGGGTGGTAGAATGTAACTCCTATATATTTTATGAATGAAAAATCAAATAAATTTAACATATTTGATATATTGTGTTCAATACAACACTGAGTTATAACTAATTATGATATAAAATTATTATTATTATTATTATTTAAACATGAGAGATTTAAAATATATGTTAAAATTGGTTCAATGAATAATGATTTTTTTTAAATACCATGTGTTATGGTTAATATAAATAAATCACATTAATAAAAATGTATTTAATTTTTATGTAATATAATTATTTTTTATAATCCATTAAAAATATTTTTTGTGAAACATTTAGAAAATGTATTGGAAAAATTATAAACATATTTTAAATTGACATCTTTAAATTATAATTTATTTAATTTTTGAGAAATTTACAAAAAGATTAATTTTTTATTGAATAGCACCAAAATAATGAATTTTATTTTCAAATATACAATTACAAATCAATTAAAAGATAAATTTAATTTTGTTTTTCTAAATTTAATTTAATAAATAATATATATATATATTATTTAATTAGAATCAATTTTTTATTAATTTTTTCTGTTAAAACATTATGGACATATGAATTTTTTTTCTTGGAAACCATTTTCCTGAGGTTTATATAAGTTTAACTTTAAATTATAATTTTACATATATGTGAAAAAAATGAAAAAATGATCACATTTCTGGAATCATGATAATTAATATTATATATGAGTAAAACATAGGTTTTGGTCAATGTTAATAGTAATATATTAGACATTAATTACTATAGATACAGTTAAAACAAGATTACCATGGTGTTTAACAGAAATGATATGGGGAAAATTACTTATAAAACTATCAAAATACCATTGTATGTGAATAATTAATCAATATGTCATATAATATTATGGAATTTTCCATTTTACCCTGGATTCACATGAAAAATGATTTCGCACACTATTCATTTCAAAAATATCATGTGTTTCCTCTCACCATCTTTTAAAAGGCCACTCCCTATGTTTTCCTATTCACACTTCCAAAGCCATTTTTATAATTCAATAGGTTCTCAAATAAATTACATTATTCCCTAGAATATTCTATATTCAATTATTTTGATTTTAAATACCTCTATTAAAACCTTTAGTTATAAACCTACGAAGGCTCCCTAAAGAAGATATTCAATATATAAACCTTATTTTTTTATTTACTCATCTATCACCTTAAAATATTATTCAACCACACAAATACAATTACATCAGCATCTAAAGTAAAATAATATTTTATTACTTAAAATTCATGCCCTATATATATATATACTCCTCTATAATGTGTTAAAAGAAACAATTGATCATATGTATAAGGACTAACTCCTTACGAAATAATTTCATCAAGTTTCCATAACCACCAATCAAAACATGATATAATGATGTATGTAAAATATTTATAGGGTATTTATGAAATAATTATAATTTTATAATTTTTATATCACATTTATTCTCTTACTTTTCACACTGTGGGAATATGATAACATCTCTCGTCTGTATGGAGGATTACAACCTCACAAAGTGATGTGATTAATTTTTAACTTGTGCTTTATATGGATGGTAATAATAATATTTATATTTAAAATAATTATTTGTATGACATAAAAATTATTCTATAAATTTAAGGTATTATTTTTATTTTTTCGTTTCATCTATAAGAAAATGGTCATTATGTTCATGCTTACAAACAACCTAATGTCTCCGAGAAGGGTATAATTTATTTTTTATTTCAAACATTGTTATATTACTATAAATACATATATAAAGAAAAAATAATATATTTATATCATGGACAATAGTATTTATATTTTTTTATTACGATCAAATTGATATGAAAAAAACTGAAGAAAACAATACATGAAAAAAAAGCACATATTGTTGAAAAAACGATTTTATCAAGGAATTGTTATAAAAAAGGTAACAAATCTGAATAATTAAATAATATTTGGAATTAAACATATTATTATTATTCCAAAATATATTTATTATAGGAATATAATTATTATATAGTAGACTCAATCATGTATGAATAAATTCGATACATAAAGTAAAGGATTTTAGTCTCACTTTTATTTTCATTGGACGCATTCCTAATAAAGAACATGATTATTTTTTTGTGTTGACTATCCCAACCATGGATTTATTTTATGATACCTAACCTAATAAAATGGGATATAAGTTTTCATATAATTTTATTTTCTTTGTGGTTATTATGATTTAAATGTAACCAACATATTATAGGATTAATGTCACAATCTCATTAGATAAGAGGATAGTTTGTGAAATTCTTGAAATAGTGATATCATTTGAGATTATTCCAAAACAAATAATGTGTTTTCATATCATTATTTCATTTCAAAAAATTATTTTTCATTAAATGTTCCTCTACTAATAGTTTATTGAACACAAAATAGTTTTTTCCTAAAATCATATTTGTTTCACTCTTATGCTAAAACCCATTTTTTCCATTACCATGATTTAGAAAAAAACATTAAATAATGAATTTAATATTGTCTAATGATTGTTTAATAACACATTTAACCATGTTTCCCTTTTAAAAAAATGGTTTTCGGATGAATATTATTTTCATTTTTTAAACATGGCACTTTTGGATTATACAATAATGTGAATGGAATATTCATTTTCACATGCATGGGACACATGTTATTTGATGCCACTATGACTTATCAATGATTTAAATATTTAATTATATATTTCCAATATTATTATCAATTAATTTTTTTGTGTGAAATATATGATTTCAAAAGACATTTTCATATAGAAAATGTTATTTTCCCCAAGGAATGATTCAAATTATCTTTCCATATCATTTTCCATCAGAGACAACATCCTTCGATATTAATTATACACTACTAGGGATAAGATCCCATTGCACCATACATATAATTTCTCTAGATTTTTTATTATTTTGATGATGAGATTTTTCCAAAACCTATTTATTTTCTATGAGTTATGCTATGATAAATTGATGGGACGATTATGAGAGTCATTTCATTTTTATTGGTTATGTGATGATGGAACGTTTTTGAGACCTTTATTTTCATGGTTTTTGATTTGATAAATTTTTACAATATTTTGGCACAGTTATATGTGATTTTAATGATGTGAAGGTGGTTACATTATATAAATGGACAAAGGTTATGTTATAACCAAGGATGGTGGTTATTATATAATCATGGATGGGTTCGAACTATAACTCTCTTAAATTAATTATGTTAATCACTATGCATCCTAAGATACCAATGGTAAATAAGTGGATGAGATTGATCCACAATAGGACATAGGTTAAAGGGATTGATCTATAATTTGAAATAGGTGATGATGCCTGATCCACTTTGTTTACTAGTCATGGAAGTTAACCTTGAAAAATTAAGTGATGTATATAATAATAATGATTCCACACATTTTTATCATGATAATATTTTTCATAATTTTTTATGATTTAAAACTCACATGAATATTTGTTTCGAATGATTATTATTTTATACATGATTTTTTTATAATATATAACAGCTTTTGTAGGAGCACTATAAGTTATGTTCATGATCACATTCCCTAATTCGTATTTCATTCATTCATAAGATCATTGAGTGTTATCTAGAATATTCTACCTTACATTGAAACTGATAAATTTTTTTCTTATATTACCTTTCCCTTGGTTAGGAAGAAATTTTTATGTATGTTATGAAAAAAATATAGAAATGGAGAATATCATTATGGGAAATACTTCAGCTATATTATTAAATTGCAAGATTGTGTACCTAGACTCAAAAGTCACCAATCCTTTATGAACATTGAATATATTTTTGTGAAATATATTTAATTTTAATATATTTATATATAATATCAATTTATGAAATTAATAGGTTATTATATTTCTCTAACATAATTTTTTATATTTTATATCATCAATTTCAACTATGATCCTTCATTGTATTTTTAACGTGTTTTTTGAATAATCCAATGAATGTCCACTAATAGTTTTATAACAAATGTATATATATGAACTCTAATTGTACACATAATAAAAACTAATTTAATACTCAATAATTAGTTTTCATGGTATTTTATTCTAGGTATATTTTTCGAAGATACTTCATTAACTTTTTTGTGTCTAGACAACGATTTTATAGGTTCCCACTCCATCAATAACATAAAATTATTTTAATATTTCTACCCACATTAAGGATTTACCTAAGGGGTATCACTAATGTTTTATTTTAAAAATACTGATAAATAAATATATTTATATCAATAAGAAACTAAACCTTGCATTGATACCAATAGATGTAACCAATTACCACAATCCATGTTTTATTGCAAAAAAAACACATTTTTACATTCCATAAATTATACCATGTGATATGGACGGAAAAAACATACATATGAATCAATAATTCATACATTACACATTAATAATACATGATACATGAGTTAAACGTTTTATTCCTTAGATATTGTCTACATAAATATCTTATATCACATAATAGTGAACTTTTCATTATAAATTCACTATATTGGTCCTTTGTTTAAATATTATATATGATATTCTCATTTAAATAACATAGGGAATATTTATCATAATAAAGGGGTGATATTAAATTATTAGTACGGGAAAAACATTTCAGCATTTAATAAATGGTTAAATCATAACTATGAGAAAAAATTAACATTACAGAAATATATGACTAAAAATAAGTCCATAGATTCATAAAAGATTATAAAAATAAATTATATAACATTAAAGATTTTGGAATGAGATATTTGGGTCATATGATAAATATTAAGGAGGCATAAAGTCATACCATGTATTAGAAAAATGTTATAACCATAATAAAATAAAGAAAAATAAAATTTCAATTTGAATTATAATGGAAATGTGGAATAAGTGTGTGAATCATTAAAAAATAATAAAAAATTGATTTCATCACATTATGATAAAACATAGGATGTCCATGCATTATATTATGAGAGACTCATGGTTACCAGGATTTACATAGAAATAAATCCATTATTTCCCTACATTATGGGTGTAAAATATGTCACCCTTATAATTTATGATTTTTCCCTTTTATATAAATTATGTTTTTACATATATTGGGGTACATTAAACACTGTGTATAGAAAAATAATGACAGTATACTATAATAATTTTTAATTAATACCATTATAACATAAATGTTAAATTAGTGTGATTGGATAAGTCTTAATAAATTATTAAAAACATATATTGTGAACATTTTTATTAGAAATCAATTTATTATAAATAAATGTAATATTAAATTAAAGGTAAAAAAATATTATTCGAAAACCTATATTCATTCAATGAAAACTATTCCATCATTTCTTATAGGCATTTGAAAAACATAATTTCGGAATATTTTGGAAAAGATATTTTATAAAATAGAATAAAATATTTAAATAATCATCTCACAAATATAATATGTTTCATTTTATTTGTTTATTTCCAAAAACATTCATTTTTTCAATGAATATTTAAAATTATATATTTTTATTGAAAACATCATTTTCATTTAAATTATTAAAAATATATGAATTATATATAATAAAGTATTTAAAGTAAAATACATTCAAATATATTATTTTTAAGATAATATTTTGTAATATTAATCCATTTCATTATGAATTCTGTTGAACCCTCTGGAATTACGTGGATTTATTGTGTTTTGATAATCCCAACCATACATTCTTTATATCTTGATTAAGCTTAATACGTTCCAAATATACTTTAATATATGTTGTTACTTTCATTATGCTTAAATTAAGTCTTTTGAATTATCAGATATATGTTTACTATGACTTAAATCATTCTACCAAGTGAATGCTCAAACAGTTTTCAGCTACTATTACAAACTAGCTACCGATACAGAGTAGAGCAACCGTTAGACAGTAGCTACCATCAGAACATATAGCTACTGTTACAAGCTAGCAACCGTTACAGCTCATAGCGACTGATACAGTTAAGTCAACTAATATGTTGGAGCTACCGCTATAAGAGAGCTACCGATACAGCTATCGGTAGAGCTATCGATACCCAAAGTCCATCGCTGCATCAAAATCTAATGATAGAGCTACCGATACAATGAAGTCGACAGTTACTGCTACAGCAAAGTTGACAGCTACCGATATGCTAAAGTCCACCGTTATGAAAAGTCTGCCGATAGAGAGATACCGCTACCGTTACAAGGCAGAGCCACAGCTACCGTTACAAGTCCACCGCTACTGATATGATCAAGTCTACAGTTGCAGCTACCGAAACAAAGTCTACAGTTACAAATTAAGTCTTTAGATACATAAACCTACTGTAACACAAGTCTACTGATATCAAGAGCTACCGTTCTAGAGACAGAACCTGACACTGCTTTAATTTCTTTATCTTTGTTTAATCTAACCAACTGTCATATCAGGTATATTTTAATACACTGACATTTATTTAATGTGTGTTGTTGGATGTCAGGGAACCGTACCTTGTACCTACAAAAAGTAAATCATCTTTTTCCAGATAATGTGCTTTAAATAAAGGAAGGATGTGCTACTACAAAAGGGAATCAATAGACGAATACATAGAGATACAGACCACAAGGTGTGCTAGAAGAACAAACAAGTGTGGATGTAAAGAGACAACTGAACTTACATGAGGAAATCATTCATCACTACTTACTGGTGAAGAGCTGAGAACGAGAACATAACACAAGAGCTTTATCGACTGTCTCTATAGCTAGAAATCAAGGAAACAGACGATAATCTTTTTTCCATACAAAAACCTAAAGAGGACTCAGAGCGAATTCTGATCAATCAAAGGAGTCCAGAACTGCATGACAATCACTAGAGACATTTCGAAACTCTAAATATTTTCTCTGAGATTTATCCTTTTACATATTGAGCAGTGTGTGTTATATGCTATATTTTACACACACACTGTCTCCTGTACTCTAACTGGAAGATTTGTAAATCCTCACTCAACCATCTTACATTTTTTTCCCACTGGGATAGTGGTAGAGGTCATGCGTGACCTCGACAGCTGATTGTTACTGTTTATGTTCCCACGGATAACAGTGGTAGAGGTCTTGGACCTGGAAAATTTTATAATATTATTTATCCCCGATCCAGGCTGTGGATCACTTTTATATAAAGTATTGAGAGGACTATGTCTCTGCTTGAGACTGGTCCTCTTGGTTAAATCTGCTGTGCTTATTTAGTTTCAAAGTTATTTTTTATTCCGCTGCTAATTTCATTAAAACCAAAACTGTTTTAAAGTTACTTTGATAATTAAATTCGCAAGTATTTATATTAGTTGTAAATAAGTAGGTTTTTTTTCAAAAGTTAATCAACATTTGTTTTTTGATTAACTTGGAAATAATAAATCCCTAGGGAACCCAACCGAACCCTTACATTGATATAAATTCACTATAGATTAATTCATTATTTTATTTCGGAGTTTTTAAGACAAAGTTTAAAACAGATATTTTAATTGGAACTCAATTCACCCCCCTCTTGAGTATCCACTCTGACCAACATTTGGTATCAGAGGTTGTTAAAATATTTTCTAAGAGAACTCTGTTTTTTAACTGTGATTTTAGTTGTATTTGAATGTTCTTAAAATTTCAGTTATTTCTAAATTTTTATCTCTTTAAAATACTTTCTTTAATTTAGTTATCATGGACAATAAAGTTGAAGGTGTTTCTACCAATAGACCACAATTTTTCAATGGCACCAATTATGCTCAGTGGAAACTTAAGATGAAAATTCATTTAGAGAGCATGTGTTTTGATATTTATACTGTTATAGAATCTGAATACAAAATACCAACTACTGTTAGATCTACTTGAAATGAAGCTACTAAGATAGCCTACAATAATAATTCTAAAGCTATGAATGCTTTGTAATGTGCTCTAAGAGATGATGAATTTAATAGAATATATGCCTGTAAAACTGCTTATGAAATTTGGGATACCTTATCTATTTCTCATGAAGGAACAACTAATGTTAAGGAGACGAGATTGAATACATATACTATTAAGTATGATAACTTTACGATGAAGCCTGATGAACCCATTTCTGATATGTATCTCAGGTACAATGAAATTTTCAACACATTGAATTCTCTGGGAAAGGATGTTCCAGCAATGGAACAAATCATGAGAATTTTGAGATGTCTACCTGAAATATGGAGAGGAACCTCTGTCTTCATTAGAGAATCGTGTGACATTGGAGAACTGCCAGTCAAAGAACTAATTGTCAAACTAATGATGTATGAAGAGGAACTCAATGTGAACAAAGAAGATGATGATGAACCTATAAGGAAGTCCGTTGCCTTCAAAACTACAACCTCAATGAATAAGGATAAGGAAAAACTTCAAGATATCAATGAAAGTTCAAGCTGTGAAGGCAGTGAGAGTGATTCTGATAGTGATGTTGAGATGACCCACATTACTAGAAGGTTTAAGAAATTTTATAGGAAGAAGAAGTTTTTCAGAAAGTCAAACTACAAAGGTAAGTATAACAACAAAGGACATTGGAAAAAGGATTGGAAGAATCCTGATAAATCAGATGAAGTTGTCTGTTATGAGTGCAAAAGGAGAGGACACATAAAAGAAGACTTTCCAAAGCTAAAATACAAGAAGAAGTATGAATACAAGGATAACAAGTATAAGAAAGCCATGAAGGCTACATGGAGTGCTTCTAAGGACAGTTCTAGTGAATCTGAAGTTTTTGAAACTGAAGACAGAAACAAGGCGAACATGTGTTTTATGACAAACACATCTGAGGTAACTTCAGAAACTCCTGCTTCTAATTGACATTATTCTAGAGATGATTATGAATGTGATAACATGTCTAAATATGAACTGTTTGAATATTGTGATATGTTAGAAGAAAACTGTAACGAGCTGAAGGAAAAATACAAAGTTTTAATGAAACGGTATGCTTTAACTGTTAAACATAAATCTGATCTTGATATTGAAGTAGAAAAGAATGCTCAGTTGCTTAAAAAGATTACTCAACTAAAATTATCTAATGAGAAACTCAAGAAAGACTTAGAAAAATTTACCAATGGTAAAGATACTCTTACTCAAATTCTATGTAAGTGAATAGCACCTATATATACTACTGGTATAGGATACGAACTTGGAAAAAGGAAAATTACCCAAACTAGATTCATTCCTAAACATGGACAGAATGTTTCTAGCTCTGGAACTTCAAATGATTCAACTAGTTATATTAATAGTTATGTATGTAATAAGGTTTATCTTTCAAAATGTGTTGATTCTAGAAATTTTATGAGACCCATTAGAAAAATATGGGTACCTTAAGTGTTATTGGCTAACCTGTCTGGACACAAGAAAATCTGGGTACCAAAATCATTTCCTGTTTAAATCAATTTTGTAGGAAACATACATAAAGAGCTCCTGTAAAAAGAACTGGTACATGGATAGTGGATGTTGAAGACATATTTCAGGAGACTTCTCATGCTTTAAAATCTTAGTCAGAGTTGATGGAGGTTTTGTCACTTTTGGTGATAACACAAAAGGAAAAATCATCAGCTTAGGCCAGATTGGTAACACTGACTCAGTATTGATTTCTAAAGTTTTATTTGTTGATAGGCTTAAATACAATTTGTTAATTATTTATCAGTTACGTGATGATGGTTTTTATGTTAAATTTGAAAATGATTTTTCCAATGTTTTCAATTCTAAAATTGTTTTAGTGTTTGCTGCTTTGAGAGATGAAAATGTTTATGCTGTTGATTTAAATTCTTTAGCCAAGAAAAATATTACTTGTTTAAATGCTTTTCATAAAGAGACTTGGCTTTGGCACAGAATATTTGGACACTGCAATGTGCATTTACTTAAAAAACATTCTAGGAAGAACTTAGTTAGAGACCTACCCAAACATGAATTTCAAGGAGACAAATTTTGTAATCCCTATCAAAAGGGAAAGCAACATAAAGTTTCTTTTAAATCAAAGAAAGTAGTGTCAACTTCTCAACCTCTCGAGTTGGTTCACATGGATTTATTTGGACCTTCTAGAGTTTCTAGTTTAAATGGGAATAATTATGTCTATGTTCTTATATATGACTATTCTAGATATACTTGGGTATATTTTCTAGATCAAGAAAGTGAAGCCTATTATTGATATGTAAAATACTCCAAGTCTATAGAGAACCTTAGTGGACATAAGATCAGAACCCTGAGAAGTGATCATGGCCGCGAGTTTGAAAATCCCGAGTTTGAATCTTACTGCTCACACAATGGCTATAGTCACAATTTCTCTGCCCCTAGGACTCCTCAACAGAATGGTGTAGTAGAAAGAAGGAATATAACCCTACACGAAATTTCTAGAACCATGCATAATGAGTATGACCTACCCGTTTACTTTTGGGTTGAAGTTGTAAATACATCTTGTTATGTTATTAATAGAGTCTTGATTAGACCTATTCATAAGAGGACCCCTTATGAGTTGTGGAACCATAGGAAACATAAGGTTAACTACTTCAATGTTTTTGGTTGCAAAGTCATTATTCTTAATACTAAATATAATCTTGACAAGTTTGCATCCAAGAGTGATGAAGTAATTTTCCTAGGTTACTCTACTTCTAGTAAAGCCTATAGAATTTTTAATAAGAGAACCAAATGTGTGGAAGAATTTGTTCACATCAAATTTGATGAAACTGATCCACATGAACCTAAGTCCTCTCTTTAAAATATTGAAGATGATCTCTCTGTTTTGAACCTTAATGATAAAGACAGTGGACCTATATTTAAAACATCTAGTTCTGGAAATTTCCCAGAACCTGCTCCTGTTGAACCCCAACCTGTTGATGAACCTGAAATCTCTAGCCCTAACATTTCAAGACCAACCAGGATTCTAAATAACCATCCTTTAGATGTTTTTGTAGGAAATCTAGATATAGGAACACAGACTAGAGCTTCTCTAAGAAATCAGGTTGAACATCAAGCATTTATTTCACAGTTAGAACCTAAAAATGTCAATGATGCTATCAATGATGAATTTTGGGTAATATCTATGCAAGAAGAACTAAATCAATTTGAAAGAAACAAAGTCTGGAAATTAGTAGAATGACCTAAGGACACTATCACCATAGTCACAAAATGGGTGTTTAGAAACAAAGTTGACAAATCTGGAAACATCATTAGAAACAAAGCTAGGCTAGTTGCAAAAGGTTATAATCCAGAAGAAGGAATTAAATATGAAGAATCCTTTGCACCTGTAGCTAGATTAGAGGCTATTAGGATCTTACTTGCTTATGCATCACATCTGAATTTCATGTTATATCAAATGGATGTGGAAAGTGCTTTTTAAAATGGTTTTATTATTGAAGATGTTTTTGTAGAACAACCACCTGGTTTTTCAAATCCTTATTTTCAAAATCATGTTATTAAACTTTCTAAAGCATTATATGGTTTAAAACAAGATCCAAGAGCATGGTATGAAAGACTTCAGAACATTCTTATTTCAAAAGGATTTTCAAAAGGAATTGGTGATCCGACTCTTTTTATAAAAAGGATTTCAAACGATGTATTAATATTACGAATCTATGTTGATGATATTATTTTTGGATCTTCTAAAAATTCTTTATGTACTGATTTTTTAGAAGTTATGATAAATGAGTTTGAAATGAGCTTAATGGGACAACTTAAGTATTTTCTTGGTTTTAAAATCTTTCAAACTATAGATGGTATTATTTTAAATCAAAGTAAATATACCAAATATTTGTTAGAACGTTTTGGTTTGAATAGTATTAAAGAAAGTGATATACCTATGAGTACCACCTGTAAATTGGATGTTGATGAATCTGGGAAACCAGTTGATCAAACTTATTACAGAGGTATGATTGGGATTTTACTTTATCTTACTGCAAGTCGACCTGATATTATGTTTAGTGTGTGTATGTGTGCTAGATTTCAAGATAATCCTAACGAATCACACTTAGTGGCTGTTAAAAGGATTTTTAAATATCTTAAGTGTACTATGAATTTAGGTTTGTTTTATCCAAAAGGACAATCATTTGACTTAATAAGTTATTCGGATGATGATTTTGTTGGCTGTAATTTAGATAGGAAGAGCACATCTGGAACATGTCATTTACTTGGAAAGTCCCTAGTATCAGGGTGTAGTAAGAAACAGAACTCAGTTGCATTGTCTACTGCGGAAGCAGAGTATATAGATGCTGGTAGTTGCTGTGCATAGATTCTATGGATGAAACACACACTAATGGATTATGGATTTGACTTTAAACATGTTTCGATCAACTGTGACAACACTAGTGCGATTAATATCTCTAAGAACCCTATGTCTCACTCTAGAACTAAACATATTGATGTTAGACACCATTTTCTAAGAGATCATTATCAAAGAGGTGATATAACACTTGAATTTATAGGCACTAAACTTCAATTAGCTGATATTTTCACTAATCCTTTATGTTTAGAAAGATTATGTTTCATCAGACATGAATTAAGAATTATAACTTACACTTAAACCATTAGAAAACCTTACCGTTAGAATCCTCACCATTAGAAAACCTCACTGTTAGAAACCTCACCGTTAGAATCCTCACCATTAGAAAAAATCACCGTTAGAGACCTCACCGTTAGGGAGACCTCACCCTTAGGTAGACCGCACCGTTAGGGAGACCTCACCGTTAGGGAGACCTCACCGTTAGGGAGACCTCACCGTTAGGGAGACCTCACCGTTAGGGAGACCATACCATTAGAATACATTACTTGTACATTTGCGAGCCGTATTATTCTGTAAAGAAGAGCCATTGAACCGTTGTCTATTTTAATTATGATTTATGTGATTTATGAATCCTAAATGATATTAAAACTCGAAATAGGCTCACTCAATCTCACCGCGAACCTGTCTGCTCGAATTCTCCTAAACCTAAACCTCTCGTCCTTTAGAAACCTAGCCTCAAATCTGTAATGGCCCATGTCAAGAGACCTTAGATGACTAATGGAAGTGAAGGGCCGATAGGGAAGAGACAAAAAATAGCTACTACTGATGCCAGTGAAGTGGCAGTGGATGTGTAGCTCAGAAAAGACGACTAAACCCGCACCTATCGAAGCGTGAGATTGTTGTTGAAAAATAGGTGTGTGAAGAATGGCTGATGGAAAGCAAGTCGTTAGTTCTTAAGGTTTTACAATAACACGGTTGTCTAGAATTCTTATCAAACAACAACAGACCTTATTATCCAGGACTGGTGAAACAATTCTACGAATTCGTTCGTTTTGAAATGTCTAAAGAAGAAACCAGAATGGTTTCTGTGGTAAATGGTCAGGAAGTATCTTTTACTTCAGGAGAATGGGCTGAGAACATGAGATCTCCTCATGAGGGTGATTTTACTTATTATTCCAAGTCTGTACCTTCAACCATTGATGTGTTTCAATATGAAGATGCTTTTCTGGAACTCACAGGGAATGGGACTGCTAGAAATGTGATTGCTGTAGAGATGGTAGGAGAAGATAAGTTGTTGTTTAAATTTATTCAGCATGTTGTTAGTCCGAGAAGAGGAGACTTTGCCACTTTGGGATTAAAAGACATATATCTGTTATATTTTCTAAAGCACAGTGTGAGAATAAATCTATGTAGATTGATTATGGTTCAAGTGGAAGAGATGACGAGACCGAAGTCCAAATCAAATTCCTTGTTTTTCTCAAAGCTAATTTCTGTGATGCTGAAAGTGAAGGAGATAGCTGGACCTCAAGATGAGCCGGTAATGGTTAAGGATAACTTATGTATTACAAGAACTGTCTGTAAATACATGAATGTCACCTGTAATTCTTGGAAGAAATCATGGGTGAATGATGATGGAAAAATTTATGACAAGTTCACTCCTGTGGATCATCCATCTAGACCAAAGGATGTGAGAGATCCTGGTCTTGGACAAGATGAGCCAGAACCGGTCTACATTGATGATGAAGCTGAGGAGGAAGAGACATTAGTAGAAGAAGGATGAGACCCAGACTTACTCCCTAGTCCTGTGCATCATGTTATTTCTTATGGAGCAGCCAGCCCTCCAAAAGAACTACCAAAGAGAGAAACTTTCTTGAAGGACAATGATATAGAGACTATAGAAGAAGGAGAAGAAGCATGCCAGTATGTTATCAAGGACACCTCTGAGGAGGATGAGACAACTGAATCTGATCATGGAGAAAAGGAGGCTGATGGTGAAGCAGATGATGAGGAAAATGTTGAAAAAGAGCTCAGTTTGAGTCCTCTAATAGTTAGAATAGCCAGGACAGCGCCTGATCAGGAAGACATAGCAGCAACACCAGTTAATGAGAGAGTCATTAATGACTCAGAACAAATGGCTATTGAATCTTCTGCAATTGTAGAGGAAATTGCAGAATTACCTCAGGAAGAACAGTTCGAAGAGATACCTCGGGAGAATGTTCCAAGTGAGGGGGAGAATCTTGGCTCAGTATCAGTATTATATGACATTGAAGGTTGGACATCAGATCCCGGATATATGATTCTTGGACTATCTTATAGAGATTATGATGAGGAAGACCAACCCCAAAAGGAATCAGTTACTTTACCCATTGTGGCTGAAAATGTGGCATCCAAGGAGGACCTTGAGTCTTTAAAAGCTGAATTAAAAGAAGCAATAATAGAATCAGTGGAAGATATGAAGAAAAGTATGGTTGAAGAGATGCAAAGCATGGAGAAATCCCTTTAGTTATTAATTGGATGTAGTGTGTCCAATCATGTGAAAGAAATGGTGGATGAACTTAAGGTGTGCCACACTCAGATTGAGAGTTGGACAGGAGCTGTCGTTGCTCTTAGACAATCAATTGCTTCATTGACTTCTTTGAACAATTCTCAAACCCAAGTGCACACTGACATTCGATATATAAAAGAAGTGGTAAAACAGTTTGTGGAAGTTTTTGAGGCCTTTAAGAAGTCAGTAAAAGAACATCTGAACAGTCAGGATGATCTTTTTCAGAAGGTAGTTAGTAGTCTGACTCAATCATTCTAGGAAACAGTGGCCTTCTCAATGAAACCTCTTCCCTCAACTAGCTCCAGTGTGAACCTTGACCAGATCCGAACTATTATTCAGGATGAATTGGCTAAGGACAGTCCCAGTGGTGCATCAGATACTCAAATTCTTTCTACCACTTGGGAAGTTAGTAGTTCTATTAGTGATCACTTGCGGGAAGCTACTGCTTCTCAAGAGGAAATCAAAAATAAGATGGATGCTTATTTTGAAAAGGTTTATACCAAGCACTAAATAACAAACCATTACAATCATTTTCTTGAGAATATGAAGTCACCTCCAGTTACCCAAGCCTTCATAGAACAGGTTAGAAAGCTGAGGGAGCTTACTCTTACCTTGGACAAATTTATTGAGAACAGAGATGATATTGTATCTGCTATGGAGAGAGGTGGAAGCATCATCATTGATTTCAGGAATCTCTTGCTGCCTTTCCTACATGTGGAATGCTCGACCAGTTATTATACCACCTGCCCTTCCACCATCTGCCTCTGGGAGTAATCCTCAACCGACTCCAGTTCAAGCCTTCAGGAGCTTAACACCTTTGATCCCTCAGAGAGAGACAGATTATAGATCTGGTACTGTATCAGTTACTGATCCACCAGTGGTTCTTTCCGGAATTCCCAATCCTGTTGACTCTACCCCTAAACCCTCTACTGATCCCAAGGGAAATACACCTGTTCAAGAGGATTATTGAGTGCTTTTAGCCTTATTTTTATGGGATTCATTGTATTTTTGTAATTTTCTGATTTTCCCAATGTGTTATTTACTTATCAATCAAATACTTCATTCCTCTCTTCACGGTCTATTTTACATTGTATATTAACTTTCCCAGTCCTTCTCTTTTCTCGGATACCCTCCTTTTTGTTAATCACAAAGGGGGAGAAATTATTGGAATCCTGTACCAAGAGAGAGAATTTTGTTCACCTAAGGGGACAAAGGGGGAGGAAATCACTACTTTGGAGGAGAACCCTATAGTTAAATTAATAGGGGGAGGAATATGAGAATATTTTCAAACAAAACAATCTTGTTTGTTTTTATCCTCTGATACTACATTATTTCTTGATATATTCCTATTTTCATATTTTTCCTCTTATACTATTTTATTTTTGATATCAATTGCTGAGATTTTTTCTCTACTATTATACAGTTGATATCATACTTTGATTTATTTTTCCTCTGATATTACTTAATTTTGGCAGAAGTTGTGATTATCAAAAAGGGGGAGATTATTGAACCCTCTTGAATTAAGTGGCTTTATTGTGTTTTGATAATCCCAAACATACCTTATTTATATATTGATTATGCTTAATAGATTCCAAATATACCTTAATATATGTTGTTACTTTCATTATTCTTAAATTAAGTCTTTTGAATTATCAGATATATGTTTACTATGACTTAAATCATTCTGCCAAGTGAATGCTCAAACAGATTTCAGCTACCGTTACAAACTAGCTACCGATACATAGTAGAGCAACCATTAGACAGTAGTAACCATTAGAACATATAGCTACCGTTACAAGATAGCATCCTTTACAGCTCACAGCGACCGATATAGTTAAGTCTACTGATATGTTGGAGCTACCGCTATATGAGATCTAGCGATAAAGCTACCTGTACAGCTATCGATACCAAAATCCCATCGCTGCATCAAAATATACTGATAGAGCTACTAATACAATGAAGTCGACAGTTACTGCTACAGAAAAGTTGACAGCTACCGATATGCTGAAGTCCACTGTTATGCAAAGTCTACCGATAGAGAGCTACCGCTACCGTTACAAGGAAGATCCAAAGCTACCGTTACAAGTTCACTGCTACTAATATGATCAAATCTACAGTTGCAGCTACCAAAACAAAGTCTACCATTACAAATGAAGTCTACCGATATAGACACCTACTGTAACACAAGTCTACCGATATCAAGAGCTACCGTTCAAGAGACAAAACCCGACAATTCTTTAATTTCTTTATCTTTGTTTAATCTAACCAACGGTCATATCAGGTATATTTTAATACACTGACTTTTATTTAATGTGTGCTGTTGGATGTCAGGGAACCGTACCTCTTACCTGCAAAAAGTAAATCATCTTTTTCAGGAGGATGTTCTTTAAATAAAGGAAAGATGTGCTACTACAAAAGGTAATGAATAGACGAATACAAAGAGATACAGACCACAAGGTGTGCTGGAAGAACAACCGAGTGTGAATGCAAAGAGACGACTGAACTTACATAAGGAACTCATTCATCATTACTTACCAGTGAAGAGCTGAGAACGAGAACATAACACAAGAGCTTCATCGACTGTCTCTACTACTGGAAGTCAAGGAAAGAGACGATACTCTGTTTTCTAGAAAAAAACCAGAAGGGGACTCAGAGCGAATTCTGATCAATCAAAGGAGTCTAGAACTGCACGACAATCACTAGAGCCATTTATAAAATCTAAATATTTGCTATGTGATTTATCCTTTTACATATTGAGCAGTGTGTGTTATATGTTGTCTTTTACACACACACTGTCTCATTTACTCTAACTGAAGGATTTGTAAATCCTCACTCAACTCTATTACATTTTGTTTTTCCCACTAGGATAGTGGTAGAGGTTGTGCGTGACCTGGACAGCTGATTTCTGTTGTTTTTTTCCCACGGATAACAGTGGTAGAGGTCTTGGACCTGGACAAATGTATACTGTTGTTTATCCCCGATCCAGGGTGTGGATCACTTGTATATAATGTTTTGAGAGGACTAAGTCTCAGCTTGAGACTGATCCTCTTGGTTAAATCTTCTGTGCTTATTTAGTTTCAAAGTTATTTTTTATTCCGCTGCTAATTTCTTTAAAACCAAAACTGTTTTAAAGTCACTTTGATAATTAAGTTCACAATTGTTTATATTATTTGTAAATCAGTAAGTTGGATTCAAAAGTTAATCAACATTTCTTTTTTGATTAACTAGGAAATAATAAATCCCTAGAGAACCCAACTGAACCCTTACTTTGATATAAATTCACTACAGTTTAATTCAGTATTTTATTTGGGGGTTTTTAAGACAAAGTTTTAAACAGAAATTTTAATTGGAACTCAATTCACCCCCTCTTGAGTATCCACTCCGACCAACAAATTCTATATTAACATCATTCACACTAATGATAATTTTCCATTTGAAAAACCTCTTTTTCATTGTGTTTCTAGGTATAACATTAATTTGGATTATAATAATTTAGTGAAATTAATTTGGATAAATTATTTATATTTTTCCTGTCAAAATTATTCAAATTACCTAATTATTTTATTTATATTTTTTACAATTTTGAATAGTAAAAGATGTATATAGTAATTACCATATTAAATTAAAAAATATTTTTATAGTGGGTCAAACTAAGTAGATAATGAATAATATTATCCAAAAACTGATCCAAAAACCATTATATAGAATTATGTCAACCATAAAGTTTGTAAGGGATTATAAATACCAATTTCGGAGGGTTTTTGTTTGACATAAACATTGGTGAAATAGATTTTATTTAAAAATTCCATGTGTGTCCTCACCCCTAGTTATAAAATGCCTCACCTCCCCTCAGATCTTCACCCATTAAAAAAATTTTCATCCAATACCTACCCAAATTAATTCCTCAATACCCTCCTAATATTCTATTTCACATATTAAGGTATTAAATCCATACTAAGAAGTATATCAGAGAAATCCTAAATAGGTCATCCTAAGATGATATAATGTTCTTAAATGGTCATTTTTAATCTATTTCATCCTCTAGATCCATAATAAAATTATTAAATAATTATAGTATGAGAAAACCAAGATCCCATAAATAATTTTTTTATTATTTTTATGGGATAACCAAGAAAAATATTCCCTTTAATAAAATTGAAAACGTAATCATCAATCATATGTAGAGAGGACTACCACCTCATAGACATATTTAACTCATTTTTAATGAACACCTCTTAAGCTTGGATATAGTGATGAGTTTAATATATATATAGATATAATATTTATGAAATTATTATAAATCTATAATAATAATGATTAATATATTTTAATAATTTTCATTCCCTTTAAAATATGACAATGTCTTTATTGTGTTTAGAAGACAACTCCCCCCCAAAGTGATGTGATTCTTTTTTCACCTATTCTTATATATGAAATGTAATGTGTATAATTTTAATGAATATATATGATATATATTACATGATTTAAATTAGTTATAATTATTATATCATACAATTCCTTACCATTTTACATTTTAAGGGAATGATATCATTACACGTGTGTAAGTATGACCTACAATCTCCACAAAGTGATCCAACTAATTTTCCATGCATATATTTTTATAATGGTTTTAATAATTCATCTATAGAATAAATAATATATTTATAAAATTATAATATTTTTATATGATTTATATTTATCCTATGTAGATTAACCAAAACATTTATGAGAAAATAGACAATAAAATACAAGGAAAATAACACACATAACAGTAAAAATCAAGAAATATTGTTGATAAATATGTATGAAAAGGTCATAATAAGACAATATACGATATTATAAATATTATTATAATTTTGGTTTTAGTTAACATTCATAAATACATCATAGAGAAGTTCAATGAAATTTCAACTAGAGGAAAATTTGAGGTAAGGTCATTCATCATAATTTCCATTTTATTACAACAAAATTATTATTACGGCACTATTTACTTTTTGGTTTTGTATATTGTTCCATATAGAATCATATAACAAGAAATAATATAGATTCATTATGATTTATTTTTCTTTTCATGTTTACTCATTATGGGGTTAGAATTTAAAATTTATCAAATATGTAACAATTATTGTACAATCATACGTTCTTTTTTGAATGTATACTTTCTGCTAATAAAATTACATTCTTGTGATCATAATACAATAATATTATCTTAGATATAAAAATTCTTTTATAATGGATATTATTATTTCCAAAATCATAACCCATTTTTTATATGTTTATACCTATAAAGTTATTCGATTAATATTAGAACTTTTGATAAATCCGTACATTTTATCCATACAGATTTTTGGTGGAAATGCATATTAATTCATAAAATAGAATGATTATTATATATACGTAGAATTTTTGGAAAATTAATTATGGTTAGCGACTAATTATATATACCATATTAATATATTGACAAGTATTATTAGAATAATAAATTAACCCAATCAGATGGATTTTACCTATATTTTTGAAATACCTAAGAATAGTCATGATAATAGACATATATTGATTCTTAATATCATGATTTATAATAATTATAATTTTACTTCATTAATATTTTATCATTTTTTTATACATGGTTGATTTATAATTATTTTCTCTATTGATGAATTTCATCGTCACTTTATTGATTAAATGGATTGTTTTCTTAAATATTTACAATTTCATATTGATTATGCCTTATATAATTTTGATTGAAAATATATTGATTAAATTGAATTTGTGTTTATATATTTTCATTAACATGTTACTTATTAGTTATTGATTAGTTATATTCCAGGTTTTTATTAAAATGAATTTGTTTTCAATTAGGTACCTTGATATATTTTTTATACTATATTGATTCCTGATATCATCAACTATATGTTACCCATATTGAGCATTTGAGGACATATAGTTTTTTTCATTTCCACATTTTATGAAATAGAACTCTTTGAATATGTTTCAATGATTATACTAATTTGTTTTCATTATGTTTCAATTTACATTCAAAAAATAAAATGGTTTCACGTATGTATTTGGATCTTCAAAGCTACAAAACTGATATTTCCATTGGGATTTGACATTTTTTATATATTCCATTATAATAATATTTTTAGGAGCTACAATTCACTGTTTTCTTATTTTTTTGATTTGTATTTAATTTTGTTTTTCTGAAATCATTGGGAACTAGAATATAGAAAAATTATATTAGGGAACATAACCATAGTATATTATTATTGGATATGTATATTATTACATCCTAAAATTTTAGGAAGAACGATATTATGTAGTATTTCATATAAATACATCCATTTAGAAAGATAATAATTAGGAATGGTTCTATAGAAAAATAACCTAGGTGAAACTAATCTAAAAATATTGTGTATTAGGATTGACCCAATCAATACCTAATGCAAGACAAAGGGACTAAAATAGCCACTATTATTACACTCTTAATGGATTTGATTGTAGATATACACATTTTAATTAAAAACCATGTTTCCATATTTTAAAATAATTATACCCTAATAAAAACAAGATTTCAATAATTTGATTAATAATCAATAAATTTTGTATTTATGTTATGTGTTACAACATATTTATAAAAATACCTTATGATTTAAAATTTATTATTTTATTTTTTATTACAAAAAAATCTATTTTTATATGTGGTGCCTTTCATGATGATGTTTATCAATACTCATGAACACTGTTGATATTTCCATTTTGAAAAAAATACAATGGTTATTGGAACTAATCAGATCATGGATAAATTAGGGAAATGTAATGATGTTATAAAAAATAACATTTCCTGGATGGAGAAACCCATTGTTCTTTAATTTGATTGTCATATTATAGATATATTGATGGGGTGGAGTCCCCAACTAGTTAGTTGGAATATAAATAAAACTGTTTCAAAACAATGGATTAAGTATCTGAAGAATATATTTATATCCCTAATATGTAATTAAAATTAAATGGTTATATTAGTAGTGTATTTCCTCAATAGAAAATTTTATCAATGGTTATAGATGATCTATATTAAAAGAGAGAATTATGAAATACTACTCATATAATGGGTGTATATTTAGTAGACATTCCATAAAAAATAGTTCCCTCTTGAGAATCAAAATGAAATCAAAATAAATATACCACTCATAATGATAAATGAAAATGAAAGTTCTGATTATGAGGAAACATAATCATGGTTGTAAAGGTATATTATGGATTATATACAGAACATATATTGCATGATCAAAGATTTAGTTGAATGAATAAGGTAATGTATCTAAATGGATTTTTCATATCAATCCATTTCTTCATATGATTAAACAGTTTTATTTTATATCAAAATAATGGTTGAATTATATAGATCCTATATGTTCATGGGAATTAGGAAGACAAGAGGTTGAATTATAACCATTTAAAAGGAAATGCATCAATGAGAAAAAATATAAATATAAAATTTCAATATTGTGAGAATGATGGAATGGATCATCCAATGTAATACATGAAGTGGATATAATATTGTTATAAGTATGGATATATGGTTTGTTATTATAAATTAATCAAAGGAAAAAACATTGTAATTCTATTTTTTTAAAAGTAGGTATAATGGGAACTATGAAAACAATTTCTCCAAGTGATAGTGGAATATAAAAAAGAAAAGTCGATGAGGATAAATCCATGATTATAAAAACACTATACATGTGGTTGATGTATCCAATTATTTAGAGGAAGGTAATTTAATTATATATGGACATTTAGCTAATTTGTTATCTTATTATGGATCCCCACACTATTTTATATCTTACATGTTTTTTAATAAAAGTATATATTTTACTAGCTTTTTATGAAGGTAATTTTAATTCAAAACTCTTAGTGGAAGTCCTATTAAAATAAGGACATGTTACGAAGTCCCCATTATGAAACATTAAGGTATTTTTTCTAACATTATCATCATTAAATTTTCCATTTTTAATCTAATTTTTATTATAGAATAGTTTTGAAAATATAATCAAAATGATTATTGAAATTAGAAACAACTAGTGGAGTAGTTTGAAAAGGCACTTAATTAACCTAGAGATTCACCATAGGGTGAACCTATTTTATTCCTTAAGAATCAATATAGTTCGATGTCTATAAGAATTTATTATATTTAAATCAATTAAATTTTGATAAGGAATGAGTATTTTTTTCCTCACATTGAGGACTTATTGAAAAATATTATTTCTTTCTCAAAATGATTTCATTTTCTTGTTAAAAATTTCGAATATTTAATTTCAAGAATTTTATTAATTTTACTTTAAAAATAAAAAATAAGTGTCTAACCCTATTTCAAAATTATATTTTTGTGATTATTTATAATTTTTTGAAAAAGGTATTTTTCTATTAAAAGTAAAAACCACACACTTTTATTATAAATGTTGTTTCATTTAATGAATTTAGAAGATAAAATTTTTGTCAATGCTATTAAAATTTTAATTTTATGTCAATTATAAATATGGTTACATATTATCTAACATTTAAATAAATTTCATATTTAAATTTTATATTAAAAAATTCATTACATATGAACATTTTCTCATCTATAGATCTCTTTTTCATCGATTCTATTTGATAAAATTAAAATTAATATATTCCATACTTATGAATTGAGTTTTAAAAAATAAATTCCATATTAAAATTCAATTTTCTAATATATATTATAATTTAAACATAATCATTTGATGAAATTATTATAAAAATACTAAAAAAAATTTACAATGGAAAAGGCTAAAATGAATTTATAGAGGGATAAAATAAAATAAAAATGGTAAAATGACATAACATTTTTCAAAACCAAAATTTCAGGCCCTATAAATATATAAATGGATCTATTTTTATAAAATAAGAAATTTTTGAGATGTTTTAATGTGAAATTTATTGGTACACTTTATTCATTTCAAAAAATTGATTTATGTCCTCTCCCCCACATAAAAAGGGAATCACATCTCCTATCATTGTCAAAAATATAAAACATCTTTACTCATCCAATATTTAACCAAATACATTACAAGATTCCTTACTCATGTCTTGCAGACCTTGGTTTTTCTAGGATGAAAACCTAGGATGGATTTCTCTAAGAACATTAGGGGGTTATCTGATTAAGAGATATCATTTTCAACCAAGAGATTCTATTTAAATTCATCTTTCACCTCAATGAAATGATGTAAAATCATTTTTATTTAGTAAAAAATACATACCATATAATTATATTGAATTACTATAAATCCATAACCTGCATATATCAATTTTTCATTATAATGGGAAATGAATGTGTCAATTGTGTGTCTGACAAACTAATACATCATAAACAGATGTCCATCATTTCCCATATAATCCTATCATTATTAGAAATAATTTATGATATATAGTATATATGTGGTACTAATATGATAATTATACTTATATTCATAAAATATTGTATATTTCTCCTTAATTTCTATTCCATGGGAATTTGTTATCATAGCTCGTGTGTACGATAGTCTTCCTCCTTGCGAAGGGATGTGAAACATTTTTCACTTATGATTTTAATGGATGGTAATATAGATAAAATTTTGACATATTTAATATATATATATATAATAATTAATTTTTAATGGATATTTATTATTTAACTTCATTTTATTTCATTATTCGAGAAAATGGAAATAATGTTCATGCCTACACACAACCTACCATCTCTATGACTTTTTTAATTAGTTTTCTATTATTAACATAAATAGATCTCAATAAAAACATATTTAATAAATTTATATGATATTTATATCATTTATAAAATTATATAGATAATTATATGATCAATGTAAATGGATGTAAAATACCTGTCCAAAACACACATGAATAAAAAAGTTGTTATTACTCACAACATGATTTTAACAACGAATTGTTAATAAAAGTGAAAAAAGTTTATAATTAAATATTATATGGTATTATATATATGATTATGGTTCTATTATATATTTTAAATAAACTGATATTTATTATAATGGTTTTTAATGAGTATGAAGTGGGATAAGTAAAAAAATAAGAGACTTTTATCTCACTTATATCTTTGTGAGGCATATGCCATATTCAACACATTTAATGTGGTGTATAAAAAATTAATGAATTTATTTTATTATTAATATTATAAATTAAATGGGTATATAAATATTCATATTTTTATTTTTTTGTGTGGCTATGACACAAAACATACCAATGTGGAAGAGGATTTTATGTTACAATCACATTGTTTATCTGGCTAAGTTGTATCTATGCTTGAAGTGATAATATATTTTAATATAACTTGTAAGAAACTCCAGAATTTGATTTATCTTTTTTTCTATATTATACATTTATTCATTTTATTTTCATCTCATTAGATATTAATGATACAAATTAAATTTTTATCATAAAAAAACTATTACATATATCTCTTTGGTTTCAACCCATCTTTCAACCATATCCCTATTTCCTAAAACTGATTCAATGAAATATTTTAATATTATAAAAATATTTTTTGATGTTTTTTACCCATGTTTGACATTATATGATTTTTTTAATGAATATTTTTATCATTTTTTAATAAGTCTCTTTTGAACTTGTGACGAAAATGTGAAAGGAATCATCTTTTTTACATGTACCTCATGATTAATATTTTCCAAGATCATTACCACTCAATAATTTTAATTTTATATTATAGTTATTCTAGATTGTTTTTGTAACATACCAATGTTTAATCAATGGAAAATACCTTTTACAAATATTTCATATAATTACATGAGATCAAAACACAATGAACTACTAAGTACTATGTGACATTAAAACATAGTATTGTCACTTATGTGATTTGAATTGAAAAAATAAGTCATACAGAGTTGTGATCAATGAGATGTTTGGAGTGTAATGGAATAAAAATAATTTTTGGTGAATAGTTAACTACCCTTATGAATAGTTACCCACCATTATAAATAGTAATGTCACATTTAGTAATCGTAAATCATCTAAAAGAATAGAGACCCCACTATGAATGTATAAATAAAATTTCAGCATCTTATAAGTGATAATATGACCTTAGTAAAAGTATGGGTATTTTTATAAGTAATAAATAAATAAATATTAATAATTAATTAATTAAATATAAATTTTATTTTCATAAAAGGTTTTCATAAATTATTATTTTTATATCCTATGGTTTTAAATTAATTTTGTAATATTTTATGTAATTTTAGAAAACATTATAAAAGTTGTTATAGTTTTAAAATTTGTATTTTATTAGTAAATTATGATTTTAATTAAAAAGTGAATTAATCATATTTTTATAATTATTATTGAAAAATTTATATCATTTTTTATTGTACATATAGAAAAATGGTTTGTGTTAATTTTTTATATTTTTCTAAAATAGAATAATTTTTATGAATAATAAAATAAAACAATTCACAATAAATGCTAAAAGATGAATTTCTACATCATACTTGAGAGATGGGTGATGTAAATGGCCATCAGTTATAACTCACATTCATATATGACTATTTTTGGTATCAGGAATCATTACTATTTCTTGTATTTTGGAAAAATAATAAACTAATTATTAAAATATTAAGAAAATCCTCATCCCATCGACTATAAAAACCACACACACACCCTTCTACTTTTCTATTTTCTAGAACCTTGTAACTTCCCTAAATTATACCCGAATATCTCAAAAATATCCTCCCCCATGTATAGTAGCCATTTTATCCTCAAAAGAACCAATCCTCTCCCATTAAGAGGCTCTCAAGTAAGATTTAATGAAGAGGTAAATTCAACTTTTCTTTTCTTTCATTATCACTCATGTTCTTCTATTTCTTTTCCCCACAACCCGTCACCCTAATTGTAGGATACCTATAGTAAAAAAATGTGATATAATTTTTTATGAAAATTGTATAATTCATTATCATATCTCCTATACCCTTAATTTATTTTATTAGTGAAGACATCATCTGAGATGTTTTAATTTACCCCATTCAAAGACGATGGGTTATAAATTGCTATTTCCATAGTCAATTATGGTCATGAAACAATTTTCATAGTTGATCCTCACTATAATATATTTATTATGTCTCATCTATGGTTATGTAAAACTTTTGTACACATGGATTGGATTTATAAACCAAAACGGGTTCATTGTTGTCAAAAAACACCAATTAACCCAAAAGATTATCACTATAGTTTTACATTAAAATTAGTCTTCACTCCCAATTACCAAATGAAATTTACAACCATGTAAAATTTTTATGTTAAATACTATAATATAACATCAATTCTAGAAAACCATGATCATCATTTATATATATCTAAACAAGGATATATCTGAACGGATCTTTAAAACCATGGAAAAAAACATACACAAACAATGAAATTTAACCTCATAAACAATTTAAAAGGTTATTAATAAACTCAAAAAGTATATAATAAATTATCTTCAATTAAAATATGTTTTGGATTTATTAATTAATGAAACTAATTTTATTATTCAGTTCATTAATATCCCATGGAAAACACATCAGAGTTAAGGTAAGGGATGCTCTCTTTCTCACATTTATTCCAGAATATCATCTATCTTATTCACTTTTATGTATAATTATTAATGATGGTGTATAATTTCTCACCTTACACATAATTCCATCACGATTTATAATCTATGAAAAATCTATTTCTTTGTTATTAATACCTACTATGTACTCTCAATACCATGCCAATATTCTATAAGGGATTCTATCCGAACCACCTTTATTCATTTGGGTTGCTCTATGTTTTTTTTCCCAAATGAAGTTCTATTTTAATTTCATGTGAAAATTATAAATAAATTCTATATTATCTAAAATCATGTTTCATGATCCATCCCTCATTATTTTTCAAGGTTATACATTCTTTTAAGTTATTCTGTCCTCGATACTGACCAATAAATGAACTCATTTTAAGGGAACTTCAAAATTTTTTAACCAATTTCAAGTGCACCCTACCATTTGTTGCAAAACACCATTTTAATAAAATTAGTATTTTTATTATTAAAATATTTTTGATTCACTTATCATTTTATATAAAATGGTAATCACTTTTCTATTTTATATGATTTTTAGTATTTTCCTTAAAACTGCAATAAAATGTTTTAATGCTATGAATTTATTAAACACTCTTCTTACATGTTGTCACTTCTATTTGAAATCAATTACCATGATATAATCCTATTTTACATTATTATTGTCCACGTATGTTTTAATTAATTTTTTTTCGTGGATACATTTATGATACACCCACTCATTATGCTTTATGTCATGAATGTGGTATCCATTTCTCTCCATGGGTTCCCTTATATTTATGTATGATTGATTATGGAAGATTATTTAGGTGGAAAGAATATTCGTGAACATGTTAATATAAGTGTTACATGAATGCTCCCCAAATCAAATGTTAATGTTTAGTATCAAGATACATTATGTTCAATGGTATTAGTGGTTATCCTTGACTCATGCTACCATGTACAACAATCCTTGTGTTTAAACAGGAGTTGTGATCCTCTATGTTTAATGAGCCTTTAATCATTCTAAATTCATGATTTATGTTTCTTCCACATTACTATGAATTCATGTTTATATGAACCCATGTTAATATGTTATGATTCTATATACTATATTATATTATTATGTCAGTATTTCAAACCCTTGTGAAAAATCATTATTCTTATCTTTATTTCCATACAGGGATATATCTCATCCCTTCATTCCTGATATCCCCAGGGTACCCTCTGCAGATTTAAGGGCTCAATGGAAGTTAATAGCTCTTTATGAAAATTAAATAATGATTTTTTAGTTCAACATTTATTGTTTTTTGTATCTAATCATCCAAGACACAAGACATTACAATCATTTTCATGTACTCTGATGTATAATTATTCCTAAAATCATGTAATGTAATATGTAAAAGGCTAGTGTATATAAATTCGATATCATATGATGGTCTAGTTATTTTTAAAGATTATGAATTGTTAAATTTAGTATGAAACATAAGAATGAGACTAAGTATAAGAAATCACTCCCCAATTTTCATAGGTACAGAATAAGTTGTTTATCAAGAAAATATATCCATGTCTGGATACAAACAGGTAGTGGTGGACAAGGGATAATTGTATCTAGTGGTAAAACCTGAAAACATTGTTTTGTTCTTGAATCAAACAGGAACATTTTCCTAACAATTGGCCTTCCTACACTCTTGAATTGATACTCCTAGGGGATATTCATTTATAAAATCATTACCCTAGTACAATCCATTATTAAGGGAATTAAAAAAATCCCATAAGAATATATGTTATGAAATAGATCAAGAAAATACTATATTGAAACATATTGAATCCCAAGTTTGTATATACTTATCCTTTACATGTTTATACACTTATTCTCAAAGTTTCCTTTTAATTCCTAATAGATATGTATTGAATCCCTCTAATTGTATGTTATTTTTCATAGCTATTGGTTTGAAATATAAGAACATGTTCCAACAATCAATTTGATAGGGAATTTCGATATTTCCCTAATGATATTTCTTATATGATGGGAACAGGTGCTCAAAACATCATGAAAGTACTTCCTCACCTTGCTCAAGTTATGAATAATTACATGAATCACGTGGAACACCCTCCACCTCCAAGGAAAGAACAATTTTTCGTTGAATCCTTCAAACAACAAAGGCCTCTCATGTTTATTGGATTATCTGATCCCCTCCTTAGAGAGTAGTAGATTACCTCAAGTAAAAATATATTCTCTATCCTCTGATGATTAGAATAAGAGAAAATAGTTTTAAAAATCTTTCATTTTTATGGGTAAGCTGATCAATGGTGGACATCAATCTAGAATACAAATACCTTGGAGGAAAATGATTCCATGGATTGGGAGGAATTCAAGAGAATGGTGGTCAATAAATATTTTTCTCAAACCATATATCTCAATATGGAAAGAGAGTGCCTCAGACCCAAGAAGAATGATGATGAGTCAATAGGGGCATATAAATAAAACATTACAAGGATTGCGAGGAACACATATTATTTTTTCATGATAACTGAAAGCATAGTGGATCGATTATTTAGCAGTATAAATTAGATTTGAAAAAAAATCTAGACATTTGAGACTTTGACACTTATGAAGCGATTTTACATTGTTTCCAAAAGGTTGAAATGGCAATCAGAGTCTCTTAGTGGTGTCACAAACCCATTGAGGGAAAGAGTAAAATGGAACCTGATGTGGGAAGTCCTGCAAATAAATTCCATGATGGAAAGAAGATCGATCATCCCACGTGTAAAAAATGTGAAAAGAATCATCTTGTGAACTATCTAAAGGGAACCGAGAAATACAAAAAAGTAAAATGTTGGGGAATCTAGATAAAAAAAACTGACATGATATGAATAATCCAAGTAATGAGAAAGAATAAGGAATATTTATATCAACACTAATCATTTAGTGGATTTTTACAACTCTAAATAGAATTGGAATTATGTGAACAATTTCCCTTAGCTGAGGATTATTGGAGGAAATCAACAATAACCTCCATGGAAACATGAAAGGGATTATGCTATCACTATTGTTATGGTGGATCTGTACAATGATGTCATGGAAGGTACTCTAGTAATTTATTGAAGAATAGTGAAAAAAATATTTGATTCTGGTTCTACACATTCTATCATAGCTTTAAAGTTTATGAGAACTATTCATATTCAACCTCATAATATAGAGTATAATTTATATTTTAGAATAATGAAAGGAAAATTTATTTTGTCCATGGTTTATATCTTCAACTCTGTAAACATTTGTGGACTAAACCACTCATAAAATCACCTCATAGACACTTCAGTGGAGTTTAACTCTATATTTTCCATGGATTGTATTTCATTTTATAAATCCAACACCAACATCAAGAAAGGTATATCACGATTCACATCCTAAATAATCCACCAATTAATTAAAATATTAAGAGGATTATGGATCTCTTTTAAAATAATTGTCTCATGTATAGATATTAATTCCCTTTGAGCCATCATGTATCAACCAAATGAATGGGACAAAGGATAGAATCATTTTTGAAGACATGTCCGTCATGAGGGATTTCACTGATGTATTTTCCAAATAGTTTACTTGTCTTCCTCTAGAATAGGAGGTTTATTTCTCAATTTAACATATTCTTATGTCTTTGACTACATCAAATACACCTTATAGAATGTCCATCATCGAGATGGAGGAGCTGAAGAAGCAATTATAGGAGAATATGGAGAAGGGTTTTATACACCCAAGTGGTTCACCCTAGGGTGTGCCAGTCCTCATTTACAAAAATAATAATGGGTCAGTGTGCCTCAACACTGAATATAGATAGTTCAATAAATTCACAATAAAGAACAAGTATCCATTTTCATGGATAAATGAATTGTTTGATCAACTTCGTGGGGCCAGTTATTGCTCAAAGTTGGACCATTGGTTGGGATATCACTAATTAATGGTGAGTAAGACAGATATTCCCAATACATCCTTTCAAACAATTTATTAATAGTATGGGTTCATAGTGATTCTATTTCGGATGACAAATTCTACAGAAATATTCATGTATTTAATGAATAGAGTCATTTGAGATTATCTCAAAAAATCTGTGGTAGTCTTTATCAACAATATTCTGATATACTCTAACTGCAAGGAGGAGCATGAGGAGGATTTTTATACTATGTCAAAGCCATTGAAAATGGATTTATTGTATGAAAAGTACATTATATTTGAGTTATAGATGGAGTAATTATCATTCTTATGGAATGTTATCATCAATAAATGGATATCTGTTGACCCTTACCAATCAAAGAAAATTGAAGAGTGGGTTAGGATAACTTATGTAATAGATATCTATAGCTTTCTAGGACTATTCGGGTATTACATAAAAATTGTGAAGAACTTTTCACATTTTTCAAACCCAATGATCTGGCTAACATGGAAGGGGGTAAATATTTTCTGTACTCATGAATGTGAAGACTGTTTTAAGGTGTAAACAAAGTGTCTTATCACTATGCCAGTACTCACACACCCAACAAGTGGAGAACACATTTTGGGGTAATTTGATGCTTCAAAGAATTTATTAGGTTATTTGATGATGAAAAATGATATAGTTATTTCCTATGACTCAAGGTATTTCAAAATAGATGAGAAAAGCTATCCTACATATGATCTAGATTTGGAAGCTATGATCTTTACGTTAAAATCTAGTGGCATTATCTCTATGTTGAGAAGTGTGATACATATACTGATAACAAGAGTATAAAATATATATTCACATAGAGAGAGATTTATATGAACCAGTGGAGATGGATAGAGATCATCATGTATTATGACTTCTCAATCCACTACTATCTTGGTAAGGCAGGCAAGGAGGAATATGATATAAGTAGAAAGGATCCTATATTAGTATCAATGATCATAAATGAAAAGGATCCCATATTCTTATATTTTAATATGATGGATATGAGAGTAATTAATGTAGTAAAATAATAATTCCTTTCTCGAATGATTTCTTAACCATCACATTTGTATAAAATAAAGGATTCTTAATGAAAAGATGTGGAAATTTAAAAAATGATGGATGATATTAGAAATGGGAAATACTATGAGTTCAAGATTTATGAAGAAGGAGTTGATAGATTTTGGCCATGATTATGTGCACTATTTGATATAGAGATAAAGAATGTGCTTTTTTATGAAGCACATAGCTCAACATTATCTATCAATTAAGGGAGGAAAATGATATTTGGAGATATCTAAGAGAAATTTTTGTGGGACAATATGAATAAGGTTATTGTTAAATATACATCAATGCACCTGATATGTCAATAAGTTGGGATAAAAGACAGAAGTATAAGGGGATGATTCAACCACTACCCATTCCAACATAGAAGTGGGAGAACAACACCACGGACTTCATCACTGGACTTCTATGAACATCTAGAGGAATAAATTCTACATAGGGTTTTTGTATCATTTTACAAAGACATCTCACTTTATCACAATTATAGAGGACCTATCATTGGAATACCTTTCATGGTTATAAATAAAATAGGTGGTAAGGATACATGGAGTACAACTATCTATTGTATTATATTGAGATACGAGATTCACCTCAATGTTCTAGAAATGTATCTCACATGATCTAAGCACTGAACTGAACATCTGTACAGCCTATCAACCTCAAACTAATAGACAATCTGAGAAAAACAATAAAAACGTATAAGATAAGTTGACTACATATTCTATGTAGATCATAGGGGGACAAGAAAAACATGTTCTACTGGTTGTATTATCATAGAACAACAGTTTCCACATGACAATAAGAATGGAACCATGAGAATCCATTAATGGAAAAAAGGTTTTGAATACCAGTGTGTTGGGATAAAGTCGGTGAGCATAAGATTTTAGGACCTGAAGGGTCTATGAAATGGTAGAGTTGGTGAAAAACTATTTTGTAGTACATCAAGGAAGACCTATTTCGATAAAAGAGCTATGAAAAGAACCGTTGATGAGACATTGAGTTCAAATTTTGAGACACTGTATTTATATGCATATCCCCAGGGTAGAAGGTCATGATATTTTTGAATAAATGAAAGAAACGTCCTAGGTAAATCATCCCCTTAGACATTCTTAATAGTGTCTGGGATATGGCCTATCGGATGGAACTTCCACATACCATTTCTAATGTACATGGTTCTTTATTGTATTTCACATATGTAACTAAATAACCAATACTTCACATGTACTCTATTTGGAGGTTGTACAGTTTGAGGATGATATTTCATACAAGGAGAACCCAGTGGAGATCTATGATTGTATAGATAATATTCTATGTAAAAAAACTACTCACCTTATCAAAGTACTTTGACAGAGCTATATTTATGAAGAGGCCACATGTGACAGGATAATGAAATGAAGGAAAAGTATTGTCACCTGTTTATGTATTATAATATAAAAAACATTCATGGGTGAAATTTCATAAGGGGGAGTTATGTAATGAACCAATGCATTATTAATGGAAAATAATATCATATAATTTTTTCATTTGATTACATTAAATCACAACCCAATGAAATACTATGTACAATGTGACCTTTAAACATAATTTTTCCACTTATGTGATTTGAATTTAAAAAATATGACATACATGGTTGTGATCAGTAAGATGTTTAGATTCTAATGGAACAAACATAATTTTTTGTATGTAGTATCCTACCCATATGAATTGAAACCTACCCATATAGATATTAATATGAACCTTATGAATTTTAAATCAACCAAAAGAATAGTAACCTCAACAATGAATGCATAAATAAAATTTAGGCTTCTTATAAGTGATTATATGACCATAGTAAAAGTATTAGAATTTTTGTAATCCATACATAAATAATTTTGAATAATTAATTAAATTAAAAAGAAAATATATTTTCCTAAAAGGTTTTAAAAAATTATTGACTTTAAATATTCTAGTTTTATGATAATTTTATAATACCATATATAATTTTGGAAATCATTATAAAATCAGTGTTTGTTTCAAAATCAGTACATTTAATGTCAATTATAATTTTAATTGAAAATTAAATTAATCATTATTATAAAACTATTTTTGAAACCATTATTTTTTTTATTATACACATAAAAAATGGTTTGGGTTATTTATCGGGATCTTTTGAAACTACTTGATTTTTTTTAAAAGTTATATACTAGAAATCACAATAAATGCTAAATCCCGAATATATGCAACATGGTTAAGTCATAGATGATGTTAATTGATATTGGTTTGAACTCACATTCACATTTTACTATTTTTGGTAAAAATAATCATTACTATTTCTTGTCTTATGTAAAAATAATTATCTAATGATTAAAATAGCATGAAAACTCTTCTCCCATCCACTATAAAATCCACCCACACTCCCCTCTTCTCTTTACTCTTCTAAAGCCTTCTGACACCCCTAAATTATTAATAAATCTCTCCAGCAGATTCTAACTCATGTATATAATCCCTTAGTCTCCTCAAAAGATAAAATTATCTCTCTTTAAGAGGAGCTCAACATATATTGAATCAAGAGGTATATTATCCTTTTCTTTTCTTTCATTCTCTTAAAATTTCAATTCATTTATTTATTACTTACTCACACCCTTAACCTAAATGATATGATATTATAGTAACCTTAATGTACTGGAATGTTGTTATGATAATGGGATAATTCATTATCATATCTCCTTTACCCTTCTTTTATTTTAGTTGAAAATTTACCATGTGAGATGTGTTAATTTACCACATTAAAGGATGGTGGGTTTTTAATATCTATTAAAATGTAAAATTTTGGTAATGAAACAATGTTTTTGGTTGACAAAACCCATAATATATTTATTATTTCTCATCTATTGTTCTTGAATTATTTTTTACACATGGTTTCCATTTATAAAACAACGCGTGTTCATTGTGGTAAAAAATCCAATTAACCCAAAATGTTATCACTAATGTTTTACAAAATGATTAATATTTATTCCAAGTAACTAAATGAAAATTATAACCAAGTAATGTTTTTTATTTTCACTATTATCATTTAACATATTTTCTTGATAAACATTCTCATATTTCATTTTACATTAAATATGAATATTATTTAACCTATCCTTAAAACCAAGGTAACAAATGGTGCTAGAAAACAAAATTGAACCTTATAACTGATCGAAAGGGTTATGAATGAATCAAAAATTTTATAATAAATCATTAAATATAAAATAGGTTGTTATATTATTAATTAATGAACCTAATTTAATTATTTAGTCAATAATATCATGTGGGGAACACAATCAGAGATCAGGTAGGGGCCTCTCTCTTTATCAGATTTAGTGAAGAATCTACTCAATGTTATTCCCTTCTAAATATAAATCATAATAATGTGGTACAATTTTTAAACATCCCCAAACATACCTCGTAATTTATAAAAGATAATAAATCACATTCCCTTTCATTATGAGCTCTTATTTACAACTGATAACATGCTGATATTTACTAAGAGATTCTACTATTACTGTCTCTATTCTTCTAGGTTTCTCTATGATAATTTTTACCCAACTAATGTTTTATTTTATATTTTTTCAAAACATATATATTCTATTTATATTATTCAAACTCGTGTTTCAATATCCACCCCCCATTTTGTGGATATTCATTTTTTAAGTGATTCCCTCCTCGATACTTCCCAATAAGGAAGCTCGTTTTAAGGTAACTTCCGAAATTTTTACCCAATTTCAAGTAAACTATACCATTTGTTTCAAGCAACCATTTTTTATGAAATAAATATTTTTATTATTAAAGCCTTCTTATTTCACTTTTAGCTATATATATACTATTATTTCCTTTTATATTTCAAATGATCTTTAGTATTTTCCTCAAAACTGCAGAAAAATGTTTTAATAATAGGAATTTACTAAATACTCATCTTACATGTTTTCACTGATATTTGAAATAACCTACCAAGATATGGAATTATTTTAACCTATTAATTTCGTTGCATTATTTAATTTCATTCTCTCATGGACAATTTTTTGATACGCACATTCATTATGGTTTATGATAGAAATGTGACACCCATTTCTCTCCATGGGTTCGCATATGTTTATATATGATTGATCTTTTATGATTATTTATGGGGAAAGAATTATCATGAACATGATAAAGTGGTCGTTCCTATATATAACTCCAATTTATTAGGTAATTTTTAGTCTCATGAGATGTTATGTGCAATAGCCTTGGTGGTTAGCCATGTCTCATGCTACAATGTGCAACTGTCTTTGTAGTTAAACATGACTTGTGCTTCTATATACGAAATGAGCCGTGAATTGTGATAAAGTAATGATTTATTTTTTGTCCACATTACTATGAAATAAGGTTTATATGACACGACGTTTATATTCTATGATTATATATATGTCATTTAATATCATTATGTCATGATCTCTAACCCTTATGCTAAAGCTTTATTTTTATTTTTATTTACTTACTTGGTTATTAGCTTTTTTACTTCATTCATGTGATCCATGAGGGTACTCTATGAATATATAAGGGATCAAAGTAAGTTTGGATCTCTTTTTAAATATTAAATAATGATGTTTTCATTTTCCATGTTTTCAGTTTTCTTTACCTAGTCTTCCAAGACACTAGACATTATGATCCTTGTCTTGTACTCTGATGTATATTTATGCTTCAAATCATGTAATGATATATTTAACATGATAGGGTTACTATAGTTTTAAATAAAATTTTCTCTATAATTATTGGGTAAGTTTTAGATTTTTAATAAGTGATTTTGATTGAAAATATTATTTTCCTCAAGAATGTTTTATTTATATTCTTTTGGAATTTATATTCACCATTAAATTATCATTGTTTATTAGGATTTAATAGAGATGTTATCTATTGTAACCATATTCATTGTTCTTTTGGATGTTCTATGTTTATTATTTTTAAGATAATATGTTTATAACAATAGTTAATTTTTTACAAGTTATGTTATGATGGTTTGATGATATAATTATGTGACATGTTTCCTTTTTATGGGTTATTGATTGATAGAGTGTCTATAAGACCATTTTATTTAAATTTGTTATTAAATGATAAATGTTTTATTATATTTTTTATAATTATTTATATTTTTTATTTCATAATGTTGGTTACATTATAAAAAGTATAATCGTTATTTTATAACCAACAATAATTATTAGGTTATAACATAGGATATCGTTCATGTTATAAAAATGGTAGGATATGACCTATATCCCTTAGTAATTATTTGTTTGAATAATTATTTATCATGAGATGAAAATGGGAAGAATGATAATGGGCATGATCCACTGTGTAAAATAGGATGATTGCTTTAATCCACAATGGGAATCATGCCTAATGGATTAATCCATAATGGTAAACACGTGATGAGGCATGATACTATATGTTTTATGGTCTTTGTAGTGAACCCTAAAAACATAAATGGTTTCTACACCTATGATGGTTTCACAGTTATATGGAATCATCTTATGGTCTATATATTATGTTTATTTCACACACTTATGAATCATGTAATTTGGAATGACAATGCTTTATTCCATGAACCTTGTTTATGATCTCTATTATGTTGCATAGAACGATTATATACTATATTCATGATCACACACCCTTAGGAATATCAATTTATTTCACAATATCATGGAATGATATATCCCTTGTTTACCCTTACTCAGCATCTTAGATCACACATTCTTTTTTTACATTCCCTAGGTTACGAAGAGTGGGTTTATATAAGTATTTTTTATTTATATTTCAAAATAAGAAGATCATTATAGGTTATTGTAATGATATTTTTCAAAATATGAATATTTTTAACCATGTAATTATACACACTAATCCATTACAATCCTCAGGAATAAATAATTTAAATGTATTAAATTATCATATAAAAAGATGTTTTATTTATGTATTAATATCCGGGGAAATAATAGGCATGGAAATGAATAAAAAACTTGTGAAAATATATGTATAGTGTTCATAGAACAAACAGATATATTTGTGAATGCTTAGAAAATATGTACTCATTTTTTGAAGTCATTTTGTGATTCAAAAATAAATTTTCTTCAAAAATATTTTCTGCATTTATTATGTTGGAATTTAAATTTCTTTATTGAATATATATAAATTTTATATCCTAAAATGTTTTTTTAATCAGTATACCAAAAGAATTACATTAAAATATATTTATTTTATGAAATAATTAACATTTTATTGAATAGTGAAAAATAAAATATTATCAAACAATATCATCTATTTTCATTAAATATAGTAATATAGAATCTGCATTATATTAATTATTTTATATTAATGTAGAAAAGTCATTTTATTTATATTAATCGATTTAAATTTTTTTTTACAATCAATATTAAAAATTTTGATATATATTATATTTTATTTTTTAATAAAACGTAATCTGAAAAAATTATTATTCCTTTCATTTTATGAAATTTATTCTATTGTTTTTCAATCACATAAATAGATTGAATATGATATATTTTATTATATATTTAGAATCACGATGTTAAAATTTGGTATACTATTCCCTTTAATTATTTTCTTGTTATAAGTAGTTACCATAGAAAATATTTGTCACATCATTAAGCATAAAATTAGTAAAACGAGGTTCAATTATTTAGAGAAGTTATATAAATAAATTAATTTGTTTTTATTATTTCATATTAGGGGATAAATTTGACCATATCCATACCAAATATGAATATATATCATTTTTGATCTATGTTTTCTTAATAATCACATCATTATCTTTTCCTATAATTGAAATACCAAAATGTAACTCTCTTGTTTTCAATTTATTTGTTTTTTTAATAAATTGATAAAAATTTGTTATGAATTAACTTAATAGATTATATATAAAATTATTAATTTATTATGATTAATTTAAAATAATAATATAATTTTTAGAAATGTTATAATTACATTAAAAATTACAAGACAATGATTGAGTTCTATGAAAGCATTTGGAAAATAATTGTTATTGATTATGATAATATAAAAAATCATATTTATAGTTTAATTATTGTGTACCATTAAATAGTTGCTTATTAATAATGGAAAATTAATATTAAAATTGTTTATAATTAAATATAATTGTTACCCTTGTGGATTTAATTAAAATGTAATTAATGCTGTAAAAAATGAAAATAATTTTACTTTTTGAAAAATAAAAATTTATTAGAATTTTTAAAAAATTGTTAAAATAAATGGAGAGTTATATTAGGATGATTAATAATTTAAAAAATCATCAATTTTACATATGATCAAATGTTTACAATTAATGTAAAACAATAAAACCTTAAAAATGAAAATTTGTTAGAGTAGTTATGGTTAAAAATGGTTAAATAAGGTTTTAATGGAAATAATAAGGGTTGTAATTAACAGAAAACATTATTAAACATAAAATTTATATTATATTTACCATTTCACCTTATCTTCATTGAATATGAGTATTTTTGGAACAATGTTTTAATATTATGACTTAATTGTATCATAAAACTTTGAAAACTAACAAGTCTGTCACTTACCTTAATTATAAAAATATAAATGTAACACCCCAGGTAAATAAAGAATATGAAATTTTGATATTTATCCATATTTGTGAATAAAATATTAATATGACTTAATGGGGACTCTATGCTCGATGGCGTACCCAACACGCAACACCGAGTTTCTTGGGAATCTTATGTTGCACTCTAATAATAAAAAAAAATTATTTTAAATGGTAGTTAACATGTAGCCATTGTATTGGCGAGAATGGATAGAAATAACTAAAATATTATTATATATGTTTTTAAATTTTTTTACATTTATCCAATAAAAGATAAAGGCTTAAAATACGGAAAGAACTCAATTTTAGGCATATATGCCCTAGTTTTCACTAAAGGTTCACTTATCGCCTTTTGATGGAGAACCATCATTAAATATAGTTTTTTTCACACTTATAAATTCTATTGGACCAAATAAAACTCTTCTTAAGAATTGGGACATCAAAATTTACTTTGTGTAAATTTTTGGTATCTTTCTGATAAAGTTCATTTTTTAATGAATAGTATAAAATGTTGTATTTTAATTCAAAACCTCTTTTTAATCTAATTTATTTATATGATTATATTAACTTTTGAATTGGTTTTAAATTGAAATTAGAATATATTTTTACCATTAAATCCAATAGTGGTCATTGGAATTAATTTCACTTTGATATCAGACTTAAACTTGTGTCAATCTTTTGATACTTATTGTTTCATAAAAAGACGTTATTTGCTCTGACAGCGGGAATTAATTATTAAATTAATTAATGTGACTTGTATTTTTTGAATTTTGTAAAATAGACTTCATTTTTGAATTTGGAATATCTAATATAGCTTAGGGTGAAATTTTGGGTTTTTTTTGAAAAACTTCAAATTTTGATGAATAGTGAAACAACTAAGTGGTACTTATAAAAAATGATTTTTCTGTTTAAATGAAATTTTGCAATCTTTGTGTTTTTAATTTCAAAAAACCAACATACATTCTCGTCATTAAGATGTAAAATGTGGTTGAATGGGATAAAAATAATTTTTTGGTGAATAGGAACTTATTAAGTTTTTAATCGCGATTAGAGGTAATTAGTGTTGTTTATGGTAAGAATAATGTTTTAATAAAATGAAATGACCTAGATACATGTCCTACCCTCATTGGATGTGTCATGTCCGACCAAGTCAATCCATTGGTCAACTTGGAGACCCCATGGTGCCAATTTGTTTGGAAAATGACATAAATATCTTTTTATTTAATGTTAAAGTAAAAATGACACAAACATGAGATGTTTTACTAAAACAATTTTTACATGGGTTTATACAAGTCTATTTTTGACTATAAATAGTAATTGGATAGATAACAATATTTCCTACATCATAGTATTTTTTTTAATAATTTTTAGACATTAAATAAATTAAATTATTTATGACATCATGATGATGCAACGATGACCTTATTATTTAACGATTTAAATAAAATGGAAAGATAATGAAATATATAAGACCTAAACATGTCCAAAACCTATTGGATGAGTGTATTTTGAACCCTTATCACCTTATCCTCGAAATAAATCAATGTGGGACCTTTAAAATCCGAAAACCTTTTGAAAATAAACTAACATTTTGTAACTTTACAAGAGTGCCCCTCCTCTCCTCTTATAAAAGGCCCCCAACTCTACCTCCTTACCCACACTACCAAAGCCTTTTCCTCGGACAAAACCTACCCATTTTGTCTCTCCACTTCCCTCTATTACTCCTTGAAGCCTCACTTTGGGCAGAAGGCTTCCCAAGGAACCCTTTGAGCTCAAACCAAAGGGAGTTACTCGATTTTAAGGTAATGTCTTCACTTGTGTCGTTTTGTTTTTTTTCTTCTCCAACCCCCTAAACTCTTTTTATTCATTTATTTTGTAACAAATACAGTGTCCTCAATATACTAGGATGTTTTTATATGATATATTAGAGATAAACCTACACACACCTACATCTAATCGTTAAAGAACATACTGTTTCCGTGGATGGCGAATTTCTGCCTCCCAAAACGATGATTGTTCAACATTCTTCTAACACCTTCAAAGGTGGCCATTAAGATGAAACTATATTTATATATGATATATAATATGTTTATGTTTTACTTAAGCTTCTGTAATTTTCATTTATGGCGTACCTTTATGGTTTCCATTATGGGTAAACGCGATATCTTCATTTAAGGAAGTGCGGACTACCGCCCCCTCAAAGTGATTTGATTCGTTAATACCATATGTGGAACGTATAAAGGATATATATAATGATATTATATATTAAACCATACTGGAATTAAAATACTATTATGTATCATTATGTTTTAATTCCATTAAATATGAAATAGAAATGGAAGTAGCGTTCATGCGTACGTACGGCTTACCGTCTCCATGAACGGTACATTTCATTTCTTATCTCAAAATATTATGTAATATTATAAGTACATATATATAATGGATATATATGTCATATATTACATCTAAATTATGGATATAATTCTGGAATTATAACATATATATATCTCTCTCATTTTGTTTTAATTCCATTAATATGACAAAAAATGAAAGTAGCGTTCATGCGTACGTACGACCTACCCTCTCCATGAACGATGATTTTCGTTTTTTCTCTCCAATTGATATGGAATAGTATAAAATTAATATTTACTGGATATATATGATATTTTAATAATTAACACTATTCTCGAAATTATTTACTTATAACTACATGGGAAATGTTTTTTTCAAACAAGTTCATTTTTGACTCATGTACCAAACATCGGCAAGAACGTCTGATATGAACTAACTTTATTAAACAATTATTATAACATTATAATATGTGATATGAACAGAATAATAATCTCTAAAGGAGTTACTTAGGCAATTATTAATTGACCAAATTTTATTATTGAGGAATATAAAGAAACGGACAAGACAAGTTGGACTTGAGGTAAGGGATCATACTCCACTCTTTCTTTTTTAGTACACTCTTTTATGTCATTCCGTTTAAAGCTCATATTTCTTGTTATTGGGATGTAATTTTATATTAATATTTCTGTAATTTTTATTTTAATGTGATGAGATACCCTATTCTCTCTCATCAATCCATTTTGGAAGTTTCGAGTGGTGCCGTTAGGCTGCCGAATTTTCGTAAGAGATCTAACCTCTCTCTTTCTTTTTATGTACTCTCCATTATGTCACTTCTTTTAAGCTCCACTTTTTTATGTTGGGGGATGTTGTTTTATATTCCTATTTCTATAAACATTAAGTTAATATGATGAGATACCCTATTTTATCTCACCAATCCATTTTTGTATGTTTTATGTGGCGTCATTAGGCTGTCGAGTTTACGTAAGGGATTTTTCATCTCACATTTATTCCCGTGAGATTTATGATACATTTGCCACAATTTCCTATGTACTGACCATTATTCTACACTTTGTGTAAAATACAATCATTTATGAGTATTTACATCAATGATGTATTGTTCTTCTTTCATGGGGTGTATGTTTTGAAAGATATCCATGTCGGTAAGGGAACCTTTCACCCTCCTCTTTTTAAAAGACATATTTTGTTGGGTATTTTAATTTACATATTGTTATGTTGGGATATGTTCTCATATATCCTTATTGATGTAAATTTTATGTCCATGTGATGAGATACACTTTTTATCTCTCATCAACTCATTTTGATGTGACGTCGTTAGGCTGTCAAGGGAACTTCGTAACCCAATTTCGATTTCTTTAGGTTCAACTTATAGTTATTGAATATGTCATCCTTTGAATATGTGTGAATGTCATTTGATTATTTTACAAATAATATCCACTTATATTTGGTTTATTCGTTTGTCACACATAATTATGTAATTGATTTATCCTTAAACCAAGGATACCGTCTTTGTATGGGACTTCGTCTCAATCTCCTTTCATTGAGGCATATTTTGTTTTATACACAACCTTCTTTTATATAGTTTATAAAACCCCTTGAATTTTACATTTATTCAAAAGGAATGTTTTTTATACGAAGCGTTTACTAAACTACAAAATGGAATTCTTTTGTCGTACGTATGCGGCGACAACGACTTCTCCGCCGCCGTGACCATTATTTGAGTTTCGGCTTCCTCTACAAGCCATACCTTTAAAAAAAGAAAAATAAAAACCATGTTTTACTTTTCTTTTATTTTGGTATTGAAAATGGTTTTCATAATGTTTTTATATCAATGTGTTGTATTGATATCTTGTGATTGAAAGGTGGAAATGTTATGCTTACTTTATGCATGTTTTATGTGATATGATTATGTTGAGGTTCTTGGGAATTATTATGAAGACGGGTGGTTCCGTGATAAACTCAGGGTGGGTGAGCCCGATATAGCTCTCCAATGCATTGGGTAACGTGAAGGAGTGAAACATTAAGGTTTCTCTGAAGAGATTTAGGGAATATACTGTGTTGGGTATTCCAAACGTAACCAAGAGGGTTACTCCCTATGTAAGAATATTATGAATGCCTCAAGTTACCTTTTATGTCTTATGATGTCTATGATTTATTCATGATTTGATGAGGTATGTTAAAGTTCCTATTTTTTATAGGTAAAGTATGATTTCATTCTTATGTATATATGAACTCATGTTTCCTTCCCATATTTTTATAACCCTTACTGAGCCTTTTATGATTATCCCAAGTTTTTGAAATGTTTTTCACAGGTCAAGGGAATGGTACATGATGGGATGATAGTGTCAAGGATGTGTCAAGAAAGAATCCATGTTTTATTTTAAATATGTTTCCGTTGATGGGAAGAATGAATACTATCTTTTATGTGACCACTTTGTTTAAATGTGAAATGTAATGAAAGTTTCATGATCTAATTCTCTAAAACTCTAAACCTGAAAAGATCCTCAATGTGTAATCTTGTAATAAATAAAGATTAAGTAAGGTTTAAGGATGGGGCTTATAATAAATCATCCCATAAATTCATGACACATATTGAACCATTAATATATTAAATATACCTTCTAAAATATCTCCAAAAAATTATTATAAACCTTCTATAAGTTCTTTTATTTGGAAAAGATCAACCCTAGAGTCCTTAATAAGAGATACAAAGGTAGTTTCTCTATATAAAGTAATCATTCTTGGAAGTTATCATTGTATTTTAATTATTAAATTACCACCCTAAATTATTTTAGAAAATTTTCAATATAATATTATAATTATCTCCCATATATGGTTATTTTTTTATTGTGATTGAATTATATTTTTCTATCTCTTTATACATCAAATTTGAAAATGAAACTGTCACTCACACATATAGAGGACTACCACCTAGTGAATTGTTGTAATTTTTTTCAATCAATGCCTCAAATAAATATTATTAATATTAGATGTAACTGATATATATGATATGTATTAAATAATATTTATTTAATATTTTTTATATAATCTAATCACATTCCATTATACCCATTAATAAATGATAATGTCCCATGTGTGTACATACAGATTAACATATATACAACATGATGTGATTAATTTTCCTTGTAAGAAATTATGAATGAATCTATGAATTTATCTGAATAATAAATATAAAATTTATTTCATTAAATTATTTCTTTATAATATGATACCATATCGAATAAATAAAAACCAGAACATCCTCGATAAAAGATATTTGTGAAAACTAAGTAGTTAACACCGACAAATTATAATAATGAAATATTATTGATTAATAGGAGATATTCCATTGTCATTGTATTATATATTATATTATAAATATTAAATTTATAATATTATAAATTGATTACAATTTGTATTCTAATTTAAAGGAGGTTAATGTGCATTCAATATAGTGGAAGCCTGGTGTTATGGGTTTGATAAATCAATTCCATTTAAATGGGTTATATTGATTCATCATTGTCTATATTCTAAAATAATTACATATGTAATTATACCAAATTATATTATGTTTTATTAACACATAATTTATTTTGATTTTTATTTTAATACATAATCACTTAAATGATTGATTCTCATTTATTTGATATGATATTTTTAAGGGTTTCATATCAATTTTCACTCCATTGAGACATATTTAGTATTATGAATGTGTTAGTTTTATTTATTTAACATTAATACTATAACATGATATATTTATATTTAAAATAAATAATTTTTTGATGTATTTAATTACACAAAACACTCAGAATAAATGAACCATGACATACTTTTGAAATATTAATATTTAAGATGATATTTATCTCCCAGCCTTTTTATTATAAGGTATGTATAAGTCTTCAAAAAATTATGATAAAATTATAGTTTATTCATGAAAATATTAGTTCTTCTATTTTCAATTCATGGTAATTTAAAATTTGAATCATTTTAATGTAAAAAAAATGCTTTTCCGGAATACTGATTTTGTGCATGCATTGTGTTTTCATCACAATAAATTTAATTAATCACATTAAGTGAACAAGTTTATTGAAATAAATATTATTTATTTTAAATAAAATTATTTATGAATAATATAATATTTTTCATAATCATGGGAAAAATATATCTATATTCATACTTAAAAACAATATTTTTCTAAAATCAACTATTTGTCAAATTTTGACAACATTTTTTAAAATTAATTTATACGTCATATAGTAATTTATTTTTCATAAATTAATTTAATATTTGGAATTATGATGTGAATTTTTTTATAATATAAAACTTTTATTCATGGTCAATATAAATTGCAACTATAATAAAATTTAACACCTCTATAATGGATAAATTGGTTTAACCTAGGTTAAATGTATGTGTTGCAGTAATAAATTTTCAATTCAGTTATTATTCGATAAATTTAATTTGATATAAATCAACCCATGGTAGAAATATGTTAATTTAAATCACAATTTATATTGAATCTGACCTATATAATATTATATGTGATGAAAAGTAAAAAATTACAATTTATTATTTTTATGCATCCCATACGTGTTCATATAGATATAAAACTGTGTAGTGTAAAATCCATAATTTTTAGAGAGGTATAGATTAATTAATATAATTTTTATACAACTTATTTCACTATAATTAATGTGATTAAAAGCTTGATAAAGTGATTATTGAGAATCTATGGATTGTTTGGTGATCAGCGCTCCTTTTTTATAGAAACAGCTTAAGGTGACTCATTGAAAAATAGTTAGTTCTAACTGTACTAGTCGACCAAAAAACCCAAGGAGGAGGAACAAATTTAATTTAACCAAAGGAGGAAGGATACATGGGTATGACGAACCTATATTATATTAATGTTATATTAAGCATGTTTAGATCATTTATTGTTTAACTATGCACCTAACCATGTGAGGAGGTAGATGTTTTGTATAGAAAACACACACACGATAAAAAAGGTTTATGTTATCATGTGCCTATTTTTGATAGTGGTGAAACTCTAGTCAGTGGGTGTTCACACATAGTGCAATTTTTGGGTTATCCATGGGTCATAATTGTGAACCCCATAATAAGGGTCAATTTAGGGTTTACCATCTTTCTATTTAATATATCTCCTCCATTGTTATTTCTTTCCAGCAAATAATATATCAAATTCCTTAAGAGATCTCCCAAAATATAAGTTAATATTTGATCTTCCTCCTTTGTTAAACTTCCAAATCAATTATAATCAGTCAAATTGAATATTTATTGGAATGTTCTTCAATCCTCTTACATTATTGTTTATATCTCACCTAATATAATACAAAATATGTGTTATCAAATATGTTTTATTTTTATGGTACTTGTGTACATAAAAATATATATTATTCATTAAAAATAAAGGTTTGTTAATGGGAATAGAGTCTACCACTATCCTAATGTTGGTACTGAAAACATTTTCTATAAAGGGAACAATATTTTAATAATTCACCATCATTAATATTGTTTTAATTTCTTCAAAACACCTTATAAAATTTTAATTATGTTTTTATCCTGGTATCATTTGAAATGTGTTGTCCTTTAATGTTATGTAAAATAATTGGAGGGTTTCTACCATGATGAAAGACACCCCTTATGGTGGAATATCTTTAATGTCCCATGAATTATGTTACCTTGATTTAAATTAATAAACCCTTGTGTGTTGAATTAGTATTGAGATACTAATATTTTAATTGAATTCAATTTAATGAAGTAATACCTCTCTAGTAATCTAAGAAATAGGTTTCGTAATTGAACATACTTATATGGTTAGTTGAATTTATAAAATAAATGAAATAAAAAATGGATGTGAATGGTTGTTGAATGGAATGGTCATGTCAAATACTCCATATTTAATTTTAAATAAATTTAATAATGGAAATTATTATCATTATGGAAACCTGATTAATAAATATATATTGATTGTTTTTAGTTTCTGACCTTGAATTATCATAATTGTGTGGCTAGACATGACTGATACACATACCCCCATTGTAATTTTCCTTGGATGGGCTCATGGGATGTAACAATTCTATTTATGTTTATTGAATTTTAATGTAGATAAAATTATTTCAATTTTTCATAGATTGTAAACACCCTATCATGGAACCAAGTGTTCTCTTATATTTACTAAAATTAGATAAAAAGAATCCATTGGATGATTATATTTAGATATGGCATGATATAATGAATTTCATTGATTACTGCCTTTGTCATGTTTCATGTCTTATACTGAGGCAACCTCGTACATGATGTTAGCATTAGTATATCATTTTTCCCCATAAGGTGAAAAATCCATGAAACAATCACATTTAAATCTCCTGGTTTAATAAGATTAAATTCTATTGAAACTAGAAACATACATTTCTATCAACATTAATGGACACTTTGGTTCAAAAACTCATATACCAGACTTATTACATAAACTTAGTTTTTTTTATTCTCAGAGACATTCCGTATAAGGATGAAGTTTGTAGTGTGGGACCGATATCCATGGGGGACCCGAAGAGATGTTTTTTATTTTTTTACATCATTATATTGACATTTATATGTACAATAATCATTAAATATTAAAATATTGGATAGTTTTTGAAACCATTGGTGGTTGTCTACTATGTTTTAATCACATCCTCTTTGGGCTATTAATTAGTACATGGAGTGACATCAAGGATACATGCAGGGATAAGAGAATTTTCCCAGTATTGGAAACTATATTTTTTATATGCGTATAGTTTACATGATCTATGGTCCAATCCTGTGCTTCTTATGTGTTGCAGAATGTTTTCAGACTCATTGTAAATATTTTATAGAATTTACTATGTATGTTTGCTATCATATTCCGTCAATATTTTTAATTTTTATGGCATCATTGAACCACCATTTTGTTAATGATATTGGATGTTGCTATTGGTTGTTGGTTATTCTCTTGAAGAGTTAATTACAATTATAATTACTCCATTATATATTTTGTATCATATTATCAAGCTTCGACTAATTTATCTTGTCCCCCATTGTGGTGCATTGTGATCGTGAAATTTTAGTCTCCCAAATTCACCATTATATTCCTTCAATATAAGTCATTTTCTCTGAAAAAAAGTGTAATTCATGAGGTTATCAAGAAAATAGTGTTCATTTAATAATGCGTGAAAACTGCATAGGATGTTATAAGTAGTATCAGTGCAATTTTACCTTTTATCATATTCATTTGGATTATTAAGATAGAGATCAAAAAATTTATTGAATTTGTTAATGAACCTATTCATGGGAGTAGCAAAAAAATTTGTGGAAAATTATTGGGATAGGGATATCATTTCTAGATTGGTTTTATTATATCTAACCCGGTAACCGATGGGTAAATAACGTGATCTGTGATCTTATTACAAATATCACTTATTTATTCTTATTATGGACCTGATAAGGAAAGGTGTAGTCTTCTTCTACATCATTATATGAAAATGAGGATTCACATTTCATTAAAATTCTATATGATATTTATTTTCATTCGTGTATATCATATATTATGTTTTTATTACTTTATTTATATATTGTTATTATAATAATTTAAATTTTTGATAAAGGATATATATTGGCTTAGAAAATTTCATGCCTTAACCAAAATGATGTTTTCCCATTTAGATTGATGGTGGAACCATTATTAACTAATTATCAAATGATTGATAAATATAACCAAATATACATGATATGAAACATTAGTTGATCTTGATTAAATGAATACTAGCTGTAATTTAAAAATAATGAGATCATATAAATTGGGAGTACTGATTCATTTAAAAAAACCACAATACATAGATTTTATATCATATGATTGGATGTAATATTTGTGGGTGTGGTCACATGAATTGATAATTATAAGTTATAAAGTCATGAATTTAAAACATGGAAATAGTAACTTATTTTACTACATCATGATTCACACACACAAACTCACACATATATATTAAACTGCGGAATTTTAATTCATAAGTGAAATGGATTTCATTAATTATGAAATAAATTTCAGATTAAATGGATATTTTTTCTATAACATAAAATTGACATCCTATATACTAGGACTTATGTCAAGAGATTTTACTCCTTGACATATACCAAACCTCCGTTATGGAAAGAATAGAGTTTCTATTATAAACATTATAATCTTATAAATCCCTTAGACTTAGAATTATGATTAGGAAGGGGGGTTTCAATATTATGTATAAAGTCTTTTACATACTATATTTTTAAAACTGTGATCTATTTCATGATGTAATGGTGTTTGGAGGCATGATTTTTGAACTATATATAAATTCCACCACGATTTCTTTGAGTAGCACACCAATAGGGTGTTGAAGATAACACTTCAATATAGATAGTCCCCATGCCCCCTATTTTACTTATTTTAGTTACCCATTAAGAGTTTCCTAGTATTGTTGATCTATGCACTAACTCTCAATTTTTTGAGAACCTTTAACATGTCCAGTATAGTATATACAAGGTACTCTATAACATTCATTTCTTATCGAAGAGTTTACTAGGGCATTATAGTAGGAAAACACTGATATATTATTTGTAATGGTTATCCTAAGGATGTTGAGTCCTGGATATAGGTGTTATTATTAATCTACGACCCTCATGATATGTTTCCAGAAAGGTTGTTCAAGATGCCACCATATATGATTAAAGTATCTGTAATGTGATTGTGGTATGTATTGACCAAGCATAAAGACCAATAAAATATGATGTGTGGATTTCATGATAAAATTTTATATCCACAATTTTTTATGAGGAACTAAATGATGACCATTCAAGAGATTTTTTAATCTTAATAGGGATGTTTATGGATTTGGGATTAATCTTCTCATTTTTGGGAGATTCGTGGTTTTATTTCTTCGTAAATTACTAATGAACTATCCTGGGAAAGGTGATTTTAGGATGGGATCCTATATGCCATTTGATCATTGTTGAACATGTTTTTATTGAATGTCATCAATAAGATATTATACTCATTCTTCATTAGTGATTGTAAGATTAAGGTGAATGTGTGGTGGTATAGTGGTTCCATATCTGAGTATGGAGGAGGTATATATAGAAGTAGGAAGTGAAATTTTGAGTGTTCTTACAAAGACAATAATAGTCAATGTGTTAACACAAGAGGCCTTGTGGCATGCCATCAATGATGTAGTTTGGTACACATGAAGCTCTATTTTGGAAAGGACCTACTTGAGTGATGAGATTGTGGAAATAATTGACATATTATTTATTGTTTTCAATCAATTCCTATAGTGTATGATGATAATGGGTCAACAATGACACCAAGTTCTATAATAGGGATAAGTATCTCCTTTTCAGGCAGGAAGTGATGGTGATACATTAATATTTGACAAAATATTTTTTCATGGATATTAGATCCAAGAATTTGTTTTATAGATCCATCATAGTGGGAATGGTTGTGCGACATTGGATATGTCTCCATCCACATATTATGATTGATATATTTAGTAAAATATACACTAGAGGAGAATAATAAAAGTATATCTAGAATTTGTGTTAAAATTTTAGTATCCTATACATTAGTATCAATTTTATTTGATAAAGATTTTTTCCACTTTTTAAAAAATGTGGCAATTTTAGTACAAATTAGGAATAAATAGTATGTTTTATAGGTTGAATATGATTGATTATCTATTGGGATTATATTAACAAAGCATATTCAAGTGCAATTAGGCCCCCTTAATATAAATATATATCAATGAATATAGAACATATTATTTTTTATATGAATGGTTTGGAAATCATTATCTATATTGACTAGTTGTAACATAATAATGAATTATTAATTTAAATTATTTTAGGGTGTCCATAAATCAACCATGTGTGGTATCTATAATAGATAAGGTAACTAGGATGTCTAAGAAGGTCATGATGAACCATAGAATCATTACCTAGGTAGAATGATAACCCATATTTCTAGTCTTATTCTATATGATCTGAGAACATGTTTGAAGAATTTACTTCATATTGTGGATCATATTATGGATGTTTTCCAAATTTATTTTTAAGAATAATTCTCTATTGTTAAGTTGAATTTACCATTGTGATAATTATTTGAATAGTAACAATATAAATTCCTCCATACTAGACATCTAATATGGAATTACAATATCTATAGAGTAATTAGTAGGTTATGGAAGAAAAAGGGATTATACAACCCAATATTTGACCTTGATTCTCTCCCATTAATTTCTATAAGAAATAGAATATAGCCCTCACGATTTTCATGGGATTTTATTGGATAAATCAGCTTACAGTAAAAAAAATTATCTAAATCCACAAATAGATGACCTCATTCATCATCTCAAAGAAGTGGGAGTTCTCTCAAAAATTTATTTGAAGGGAAGTATATCATTAGGTGAGATTATTACCATCAGATATACCCGTAACAAATTTGTATTGTAGAAATTATCTTTATGAGTGTTTCACAGTTCTATTCGATCTCACAATTTTGTTTCAGTTTTTCTCATGGCCTTGATAAATTAGTATTTCAACCTGTATCGGGATTCATTTTTTGGTGTTTTTTTTGGGTGGAATATATCTTGTGGAATCCTCATAGTTGATTAATTTTTTCTAAAAAATTGATGTTATATTTAATATAATGAGATTGAATACGTTTTATTGAAATATAAAAAGGTTCATTTATTAATCATCAGTGTTCATTTCCATGGTCATATCATATTATAATGATGAGTATTCGTGAACACAGAGATAGTGAGATCCATAGTTTCCATGTATAATTTAAATAAAATCATTGATATCTGTAGATTATTTGTGTGGTTTAGGTATTATAAAAATTTGAAGAATGATATATAAAGAATTTCAGCACCTCTTATGGTCTTAATAAATAAGGGTAATAAATTTACATGGTTTAAATATGTGATAATTCTATTCATGAGATTAAAGAATGATTTTATTTAGTAACAATATTGATACGTCCCGAATGGGGAAGAGGCTATATAGTTTATTTCTATTCATGAAGAATCAAGATACAAGTTATTATAATGTAAGTAATTTTATTGTGGAATAAAAGTATTTCTGGTTGATACTTGATGAGATGAATTATCCAAATAGTGATCTTGATATTGAAGGTGTTTTTTAATGACTTGTGAATTTGGAAGTTCAATTTCATTGGAAAGAGATTCACTGTATACATAGAAGAAAATTACTAAATACAAAATAACTTAGTATATATTAAATCCTACGTAATTGATGTGGATTTAATTACTATATAATTTGTAATTGGTACATTATTATACACCTAGAAAGGGTAATGTTTAGCTGAAGTTATGAGCCCAACGACCAAGAAACAAGTTGTTTGGTAGGAAATTAGTGGGTGGAACTTGATGGATCTCGTCTATGTCATGCATATTGAGATTCTTGAGTGTCGCAACCAGAAAAGTATTATATATTTTTCAGTGACCTCACCCCTCATTGATAATGTGATGATAAGACCACATTATAATCCTAAGGGTATAGACTTGGGAAAATGTGTTTCTTGCAATGACCCTTAATCAAGTTGGGTCACTAATAGGCATGGGATATTGAATTCTCATCAGTATTTCTATGATATTTCATATATAAGAGAGAAATATATTTAAGATTCTCATGCATCTATTTGAGAAGTACACCATGGTATAACAATGACATACCACAACTTATGTTGCTGAATTTGGTGTTTTCGAATGAAAAGTGTGATAGCTGGTTTTCCTACTCAATGATTGACAAATCTTTTAGGGAAGATGAAAAAAATTGATGTTACATGATTTTGTTGTAGTTATACATTCTAGAGTGAAAATGGTATTATGTCAGAATGAATTTTGTGTTAGGATTAACATGATCCCCCCGATGCGATGTCACAGTATGAGTGATAGTTGATATGATGAAAAGCTTAAACCAAAATTTCTCTATTCAGCATATATTTATAGTAGAAAATATAGGGAGGCTATATGTTCAGGAGATAAAATAACTTCAATGATTTCATCATACTATTTATTAAATAGGTACTAGAAATTCATGTGGTTGTCCTAGAAGGTGTTCTAGAAGGATTTTAGTACATAGTTACATATGAGTATGACCTATAACCATTGGAATGTGGGTCAAATAGATCATAATATAATAGTGTTGGAGGAATTGTATATTTATTATACCCATGGGTTTAGAGGATCAAGGAAGAAATTGATACCACATGATGAGTCTGATAATAATAAAAACGTACAAGAGACTATATTGATGAATACTTATGAGGCCATATTGGGTAGACCCTTAAATTTACCAATGAGTTGTTTAGAGGCATGGAAGTCATTTATAATTAGTAATAATCACATCATCTATACCTATAATAAGGTACAACCCTTTATGAAATTTATGAATAAAACTCTATATAGAAATAATTCTTATGTCGGTCAACGTAGATGAATTCTATTGTTTGGGGTTAGGGATCAAGTATTCTAACATGTTTTGAATAGACTGAAGAATTAATTATTTAAGAGGTAGTCTAATCTATCATTTCAATTTTTGGGTCCATTTTAGTTTTCATAGAGGTCCACTCTACGGTCATATCAGATGGAACTCCCTCGAAGATAGATGGCTATCCATGATGTCGTCTATGTTTGTTTTTTATAATTTAATCAGTCAAACCCATCAAATATTCTTCATCCTAATTTGGTTTTTCTGGATGTTGATTATTATTTTGAGGTGTATACCATCCAAATTTTTATCATATAAATAATGTTATGTTTTGATAATAATTTTCATCTCACATGGGATATATGTCTAAAATTACAATTTAGAAGATGATACATAGGGGATATGGGATGATATATGCTCTTAGTGGAAAAAATTATTCTCAGATACTGATTAACCAACTTTAATTGTGAAACACATGGAAAATATAGTTTAATAAGATATATTAATAAGATCGTATATTTTTGGAATAATACATATTCATTAAATTATTTTTTGAACCCCTTTTTTTACACAAATTAATGTTCATTAGAGGTTAAGAGAGTGTTCATATAATTTCAGGTATTATTCAGAATCCTGAGCTCTAATTTTTGGAGAAACAAAATGAAAGAAATGGTTGGTGCATGGTTATATCCAGCTATAGAACCAAAAGAGTTGGATTTTGATAAATTTAAAAATGTAAAGGTGGCCACACTATTTTGAAAAAACTATAACAAATTGTATTTATATTGATTATTATTAGGGTATGGTTTGATTAAATTTGATCCTAATAGTATGAGGTGTAGTATGTGTAAGATATTAAGAATTCATGGGCTATAAAGGGCTTATAAAACAATGTTCTTGGCTATTTGATTTGGGTACCATTCTAGGCAGTGTTTGAATATAGTTTTTGCATGGGTTGGCCAACTGTTTGGCCAAATGCCACTCTATATAATTTATTTTGGCTTCTCCTCCCCTACCTTATTTAAACAAACCTACATATTTATTATTTCATTCATCCAATACTATCTCCCACCAATTATGATATCTCCCCCACCTCATGATAGTAGAAGAGTTTCTTCCACTACTTGAATTTTAAATCAAATTATTTCAGTCCCATTGAAACCTTGATGGTAATTAAACTAATCCTCAAGCCATCTTTAATTTTTTCATTCTATATATATTGTTAATTCCATAAGGGATAATATTTCATATTTTTAGGTTATTTTTATACTTTTTAATTTTGACCATTATATCCAAGTTAAAAGATAAAATGATGAGATGTATACCACCCTTCTATGGTAGGTTCTCCTTCCATCTATCACTAGAAGTCTTGACATTTATAGAATGCACCATCGTTTCATATGACAGAATATATTTGAGATACCCATTATGTATTAAAACAAATTATAAACATGGTATAACTTAAATGGGGTACCCACTAACCATATTTATCACAATTGGAGGATATATACCTTGACATGGGAATCCCTCTTATGTTGTGTTGCATTAAACCGTCAATGAATACTATTCTTTGATGTGAAATAAAACTACATATGAGGTGGAATGAATTTATTTTGTGAAATGAAGTTTTAAATAGACAAAAATAAAATTAGGTGGTTTATTTATATTTCTATTAAACCTATGATATACATATTATCCTCTTTGAGAGGTGAGTAGAATTAAAAATATAAATAAAATGAAATATTGAAGTAAATAAATGTTGAATGGAATGGCCATGTCACCAAGCCCTTGTTTAAATATAAAAAAACAAGATAATTACTATTATTTTCATCATTGATACATTATGTGTAAGTATATCATGCTAAATTATGGTCGTAGAACATGAATTATCATAAATCTAAGGCACTCCAATTGAAATACATGGACTCTCATTGGGGATTTCTAGGGAAGAAAAATGGGATACTACTAGTTCATTGAGGCATTTTATATATGAATAACTAGACATAGATGTTATCATTTTCTTATATTCTTAATGCCTCATATTACCACCATTGGTTAACATAAATTTATGGAAATAAAATAAAACTAATGCCTTGGATGATTTTCGTTGTATTCATCTTGATATTATAGACTATCTAGGTTAATACCTTGGGGATCATTCAAGTCTATAAATGAGCCTATCACGGTCACTCCATTATGAATTATTTATCATTATTATACCTAAGAGTTTAATTCTATGGGTAACCCCTATGGAATTCAGCAATTTGGATAAAAAAATTACATGTAAATTGAAATCATACAAAAAAATAACTATTCATATACAACTTGGTTGAATACCTAGTGTCCCGACCAAATAGAAAATAGAAAATTTTATTGGTCGAGAGGGATTTTGGCTTTGGTTGAAGCAGGTTGTGTTATAGGGTGGTTACATGTGGAACCTAGACTAATATGGTTTATTAATTTTATCTTTTAATTAATTATAAACCATACAATTATTATCATATATTCATTAACTAGATATTTATTTACACCGTTAGTGGTGGCCTATTGAGGTTTATGAACAACATGTTCAAGAAATAGATTAGTATGTTGAAATTACTCATGAACAGTGGTAGAGACAAGGGAAATCACCAATCAATGGATTATATATATATTATACTAGGATGAGGAATGGGATAAGAGGATAAAAATATTCATTGTGATGATATTGTAGATGCATGTTTGAGTTTCTTTATTTTTTATATAATATTATATGCATGAATTCTATCCCAATTTTTTAAATCCCACATTTTTTGCATCATGGATTCCAAATTTTATATATTATATTGGAAATTTTTATTGAATGATGGTTTTTATCTGGTTGATCAAATTCAATTTTGATATACACAATTATAATTCCACTGTAAATTTATTTTTCTTCTACTAATTTATATTTCACCCCCTTATATATCACTCATATGTTAAGGTTATTATATCCCTATTGTCCCATTATAGAGCCCACGTATAATTGAGAACCTCTATCATATGAGGATGCACACATGAGGTCATGTGGCCAATTGGATTAATCTAATTATGAGTGTATTGGACCTGACATGTTGCAATTTGTGATTTAATATTAATGGTTATTTTGAAGTAATGAATTTATTTTCATGATATTAATTTATTTATAACATATAGTGATTAAATAATTAACCTAAACTCATACATAATGCTGAAAAATTATTTATTATATTAATAAAGAAATAAAAGAAATTATTTGAAAAATAAAATAATAAATTAGATGTGGTCGAGTAACATTGAACCATGAATATTAATGTTTAATAAAATATAATAATTATATGTTAAAGGATTAATTTTTGAATTATACCGTTTTTTTTGAAATATTGATGGTAAACAGAATTAAAAATTTTAAAAATAAAAATTATGATATTTTTTTTAAAATAAAATGTTATAAAATTAAAAAAATCAAAAGAATATTAAAATAAAAAAAATGGGATAATATATGAAAAAATATTCATCCAATTTCCATTTGTGAGATAATTTTTTGCTTATATGTAAAACTAAAAACCTTCATGATGGAACAAATTCATTACCAATGTTAAGTTTAACAAATGTTAACAAGGGAGTAAAACCAAATAATATTGTTTAAAATACCACATAAAGTTGTCTAAATGTTAGTGGTTGATGATATATAAACAATACTATAATATATATTAAGATATATATACATTTAGAATCATTTTTATATTGAATAAGATAGTTTTATTTAATTATTTTCTAAAATTTCATATCTGATCATTCCCTGAATTATAAAAGGAAACCCCTTCCATATCTTCTTTAAACGACATTTTCCAACCTATATAAACCAAAATATAACCATTTAAATTCTCAATATTCCTAGAAACATTAAAAATGTTAAGTCATTCCAAAATTACTGACCCTATGGTCTTTAAGAGGACACCTTAAGGAGATATTTGAAATACGTTTTCATCACCTTAACCAATCACTTTTGTTTTATTTATTATTTTAAAACATTAAAATATATGTTATTTTTAATTATATAATAATATTGGTATCCTAAGTATAATTAAATGTTATTATTATTTTGAAACCACTGTTTCCATCCACTTTTCTATCAAATACTAAATGATAATTCCTCCCGTGTTTATATGAAGACTCACACATCCACAAAGCGATGCAATCAATTTTTCATTTACAAATTACATTGATTTAAATTACTGTGAATTTAATAAATATTTAGGATATATAATATATAATAATGTATCTATAAAGGTTAATTTTGATTTAACATCCTTTTTATATATAAATTGAAATGTGAAAAAAAAAATTAATATGAAATATCTACAGTCTATATGAACGATGTAATTCATTTTTTATATCTCAAGATTTAGTGGATTAATATATAATCCATAAATATTTAATATATTTGAAATATATAATTATTAAAATTACAGTGATGATGAAACCATGATCAATGTATAATTTTCAAAAAAATATAAATACAAACCATATAGGAAAAATGAATATGTCATTACACATAACAATGATTATTACCTTGATTTATTAATAAATTAGTGATAAATAATTATTTAATAATCATATATAGTTATATATATATGTTTATTGATAATTAATATATTAATAATAAATAAATATTTCTTATATAGTAGTTTTGTATACATATCATTATTTTCAATCTTTAAGTAGTGGTTCATTTCATAATGTCAATATTATTCGAGACAATTTATCTTTAAGCATGAATTCGGTGATTTGTTTGATATTTCTATCCTAAACCAAATAAATTTTATTATATTTTTTTTATTCCAGTAAATTAAATTTTTTTCATTTTACTCCCATTATGTACTCAAGATACAGAATAGTTTGTAAGAAAAATCGTTATTTTATTTTCTAGTTTAACCTGAATGTTTCTATTCATCACAAATATATTCCAAAAAATGAAAAAATTATTATTTTAAAAATTATCCAATTATGTAGTAAATAATGTTATACCCATGTTTATCTTCATAAAAATCAATGAAAAAAATTCTTATCATTTAAAAAAAGTTACTTTTCACATGTTTACAAAAGTGTGAATAGAATGTTTTTTGACTTATATTGAATTAATTGAATATTTCTACATAAAGAATACTGACTACATTAAATATTTATTTATCAATTTAAAATTTTCATTTCATTTTTATCATCCATTAATATATGAAAAATTATTAGATAATTGAAGAACGATATTATCCTCATGAATTTTCAAATAATATTTTCCAAGTATTATCTGATATGTCAACATCATTTGATGAATCTAATTATTTATTGATGTAATGAAATTATGATAAAATACAAAAAAGAATTAGGAAGAATTAGTATCATATTGTATTTGAAAGGTATTATTATTACATAATCTATTTTTAATATAGATAAATTATTTTTTTAGGAATGATAATTAACCATTAATTTTTATAAAAATGATGAATGCATTTGAATTATTATATAATATGTTGGGAATGAAATTTTATATCCCCTATATGAATATGGAGGTATCAAGATTCAATATTGATTTTTTATCTGGATGAGGCCTTGCCTATTTATGTAAGATATCTTGGAACTAGGCCTCAACGATATATTTTAGATGCCCGAAATTATGAGTTCCATCCTTAAAAAAATAAATCTTGATATTTATGTGATTATATTAATAGTTATCATATTAATAGATAAGTTTTATAGCTTATGTTGTTATTAATATCACATTTTTTATCCCCATTTATCTTTTCCATAATATTCATTTTCTATTTTCTTCTACTACATGCATACCCTTACTAAGTGATTGAGCTCACCCATTTTTTTATTACTTTGACCAAGATGACATGTATTGTATAATGGTTAATATGTAAGGTTATTCTAATAGTAAAATTTGTTTTGCTATAGAAAATATTATATTATATTTTATTATTTAAAATGTATTTTGATATTCCTATATGAATGTAGTTTTACAATAATATTAATCTATTCACTCCATTAGGATGCGATATTTATATCAAGTACCAATGTAATAATTTATACATTGAATTTTGGTTTCATATTTTAGGGTATAACTCCATTAGGGTAATGAATATATATTTTTTATGAGGTAAAAAATACTAATTGTATGATGGTCACATCACATGCCTATAAATCCACTTTGATAGATGATTTTTGCAAAGTATTTCCTGAAAATATTTTTATTCTTCCTCACGAATATTATCATAAAATTTGGGTAATCGTTGTCTCTTATAATATATTTCAAATATCATATTTTTAAGAAGGGAAGTCATATTAGATATTTCAAATCAACCTCAAATCATCTATCATTGAACTAATGAACATAAAAACCTAATTTCCTTTACTTCCATCATTTAAATTCTTCTCTATATATATGAGGGATATTTATCTCAAATGGTTGGAAGAAAATACAAATTGAACATGATCCTAATTTTTAGGAATTTTAATACACATTTTACAATAAATTTATATTTATTACCCGAAATGATGATGTTTAGTTATCAATACATTTCATACATGCGGTCACACCTATTTAAAATATTCTACATAGAATTTCCCCAAATGAGTATCATAAATTAATGAAAAAGATATAATAAAATTTACATAAGGTTTTCATTTAGCCTATTAATTCGACATGGGGTGAAATTTTTCTTTTTTTAAGAATATTTCTGGATAAACATGTCATTTACATGATAGTTAGGCACTAAATAAGATCACTATTAATATGAAATACTATCTATCTTTTATCCATGATCTACTTGATCAATTTTGAGGACCACTAAATTTTCTAATAAATGACATTAGATATTGATATCATCATATACAGATCAAGAAGTATTATAAAACCAAGAGAACCACCTAGATGAGGTATTTCCATAATTAATTTCTTGTAATTACATTCTAACATACCAATGCTCCTTCTATACCTAGAGATTTTATGAAAAGTGTCTTCCAAGAAAACCATGACCAATTTTTTTGTAGTATTTATAGATGTTATTATTATTTATTTGAATATCAAGGATGAGTTTGAATAATATTTTGGATTTATTATAAAGATCCTTTTTATGGATAATATTTATTCTTAATTATCCAATGCTGAATTTTGGATTCATAATGCTTTATTCTTGTGTCCTATAATTTCATGTGATGGTATTACAGTTGATTCATTAAAAATTAATTTTATTGAGTAATAGCCCAGTCAAAACATGGTAATCTAAATACATTTTTTTTTCTTGGGTTATATATATAATACTATTATATTGTTAGATTTTTATTATATCTAAAATTCTACTGACAACATTCACAAAATGGGGTTATGTTCTTATAGATAGATGAATGTAAATAGGGGTTCTAATAAATGAAGGGAATATTGTTCATCACACTTATTATTCCCCTCACCTATTATGTAAATGTTTTTTAATCTATATTAATGAATCATAGAATGAAATATGATGGATTCTCAATAACAATGATATGATGATAGTATATCCATCACTCCAATTGAGGGTTTATGTGAATGATAAATCGACACATGATTTGGATTTGAAAGTGATAATTTTTTCATTCCAACTATATAGCCATCATTATTAAAGTAAATAAGAAGAATAATATACTAATCATATAAAGTTTATGAAATTATTTATAAATAAGTACTTGAATATGTACAAACTAATATGGTTTTATTTTTTTGAAAATTATTATTTCTTGATACATTACCACCAAGGGATGATAATCACGGTGGCTAATTCTCTTAGTGGGAAATAATAATAGAGTTTTTCCATGATCAGGATTGGAAAATATGCAATATTTTTAAATTTATATAATATATATCCTCAAATCTAGAGGAAAGTGGAAATGTATTATCTTTACAAAAATAATGTTCAATCATCCATCCATTGGAGGATTAATAATGCTTATAATATGATTTAGAATTATTGAAGATGATGACAAATGATATTAATTTTAACTGTGAACATGCATAAATTATAGGGCCTATGAATCAAGTATGTTCCCCAACCATACTATACAAGAAGAAGGATCAATTAGATAAATCTCATAGTTCATAATTATATATTTATCAGTGTGGTACCAATATGTATTGAGATATAATCATGTTTTTTTCGTGGGACAACATGAATATAGATGTTTTAGTTTATGTATCTCAATGACTTGTGAGTAAAAAAATTAATGATGATAGACTAAAAAAATTGTCATTATACAACAATTTCCCATTATAGAATGAAAACGAGAAAAATTGACATAGAATATATCATCTAAATCCAAAAAATGTTAATATTATCTATTTAATTTTGGTTATTAGTCGATTTCTTTATGATATTAACAATCATCAGTGTTATCAGAGAATATGTCCCTATTGGGAATCATTACAAAAATTCATTATGGATGTTTTAATGTTTCTTTGAGTACCAGAATATAGTTCTTTCTCACAATTATATGTGGATTAACTCAATGTTTTTGAAATGTCTATAAAATTCCATAGAGTTAGAGATATGTTTCATCACTACATATCATCTCCAAATATTTGGAAATTCTATAATGATATTTTGAACTCCAGAATACATATTGAAATATTTTTATAGTTATTTGAATTATTTTAATGATCAATACCATTTTTTAATGAAATTTTGGAACAACAATATCTCTGAATCGTGTATTAGATTGCTCTTTATGAAGACCCTTTCAAAAAAATATATGGAACCCAAAAACGTTCGAATGAAATTATATAAAAAAAACTATTTGTAGATGATATTTTTTAAAGAATTTAAGAGTATAGAAAATCAAATTTTCACCATATCAAGGATTAAAAAAATATACTTGTGTGTTTTGTTGACAATCATCGGAGATATATAGAATTGATTTTGTTTAAAATGAATTAAAATCAATATATCACTAGAATAAGTTAATGTGATTTAAATTTAATTTTAATTTTATCACAAGTTACATTGGATCCTTAAATATTAGTAATAATATTCATATTATAGTCTATTTATTATCACTTCCACAACATATCTCTCATGTTCATATATTATTCCATGTATCTCACAAGAGGATGTACAACACCATCCTTCAAATGTATTAAACATTGAAGTCACACAACGATTTAAAGTATTATCTAAGGTGGATTAACTTGTACATTGTTTATCATGTGGATAATTTTATACTATATGAGATCAATCCTTAGTCTATGTTTTTTTGTGAAACCATAAAATCCGGATTCAATGTGAGAAACAAGTATGTAATGAGGAAGTTATATCAATAATTGTTTATATTAATGTGATGAAATTTTAAGGGATACATGTTTATTGGGGGGGGGTTAATGTTAAACACATATATTTTATGATATAATTATTTTAAAAATAATTTAATTTCATTGATATCATTTTTTACTCAAAACACCCAGCCTAATCATACAATGATATAAAATTAAAATATTATTATTTAATTTGACATTTTATTACTTAGATATATGAATGTCACCTAATAATATGACAAAAAAATTACTAAATATAGGAAATGTTTACATGTAGAAATTGATTTTATTATTTATCAGTTTTTCATAAATGATAAAAAAAAATGATTTGAAATAAAAATAAACGCCTTTCTAGAAAACAATTTTTAGGTTCTATATGTGCTATGTATCTTAATAAATTATTTTTTCCACAATTGTACTTCATTATAATGATATATATATATATATAAATTAAATATGTTTTCATTAATGTAATATGTTTTTAGAAATGGGATAAAAATAAATATTGTTTTATGATTAATATTATTATTTTTTTATTGTAGAGTTTTATTATGTTTAGAAATATATATTTTATATAAAAATATGACAATTATATAAATTTAATATTGAAAAACCGATTCTATATTTGGAATACGGAGGATCAAAATTGGTAAATATGCCCCATTAAATTTTTATCATTATGAATAGTTATTGTGGTAATGTGTAGAACATTGGTAAAGGATAAATCTTTTTAACATAGGTTTAAAATAATTATTAAACATACAATTTTTCATGTAAATTAATTTTATATGAATACAATTATTCTCTTATATCTATGGGTTTGATATTTCTTTTTTTAAGTGACCATTTTCTAGAATGTGACCTATAAAATATTTAAAGTAATGATATGTAAAATATGATACTGTTTCAGTATTAAATTCTCCTTATTAATTTAAATAAAAATAATAGAGTGTTACCAAAAAATCATAATGGATATTTATAATATAATTAACTTATTTAAATGATAATAATTTTTATTTAATTTTTAGTGATTATATAAATAATTTAAATTCTTGCATAACTCTAATAAAATATTTCTCCAATAATATGAAAAACAAAATAAATAATTTTTAAAATATTAAAATCAATATAATTTGACTAATAGATTATGTTACATAAATTTCATTGAATAATATAAAATATTAATGATGTTTTAATGAATTACATTTGAATTCCATAATTATATTTAGAAATTTAAAGTCAAATTAAATGAATAGTGTAAAAAAATAGAAAAAATGGCATCATTTGGATGAATGTTTTTCATTAATAAATAATAATCATAAAAACCATAAATGAGGACAAGTGGGATTATATATTGTTTAATATGTCACCCATTTTTCATTTATGATACAATTTATAACATGAAATTAATATTATAACCATTTAAGACTTAAATGGTCATTTCTATAATTAATGTAAAAATATGTTAACTAAAGGGATAATAGAAATGGTAATGTTTAAAATACAACTTAATAATATATAATTTATATTTTTTAATAGATTTATTCCATATACTACATTATATTTGAATCTTTTTCCATTTTAAATTATACACATTGAATATGATCTAGTTAGATTTTAATATATTTTCAAATTTCAAGTGTGACCAAAATCTATAACACCCGAAGATCTCATAATATGTTAATTTTAGAATAAAATTAATTTCGTCCATTGGTTTCCTTTTATAAAACATCATGTTAGTCTTGTGTTACACAAACCACTATGTTAGTTCACCATACACATATGATCGGGTTTTACTATCATTTTATGTCTAACTTATTTTAAAAATAAAATTTCAAACATCCATAAATATTATTTAAAAAAAATGTAATACATTATTTCAAAATTCACATAAGATTATTGTTTGGTATTTTTTTGAGATGTTTCATTTTCAATAAATAGTGAAATATAATGTATTTTTTATGAAAACTAATTTTTCATTTAAATAAATATTAATGTTAAATTATTTTTATTTGGTTTTAATGAAAAAATACATAAATAATTATCAATTAATTCAAATTTTGGCATTGTTGTCATTTTTATATTTTATGTAAATATAAATATATTATGTACTTTTAAACCTTTAACATAAAAACTCTATTTCTCGCTACATTTATGAAAATTAGATTAAATTTTATTTTTCCACATCAGGAAATTGAATTAGGAAAAATGGATATATAATGATAGAATATTTATAATATTTATATACTAAAAAGGTCAACTTATTTTTTCACCAAAAATATTAGTGAATGTGATTTCAATTAATTACAATGATTATAGTTAAATTAATATTAACAAGTGACTAAACATTATATATAAGGGCCAAAATGTGCTAGATACTTTTTAGAAAAGTTTTTTTAGTCCCATATTTTGACTATATACTCTCTTGGTTATATTTTTATGAGTTATAAGAAAACATGATAATGAAGGTGACTGCTATATTATGTTATGTAAAAAAAGAAAAACAATTTCTCTTCCATACTTTTCATTCCAAAAATTCATTTTGAGTATGGAAGAAGATAAATAGTCGCAATTATAAATATTATAAGGAAACAAATTTTTTTTATTAATGATAATTAAAAATTAAAATTTTAGGGATGATATAATAACATAAGACTCTTAAAAAACTCCAGCACAATGACTCTTAGTTAATAATTAAACAAAATAAATGACTCTAAAAACATTGTATGTAATTTTAATTTAATAATTTATTGTGTAACATTATTTTTAACATATTTTTATATAGATAGTGAAAACATTATTAGCATGGTAGGGGTTAAAGAAGTCTTTTTGGGCATGATATACAATTGTTTTAAAATTAATTTCCAATAGAAATGGTATTATAATTATTTAAATTAGATATAATATTTATAACGTAGTGGGTATTTATTTAAAAATAAATATCACTTGAATGTAGTCCTAATGGTAAAATTACTTTGGACATAAAACTAGTTACATTAATAAAAATTAAAATATTAAAAGTAGGGAATCATATAATCGAAGGGAAAAAATTATACAAATGAACATATTATTGTGTGTTAGAGTTTTCATCAGTAATTATTTGAATTTACTTTATTATTTTTCAGTGTTTTATACACATTAGGTAGCTATATTCTCTCAATAGTTCTTTCCATTTTATATTAACAACAATGTCTCTCCACATCGACTATAAAGAGTCAGTCAACCCTTCCACGTCATCACACATCTATATCCATTTGGATCATCCAAACCCTAAAAATGATCTCTCTAACATCCCTAAACTAAAACATGCATCCTCATATTATATAGAATGAAATACAAGGAAGTTATTTGGGAAAAAAATAATGATATACATGAAAAAGAGTAAAACTATAACTTTTGTTTTATTGTTTCTAAAACCATTACATTTTTTACTCCATTATTATATAAAAAAAACAAATATAAAAAATATACTTATTGGTAATATTTTAATGGTTTTAGCCACACCTTGACACACTTCAATCAAAATCTGTATCAAATTTACTATTTGTGGGTATGACAGACTACCGCCACCTGTAACAACATAGCTATTTTTTTTAGTTACAAGCTCTCATAGTGGGGAATTAATATGTAAATAATATTTTTATATGATATATATGATATTATTTTTTTATTAAATATTCTATAATTTTTATATAAGACATACTTTCATTCTTAACATTTTGTGTCATTATAATAACATCATTTGTGGACGTGTTGATTACCACCTCCATAAAGAGATGTGATATATTATGAAGTTACATGGATTTTATTAAAAATGGTTTAATTATATTTAGCACAAAAAACATTTAAATTTTATTTATTACAGAATTAATTTTTATGGAAATATAATAATCCATTTTCGTTATAACCCTTTTTACACAGTAAAAATGGTATAATGTTCTTCATGGGTGCATGGACTGTCGCCCCCTCAATGTGATGTGATTTCTGTTACATAAATATAATTTGATATATAGGTATATATGATTTAATGAAATGTATTTTATGATATAATTACCTTTATATAATGATAAAAAATTAACTTTTTTCATAATTATCATTGAAAAATGGAAACGATACTCATTAGTACGTACAACCCATCGTATCAATGTTTATAACATTGGTTTATTTATCATAACCATTATTCAAAATATGTTTTAAAATTATAATTTATTTATAAATATTATATTTATATAATGTTTCTTTTTTTCAAGATATTTATATAATGACCCCTTTGACCATAGCTGGCTGACCAATATTGTTTTTGACAAATGAGTCGAATTTTATCAAAACACTTGATGTAAAATTTAAGGTTTCATTAGTTCAATATAAGATTATATTAAGTGAAATAAAACTAATAATAAAACTGAAAAAGTTTATAATGTATTTAGATAGTTAATAGAAGTTTATTATTCAGTAATACAAAATCACACATGAAAATTTAGTCTCATGGAAAGGTAATATTTTCTCTCATTTCATTTTAGGTGGCATACTCAATTTTCACCACTTACTTATTTTAAGTAGTGTATCTACTCTACCTAATGATATATTATATCATGAATTATTTTATAGTCATATAATTTAATGTTTTACTTTTATTTTTGTATTTAAAGGTGGTTTTACAAGAACTTTTTAACTAGTTATAGTTATCTTATAATCTATGTTTCTTTTGGTATTGAAAAATTTATATTAAAATAATTACATTCTCATATTATTCGATCATTGTAAATTAATATTATATGTGTTATCCATATAATTTTTTAATATATATGATTTATTCTTAAATTTTATACCATATTTACATATGGTGTTTATGTTAATAGTTATTTAATATACATTAGATAAATTGATTAATCAATATCTTTTATTCAATATGAATATTTTATGATGAAGATCATTTTTTATTAGTTAAAAATTTTATTTGATATATGAGGAAAGATTTTTTCTTGATGACACTAGTGGGCCCTAATCATATATATCCCATAGGTGCATCGTTAGTCACATAAAGAAAATACATTTTACAAATTAATGTACTTTAAACTATATTGAGAATAAATCTTGAGGGTAGTGTGGTTTGTGTTCCAAAATACATTACATCCATCATTAAAAAGTTGGATTCCTTAAAATTTCATTTTCGTTATAATCCATAGGATTTTGAATATGAAAAAAATATTTCAATGTTTTTTATTTTCGTTCTAATATATTAATGGCATGTGTTCTCTTTTATTTACCTTTATATGTTTATTTATTTTCATTGTTTCATGATAACATCATATGTACTAACCCCTTTTTAAAAATTTTATCCCTCCCTTGTTTTTTTAATTTCAAAAGGTTTTGAAAAATATATCCATGAATTAGATTTCTAGTAAATAATTTATTCTCATTCTATTTGATTATTTCTTTAATTTCATTTTTAAATTTAAAAAATGGATATCATGTCTATATATTGTTTCCAGAACATCCAAACTACTCATTAAAACATGACTCAAATTTTTAATAATTGCTAATTTAATAATGTGTTTTAATAGATCCAGGATTACTAGGGTTTGGTTGATAAAATTGCTACCAGTGCACATTTAGTAGATGTTGTCGAAAATAGATTGAGGAACTATTGAATAGGTAACATATCCAAAGTATATAAATTGATTATAATTATAGAAGAACATCCATAAGAACTAATGTTAATGATTTTGTGATGAAATAAACAAAAAAATTTAAATTTATGTTAAGTATCTCACTATTTTTTGGATTATAAATAATGTTTCATAGTGTTATGACCTAATTTAATATATGATATTATTAAAAAATTTCATCTATATGGAATTATTGTTTCAATAATAATGGGAAATATAGAGTATTCCACTATTAAAAACATTTATATATCTAGTATTAGTATTGAGCGTGTTTTGAACATATTAGAGCATCTTGACTAGGTAATCAAAAATAACTTTACCAGGATGAAGCATCCTATTCCACAACATGATTCTTTGATGTTGGATTACATTATACAATAGAGGCCCTCGTCATTTATATGGACCAGTGAACCAATGGTATATGATCAATGGATTATGTCAATGAGGACAAAATATATGGAATTGGGATGTACTGAAAAGGAATAGGATACACATTTATTGTGTCAAATCAATTGATATGATGATCAATAGTGGACATATATCTAGGTTACTAGAGATTCATGTTAATAGATCTCATGGAATAAAAATCATTGAAGGAGGAATTAAATTAATAATATTTCCTTTGTGATAAGAAAACTGGGTTTAGGAGAACGTCTCATAATTCAAATAATAAGGAGTAATAATTTCTTGTACTGTATGAAGCTACCTTTACATGGATAGAAATGTATTCTACATATTTCATGTGCAACAGAGAATGTTAAATTTACCAATTTTTTAGAGTAATTAAGTCAATTACTTGAAAAGGGATGTTGTCTCAAACAATCACTTCATTTAATTAAATAGTATTATATTCTATTAAAAACATGAAATAATTCTCAAGATCATAAATATTCATGTGAACCCTATAAAAGAATAGAATGATGGAATAAATGATAGATAATGATAAGATGTGAAAAATTATTTCCCCACAAGTGATAACATTGTATTGAATAATCCTAGTAATTGCATTATGTGAATGAGATTTTTTTATTATTGTGGAGATAAGGTTCAAAATGTGAAATAATATTAAGGGAAGTAAAAAAAAATAGGTTATTCAATATTAAACATGAAAAGATATTGGGCACTATAAAAATGAATTCCCCAAGAATCAATTGATTATACCTTCGAGAAGATATGGTATTTAGGTAAAGATAATGATATTGATATAGCTAGAGTTTAAGGATTAATGTTTCACATATATTTGGATCCATTAATAATATTATAAATGTGTGATATTGATGATATCTAAGTTATAAATATTTTGGAATGTATATGGATCATACAAAATTACATTCTCATTAAGGATTATGAATATTTCATTGATTGGTATCGATAACAAATAAATTTGATTCAAAATTAGGTTTATATTTTTAGAAAACCAATAGTGGAGGAAAATTTAAGAGTTAATATAATATTAATGTTGAGATAATGACACATGGACAATGAGATGATTCATATGGATGTAGTAAATTGTGAACTACTAACTACATTTGAAATGATTCCTAACTGTTGGATTATAATATTTTTGGAATGATTAACCATTTATGAAATGATTTAAATTAGTCATTTGATAGGGGTTTAGAGGTTAATATATAACTTTTCTATATAATGAACCATGTTCAAAGAGGTAAAGTAGAAATAGTTACAGGCACAATAAATGTAAAATATTCTATTTGTGGAAGCTTATATTTAATTATATTTGTAGAGAGATAAATAATTACTAGACTAATAAAAAAGGATCTGGAATAAATGTGGAACAATAGTAATAATTTTTTTTATATTAGTTATATTAATTCACACCTCTATTTTATGGTGTGTGTTTAACAACCTTCCCCTAAACTTGTTGTCTATCACTCTCTATCAAAAAATTATATTTATACATCTCTTAATTTTGTAGTTTTTTAGTAATATACTCTGATTATATGAAATAGTTTTTTGGTGACCATCACAATTTAATTTTCATAGTATTCAGAATATATTTTATTAACTATATTTATGATTTCAGGGTTCCAACAACACTATTTTCATATATCATGCTATCAATTTCTAAGATCAATTTACAACTACACAAACATATTTTAATTAATATTTGGAGAATATAACACCCCATGATATTACAATATTTTTATTTTAGAAAATATTTCATTCTAGGTGGATTTATATGAAAGACCAAGTTAATATTATACTACACATAACACTTAGTTTTTTCAATTCATTAAATATTGAGTTTTTCCTCCTTTTAATTTCGACCCTACATTAAATATATATTATAATTATTTTACATCTTTTAGTTTTTAAAATGAAATTATTTTTTTAATCTTGAAAATCAGAACTATCATAGGGTATGTTCATGATAAGGTGTAATGATATTTAATTTTTTTATTGAAAGGTGGAAAATATTTCATTTTAATTGAAAATTTCCTAATTATTTAAATAAATATTGACATTAAATTATATTTTACAGTTATTTTAAATTCATAATATATATTTTAAAAATATATTATTTCAATTTAGGTAAGTGAGATAATTTTATTTGATTATTTTACAGATAAAAACATACTAAAATTTTGAACATTTTCATATTAAATACCCATTTTCTCTGCATGTCTGTGAGATTAGCATTAAATTTATATTTTTTACTTTTTTGAATTTATTTTAATAATATGGATATAAATGGTGGTAATATGTAAAATATTTATAGTCTAATATGTTGAAATTAAATTTTTTTCAAAAACAGTAATTAATAAAATTAAAATTATATAAAAAACATAAGGTACATTTTTCTATTAAGGGAACTAAAACTTAATCATAATAGCCAAAATGAGAAAAAAAACATGTTAAAAAGACAATGGATACCCATATTTCTATAATATCCTATCATGGAGATAATTTTATGTGTTATTAGAAAACATATACATGAAATAGACCCATTTAATATTTTACGTAATGGAAATGTCAAAAAAATTTACATTCCTTTCATTAAATTCAAATAAAGCTTTTATATATGGAAGAATATACATAAATTTGTTAATTAAATTTATTTTAAATGTAAATTTATCTTTTTATATCATGATAATTTAATTTTTTATTTTATAGATGGTATAATAACATTAAACAATTAAGAACCACCAAAGCGGTGAATATTTTGTTAATAATTAAATAAAATAAATGATGAAGAAATCATTAAATGTAATGTAAATTGAATGAACTATAATGTAACATTATTTTTTAGATGAATATATTATTTTGAAAAGTATTTAAATAAATAATTCTAAATTCAAATAATTTTTTTATAGTTTTTTATATTGAAATTTAATAAATACTCGCTAAATTTATATTTAAGTTATTTTAAAATAAGTTAAATTTTCATAAATGATTTAAAATAAATAAAAATTCTATATTATTTTATGATATTACTATATAATAATAAATAAATATAATTCTTTATTATGTAATAAATTTTCTTTTAGATTTAACATATTGTTGTAAAGATAGTAAAACATTTTCTTGCCAGGTTCGGGTTAAAGTAGTGTATTTGAGCCTTAAATACACTTCTTTAAAAATTAATTTCAAAAAATTAGGTGATTACTAATATTTAAATTATATAAAATATATAAAATTTATTGATACTATATTTTATAATAAATATCACATTAATGTATTCTTTACGGACAAATTACTTTGTATTCAAAACTAGTTACTTTAATTAAAAAAATTAAAAGTTAAAAAACATAGAAGTTGGAGAACAAATTTAGAAAAATGAACTTAGTGTTATTTTTTTGAGGGTTTTTTATGAGATGTATATTCATTTTAAATTATTAATAGTTAATTTTTTGGGAACATTAGGTTAGGGATTCCATCCAATAGTTATTACCTTTTTATAATTATAAGAATTCCACACCCCCTCCACATTAAAAATACAGACACCTACCCCCCTCCATGAACCTTATCATAAATATTTTCTAATAAAAACATAACCATATATCTACCTATAATACCTCCCCTCACCCTATAATCCCCACCTTGGGATGAAAATAAAACATGGATTTGCTTTGGTGATAACCAAAAGCAGTAGCCTGAAAAATGAGGCAACATTTTTCAATAATTACTTTTGTTTTATTTCTTTGAGAAAAAATTCAATAATTATTATTACATGATCATATAATGACATAACTATACAAACTATTATTGTATGTATTAATTTCTAGTATTTTTACTAAACCTATACACTCATCCTTCAAATAGATAATGAGTTTACTATTCTTGTGTACGATGTACTACCGCCTTACGTAATGATGTCATTAGATTTTACATTACCGCCTCTAAGTGATGAGAATTATGATAGATTTTTTATAAGATATTTATTATATTTATGTTGTATTAATAATTATTTAATTTTTATATAACACATAACATCAAAATTTCTATATTTTTAAACACAATAAAATCATTTTTGGACATGTGGAGTATTTCCTCCTTAAGGCGATGTGACATGTTCACACATGAAATGACATGTATTGAGGATGATTTTACCTAAAAATATGTGACATAAATAATAATACATATGATATTCCTTACATAAATACCTTTCTATAAATATAATGTATCATTTTCATTATTACACTTCTCACACAGTAAAAAAAGCTATAACGCCATTCCTAGATGTGTGGACTACCGGTTAATTGGAATTATGTGATTAATTTTACATAAAAAGTATTATATATGTATATAATTAAAAAACATGTTATTTTGGATATAATAATCATGGTGTATAAATGAAATATTAATTACCTTCTTTTAGTCACGACCATTGAAAAGTGGGAACACTATTCATGTATACGTATGACCAATTGTTTCCATGATTGTAAAGTTGGCTAATTTAACATAAAAATAATTAAATATTAGTTTTAGAAGAATAATTTATTTATAAATATGATAATATTTTAATAATAATTATTTTTTATAGGTTTATATAATGTATTCTATGACCAGAGTCAACCCGCCAAAGTCTTTTGTTACACAATAATTGAATTTATTGAAAAGGGCCGACATAAACTTAATTGTTTATGTAGTAGAATATAAAATTTCAATATGTGATATAAAATTAATAATAAAAATTAAAAATGGATTAATATAATGTAAATAATTAATATAAATTTATTATTTTGGATGATAATGAAACTCGTGGGATGTCAGGATCAATGTTAAAGAATTTTTTTCCCATATCTTTCTATGATGCATAAGCCATTTTCATAACATACATATTTTTTAGTGGTGTATATAGTATCTATAATGATATATCAGATGATGAATCATTTTATATTAATGGAATTTATATAATTACATTTAAATATACCATCTAAAATATTTTAACATCAGTATTACTAACTCTTAAATGTTATCTTACAATCTCACTTTCTATTGTGAATGTTAACTATATCTAAAAAAATAAGATTCTCATAAAACATATTTATTTTAAATTATAATTTTTTTGATGTCTATATTAATATAAAATGTATAGAGTTCTTTCCAAAACTATATAAAATATTTATATACAATTTATAATTAGATTTTTGATGGATTAAATTTTATAATATTTTGTTAATTTTTTTATCTTTTATTTAGTACAAATATTTCATGATGAAGCACAATTTTTATTTAATTAATAAATTATTTGATATTTGTGTAAGTATTTTAACATTAATACACATGTGGAGTATCAGTTTAGATAGCCCCATGATGCATGTATATTCTTATGGGATTAATTAGTTGGATAAATTATTTTAGTTTAAACTATCTTGAGAATATATTGTCATAGTATAATGGTCTATATACCTGAAACATGATGTAAAATTTTAAATATTTTTCTTTATTTAGAATGCGATTTATTTATTATCTATAATATTTTCACTATGTAAAAATCTCTGGAAGAATTTCATTTTCGGAATATTATTTATATTTACATGATGCTTTTTAGTGTTTTATAATATATTTTACTCACAAAACCCTTAATAAGCATGTGAGATCACCCTTATTTTTCCCTTTCATGTGATTTTGATTAATATATCATTGAATGTGCTTTAATGGATGTTGTTTATTTTAATTTATAATCAAATTAGTTTTATTTTATTTTCCCAATGTAAAATCTCTAACATGTAGGCATATACTTTCCAAATGTGATAAACTAATTATTTATTTTGGATTCTAATATTGTATCTATGACATTATTAAAAAGTAATGCATTGGATATTTTCTTATTGGGGTTGAGTCATTACATTAACTTTATAAAATGATATCACATTCCTTAATTCTTAAAAAACACATTGAGTTACAAATTCAAAAAAATATATTTGAATTTATATTATCAACATCACTAGAAACATTAAATTATGTTTAGGATTACCAAAAGACCATCCCTTGGGTTTTTAATATGATTTATAAATGATTTTGTTTAGTGAATAGGTAACAAAATTAATTGATCACTTTATTTTTTACATATTTTTTTACCACATCTAAATATATAGTATTATTTGTAATATAATTAATTAATGATACAAAATAAATTAAAATGATGTTATAATTATGAAACCGTAAGTATATACCCTATTTTACATCAGAGGAAATTTGATAGCATCACTTGTGCATATGTGAGGACTGCTACCTCCATGAAGCATTGGAAATCATTTTTTCATTTAATATTTACATATATATTAATAATATTATATATTAAATAAATATGATATATATCGTATAATTGTAATTCGAGGAAGGTTAATTTTTTACTTATCATTCATTAATTCAATTAATCAAAGAGCATAAACAACGTTCATGCATATGTACATCCAACATTCTCTATAGATGGTGTAATTTGTTTGTCTATCTATAATATTAATATATTACTATAATGTAATGTATAAAGAATATATTTAATACATATATCATGATTAAAATATTTAAGATAGTGGAACCATTATCAATATACAAGTAATGACATGAAAACCCCAATACATTCATCAAAATGAGTTATTTAATACAGGAAATAATAATTTTAACAGTGAATTTTCAATATAATTTTTTTAAAAGATTATAATTAAATCTTATTTGGTATAATATATATGATTACAGTTATGTAATTTATCTATGAAAAATCTATTTATATTATACATAAGGATATGCAACATAGAAGTGAATGAGAACCTAATGTATTGTTTTATTTTACATACACATCGTTATTTGGGATTTTTTATTATTAAGTCTTTATTAGTATAATATCTTGAAATTCTTATCAAAACCCAATACATATTATTCTTTTATTTTTTAATAAGTTAAAATTATTCCATTTTTTCCTCACATTCATTCAACAATAAAATGAAATATGTTATTTATAGAACACCATAATTGCATTTTCATTACATCTTGGAATTAGTCTTTTTTCCATATCTATATTCTCTTGAAAATATTTAAATGTTTTTAACATTATCCAATTATTCATTAAATATATTTTTACCCTTTTTTACATTTTAATACATGGTTTAAAATAAATATTCTTTTCATTTTATTACTAAGGATCCACTTTACCTTTTTGAAAATGATTAAATTTAATGTCATTTTAAAATATAAGACATGAACATAATTTATATACATCATCATTGAAAATTGATTAAATTATTTCATTAAATTTATACAATTTCATTTTTAGGTAAATGTTATTCCTTAATATTTGGTATTTTTTTAAACAAGTGAGAAAGGGAAATTTCTTCAAGAATTTCCTGGTAAATATTTGGATGTATTTTTATATATTTCAACATCATTGGTTTAATATTTTTATTTAATGAGGTTTTTATACTATGAGACCGTCCACAATATATCTTGTGATGATTTATGATCATCTGTAATCTAGAATGTTTTGATATTTTTGATGTTAGATCTTCAAATATGTAAACTTATTTATTTTTAATTGATGATGATTATGTATTTTTACTTATTCATATAATGAATGCATTGGAGTTATTAAGTGACATGGGGGTTATATAATTACATACCCCCTATATTATATGGTAGGTATCATGAGACAAATTATATTTGTTATTTACCTGATTCCTTACCAATTTATATAAATTTAATTTGAACCAGGCCTTTAATGTATGTTTTAAATGTTCGACAATATGAATTACACTATTATAAAATTATTTATTTTTATTCATTTTATTTTTTCTAAAGTTATGATATCCATTGGAAATTTTCTAGCTCATGATGTAATTTGTATGTAATTAATTTTCTCATTATTCATCATTTTTTTATTTATTTCTTAATAGCATCCATTATATCCATTCCCTAACTGTGAATCTAATCTCACCAATTTTTTAGGTTTCCTTTTCAATGGATACATGGACCTGTATTTTAATTAATATGTAGGGTTATAGAAATGGGAGTAATAGTTTTCTTCAAGATAGTACTACGATATATTTTATTTCTTCATATTAAATTTGATAATGACGTATTTATATTTTTTCCAAGAAAACTAAAATATTATGTTTACTATGATGTGAAATAATATATACAGTACCAATTTAATTGTAGATGCTGAAAAAAAGTATGCAACTCCTAGAGGAAGTTTCGAAATGGTAAAGCGAAGTCATATTCGGAATCAGATGCCCGGTCCGGAGGCCTGAGAAGTGGTGCGCGAAATAAAGGAGGGCTTGCGCGAAATAAAGACGTGCGCGTTAAGCATGTCCAGGATTTGTGTAATCGAGCCACTGGTGCACGCAATTTTTGCACGCCCCAGTTCTGTGCGGTGAGGCTTTGCGCGCTGACGGTTCCCGGCGCGAAAACTTTCACCCACCGCCTATGTTCAATGCCGACGGGGCCTATAAATAGACGGCGACCCACGGTGGTTTGGGGGTTGGGGAATTCGGACCGGCTCTCGAGCGCACAATTATCCTCCCCTCGCGCACAATATGACTTCCTGGTAATCCCCCTTTTCACGCAACCTTGCCCCGAGGTTTTCCATTGCGCGCAACTCCACCGGCTTCAGTGTATTTGCCTCATCCTCCCGGTACTTTCCTTGCGCGCGATCGTTGTCCCTTGCGTGCAATCCCCTTCTACACGCGCAATACCTTGCGTGCAATCCCATATCCTCGCAATATTATGGCCCTATTGCGTGACATCCCGGTGTTTTGCACACAAACCATCCATTTGCGTGCAACACCCAGGGCCACTTTACCTTGATGCACCTTGGCTTCCTTTCTGTGCCGGCACCTGATGTCTTCTCAGCCGGGCCTGCGCGCCATGCGTTTTTTTCCCGTACGGCCTTTTAGGCTCGTACGAAGTAACCTCAAGGTCCCTTGGGCGGTGCTTCTCGTTGCGTTTCTTTGCCTTCTGCTTCTCCGCATAGGCACGCTAACGACTATTGCTTCTTCACATAGCCACGCTAAGGTAGACCCCCCAATGGTTCGCCATGCGGCCCCCCATCATTACGGGCTTGCCGGTGCCTTCCCTCCGACAAGGGGTAGAGGGCATTGGGCATGTAAGCCCTAGGGGTGTGGAGCGAACCCACCTAGTCCAAGATATATGACGTTAAACTACTAAGCACTTCATCCTTAACACATGACGTTAAATTGTGGTCCAACCCCGTGCTTCGCACATAGGGTCCCCCCAACTTGGACATTTTTTACGCCTCTCGTCTCCACGAGAATGGACTCTTCCTCGCATGGAATGAGATCGTCCTTGTCAGAGTGGAGTTTGATCACGGGGGAAGGGCTGCCACAGAGCGTAAGCCCCTATCCTCTATTACTGAAGGTTACACCCATGCATCTCCGTACTTCCCCCCTGCCGAGGCCAGTGGAGTCCCTTTCCCACTATGCTTTGTCGTACCATGGGCCTCCACCTTGGAGTAAGCCCCGGCACCAGGGCCACTAACCACACATAAGCCCATGATTCCTCTTTGGGCCGCTAACCACATGTATGCCCTATTCCGGTTCTCGCGGATGCACCCTTCGCGACGTGATCGTCTGGTCCCTGCTACCTCTTGTTTCTCACACCAAGCATGACTCACGTGGGCTTAGAGCACGCATCGACCATGAAATCCTCCTATAGGCAGCCTCAGAGCGTAAGCCCCATGCCAGTGAACTACGTGGACTTTGATCCATTCTAATGCATGGTACGTAGGAAGCCTCCATGAGGTTCAAGCCCACTGTCTGGTCATTCTGACCACTCCATGTCGGTTCCCCGACCATCATGGGCCACCTTAGAGCGTAATACCCATATCCACCACGGGCCGCCTTAGAGCGTAATCCCCATATCCTTTGTCCCGCATAACGTTAAACTCTATGCCCTTGTCCCATATGACGTTAAACTGTATCACGTCCCGCATGATGTTAAACTGCATTTCCCCTCTTGGGCCATCTCAGAGCATAAGCCCCATGCCTCACTCTATAATCCATCCTGATCCTTACCTGGGCCGCCACATCCCGGTGATATCATGCCACTCCACCCCTCTCCATAGCATCTCGGAAGCTGCCCACGTGCTGGCCCCAACATCGGTGTTCCCCCTAGGGGGTCCTTCAATCTAATCCACTCTCAGTGTTTCAATCAGTCTGATCCGTCTCCGCAAGACGTTAAACTCACGGTATACCCTGTGTTAAACATGGAAAGATGAGGAAAACCACATATGGTACACATACCCCGTATTCGATGTGGGATTCTTTGGGCTTTTGTGCCCTTGAGAAGCCCTGTGATAATGGAAAGAAGACATAAATGATGATCCCCATCGTCAATACATACCAAATACAACCCACCGTGACCATTCTCCTAACCGAAGGTGGCTTCCCCGAAGAGACCCCTTGGAGTGTCTCGACGAAAGCATCATAATTAACTAGTGTCCATGCAGATATGTCACTGGGAATGAGCATCATGAACTCATTTTAAATCTATGAGGTAGACCCGAATTAGGCGACGAGCTCCGAGGAGTAATCGACGGAAGGAAGTTCCAACATCCCATCATCCCGGTTTTGATCAAGGAGCAGACATAACTGAATAAGGAATGGATGCCGCCCGCCTTTGGAAAGCAGGAATACGGGGCTGCGAGCCAAACGTCCTCCCATGCGTGACAGACAGGCGTGCGCGCCCCGATGTAAAAGCGTCAGAAACAGAAAATGGTGAACCCGACGTGAAGCTCTTCACCTCAATATAGGGACAGGTAGCGTTCGTGATGTCAGAAGATCAGCATGTCACCAGGTCCGGGTACCTATCACCGGGACGTGAAACCCGCCAGGGGTTGAGGCAGTTAGGATGTTGTGCACTCCGTTCTGCGACGTCGTCAGGGTGGAACTCTCTCGCCGACCTCCGAAGATGGAATGGCGCTGGGATATTGATTGTCGATTTCTTTTCATGTTAGTACTATTGGGTCCATCTCCCTGCTTCCAGGAATCAGATCACTGCATCCGGAGATCGATCGCCACCTGCCCACCAGCACAGGGGAAGGGGAAGCACCGGCGTGGCTACCCCACGTGGTCTCGCATTTTCCACAGTCACTCTGGCTCTGATTTCCACGACTGTCGGGCGCTCACGCCCCCTCTCCATGTCAGAAATCATCCAGCGAAGGGTGATATATGACTTGGTTCATAGGTATGACGAGGAAGGGATCATCCCCACCAGGGGCCTGGCCGTTTTGGATCTAGAGGCGGTTGCGCCCCACTATTGTCGCCGCCCCCGAGGGCCGCGTAGGGAGTTTCCGCTCCCCACTCCGATGTTCAACCGCTTCGGGAGCCTATCCCTAGAGCGCCTTGACACATCCGTCCCCTACACCAATGAGGTGGGAGATGTCCAGGTCCTCCCGATCGGAGACCCGTCCCAGGGGTTAACAGCAAGAACCCCCGCCATGCTGCGTCGATGTCATCGCCTGGCTCTGCGAGCTGAGGACCAGACAATATTTGTGCCCGCACCACCGGCTCCAACCCATCTGACTCGACGCCAGTGTCGTTCGTGAGTGCAAGAGAGTGCCCGTCCTAGGGCACCAACGTCAGCAACCACTGTGGCCTGAGCCACTATTGACTCCTACTACCAGATCCACACACATGTTGAGCAGGGTCAATCACATGTCTGACTGAGATCGAGGCCCCGATTGCCCTACATTCCAGTTAAGTCGACTCTCCCGGCCGCGGGCACAGGAAATGGCCACCACCGGCCAATCCGTGGTAGTGCCACCCATCATGAAGGCTAATTCTGTGCCACTGGTCGGGAAAGTCGAAGGCTCATTCGCAATAGCTACGCTCTGAGTATGAATCCTTCCAACGCCCACTGCACTTGGTATGAGGCCTCTCCCCCTACTGCTGGCCATGAGTATGGAGCCGTTGCGTATCCAGTCGCTCACTCACATGGAGGTCCTCCCCATGTCCCTTTCGACATTTTTCCCGGTGCTTCCCACAAGCCGGCCTTCAGCCCCCTCTCCCCCAGCACTATTACGGCCAGGGGACTCCTTGAAGGAAATCATCCTTACCCTGAGGAGCCACCCAGGGGTAAAAAGGCGGGGCGTCGTCGCCGTAGTAGGAATGTCAGGGGAGTTCGGACAGAAATTAGACCGGTCTGTTTCTCGGATTCTAAGGCGGAGTACGACTTGATGGTGGAACCTTCCCCCCGACCCACTGAGTCAAGGGCAGGGATGGTAACGCGGAGAGTCAGTCATGTACTCCCCGAATGCATGATCCATATCATTCCCTCCTCCCTCAGAAGGTATATCCAGGAGGATGAGGACTTGGAGAACCCCTAGGGGTCAAACACGCAGTTATCGCTGGCCTCCCCGGAAGTGCCTGCCACCTTAGTCAGGGAGTGTGGGGAACTTTTCTGGGGACCGACGGAGGAGTCGCAAGGTGACACACCCTCATCGAGCACCGATGTTGTGATAGGAGGCCCATTCGCTAGCCCATCATATTGTGACATGGATGCCGGGGCACTAAAGCCCTTGGAGGATGACTCAGGGATCAGTGGCCAATCGACATGTTTTCCGTATTCCCCGCCGGCCAGCCCATCAGCCCGGTGACCTACCTTGGTGCCGTTGCCATCTCCCCGTCCTTTCTCAGTTGACGAGTAGGGGAAGCAAGGCCCGGACCCCGAACCAGATTCATGGAGCTTCTGGACCATCCTCGCAGTGGGCCACTTCCCCGAGAAGTTTTGCCCGGTCGCAGGATCAGATTTTGATATGCCAGAGGTTCTCACCCCGGGAGAGTTTGAATGTTTCCTCTAGACTCTTCGGTTGACTCACTCTCGTCTTCACCATCACCTAGCACCTTATCCAGGGAGTCAAGCACATCCTGAGGATATCGGTGAGCAGTGACGTCGGGTCGACTTGGCAGCGCTCCCTGCGATCCGGCACCCCGAGTCGCCCGGCCACCGCAGGGCCTCCAACAACAATGCGTTCAGAGTTTTCAAGTACTCTGCAAGGTTATTGAGGAATCCACCCCCCACGCGCACATCCGCGAATGGGGGCAGTACGCTACCCTTCTTTTCTGTGTGATCCGCCGATAGCCCAATTCACCGGGCGACCCTGAGGGAATGTCGCCAAAAGCAGTGGCGGTCAAAATGGCTAACCTTTTGGATGAGGGAAACGGTGTGGAGCTCCTAGATGGGGACTCACCCCCAGAGGACAAGCCGCCACTGGACCTGTCTGGGAGGATCACTCGCCACCAGAAGAGCCTCCTAGGTCTCCCCACACCCACTGAGGAACTGACACTGAGCCGAAACATCAGCAAGGGTAAAGAGCATGCCAGGGATATCAAGCCCGCCAAACCATATGACTCGGTGCAGAAGGCAGAGGAAAACAATAAGAAGGCCATGCTATGCCAGAAGCATGCTAAGAAAAAGAGGCTAGTTGATGAGCTCTTGGCTGAATGCATTGCAGAGAGGCGGCCTGACTACGGTAATCCTAGGTTAGGACAGTAGGGCCAGGGGCACCTACCCCTTGCCGAGATTTCCCCAGGCAACCGCAACCATGTCGTGTTCGCTGACAGGGAAGAGGCCGGTGCCCATGGAAAGAGGGCGTGATACGTCTCTTCGAACCCTCCCGAGCTTCGGAATCACCAGGGGGACCATGCTCGGTTTCCTCCTGCTGCCCCGAGAGTCGCTCTGCCAGCCGCCCCGCGAGATGCTGAGCTTGACAACCAAATTGGAGATTCCGACAATGCTCTTGTGGTTAGAGATCCCCTTCAGGATAGGAATCCGTGTTCGGACGATCTGATGGAAGTGCTCATCGCCCGCTTGGAGGCCTTGGAAACTCAGCATGTGGCAATTCCACCAGACAGAAAGTCATACCCTTCATGGGTGGATGATATGCCAGCCCCGCCAGGATTTGGGATCCCCACTTTCCCCCATTTAACAAGAAAGGAGATCCGCCACAACACCGAGACCACTTCAACTTGAGGTGCTGGCCTATGTTGGGGACTCCGGCGCAGTAGGAATCTATCATGCTTCGTTGCTTCATTCATACGCGGGAAGGACCAGCCTCGTCTGGTACAACAAGCTCCTTGTTGGGTCTGTGGCTGGCTGAGAGGACCTTCGACGACAATTCATCTACTAGTTCAGTTCCACAACCCGGAAGATGAACATTGAAGACCTTTTCAAGTGAAAACAGAGGCCCGATGAGCAGGTCGCGGACTTCGTCGCCCGGTGGAAGGGGCTCACGTACTCCGTTGACATTCCACTGACATAGGAGAAATTACTGACAATGATTGTAGGGAAAATCAAGCCAGAGATGGTTCCTTCTATGATCACTCATAATTACCTAGGGTTCCAAGATTTCTCGTACAAGGCTCAATGCCTCGAAGAAGCCCTATGACAGGCCAGTCAGGCACGCTCGCTGCCTCCTGTAATCCCTGCAAGGAGAGCCGCCAGAGCCAAGCCCACTGCTGTAGCCTAGATAGAGGCTCCCATACAGATGGAGTTGCTACCATTAAGGCCAGATCAGCTGCCCCATAGGGGTCCACCCCCACGGGCATAGCCTCCGGGCCGACAAAGACAGCCTTAAAATAGGCAAGCGCCTCCGCTTGACGCACCGCCACCACCTAGGAGAGATAATCAGGCTCCGCCTCCTCGGCATGCTCCTCTAGAGCCTGGTCAGGGTCAGCCTCCAAGAGCCCCATTTCTAGATAGAAGGAATCAGACTTACTCGATTGACGAGGCCCAGGTCCCCAGTTATTTCCGTAGCACCTTGGATCAGAGGATCGTGCAGCTGCCTGAGTGCCGGAAGCCAGAAGAGGCACGTCTCACTGATCACCCTAACTACTGACCTTACCATCGGATCCTGGGGCACACCATCCAGTGATTCTATCTATTCAAGGACTGGCTCTAAGACCAGATTGACAACAACGTAGTTAGGTTGGGCCCAGCCCCGGCACAGGTGGCAGGTGACTTCGTGAGATCAGATGGTAGTAGCGGTAATGAGGATGAGTGGCAGCAGGTTTCCGACCTTGGGCCCCGGAAGTATAATGACTGGATGCCACACAAGATGGTTTGGCCATTCCCATGGCATCATTCATGTCCGTCTAAGTCATCCAGAGCCCTCAGAATCTGCGAGCGCCGCATTGGCATCGTCGTCCCAGCCTACCTCTTCGTAGAAGAGCAAGCGGCGGAGCAAGAAAAATTAATGCGCCCTGCTAGTGCCGTCATATTCCCGCATGTTTGGAGATTTTATGCCCCCAGAGATAGGGATCCCTCTGAGACTCTATCTGGTAGCAGATGACTCCTCAAGTGAAAGCCCGGGGTACGCTTTGGTTAACACCATAGAGTTGGTAAATCCCTTTTTGCCTCCCAAAGATGAGGAACTCCAGGTGGACTTCCCCAATATCCCCAGCTGTCGCCAATGTCGGCGAAGACGTGGCTATGTGAATCGCCGGGGTATGACAGTCGTCACCTCCAGCCAGGCCGTGCACTCTACTGAGACCAAGCAGTAGGCCCGATACAAAGATCAGTGCACAAGGTCCCCTCACCTGGTGTCAACAGGTCCGCCTCAACCATCGTTTGTGTTGCTGGATCAGGCGGGACCACCTTGTCTGTGTCGCAGCCATCCCTGCCCTGCCACCGACTGACTACAGCCTTCCGGTCCTAACGCTGCAGCCACCTCCTGGGCTCCGACTAGTGAACAGCGAGACGTGCCTAGTACCAGTCAGTCAGTGGTCCCACCGGTAGGGCCCGTCATGCCTCCAATCGCAGAGCGTCCTCCCGTAAGTAGAATCTCGCGTTTGGCTCGAAAGTATGATGTTCTGAAGCACCTGGCCAGCATTTCTTCAAGGATTTATATCCATTAGTCCCTTCACCTGTCGTCGGAAATGCGTGAGGCCCTCGCTGAGGCTCTAAGGAGCCCCCTCCAGTTCGAGACGGAGGTGGCGATTGTAGAAGCCTTCCACACCGAGGCAATTGAGGACGCCGAATGCCAGGAGGTTATCTTTTTTTTAGGTGAAGTTGAAGACCGTCCCATATAGGGGTACATTCTCCCATTGTACGTCACTGGCCAGTTCAATGGCGTGGATGTTCACCGCTGTCTTCTTGACACGGGTTCTGGGATTATCCTCTTCCCAACTCGGACGTTGTGGAAACTAGGGTTGTTTGAGGATGATTTAACTCTCTATGACCTCAGGATCCAGGGGTATGATAGGATCGAGAAAACTCCACTAGGAAAGATTCATATAAAGACCCAGTTCAGCGGCCTGATTACCAATACCGAATTCATGGTTGTCTCTCAGGACACTGCCTACAACGCATTGATGGTCAGGCCATGGCTCCACCTTCACGGAGCGGTCCCCTCCCTGTATCACCAGTGCCTCAAATACTCCCTTAAGGGTCAAGTGGGTGTGCTCCAAGGAGATGTGTCTCCTTTTGCCTCATGTGAAGCCCGATATCTGGATGCTAGATACTACAAGATCATGGAAACCCAGATCCTGGAAGGTGAGGTCGAGCCCTCCACTATCGTGAGTGGTCCCTTGGCGGGTTTGGACGACGCATATGTCTTCCTAATACATCGGTTGGAGGCCACGACCCCCGACATGGGGTAGTGCTTTGTCATTTTAGGTAATAGAGGAAGGAATATTTCTGGGTCCAAGCGATGGTGGGAAATCACCTCGTACTCTTACACTAGCCAGGTTCAGGAGATCCCTGAGCCTCCTACCCCTGTACGATATTGGGATGTTGGGCTCATGGCAACGACAGTACGTCATACGTGTCTCTTTCGCCGGGTCGGAATCGATCGACTCAAGCCAATGTGCCACCACTGCTTTGATGTCATAATGCGTGGCCCCGTGGGCCGAAGGCCAGATGGGATTAGGTCAACCGCCTTTGTCGCCATGGTCTCCGCAGTGCATGGGTCCCCTGGTATGGAAACCTCTTCTGCCCAAGCCGGCACCAGCTTTCCATGAGGGCCTGGCAGCCCTGAAATGCCCCCCCCATGGATGACCCTTCCACAAGCATAGAGGAGGACATGGAAGATTCTCCTCATGCCTTTGAGGAGGGAGTACCCACCACGGTCGACGAGTTAATGTAGGTGAACCTCAGTAGCGAGGCGGACCCGAGACCCACATTTGCCAACGCTGCTATGCCCCCCGAGGAATGGCAACGGTACATAGACATCCTCAGATGGCACAGTGATGTGTTTGCCTGGAGTTATGATGAGATGCCGGGACTAGATCCCCAGGTAGGCATCCACCGCCTTGGCCTTCCAGCAAACCAATGTGGTTTCAAGCAGCTTTCCATAAAGATGTACCCCTCTCACGGTGCCATGGTTGAGGATGAAGTAGATAAGATCATCAAGGCCAACTTCGTCAAATAAGTCCAGTATCCTAGGTGGCTGGCCAATATTGTGCCAGTCAGGAAGAAGAACAGGAAGATTAGGTTCTGTATCGACTTCCGCGATCTCAATCGCCACTGTCCGAAAGATGATTTTCCCCTTCCCGTGACAGAGTTGTTGATCGATTCCATGACCGGGTTCCAAGATCTTTCCTTTATGGATGGGTACTCCAGGTACAACCAGATCCATATGGCCCCTGAGGATGAAGAGTTCACTGCCTTCAGGGCCCCCCAGGGTACTTTCTGCTACCAGGTCATGCCCTTCGGCCTAAAGAATGCAGGTGCCACCTATCAACAAGCCATGCACCACATATTCAAGGCAATTCTCGGGACGCTGGTGGAGTGTTACGTGGATGATCTGGTAGTTAAGTCTCGTCAGTTCCATGACCATCTCAAAGTCCTTGAGAAAGTGTTCAACTTCCTTCGTTCTCGCCACTTGAAGATGAACCCATTGAAGTGTGCCTTCGGTTCACCTTCAGAAAGTTTCTTGGAGTCATTGTTAGGTATCGAGGCATCGAGATCAACCCAGACAAGATCAAGGCCATCAGTCAGGTGCCTCCCCCAAGTAATATTTGGGAGCTGAGAGGTCGTCAAGGCCACTTAGCCTATATACTCCGATTCATTGTGAATCTGACTCGAAAGTGTAAGCCCTTTTCTCGGCTCATGAAGAAGGGTGTCACCTACGAATGGGACGAAGAGTGTCCGATCGATTTTGAGGAAATCAAGCAGTATCTTCTTCACCCTCCGGTCTTGATGCCACCCATTTCCAGAAATCCGTTGGTCTTTTATGTGACTGTCCTGGAGGGATCCCTTAGCGCACTTCTTGCCCAGAAGAAAAACTAGGGAACAGAGAATAGCCTCTACTACCTCAGTCGCATGCTCCTCGACGCAGAAATTAAATATTCCCCCATCGAGAAGAGCTGCCTGGTGCTCTAATTTTCTATGAATAAATTGCGGCACTACTTGCAGCACCACGAGGTATAGCTGGTCTCTCGGGTAGACCCATTGAACTACATCCTGAACTGACCTATGTTGACCGGCCGATTGGCGCGCTGGGCGGTGATCCTCCAGCAGTTCGACATCAGGATCGTATCTCAGAAGGCCGACAAAGGACAGGCATTGGCAGACTTCTTAGCTTCCCACCCAACCTCCGTTCACCAGCCACTGGATCTAGGATTTCCTGATGAGTCAATCCTCTCAGTTGATCACACCATCCCATGCTGGAAGATGCACTTTGACGGTGCCTCCCGGAGCCCCACCGGTAGAAGGCTCAACGATCCGAGGCTTAACAGAGTGGGCATGGGTATTGTCTTCATCACCCCGGATTAAGACGTTCTTCCATATTTATTTCTTTTGTCAGAAGGCTACACCAGCAATGAGGCAGAGTATCATGCCCTCATTACTGGCCTCGAGTTGACTCTTGAGATTAAAGTACCTCGTCTGTATGTAAAGGGGGACTATGAGCTAGTCATCAAGCAGGTAAATTGTGACTACGCTTTCATAAATTCGGAACTCGTTCCATTGTTGGAGTGCACCCTCTGTCTAATAGCTATGTTCCCCTCCCTGCCAGAGGTCGTTCACATTCCCCGGTCACAGAACAGTCGAGCAGATGCTATGGCCAGTCTAGCTGCATCACTTGTGGAGCCTGAACCGGACGACCTAATCATCCACATGGCGCACAAGAGAGTCATTGCTCCTTTTATTACGAAAGGCGATCGTGGCCCGCAACTGAACCATCTCACCTCTGGTACCCTTACGTCAGGGTCCCCAGGGGGTTCAGGCGTGGTAATCAGAACAGTTCCTGACTGGAGGACGCCCTTGGTTGAATATCTCCAGCACTTCAATCTTCCACCAGACCGAGCCGAGCGAGAACGAATCCAACGCCTCGCGCCGCAGTTCACCCTTCAGAGTGGTCTCAGCCTTTAGAAGCTCCTTTACAGGTGTAGATTTAAGGGTGTTCTCCTCTGTTGTCTTCAAGGAGTCGAGATCCCACAGGTCATGAAAGAAGTGCTCGCTGGTTCCTGTGGCGCCCACCAGGCAAGATCGAAGTTATCCCACCAGATTCGGAGGTTGGGATACTTCTGGCCCTCCATGATCCACGACTGCATTGATTACGCCAAGAGGTGTCATGTGTGCCAAGTTCATGCTAACATTGTGCATCGGCCACTGGATCCTCTCCATACTACCAAGTATTCTTGGCCCTTTTCAGTTTGGGGGTTGGATGTCGTGGGGTCTTACCCGCCGGTGACGGCCCGCCAGTTCCGGTTAATCTTAATAGCTATGGATTTATTCTCGAAGTGGGCGGAGGAAATCCTACTTAGGGAAGTCAAGGCATGTTCTATTGCTGAATTCGTGAGCTCCAATATCATCTATCAGTTTAGAGTACCTCACGCTATCCTCACGGATAACGGAACCAATGTCTGAGCAGCCGAGCTGATGAAGTTGTACTCCAAGTACAACATTCGCTCTAACCACACCTCCCTCTATCATGCGCAGGCGAATGGACAGATTGAGGCGTTTAACAAAACCCTTTCTAACATTCTTAAAAAAGATGGTTGGGCAGAACAAGAAAGGTTGGCCGGACAAGATCCCCAACGCCCTCTGGGCTTATAGGACAACGACTCGTAACTCCACCCAAGTGAGTCTGTATTCACTAGTATACGGAGCTGAAGCCATCCTGCCCATTGAGATCTAGTTGCCCTCATTACGCATGGCGGTCTATGACCAGCAAGCGCCGAATAGAATTGCTGAAATCCGTCTAGCGGAATTGGAAGCGCTGGACAAAATTAGGCTTCGCGCTTCACATAACATGGAAAGGCATCAGAGCAGGATAGATCGAGCATTCAATAAGAAGGTTCGCCTTCGCTCCTTCCTACGAGGTGACCTGGTGCTGGCTCTCAGAGCGCCAATGATTCCCGGCAGGAAACCACCCAATTTGGAGCCTAAATGGGAGGGGCATTTTATTGTCCATAAGGTCTATCCCAATGGAACGCATTCCATGGTGACTATGGATGGTGAGTGCATAACTACTCCCACCAATACCAGGTTCCTCAAGCAGTACTTTGCCTAAGCCTGCACACAGTCCAGCATGACCTTAAACCGTATGGTCCAGCATGACCTTAAACTGTACGGTCCAACATGACCTTAAACTCTACGATCTAGCATGACCTTAAACTGTATGGTCCTGCATGACCATAAACTGCACTCGGTCCAACATGAACTTAAATGGTATGGTCCTGCTTGACCTTAAACTGTGCGGTCCCACATGACCTTAAACTGCACTCGGTCCAGCCTGACCTTAAACTGTATGGTCCTACATGTCCTTAAACTGTGTGGTCCCGCATGACCCTAAACTGCACTCGGTCAGAACGACCTTAAACTACACTCTTCCCTACATCTGGGCTCCTTGGTCCGAGTTCTAAGACCTAAAACTAAGATCTGTGTTTCATCCAACATGACTTTAAACTTTGATTCAAGCACCCAGGAGCACCCAGAACTTCCGTCTTTGGGTCCAGCTCGAGGTTCGCTAATGTATTTTTCCTAGATCTCCTTTGGGACCTTGACCATAGGATAGCATGGCGTGGTATAGTATTATGTCCTCACTCATGTCGGGTTTGCAATAACTGCACCACGCGCACCCTGTTCTCAGGATTAGCCATCCTATGTCGTGTTCCCCATTATATTAAAAGGAGCTTTCTAGAACTATGTGTGTCTTGATTCCCATATTCATGGGATACGTAGGACCGCCTGAACACATATATTTCAGGTCCAGCCCCATCTCTTAGGAGATCCCACTATCTCCCAGTTGGCTCGGTCTTTTGGCCTGCCCTTCCCTCGGGAACTTGACATCATTTGGCCGCTCACAAAATGAGCCCTTCGACCCTTCCCAGTGGTCTTCTAATGTGTTCAGAGTACTCTGGTCTAGGACCTAGAGTGTCAGATTCGACTTAGACAAGTTTTCACCCACTTGTCATGCTTCGTGTTCCCCTTCATTTAGGCCCCACCATCCTTCACACCCGGAGGGACCCCCAAGAATGGCCTGGATACAATGCCTATGGGCTCTCATACCATCACGAGCCAACACCCCCAAGGGTTTTGGGCGACAAATTGATACAAATCCCATGTTGCGAATATGGTCAGCAGTTGATGCACATTTGTTTGCCCCCACTTCTAGGCTAACGTGACAGGATGATGTGTTGCGAACATGGTCAGCAGTAATCCTCAGTCGTCACGCCGACTTCCTTGGGCCTTGAATGTTGGTTGCATGATTCACATTGTGTTCCGCCACCACCGTGTCAGGGTGGAATCTTGACACTCCTTGTACTAACCCTCTGTACACCCCCGCACATCAGACAGACCGAGCTGCAAAACGGTGCCCCTTGGGGCTCTCGCGATCTTAGCGCTAGAGTATGTTCATGGGTTTCTTCTCTATAGGTAACATGCATCTTGACCCTCATCCCCATGGGGAACGAGGAGTCGCCCAGACATGGTGTTTCGGGCCCAGCATAGCTGGGAGCTAGCACCTCCTGCCCCCCTGATTGTTGAACCCTCGTAGGCCCCCTTTGGTCCGAGGCTCCTCTCTCGGAACCACTCGCGGTGGTGGTATGGGATTACACCCTTACCCGCATCAGGTATGCTTTAACGCATCGTGCGTGTTCCTGTTGGTCCAAACCATACGACCTTAAACTGTGATGTTGGTCCAAACTATATGACCTTAAATTGTGATGTTGGTCCAAACCTTACGACCTTAAACTGTGGTGTTGGTCCAAACCATATGACCTTAAACTGTGATATTGGTCCAAACCATATGACCTTAAACTATGATGTTGGTCCAATACATATGACCTTAAACTGTGGTGTTGGTCCAAACCATATGACCTTAAACTGTGCTGTTGGTCCAAACCATATGACCTTAGGTCCAAACCATATGACCTTAAACTATGCTGTTGGTCCAAACCATAGGACCTTAAACTGTGTTGCTGGTCCAAACCATATGACCATAAACTCTGATGATATCGTCCTGGCCGCATGATGAAAAATGGCACTGCATTTTTATGACCTCCCCATGGGGGACATCACCCTAGGTATTGATCAATTACCATACCGCTTGTCAATGCCTGCTATGGCTTGATTATTGTGGAGATGCTAGGAATTTCTACCCTAGGCCAGTCTCCCCACAAAAGAAAAACCATTTACCTTCAAGAACAAAAAAGACATATCAAATGCCACTTCTTTTAGTGCGAGGGCTATACCCGCAGGACTCCGTCATCTTTTGCGCAGGCGCCATATCACGCCATGTTGCCTTTCATGAACTACGTGAGTCTTGATTCTCATCCTAATGAGATATGTACGAATGCCTGGATATTTCGTCTTAGGTCCAGCCCTAGGGATTACCAAACCCCGTCCCTCCTTATTGTCGGCACCTCGACCTGACTTCACGGGAAGTGGTGTAATCTTGACACCCACCCCGAATAAGTTCAGGATGCCCCATTGTATTAATGTGAAGCAGCAGTTATCTCGCTAGAGAGGTCCTGCCTGAAAATTGCGACGACCCATGACCAAGTTGGTACGTCCGCCTGATGCGCCTCCGCCATGGTGGCACAATTTCAGGATTGTTGTACTCTGTTCAAACAAACCACCACTCCACGTTTCACACCTTGTGTTCCCCTTTATTTGGATCCTCATTCCCCTTCATTTCTGACGGGACCCCCTAACAGTATGGATGACAGACCTGCAGTCCACCTACTGTCCTGGGCCAACGTTCCGGAGGACTGGTCATGTTTGACGGGACCCCCTAATAGTATGGGTGATAGACTTTGGTCTGCCTTCTACCACAATATGGATGACAGACCTTTGGTCCTCATATTTTAGCAACATGGATGATAGACCTATAGTCCGCCTGCTATCCTGGGCCAACGTTCCGAGAAACTGACCAACGATATTTGAGTTAGGCCCCGTGTTGTGAACATGGTCAGCGATCAGCCCTCATTTATTATCACCACTCCAGGCCAACACGATATGGATGTTGTGTTTCTGTCACGGTTAATAGTTATCCTCTATCGTCGTGACCCATAGTGTTCTGAATTCGGGTAGCGTGATTCACCTTTTCTTTCTGTCACCCTATGTTCGGATGGATTTCAATGCCCCAAGAATTTCCCCACTCGTGTGTTAGAGCACATTGAGAAGGTGATATATCAATCAGTCTGAGGTCTCCTCCTCAGAAATCGAGGACCAATTTCGGATTCCTGAAGCTTGGTCAATGCCCCACAGTTGGACGAAATGGTAGCAAGAGCATTCTCTACTTCTCGCGTTGGGCGTGACCCACAAGAGCTTAGAGATGAGTTGTTATTAGTTTCATAATTATGGGTGAGAATGTTAAACTAAGGGTAAAAATTAATGATTTGGCCATGTTTTTGATTGAGATGGTGAGCAGTACACGCAAGAGGTTCCTGAGATGGCCAAAACAAAGCCCTTAGGGATCAGAAAACTGAATCGATCTTTCCAGCGCTGCTACCCTTTGGCTGGATGCCTCCCGGACCGCTTCTCACTCCTCGAAGACTCTCTCCCCATCATCCGCCGCAGAGCGCATCTCGCCAACACTAGCGTTTTCATGTGCCCGCTCGTTTCGAAGTACGGTCATATGGTGACTCGCCTCCATCAGTTGTTCTAGCGCGTCACCCAACTGGGTCATCAGTTGCTCCACGAGCTCAGAGAATGTCGCGATGAAGGCCTCCTTGTCTGCTGCCTGACCTTCGAGGTGTCGGATCTCCTACTCCACCCTCATCAATGCTCAGGCGCTCGCCCTTCTTCCCCTACAGTGGGCAACGTTGGCGCGCCCGCTGCTCTCGCGTATCTTCTCGGGCATGTAATCGTGGAATGTCAGATAAAGGCATTGAGCGTCAACCCCTCCAGTGCACAGGAAGCTTAACCAGGTCTGGAGTGATCCCATCTGCATCAGCCAATCCGACTATGGCTGTCTGAGGAAGCAACAGATACACTTCCACTCTTTGCAACGTGTCATCCGGCTCTCCTCGACATCCTATGAGTCCGAGTCATCTACCTCCTCAGGGTCAGTGGGTCGGTATGTAGGGAAGTCAGCCAGTAGATCGGCAGCAGGATCTTCCCCAGGGACGTCTTCATGAGGAATAGGATCCTCGACATCTGGGTGAACTTCCACTCTCGCCCCATCAGTAACGGTGCCCCCGTCAGCAACCGGCCTCACCTCAAGAACAACGCCACTGATGCCCGCTTCCCCCTGCTCACCAGTTGCTAGGGATGAATCATTGCGAGGATCATGTTATGATTAAGGTGGTATGTCTGCCACTGGTCTGCTCACGGATGGCCCGGGCTCCGCAGCCTGACGACCCTCCAATGTCGAGACCCCTGCGCAATGCATACACTGATTAGTTGGGATCTTTTGATAACAAGCGCCAGTAGGGAAGCGTGAGACTTACAAGAGTCCAGAGCGTCGGTCTCCAATGTCTCGGCCGCTTCAGGAGCCTCCAAGATAGGGGACCCCTCTGCGCTTGTTAATTCAATGATGGGTGTCAGATCCCCGTCATTTCCCATCGCTTCCTGTCCTCCCTCCTCCTCTGGTGGGGATGCCCGTCCAATGCTCAACTGCTCCTAAGTGAGGTAGGGAAATGCGTTAGAAGTTGAATATGAGAATTGATGAATAAGGAGAATGAATGAAGATAGAGACAGACCTCAAGTATCTCGGATATGTCGAGATCATAGTCGACAATCTCGCCGCTCTCTCGGAGACTCCCTTGGTAGGTCTCCCCTTGCGACCCCTCATCTTCGGGTTCTCCTTATTCTTAATCTTCTCCTTCGCCTTCGTCTTCTCCAGTCTCCTCATCCCCCTCTGACTCCTCGTCGTTGTTTCCTTCTCCCGGCGGCATCGCTTTAGGATCATGCTCCTGGCCGAGAATCACTTTCACTAGGAAAGGTGGCTCCGCACACCGACCCCTTTGGCGTGTGTATGCATCCATGGCCATCAAATAAGCATGTCGCCGATGGAAGTTCACCCGGTCGATAATTCGAACGAGCCCAACCTCTGGCAACTGGATCCCATTTTGCATGACCTTCTTCCAAATGACTTCAATGCTCAGCGATTGTCGTAGGGTCATCTAGGCCGACCACCATGCCGGGAAAGTTGCATCTTGGGAAGGTTCGATCATGTATCTTATCTGCTTCCCGGGCAGTTCCTTGGCCACCTCTTGTGACCCCCCCCCACGAGCAACGAGGTCACGGCGGCGCTGTGTGATGTTCCCGCTACTGAAGTCCCGGCTTGCACAGGCCACGCTACCTAACCCGTCCATGGTTCCCATTTTCTAGCCTCCCATTGCATTCTCCCCCGTTGCCTAGTTTCCACGCGAGTAACCTCGAGTTGCAGGACTCACCTGTGTAAAAGCCCCTCAGGGTACGCGATGGTCTAGTGTTCGGCATAATCGGTTCCCAAGCCAGCGTCAACCCCGGTGGGAGGAAGAGTAATGACTTCGCCAGAGCTGATGGTGGTGAACATCAACCACATATGGCGTAGGACGCATGGATTCTTCTCCTACCAGACAGTCGTGAATACCTTCTTTGGCATTCGTTGGAGGCACCCAAACATCCTGGCGAATTGGGATGGCACGTAATGCTCGCAGATCACCTTCCCGTCGATCTGATCCATGAGAACCCCGCCTCGAATTCTCTAGAAATATTCCTGTTGTTCAAGAGAGCCTCGACCATTGTCTACCATCTGGCCGGCCGAGGTAAGGAACGGGCTGAAGTAGAAGTTTTTGTGGTTGCCGATGCAGATTCTCATGCCCTCCTCGTTGAGAGTCGTCGGCGCCACCCCTGCGTCGTTCGGCAAGGACGGTCGCATGCCACCTCCCGGAGGACGGATGGCATTTGGGAATGTGTACCCACCGAGGTGAGCCGCCTCCCAGCCGTGGAATATCAGGAAGGGGCCACATACTCTCCGAGGTGACCCCCCTCATGAGATGCGCCCCAGGATGGCATACAGCTTAGCCAGTACGGGGACGCCCAAGTTGAATGGTTTGTTGGTGGCCATGGTGCCCTCCATCACCAGTGTTGCTGGACGGACACCCATCCTCGCGTCCTACACCGGTAGGAGCCACCCGCTCAAGAAGGCGGCAAGGAACCCGATATACCGGACATTTGGGTCCCGTGCATAAATGAAGCAATAGCCCCATGATTGGTATTTCCCCGCCTCCAGGTTCCTCTAGTATGACCCATCCCTGCTCCTCTGAGCCACGGTTGGGCACCGTTTGCCCCATCCCAGCATCTTGAAGGCCAGATCCTTCTTAAGGAACAGGCTCAACCAGCCCTTATAGGTGATGTCCTTCAGGAAGTCTTTGACCCCCAGCCTCCCTTTGGCTATCTACAGCAGTTGCCACGTCAGCATGGGCGTACGTGACCTGTCTTCCCAGGTGTTCTTTGGTGGAACGAACTCGTCGTATTGGTAGCCCTCCAGTTGGATACCCCCGATGCAATGAACGTCCTAGAGGCTTTTGCCGACATCCCCATGATGAAGGTGGAATGTATTGGTGTCAAAAGACCACTTGGTGAAGAGCTCCGGCCCGAGCTCAGGTTGACGGTGGAATTGGAACTGCGACGTCTAGACCACCTCGAACAGGCCAATATACCGCAGTTCATCCCCGAACTGGTCACAGGTATGGCGAACCCAGAACGTTTAGACCCATTCGCTTGTGAAGTTCCCCCTGGACAATAGGTCCAAATCCATCAGCCAACCCTTTGGTCATCCGTGACACTCTGGCGAAATGTGCTCGCGTAGAGGGTCAGCGAATTCTCTACCACAGGCTCGTCCCAGGTAATGGTCCTGGTCCTCGGGTTCAGAATGTATACATCCATAAGTCTGGTTTCCCTTGCAGGATGACCATTTTTGGTGATTTTGTAGCAAGGAAACTCGTCCTCCCAGGTCACCCATGACCACGGCGTGTCCACCTCGAAGTACGACAGGGGAACCTCCTCCAGGATGCCGAAGTTCTAGAGCGGGAGGTTGTACGACAGCGGATACATCTTCTGGGCTGGGGTTAGCAGATTGAACAAGGTCAGATTGTTGGAAATGATCACCTTGGCACCATAAACCTCCTCGTTCACCACCATTTTGGTCCTACGAGAAGCGGCTTCCCCCTCATCAATTCGTTTTGCGGCCATCTTGAATATTTCTGGACTTGCACGAAACCAGGATGTAGTGCGCGGAATTAGAGAGTGCTGCGCGAAATCTGAAGTTGTGGCGCGAAATCCCGGAGTTGAGCACACAATCGGTGGGCTGAGCGCGGAATATCCGAAGTAGGAACTCAAGGAAGACCAAAATTCTGAAGGAATTCTGTGCTGCCAGAGCGTTTTTACGCACAGCGGCGGGAGAAATTTCGCGCAAGAGAGCTATAAGCCTATCGCACGGAAAAGCTATGGTATGGATCTGGGACCCAGCACCCCTTTTTATGGGTGAGGCCAGGGTTCCGTGCCGTGCGGCAAGTAAATTCCGTGTCGATCCGTCATTTTGTGCGCCATGTGGGTTGTTTGCGCGCTAAGCAACTCGGACTGGCCCTGCTTCGACGTTTCCCCCGGAATCCGATCATTGCGGCCTCTCACCGATCCCATTCCAGGGGGGAATTTGTAGACACCGAAAAAATGTCCGCAACTCCTAGAGGAAGTTTCGAAATGGAAAAGAGAAGTCATATTCGGAATCAGAGGCCCGGTCCGGAGGCCTGGGAAGTGGTGCGCGAAATAAAGGAGGGCTTGCGCGAAATAAATATGTCAGCGTGAAGCATGTCCAGGATTTCCATAATCGAGCCGCTGGTGCACGCAATTTTTGTGTACCCCGGTTCCGTGTAGTGAGGCTTTGCGCGTCGACGGTTCCTGATGTGGAAACTTTTGCACGCCGCCTGGATTCCGCAACAACGGGGCCTATAAATAGAAGGTGACCGCTGATGGTTTGGGGGTTGAGGAATTCAGATCGGCTCTCGAGTTCGCATTTCGACTCCCCCCACGCGTAATATGACTTCCAGGTAATCCCCCTTTTCGCGCAACCATTCCCTGGGGATCGCCTTTGCGCGCAACTCCACCGGCTTCAGTGGATTTGGCTCCTCCTCCCGGTACATCCCTTGCGCACGATCATTGTACCTTGTGTGCAATCCCCTTCTACGCGCGCAATACCTTGTGCGCGATCCCATATCCGCGCAATACTCTGGACCTATTGCGCGCGATCCCAGTGTTTTGCGCGCAAACCTTCCTTTTGCGCGCAACACCCAGGGCCCCTTTACCTTGACGCCCCTTGGCTGCCTTTCCACGCCGGTACGTGATGTATTCACTACCGGGCATGCGTGTCGTGCGTTGTTTTCCCGTACGGCCTTCCAGGTTCGTACGAAGTAACCTCAAGGTCCCTTGGGCGGTGCTTCCTGTTGCGTTGCTTTGCCTTATGCTTCTCCGCATAGTCACACTAACGACTATTGCTTCTTCACATAGCCACACTAGCATGGACCCCCCAATGGTTCACCCTGCGGCCCCGCTTCATTATGGCCTTCCCAATTCCTTCCCTCCCATAAGGGGTAGAGGGAATTGGGCATGTAAGCCCTAGGGGTGTGGAGCGAACCCACCTCGTCCAAGATGTAGGACCTTAAAATGCTAAGTACTTTGTCCTTAACACATGATGTTAAACTGTGGTCTGACCACGTGCTTCGCATGTAGGGTCCCCCCAGCTCAAACATTTTTTACGCCTCTCGTCTCCACGGGAATGGACTCTTCCTCGCATGGAATTATATCGTCCTTGTGGAGTGGAATTTGTCCACAGGGGAAGGGATGCCTCAGAGTGTAAGCCCCTAGCCTCTCTTACAAAAGGTTTCACCCATGCATCTTCGTACTTCCCCCCTCCAGAGGCCAGTAGAGTCCCTTTCCCACTGTGCTTTGTCGCCCCACGAGCCTCCACCCTAGAGTAAGCCCCGACACCCAAGCCGCTAACCACACATAATCCCATGTTTCCTCTTTGGGAAGCTAACCATGCATAAGCCCCATTGCACTTCTCACGGACGCACCCATTGTGACGTGATCATCTGGTCGCTGCTGCCTCTTGTTTCTCTCACTGAGCATGACTCACGTGGGCTTAGAGCGTGCATCGACCATGAAATACTCCTATGGGCCGCCTCAGAGCGTATGCCCCATTCCAGCGAACTACGTGGACTTTGATCTATGCTAACAGATGGCACGTAGGAAGCCTCCACAAGGTTCATTCCCACTAGTCGGTCATTCCAACCTCTCTACGTCGGTTCCCCGACCATCATGGGCAGCCTCAGAGCTTAAGCCCCATATCCACCATGTTCCGCCTCAGAACGTAATCCCCATACCCACTTTAGGCCGCCACAGAGCGTAATCCCCATGTCCTTCATCCCGCATGACGTTAAACTGTATGCCCTTGTCCCGCATGACGTTAAACTATATCTCGTCCCGCATGATGTTAAACTACATTTCCCCTCTTGGGATGTCTCAGAGCATAAGCCACATGCCTCACTCCATCATCCATCATGATCCATACCCGGGCCGCCACATCCCGGTGAGATCATGCCACTCCACCCCACTCCATAGCATCCAGGAAGTCGCCCACGTGCTGGCCCCAACATCGGTGTTCCCCCTAGGGGGTCCTTCAATATGATCCACTCTCAGTGTTTCGATCAGTCTGATCCGTCTCTGCAAGATGTTAAACTCGCGGCATACCCTGTGTTAAACATGGGAAGCTGATGAAAACCTCAGATGGTACACATTCCCAACGTTCGATGTGGGATTCCTCGGGCTTCCGCGCCCTCGAGAAGCCCTGTGATAAGGGAAAGAAGACAGACATGATGATCCCCAGCATCAAGGCATGCCAACCACACCCCAACGTGACCATTCTCCTAACCTAAGGTAGCTACCCCGACAATACCCATTGCAGCGTCTCGACAGAAGCAGCGTAATTAACTGGAGTCCATGCAGATATGGCGTCGGGAATGAGCTTCACGAACCAGTCTTAAATCTATGAGGGAGACCCGGATTAGGCGACGAGCTCTGAGGAGGAATCCACGGAAGGAAGAGCCAACATCCCATTATCCCAGTTTCAATCAAGGAGCAGACGTCCCTGAATAAGGAACGGATGTCGCCTGCCTTCGGAAAGCGGGAATGCGGGGCTGCAAGCTGCGCGTCCTCCCATGCATAACGGACACCCGCGCACGCCCCGATGAAAAAGTGTCAGAAACAGTAATAATGTAAACATATACAATAGATCACTCAGATTTGGGTATTACAAAATATCAATTTATTAATGATTACTAATTCATCAATTATATTAAAAAAATCGAGTGGTTACAATTTAAATTTTACCAAATGGGAATGAATAAATTTTGTAATCTCATTTTTATGGGATTGAATATATATAAAGTTGAAGAGATATTATATTTAACCATTCATATAATCAATCTATTTTGTATCTTAGGAATAATTAAGGAGTTATAATTTTTTATTCTCATTTTTTTTTCTATTTTTAACTTTAATCAGTAAATGAAATATTTAAAATAAAATACAAAATTTTACCTATTTTAGATTGTGTTTATTTTACACCCATGTGTATATTTTCATCAATTGTTTTATCAAACTATTTTTTTTAAAACTTATAATTTTTATTTAGGGAATTCATTTTCATCCTCGTATTTTCATACTATTTGATATGATTCTTTATATTTTTTTAAAAATATAAATTTTTTAAATTCTATTCAAAAAGCCAATAAGAATGTTAATTTTTAATTTATATGGTATTAAAAAAATTTCCCACTTTAATACCCATTTAAATCAAATTAGATTATTATACATTAATTCAACTGTTTAAAAAATATATAATGGAAATTTGTTTTAAATGTTACTATATAATTTCCTATTATCGCCTAAAAGACATTATTTTTCTATAAAATCAAATTTTATATTCAATTAGTGGTCATTACTAGTCTATTTATTAATTTTGTGGCCATAAAATATATCTAAAAACATTCTCTCTATTATTATCATTTTTTCATCAATTATATAATAATTATTTGTATCACGGGTATGCTAAATTCGTAAAATAGTTAACAATCTAATATAGGTTGTTTTATAGTGAAAATTAATTAATTTGATAGGAATATATATATATATATATATTCATTATTATTTATTAAGCAGTGATTTTTTTTGTAATTCAAATTACCTGTTACTAAATTCAACATTTAAATTATGTGGAATGCATTAAATTTGAAATGATAGGGAAGGATTATAATTGCATACTCCATTGATGGATCGATAGGTCTAAAGAGATAAACTGGTTTAGCAATCTTATTCAATATATTTTGTGTGTGTACACACTGATAAATTAAACTACATTAGCACAAGGCCTTGGAAGTAATGATATCATGAAGTCCAACATTATGAATTAATTTTTTTGAGAATTCAATTATTATTCTATAATAAATTAATTTATTTATGTTACACATGGATGAATTTTATTCTCAATTTTTTAATTACCAACCTCATGTTTCCAATTATAAAATATTCCATATTGATTATTCCTTAATTACTCATGATATATTCTAGCTTAAGTAATCATTTCTAGGAATTTTCTCCCACTAGTATGTTTTCTATTATTACATATATAAGGAAAGAATCTTTGAATGAGTTCAAGGATGAGAAATGTTTACATTCACTATGTATTTATATTTTATTACCAATATAAAAATTGATACATGTTTGTATCTAGTCCACCAATAATACTATGTGTATAAATCTTTTTTATATGATCCCTTATATCTTATTCTAATGAAATAATGTAAAAACCAAATCTATTTTTAATAAATTTCGGTATGTTAAATTTATACATCCAATGAAAAACTATTTTATATGATGATATTACTTATAAATGTTGAGAAATGAGTCATATAGTTTCTATTAGGATTCTATTGTTTTCAAATTTGAGTAACTTATTAAAAAATATGGTCTATTTCTGGAGTAGAAAATATTTACCACCTCAAGATTAGGTAATAAAAAAGGCACATTCAATAAATATCCAAAAATATGATTAAAACCCAAATAATCAAAATATTATTTAAAATTTTAATTAAAATTAACTTAATCTATCAATAACAACTAAATCACCCCAAAACGATGCTAAAATACCTTAAAAACACTGAAATAAAAAAGTAAGTGTTCAGAAATTCTAAGAACATACATTTCAAAATTTAATATTTATAAAATTCATTTTGAAATATTGAAACATGTTTTTCTCTCAGATTTATGTTATCTAAATAATGAATATTCATTTTTCAAGAATAATATTTAAAAATTATTTATTATAATTCATTTCATCCAATGTAACGTTAATTAATAATAATTATTCAGCTTTTCCGAATTAAATACAATTTTTATTAGAAAATTCATTATATATAATGAAATTATATTTACTATTTTATTTATAATTCATCGTATTAAGGGAAATTTGGAATATTTATAATAAATAGAAATTAGTTTTTATAGAAAAATAATGACATAAATTATAACATATTGGTGAACTGTATTTCATTTTTCAAATAAAATATAGTAATTTTTAGAAAAAAATAAAATATTCTGTCATATCTTAGATTGTTGTATTTGTTATATATTTATAATACAATATGTTAATATAATTATCTAAATGAATTAAATCCAATGTTTCTGTATAATAAAACATTTTAAAAAATACTCACCATTTTAATTTAATATTTATATATTTATAAGATATATATGTTATTGATTTACTAATATATTTAATTCAATAATTAAACATAATGTACCATTTTATATTATGACATCTAGGCCGGTATTAAATTACTCAAATAATCAATTTCTTTAGTAATAATAACATCGTTTATACAAAAAAGCGATTTCAATATATCACCCTTAAATCTAACACATTTATTAATTATTTTTCTCTCAATTTTCAATATTTATCTTTTAAAAATATACTATTTCATTTCAAATGTTTTTCACTCTTAGTATAATGATTCACACAAATATGGTATATTTTTGAGACCATGATACTTTTTATTTTTTTTCTTTCAAGCCATTCTATTTACATTATTTATTATTCTATTTTACACTTATTATTTATAAAAAATGTATCCATCCCTGGTTATTAACGATTTATTTTAATTTAATACAATACCTTTTAATTTACGATATTTTAGGTTATTATATTAATAATTTATAACAATTTGATTAAAAAATATAGAACTATTATAAATAAGGATAAATGTCATAACGTAACTACACAATTGGAATCAATGATTTTATTTCATAATATATCTTATCATCATATTACATAGTGATCCCTTATATTTACCATCACAAAAAATATTATAAATTTAAATTTCCATAATGTTGGTTGTGATAATATTTATAATGATCTAAAAATTCAAAATTAAGTTATTTTTATTCATTAACAAGTAATTCATATGATTATCATCCAATTAACATTATTTTAAGAAAATAGATATGATATTCCAATTAATAAATATTTTTAATTTTGAAATTTCGTTACAATGACATTACCCTCTCATTAACCCCTTTGAAAATCACCACTATTATTTACATTGGTGTATGAAATTTTGTACAGAAACTCCATGATCTTATACAATAAATTTCTAGAAAATTTAGTGATAACACATATATTACTAGTGTCATCGTACAACAGTATACTATTGAATGAATATTTATGATTTTTAGAATTTCACTATCATCAAAATAAGGAACATAAATTAATTCAAAAATTTATTGAAGCTATGGGTTTCTAATTGTGTCTATTTTATGTAGTTTCCATCGATATATATATTTGAAAACAATAAATGAAAAATACACAATATAATATATTTGGGGTCTCCAAAATTAAGCATATTTAAATATGACTATAAGTGGTAATCAGTGGTTGAAAAATCACTCTAAAAAAATACAATAGATTCCTAAAATTGAAAAAATATATTTATTTTTGAAACATTGAAATATTAATTATGGTTACCATTTGGGATACGTTCCCCTTCATTATCCATAATATAATAAGATATTGATCAAATATAGATTATTACTCCAATTTTTTTTAGAATATGGGGATAATGATTTGTGTATTTGAATTTAGATGATGAAGAGTGAGTGATCCTTATCATAGTTTCTCATGAATAGAATGAAAATTAATATAGTTATATAATGTCAATCCAAAAAATATATAATTAAACTAATTAAAATTTTGGTCTTTTTGAAACATACTGAAACCTATCGGAAACTCACATGGATATCCCGTAATCCTCCATACATATATTATAATTCCATTATAACTTCAGTGGAATAATTTTCCATGTAATAGATTCTATCAACCCACTAGATTTCTAATGGATTTTTAGGGTCAATTTTGTTCAAATTCTCTCCCTCCATACATAAAATACTCAATTTTTATCCCATTCCTTTTTAGATTCAACTAACTAACATTTTATGAAATTAATCATTTAATGTAACATAAAAAATAAAAAAACATATACAAAAATACCTAGAAATATAATTTCATTAAAAACCCTCCACCATTGAGTTTATCATCCCCGATTAGTATCATCAAGAAAATCCAATGAATAACCATGGGAACTAAGATCTTCATTCTGCTTCTACGTACCTTTTATTTTATATAACCTATTCAACCTTCCATAATACTCATATGAGTATAATGGTTTATAAAGATTTTATTTTTCTCTACCATTCAACATATGAATAGGTTCTTCCTTAAATAATGATTCTACCTCCATATAAAAATAATAAATCCCAATACTATGTTAAGGGTTTGGCTCATTATACCATTTTCTAAATAAATAAAATAAATTATGAACAAAAAACCCATGGTGGAACATATAATCAATCTTACACCTTTTGGATATTCTCAAGAATTTTTTGAAGGGTTTTTAAAATTTAAAACAATATTTCCAAGATTTTTATATCTATTACATACTAATCATGCTAATACTACATGAATAACCAAATAATACACAATAAACTATAATTACTGATGTATTAAATATGAATGGGTTTGATGCCTACTATATGTCATATTAAAAAATTTCCAAATAAAATAATCTTGTTTATAAAAATATGGTACATGTTTTTTCAATAAAATCATTTATTCTATGACATATATCCAACATAATATTGACCAAAATGGAATTCCATATAAATAATCAAATGGATCCATCTGAATTGGGTCTTAAGAAAACTTATTCTAAGAAAAAATGATTTATATTGATGAACATAACATGTATCACTAAAAAAAGAATATATTAAGAATACCATCCTATAACATTTAGAAAAAATTATTATGATATCCAGAATTCTATTATGATATTAAATTCTTACACAAACTTTATTAATCAATATCCCCTAAAATCAATTCCAAAAACATTCAAACTCATATTATAGTCACAAAAAATACTCGTTGTAACTTTACTGAATCTGACTATCTCTTGAATATAAAAATTTCACTTGTCATCAACTTATGGTGTACCCATAATTAATCATGCGAATAATATTCAAATTATTATCACTTATGTTTTTAACCAACAATAATATTAACCACTTAAATATAATAATTATATAAAAACCAAAATATGAGTTATCCACTAGATCAATATTACATAAAACCACAATTCATTTTTTTCAAATATATGACTTCCATTAACTCATGGAACTAAAAATTATTTAATACCTATCAGATCCACAACCATTATTTTTTTCTTAATTCACACCCAAACCCACAATTTTATATAATATAATATAGATTCATATCATTTGAAACACAGGAAAAATCCAAGTGACATAAGAAATATAATGATTAATGTATTTGGGAACTAGTTAAATAATTAATCATATACCTTTCTATCTCTATAAAATAAAAATAAATATATTAATGTTGAGAACATATAAATGTAGGATCGAAATAATAATTTAAATGCTCAATATACTAGAGGGGTGAATTGTATACATTAAAAATTCATTTGGAACCATTGATGTTATGTTCAACAAGGTAAAACACCCATTCACAAGACCTCTTAATAAAACCATTTTTGATTTCGTAAATTAAAGATTCTACCTTAAAGCATATAAAATCTGTAATATAATCCGAGTAATGGAATTGCAATGAATTAGAAAGTTATACTTTTTAACTTTAACAAATTTATGATACAACATCCAAATTAAAAAAACATGTAAAAGAAAACAAGTAACAATAGGATTCATTTAAACAAAATAGAAGGGTATCCAAAAACATTTGATAAAGGATATTTGATTTATACATTCACGAAATTCTATCTTACCCAAACTCAAGTAAGACCTCAATATGAAGATCGATATCTGTCTTGTTATCCCCGCATGCCCTCAATTTAGGAGGAAATTAGAACCTCTGTCTTCCAAACCCGGAGGCCCATGATCAGCATGATCAGAGCACTAAACAATTATAAACAAGTTCTTTACACCTAAACATGTTGTTCACATCATCTACGTGAAGCACTAAGAGTTGTAAGAGCCTCTCCCACTAGAAACCACTTCACATCTTTTTCACATTCGTCAAGTTTATCCAATATCTACATTTTCCTTTACTCATCCAAATGAGCTTGTATTTATAGGCAAAGATTACCAATAGTCAGATCCTCTCTAACAGTCTTATTTTTCTTAAATTTTGGATAGACCTAGATACATTGAAAACATACAATGGTTAGTTTGTAAGATAATGTACGAAATTGTTTTAAGTAACAGAAATGATGTTAAGTTAAAGATAAATGTTAAGAATAAGAAGTCTTAGAATCTGATATAATTGGAATGATACATTAAGAAACTCTAACATTATCATGAAAACACCATCTTAAGAAATCAGGAAAGCAGATTCTTAGAAATAAAATTATCAAGAAAATGGAATCATAAAATCAGAGTCACAAATACATCAGATTCAGTATCATGAAAATCAGCATCACATATACACCGGATTGGGTATTGAAAATTAGCATCACTTATACACCAGAATTGGTATTGAAAATAGGAATCACATATACACTAGATTTGGAATCACAAAAACAGAATGATAAATCGTAATGACAAATCTGTAAGTATAACAGAGTGGAAAATCAGAATGATAGATCTATATGTCTAACAGAATGAAAAAGAATGTAATGAAATATCTGTAAGTATAACAGAATGATAATTTCAGATCTAAAGAAAAATACAGAACCTAAAAAATATATAGAACTTAATAAAACGTGTTTGTGATTTTCAAAACAGAAAATCATAAGGAATGGAAAAGTCATAAGATATCATTATTGACTAAAAAATATCCCCCTTTTTGGACAGCATAAAAAAATTTCTAAGGAAGAATATATTGACTTAGGTAAACAAGTATAAAAAACTTATCTTCCCTTTTGAATAATATTTTGGATGAATATGACTAACTCCCCCTTAGGTTATGTTTCCCGTGGATCCTATTCTTGATTATTAAAGTGAGGGATTTCATAAGGGAATAACATCCCCTTAGATAATCATCTCTTCATAAAAGAAAACTCCCCCTTACATTGAAATTTTACGTTCTTGCAAAACCCCACTTAATAGATTCTCCCACTCGGAGATTAAATTCATCCTTTAAATAAATTCTCCCCCTTTGTGATTTTCAAATAGTTGTAATGGATTGGAGAAGAATAAGGTGTACCTAAAATGTTCAGAAAGTATAGATCTGAAAAAAAAAGATATGCATGAAATTTCCTAAGAAATTTGTTAGAAATAAGGTTAATATTACAACAAAACACTGGAATGTAAATAAAATTCATCCATCCTTCTTCTGCTCAGAAAACATCTTCTTTATATGGGTTTTGAGATTCGTGACTTCCTTATGATAATCGTGAAACTTCTTCTGCAAGATCTCTTCATCCTTGTTCTTCTTTTCAAAGAAAAAATCCATTCTTCTAGAGCAGCAACCTTTTTCTATAATTCACCTTTGACTTCATTTTCACTACTAATAGATCAGGCAGCTTAATTGAGTTGACTACCCCTCTCAAAAATTAATGCCTTAAACATCTTGATTTCCATTTAACAATAATTTAATGCTCCCTTTATTGAATCCATGAAATCACCAAACTACCTGAGCTCTTCATTGGTGGTTTCTGTGCTGTTAAAGACTTTCTTACAAGTTACCTTCTGGGATTTTTAATCAATTAGAAGATTACTGATATATGCTTCATTCATGACATCCATGAAAAGAAGAATATTGGATAATTATGTTTTTTGGTTCAGGGTTTCTTGCATCATTTGACTCCGAGCATCTATGTGTTTTTGAACTGGAATAGTGCTGACCATCATTCTTTGAGATAGCTTGAAAAAATCATTCTCATCAGATGAAGAGGATTCTGATACTGAAACTTATTTTCCTTTCTCGACTCCTTTTGGAGTTAAGGAATATTGTCTTTCTAATCTCTTGGAGTACTTTTGAGGCGTTTCATTATGATATGAGGCTACCAAAACACTCTTGCCTTTGAAAAGATTTAGAATTGGGATTTAAATCTTCAGATACTTGGATAATATTAAGATCTTACTATTCATCTACATCCTTTTAAAATTAATTCTCTTTTTAATCATGATGTTCAACTTCTTCTACAATTTCTTCTTCAACAAATTCTGTGACTTGTTCTATTGAAACAGATTTAGAAACTAAACTCGAAGGAGTTCCAACATACTCTTCAACTTCACATAAAACATCATCATCTTCTTATTGGATTATCTAATCTTCCACTTATTGAACAGGTTCTGATAAAGCTAGGAACTTCTTATATTTCTGTATTTCTGGAGTGGCCTGTAGTTTTTTTTGAGAATTTTCAGAATCATGAACTTGTTGAGATTTCTTTTCGACGACATTTAATAAATATTGGAATAGTTGGGCTTATGAGGATTTCTTCTTTCGATAACACAATTATTTTTTGAGGTGTTCTTGGAGTTTAGAAGTTATTAGTAATACATATTTTACTACAAATAGTTTGAAAATCAGAATTTTAAAATCCTCCTCCATGATCACTATAAATAGTTATCAATGGTAGGTTTTGATCATTTTTAACTTTAGGTTTAAAGATTTAGAAATAAGAGAAGGATTCAGATTTCATTGTGAAAAAATAGACCCATGTAAATCTAGAGTAGTCATCAACTAGGACAAACACATGTAATTTTCCCCCAATAATTCTATTTGGTTTTGAACCAAATAAATCCATGTGCACTAACTATAATTAATTAGAAGTTGTATCTTAACTTATATATTTAAATCTAGATTTATGTTTCTTTCCATATTGACATGAATCAGAGACTTTTGAAAAATCAAAATTAAGTTCTGGTAGATCCTGAACATGTTCATTCTTAGAAAGTTTACACATATTTCTTAACTTACAGTGTCATAGTCCCCTATTCCAAATCCATGATTAGTCTTTATATTCACTAAGGCAAGGTAGATATTGACTTTTATGGTCATATCAGTTTAAAATTTACACATTATAATGCTGAAGGGCAGAGAAAATAAAGATATCCTTGGAATTGTGACCTAAAAATTTTCATTTCTAAAATTCACCGGGTAACCTTCATCAAATAATTGATGTATGCTTATGGGGTTGTGCCTCAAGACTTTTACAAAAAGAACATTTGAAATAAGAGATTTACCAAGAAGAATAATGTAACCAAAACCAACAATTTATCCTTGAGAATTATCACCAAATGTTACCTTTACACAATTAGTTTTTAAAACCATATTGAAATAGGCTTTGTTACCAGTAATGTTTCGGGAACATCAACTATCTGTGTACCATAGGTTGTTGGTACTTCCTTCATTTTATTGAAAAAGAAAGAGAGAGGTTTTCAACATCCAGACATTCCTAGATCCGAAATTGGTAGATAATAAGAGTTTGGATAACCATATTTCTTTAGAGAAATATTCCTTATGAAACCCCAGGGATTTAACTCTATTTAAAAAACAATTTTTCTTCCAATTCCTACCACTTTGGCATTTAATACAAAACAGGGATCTAGGATGAACAAAATAACTGTTTCCATAAATAGGTTTATCATGAGAATAAACTAAACCATGACTATTATCATGCGGTCGGATCTAAGAATATATCTTCTCAAAATTTTCCTTACCAGAAGTGAAATTTTCCAGAAGTTTCCTTAATGAAAATATCTCTGATTTTAGTCTCAGCACTAAATTCATAGCTATGAGAATAATAGGGTTAGAGTTACGTTTATCCTCTAAAACATATTTTTCTAAATATAGATTATTATTATAATCAGAAATTTTATCCTTATCAGAATTAAATTCCTCAAGTTTCATGGAAATATTCATTAAAACAAAATTTTTCTCATCAAGATCTTTGGAAACATCCAAAATTTCTTTTGTTAAAATAGATTATCTAGACTTTTATTTATCATGTTTCTTAGAAACTTTACAATTTCTATTTTCAAGAAACATAGAAAAATCTTGAAACTTATTCATATAAAGGCAAATCAATATCATTATCTGATGAAGAATATTCTTCATTTGAAGAAAAACATATATTTAGAAAATTTTCACAAAAAAAGACATATTGGTTAAGGATTCAGCAGTTCATACCTTAGACATAAGATAATGATTTTGAAATGGAGCTATGACTATTAGACCAATATTATTTTTCCCAGAAGATTCATAAATTGAGGATTCATCAAAAGAATCTCCACCACTGGCACTCTAAGTGTCATTAGATTTCAAGATTTCATATTCTTTGATCTATAGAACTTCTTCTTGTTTCTTTTAGAATTCGTTTCTTTCTTGTCTCTCTTCTTAAGCAATGGACAATCAGGTCTGATATGACATGTTCTTCTACATTCACATAATGTCACTTATAAATCTTTATTATCTTTACCATATTTCTTATTGTATCTATATTGAAAGTTATTCTGTCAAAAAATCTTGTTCATCCTCTGAGCAAGATTTTCTAACTAATTTTCTGAAGTCTCACTTTCACTAGATTCATATTGAACAACTACTTTCTTTTCTTAAGATCTTTTAAATTTCTCTAGAGACTTGGCTTTTGTATGATTTGAAGTAGTTATAAAAGAAATCTAAGTAACTTTCCAATTCTAATCTATATCAGTACTCTTGGATTCCAATTCATTAGGCGTGATGTCAAAAATCATTCTAGTTTCATTTTGAAGAAGAGTTCCAAACAGGTCATCACGAGAAATCTAAGTAACTTTCCAATTCTAATATATATCAGTACTCTTGGATTCCAATTCATTAGGCGTGATGTCAAAAATCATGTCTACAAGAGCTTCATCGTCTAATCCTTTATCACCCATTTATTTTAATCTGTTGATAATAGTCATAAATATTTGTTGTACTTTACATATGGCTTCTCTATAAGGAAAGCAGAAACCATGATACTCAGCCATGTGCATAGATCTTCTGGTTTCAATAACATTGGAACTTCCAAAGTGAGTTACTTCAAGAATCTTTCAAATACTATTTGCAGCTTCAGAGGATGAAATCTGGATATATATGTTTCTAGTCATGGAACATATCAAATTATTCTGTACATTAATGTTAAGCTGGTATTCCACCTTTTCTGGATTATTAAAGGTTCTCAGTTCCTTATCAAGAATCTTATAATCTCCAGTTAACATAATGTAGTTGTCTACACCTTTGTTTATTACAAAGGTCTTAATTTTTTCTGTTTAGTACTCATATTCATTCCCATCAAGGGTTGGTGGTCTAGTAGGTTTGATATTTTCTAAAGATCCAACATGAATTCCTGCTATAATAAAAAGAAATTCTGCCCACAAAACTTATTTTTAGTAAAAGAAAATATGAAGAACTTAAGAAAAGATAAATTTGAGCATGAAAACTTATATGTGGATATAAGTATTTCAAGGACCTCTGTTGATACCAATTGTAGGATCAAAATAAGAATGTAGATGCTCAATATACAACAGGGGTGAATTTTATAATTTCAAAATTCCTTTGGAACCTTTAAAGATAATATTAACAAGGTTTAACACCCATTCACAATACCTTTTAAAGAAACCTTTTCATATTTCTTAAAAGAAATATTCTACCTTAAAGTGTATAGAATCTATAATATAATCAGAGTAACAGAATTAAAAAGTATCAGAAGGTTATACTCTATAAATTTAACAATGTTAAGATATATCAATGTAATTAAAACAACTTGTAAAAGAATAAAAGTAACAATAGGATTATTTTAACCCAAAGAGGTGGGTATCCAACAACCTTGGTTAAAGGTTCCTTGATTTATACTTTCAAGAAAGTCCGTCTTACCCAAACACAGGTAATCCCTCAATACAAAGATTAGTATCTGACTTGCTATTCCCCAAGCCCATAATTTGGGAGAAAATATGAACCTCTATCTTCCAAACGTTGTAAGCCCACGATCAGCACGATCGGAGTCTGTACTAAGCAAGTCTGAACAAGTTGTTCAAACTCGAACAAGTTGTTCACAACATCTGCACAAAGCACTGAGAGGTGTAAGAGCCTCTCTCTCTTGAAATCACTTCATTGATTTTTACCATGCATCATGTTCATCCACTCTCTTCATTGTCCTTTACTTGTTCAAATGAGATTATATTTATAGGAAAATATTCCAAATGGTCGGATCCTCTCTAATGGTCATATTCTCCTTAAATCTCAGAGGGACCTGGACAAGTGTCAAACAAAAAATGGTTATTTTTTAATAGATTGTATGAAATCGTTTCATGTAACAGAAACGATGTAATGTTAAATATAAATGTTAAGAATTAGATGTATTAGAATCCAATATCAATGGAATGATACATCAGGGAATTATATCATTATCAAGAAAACGTAATCTTAAGAAATCATGAAAACGAATTCTTATAAAGAACATTCTCAAGAAAATGGAATCATAAAATCAGTGTCACAAATACACTGAATTCAGTGTCATGAAAATCAGAAACACATATTCACCAGTTTCAGTATTTAGAATCAGCATCACATATACACTAGAATCGATATTAAAAATCGGCATCACATATACACTGGATTTGGAATCATAAAAACAGAATGAAAAATCATAATGAAAAATCTGTAAGTATAATAGACTAGAAAATCAAGATGATCGATCTGTAAGTCTAACATAATGAAAAAGAACGTAATTAAACATTTCTAAGTATAATGGAATGAAAATTCCAGATCTTAAGTAAAATACAGAACCTAAAAAATATTTACATCTTAAGAAAATGTGTTTGTGATCTTAAAAACTGAAAACCATAAAGAATGGTAATGTAAAAATATATCCTTATTGAATCAATAATAATCATATCATATTATCTATAACTTAAATGATCTCATGTGGATTTACATCAAAGATATATTGTGGTAAAAATCCTTGAAATTCTATAATAATAAAACACCTGAAAAATATAATCAATTGTAATGTTAGTAAAACTTTGAGTAATATGAGATCATAATTTAGTAAAACAATAAGGATAGGTATATGAATCTAAAATAATTATATGGAATACCATGATATCATTGAGAATGGAATATGGTTATAATGTAAAAGAATCATGAATAATAATATTGAAATCATAAATCTTCAATGACACCTTCTAGAAGATAATTTTTTTATAAATTATACATCATGAGTCTTCTAAATCCTCTATCCACATGTATATTCCTAAAAAAGACAAATCAATTTTATTCATCAGGATTGATCTCCCTCACCAACAATTATAAATGTTAGATTAAAGTGATGATGGGTGTCATCACACTAATATAAATGTTTGACATTTCCAACTTTGAAAAACATTTCAACACAATTATGGATGACCCTTTCATCGGATCTTCATTATAATACCAATTTATAGAGGTGTATAGAATATTTGCTTCATCACTTTATTTTCTAGGTGTTGAATCATATTCATACACTTTATTTATAATGTATGAGGACCTAATTTAACATAAAATCACTATAATGTTGTAAAATAAATATAGCCCATATGATAAAAGAATAAGATTATAATATTTATTACATAATTTTAATGGAATGGTTGGGAATATATTATCAAATGTGTTGATCCATTATTCATGCTTTAACATCGGTATTTTGTATTGGATTTTATTTTTTGAAGCATGGTTCTCCTTATAGATTCCATTTCATTATGCTTGAATATTTTTAATATAAATAATATCAAATGCACCACCGAAAAAAATATTCAATCTTTATAATTAATTTTCACATGATACAAGTATTTTTTTTATATTTATATGTATTTCCATCCTTATTCTTCAACCCACATACAAATTATTTTACATTTAGGTTATTATTTGATAACATATTATCATGAAATATGTCATTTTTATCAATTATAACTTCCATTTTATATAAATTCATTGTCTTTTTCCTCATCCATATTCTTTTATTTTTATAATTCATCTGAAAAAAAAACATAAATATATTTTCAAACTATTTGAGGTTGATTGAAATTTAAACATCAATTCTATTGAGTCCTTTTTGTCAAATCCAAAATTTTCCTTATCTGTAGATAGATATACAATTATTATTTTTATTCATTCTACTGAAATATAAATCCATGTATTAATTTATTATTCTATGTTTTTAACCATTTTTAAAATAAATATTGTTTTTTCATTTCAACCCCTTTTATCTTATAGTGTCTAATATATAAAGATGAATCAATAGTATTCATTAAAATATTATTTTTACAATATTATATAACTTACTTTTCATTATGTATATATAATAAATAAATAAAATTTTTATTCTACCTTTTATATGGTATTATCTCCCCATTATTTACCACTTTTTTTCTAATCATAAAAAATTTCTATGATAAATTCATTTTAAAATTCCATTTATATTTCTATGTTCATCAAATCCATTTGATATTTATAGATTCTTTCTATTCAACATTAAATATTTCCTTATATCATCTTTCTTAAAACTTTAAATATAAAACATTATCGTTTTACAAATTGGTTTATTGTATAAAAAATATAAATATGTATGATAAATCTTGTTATAATAACAAAAACTATCTATAAAACATGATTTTAGTATTTGAATGCAGGTTTTCTAGAATTTATAGAACATAAAGAATATTGTTTTTGATATTTTTTATCAACTCGTTCAACAAATTTTAAGATATCACCAATCATATTAATTCATCAACCCACCCATGATATAGTGGTTGGAATCCCATTATTTTTCCACATCCATTTTTTTGTAAAAATAATTTATGAAAACCCATGATTAAAATATCAATTTTTGAAACATTAATGAAAGTGAATCATACAGTATAAAAATAATAAATTAACTCGAATAACCATTTTCTATAGTACTATTGGGACAAATTACATAAAAAACTTATTTTATAAATATATGAACCTTTGTCTTTAATTGACCATTTCAAGACCCAGTTATATCATTTTTTAAAGTTATACTTATCTATATAACCTAGAGAAGGAAAAATATGAAAAGGGAAAGGTCAATGGCTTAGTGAGAGAATATTATCAAAATATAATAAATATAAAATCACAATTATATGAGAAAAAAATGATCGAGGAAAAAATTTATTGTTTAAAATAACATTAAACCAAAGGAGTTGTCTAAAAATTTATAATTTAGGAAATATAATCACATGGGAATAAACATGTAAATATATATTATAATTTGTTATATTAGTGGAATATAAGAATAATTAAATGATAAATAATATCATGGAATAATAAATATGTGACAAAAGATAAGACCATTCATTATAATAAAACAACATGGTTCACTCCGAAAAATATCATCACATTGTGAGTAAGGATCAATCTTGACTGGGATCACTCCCCAGTCCAAAAAACTGAGTGGAAGATGTACCATAGTAGATAAATTCCCATAGTTGATTTAGTTATCTACGAAATCCAAAAAATAAAATATCCTATCATCTAAAGATATACCTAATGCATTGTTGGGTATAAAATTCTTATACCACCTTTAATATAAAATATTACATTTTTCCTAAAACCCATTTACTATACATCGTAATTCTAAGCCAGAACATCACATAATAAAAATCACCATACATATATTATTATTTTTTAAACATGAATAAATGAAACCAAAGATGAAGCATAATAACAACTATCATATTGATAAATCTATTAAAGACATTAGGATCTTAAAGAAAATGAAAATTTTTAAATCACTAGATTTAATAATTTTCAAACTAAATAAATTGTGTTCTCAGAATTTTAATGAACCATAACTAATGAAATATTTAAATATATCCTTATGATATACATGGAATGTAATTTTATTCATGATGATCTATCATCCTTAGTTACTAGGGTCGATTTATGAGACACATTTATTCCTTGCAAATAGACAAACCAAAATATGAGGCTTCAACCTTACCATTTATGAAAAATACTTCTTAGGATTAGGGTAAAGTCTTATATTATGGAATGAATTTTCCAAGTGTGTTTATAGTCATATTAAAGTGAAATCTGATCATATTTGTTTCGGTGCGGATGTGCGTCGGGTTACGCTGTTCCGCCAGGACGCGTTCGCGCGTGCACCCGTCAACCCGAGGGGATGGGCGCGCGGCTTGTGGTCCCGCAGTCCCGCTTTCCAAGGGCGGGCGGCATCCGTCCCTTATTCAGGGGCGTCTGCTCCTTGATCGAAACCGGGATGATGGGATGTCGGCTTCTCCTTCCTTGGACGTCTCCTCGGAACTTGTCGCCTAATCCGGGTCTCCCTCATAGACTTAAGAATGTTCGTGAATCTCGTTCCCGGCGCCATATCTTCATGGACACCGGTTAATTACGCTGCTTCCGCCCGGACGTTCCAAGGAGTCTGGGCGGGGCAGCAACCTGCGGTGAGAAGGCCGGGTGGCTCTGGGTGCTGGGGGCGTGTTGTAACACTGCGGCTCTGCACGTCTGTCTTCCGTCCCTAATAGGGCTTCTCGAAGGCACGATGGCCTGAGGCATCCCGTACTAGGTGCGGGGAACTGTGTCACCTGAGGTTTTCCTCAGCTTCCCGTGTTTAACACGGGGTATGCCGCGAGTTTAACGTCCAGCGGGGACGGCATCAGACCGATCAACACGAAAAGTGGATCAGATGACAGAACCCCTTGCGGGGAACCTCCGACGCTGGGGCCAGCACATGGGCGGCTTCCCAAGTAACGTGGAGTGAAGTGAAGTGGCATGACCCCACCGGGATGTGGCGGCCCGGGTAAGGATCAGGGTGGATGATGGAGTAAAGAGCTTGGACCCCAGAGGGGCTTCCTACGTACCGCGCGTTAAAACGGATCAAAGTCAACGTAGTTCGGGCATACAGTTTAACGTCATGCTGGACGTCGGCAAGCCGACTCACGAAGAGGTCGAGGCCGCCGGGCGGAGGATTGAACCGAACCACCTCGCACGGAGGGGGATGGAACGGCCGGGTGGATCACAGTTTCACGTCATGCTGGACGATAAAAGGGGAAATGGAAAAGGGGGGCTGTGGGGAGGCACCGTGGAGATACACACGGGCGGTCTCCCACAGGGGCGGATTCATAGGTGAATCAACGCAAGCGTGAACCCTGGAGGGGTCCACTGATGGACGAACCGACGTAAATACGACCGGGACGACCAGGTGGTGGGCTTGGACCTCAGGGAGGCTTCCTACGTACCCTGTATAGAAGACAGGGATCAAAGTCCACGTAGTTCATTCTGTCAGGACTTAGGCACTTGGGGCAGCCCGGATACTGCAAAACTCAGTTGGAAGGGACTTGGACCGAAAGCAAAAGACACCTCGATCCCAGTCAGACCCTCTACTGGCTTCGGCAGTGGGGAGGTGCAATGGAGATACACATGTGCAGCCTCCCACGAGAAACTAGGGGTTTGTAATACCCTGCCCCCGTAGGGAAAAGCCACTCCCATTAAATCGTCCCAAAAGGGGGACAATCCCGACATCCCTGCAGAGACGAGCGGGTGGGGGCCACGTCCAAACCGGGGGAGACCCTGCGTGCGGAGCACGGGATCAGGTTGCGGACGGTTTAGCGTCTTGCCAGACGAAGTACAGTTTAACGTCATGTGTTGAGGACGAAGCGGACGGTTTAACGTCTTGCCGGACGAAGTACAGTTTAACGTCATGTGTTGAGGACGAGGCACTTGGCAGTTTAACGTCTTGCAGCACGGACGATGGGGGCTAGGCAGTTTAACGTCGTGCAGCTTGGACGGGTGTGCAGTTTAACGTCATGCTGGGCATAGGTTGCCGGACGAAGCACTTGGCAGTTTAACGTCTTGCAGCGCGGACGATCTACAGTTTAACGTCGTGCAGGACGTATAGGCAGTTTAACGTCATGCTGGACGAGTATGCAGTTTAACGTCATGCTGGACATAGGTGCGTGTCACTTCGCGCAAGCCTGGAGGGCCGCACGGGAAGACAACGCACGGTGCGGGCACCCGGGATGAGAATCATCGGGTGCCACACAGGCGGGTAACCTTAGGAGGTCAACGGGGACGACCCTGGCAGACTGCGCGCAAAAAGGAAGCTTTGCGCGCAATACTGCGGGCCGGCGCGCAATCGGGGCGGCTGGCGCGCAATTGGGCCAGCGCCTTGCGCGCGGATGCTTGAGATTGCTCACACCGGGCTTCGGATAGCGCGCGGGGGCAACGGCTCATTCTTTAACGAATGGCCACTTGAAAGAAGGGGGGGTGCGCGCAATCAGGCCGGATTGCGCGCACCCCGGGGGCAATTGCGCGCAAGCGGGTTCTTTTGCGCGCAAAGGCCTTAGGGTGAGTTTTTATTCAAATGAAAGGAGCCAGCGGGGATTGCGCGCGAAGGCGGACCCTGAGGCTTTCTTGCGCGAAAGAAAGGAGGTTACCTGAAGTTCGTCATTGCGCGCGGAAGGGGTTGAATTGCGCGCACGGGAGACGTTTCGACTTCCAGCAACCTTTGAAACGTTGGGGGTCGCCTTGTGTTTATAGGCAACCCCGGGCGCGGAATCCAGGATGCGAGCGCGAAATTCCCCCCGCGGGCGCGGAATCGGGCGCGGCGCGTAAGGGAGTCGCGCGGACCCGCGGCGCGCAGAATTGCGCGCCGAGCCGGCGCATTGCGCGCATCCCGGGGGTTTTCCGCGCGGGACATCACCTTTGCGCGCGGGCCTCTGAAATTCCGCGCACGGCCTCCGGGCCCTCCGAAACATCCTTCCGACTCCAAATATGACCTCGCTTTCCGCATCCGGAGCTTCGTTTGGGAGCAACGGACTTTTCCGGCGTCTACAAAAGCCCCCCCTCGGAATCTGATCGGCGAGAGGTCGCAACGATCGGGTTCCGAGGGAGACGCCGGAATGCCGAAGTCCTGGGCGGCGCGGGACTTAGGCGCGCAAAAAGGGGCACCGGTCGCGAAATTCGCCGCTGCGGTCGCGCAAAGCGCTTTCCGCGCAGCGCGGGCCCGGCCTCGCCTATAAATAGGGGCGCTGGGTCCCGCGTTCCGTACTCTGGCCTTCCGCGCGATAAGCTCCCAAGCTCTCGTGCGCGAAATTGCCTCTTCCGGTCGCGAAATTCGCCCGATCGGCGCGCAAAACCGTCCGGATTTCGCCTGCTTTTGCGCGAAAACCCGGAACTTTGCGCGACAGTCTTCCCAATTGCGCGCCGTCCACTTGGATTGCGCGCCAACCTTCAAACTTTTCCACCAGCCTCGTCCGATCCCGCACTCTTCATCCCTTAACCCGCACGACTCCCGAAACTTCTGAGATGGCCGCGCACAGAGGAAATGAGGGGGATGCCGCCACTCGCAGAGCTGAGATGGCGACGAACGAGGAGGTTTACGGAGCCAAGGAGATTGTTTCCAACAATCAATCCTTGTTCGACTTACTAACGCCGGCCCAGAAGACATATCCACTGTCGGACAACCTGCCGCTCTGGAACTTCGGCATCCTCGATGAGGTTCCGGTGCCAGGGTTCGAGATTGATGCGCCGCGGACCTGGGTGACCCGGGAGGACGAGCTTCTCCGCTATAACATCACCAACAATGGGCATCCTGCCAGGGAGACCAGACACTTGGATGTCTATGTCCTGAACCCGAGGACGCGAACCATTGATGGGGGTGAGCCTACTGTGGAGAATTCTCCAGCCCTCTACTCGAGCACATACCGTCAGAGTGTCACTGACGACACCAAGGGCTGGCTAAAGGACTGGGACTTGCGATCCGGGGGCAACTTTACCAGTGAATGGGCCTGGGCGTTCTGGGTACGCCACACTTGCGATCACTTCGCAGAGGAGCTGCGGTACATCGGCCTGTTCGAGGCGGTGTGGACGTCGCAGTTCCACTTCTACCAGCAGTCTGAGCTCGGGCCGGAGCTGTTCACTCGCTGGTCCCCGGATACCAACACCTTCCATCTTCACCATGGGGAGGTCGGCATCGGTCTCTGGGACATCCACTGCATCGGAGGTATCCCGCTGGAGGGCTACCAGTACGATGAGTTCCTGCCACCGAAGAACATCTGGGAGGACAGGTCACGGACTCCCATTCTGACCTGGCATCTTCTTGACCTGGCTACGCAGCGGCTCGGGATCCAAGACTTCCAGAAGGACATAGCCTACAAGGATTGGTTCGGCCAGTTCCTGGAGCATGACCCGGCGGTCAAGATGCCAGGCAGGGGGAAGCGGTGCCCGACCGCAGCTCAGAGGAGCCGGAACGGGTCGTACTGGCGGGTCCTGGAGACGGGCGATTACCGCTCATGGGGGTACCGCGTCATCGAGGCCCGGGACCCGAACGTCCGGTACGCGGCGTTCCTGGCCGCCTTTCTGAGCGGGTGGCTCCTGCCAGTGCGGGATGCGAGGATGGGCGTCCGTCCGGCGACGCTGGCGATGGCGGGCGCCATGGCTGCCAATAAGAGGTACAACCTCGGGGTCCCAGTACTGGCGAGGCTGTATGCCATTCTGGGACGCATCTCACGAGGGGGGTCGCCACGAAGGATCTGTGGGCCCTTTCAGTTCTTCCACGGCTGGGTGGCTGCTCACCTTGGTGGGTATACGTTCCCAAATGCCATCAGTCCTCCGGGCAACGGCCTGCGACCCTCCCTGCTGAACATTGCGGGGGTCGCTCCGATGACCCTCAGTGAGGAGGGCGTGAGGGTTCGGATTGGCAATCATGCCAATTTCAACTTCAGCCCGTTCCCCACTCCCGTCGGCCAGATGATCGACAACGGACAGGGCCCGCTGGAGCAGCATGAATACTTCCTGAACATGCGGGGCGGGGTGCTCGTGGCTCGGATCGACGGGAAGGTGATCTGCGAGCCTTACGTGCCGACCCGGTTCGCCAGGCAGTTCGGGTGCCTTCAGCGGATGCCGAAGAGGGTATTCACTGCTGTCCGGGAGGAGACGAACCCCGGTGTCCTTCGCCAGATGTGGCTGATGTTCGTCGCCTTCGGCTCTGGCGACGTCATCACCCTCCCTCCTACCGGAGTTAACGCAGGCTTGGCAACCGAGTACGCCGAACACTGGGCCATCGCGTACCCTGAGGGGCTCTTGCGGAAGCTAGTTCGGCGGCTCGAGGCTACCCGTGCGGAGACCGGGCGTCAAGGAAGGAGGCGAGGCGCCGCCACACGGGGGAGAACGGAGGCGCGCCAAGCAGCGGAGCCGGCGCGGGCAGGGACTTCGGCGGCGGGCGCATCGCAGGCTGCCGTCACGACCTCGGCGCCCAGAGAGGGGGCACATGCGGCGGTCGAGGAGCGGCCCGGGAAGCAGGTGAGACGTCTGCTCGAACCCTCCCACGATGCCGTCTTCCCGGCGCTGTGGTCGGCCTGGATGACCCTGCGGCAGTCACTGGGGACCGACGTCATCTGGCGAAAGATACTCAGAGAAGGAATCTATCTGCCAGAGGTCGGGCGCCTCCAGATCACCGACAGGGTGGACTTCAACCGGCAATATGCATATCTGACGGCCATGGACGAGTACGCGCGCCAACGTGGTCAGCGTGCGGAGCCATCCCTTCTGGTGAAGGTGATGCTCGGTCTCGAGCCCGCTCCGGAACAGATGCCGCCGGAAGAAGATGACAGTAACGACTCCGAGGAGGAGGAGGAGACGGGGGAGGATGAAGGCTCCGAGGGAAGGTCCCATCGGGGGAGCCCACGGGAGAGCGGCGAGGTGGCCGGCTCTGACAACGTTGATGTCACTGAGCTCCTCGAGGTCCGCTTCTATCCCTACTCAACTTGCTTCATCCATTCTCTTATGCAGCTTCTAACCCGTTTCTCCATCCTTCTCAGGAGCACACGGACGTCGGTCAGGCGTCCTCAACAGGAGTAGGAGAGGCGCCAGCAGGACAAGGCGGGGGCTAGGCACCCATTATCGAATTGACAAGCGCTAAGGGGTCCCCTGCTGCAACTGTTCCTGCGGCGACCGGGGTAGCGGAAGATGATGCTCCGAACTCCCGTAAGTCTCCCTACTTTACTGCTGGTGCTTGCCATTGACGATCCGTGACTAACCATGGCATGCCCTGCGCAGTGATCTCAACATCGGAGGCTCGTCGGGTTGCCGAACCCGGGCCATCTACGAGTGGACCAGTGGTGGACATGCCGCCTGCTCCGGAACAGGCTTCCCAAACCGAGCCGGCCCCACCAACTGCTGATCAAGGGGCTGCGGGCGTCGGCGGTGCTGCCACCGGAGAGAGGTTGGGGGCTGACGAGGGTGTCAGCGCCGCTGGGGAGAGAGAAGAAGGTTGCCCGGATGTTGGGGAACCTATCCCTCGTGAGGACCTCCCAGGGGCGGACCCTGCAGCAGACCTGCTGGCTGCCTTCCCTGCCTACCGGCCTGCCGACCCAGAGGAGATGGATGACTCGGACGCGGAGGCGGTCGAGGATAGCCGGGTAACGCGACGCAGGGGGTGGAAGTGCATCCAGCGCTTCCTCAAGCGAGACCCATCGGAATGGCTGGGGCGCATGGGATCACTTCAGACCTGGCTGCGCTTCCTGTGTGCCGGGGGAGCTGATGCTCAACGCCTCCATCTGACGGTCCGTGATTTCATGGCCGAGAAGATGCGCGAGAGCCGCCGGCGTGCCGACGTCGCACAAAGTCGGGACATGTCGGAGAGCACGCAGGCGCTCATCGCGGCAGAGCAGGAAGTCCGGCGCCTCGAAGGGCAGGCGGCAGAGAAGGAGGCCTTCGTCGCAGCATGTACCGAGCTTGTGGAGCAACTATCGGCACAACTGATCGACGCTCAGGTACAGCTGACGGAGGCGGGCCAACAGATGGTCACACTCCAAGTCGAGCGGGAGCGTGCACAGGCCAGGATTGACGAACTGCGTGCTGCGACCGCCGACGAGGAGAGGGCACGCAGAGAACGAGAAGCAGCCCTGGAGGCCGCCAGCCAAAGGGTAGCGGCATTAGAAAGACTCATTCAGCACGCTAATCCCTAAGGGCTGTTTTTTGCCATTCCCAGAACATTTGCTTCCGCTACTTAATATTTTGATCCACTTGTATGAATCGCCATATTTATCTGCGTCTTTTGGTTTAACATGCTCAACCACAATTCGTTGTCTTGCGGGAGTGTTAACCAAGCATCAGGCATCCATAATTGGGCCTGGGTTTCTGGAGAAAAGAGGGAGGCCATTCCTGGGAAAGGAGACCTCAGACCTAACCAATGTATCGTCCCCCAACTTGTTCCAACACACGAGCGGGACAACGCTAGGGGCGTTGAGATTTTATCCGAACATAGGGAAATGAGAAAGGGTGAATCGCGTGTCCCGAATCCAGACATCCACAACGATCGGCCTTCCAGGAAATGCCCAAGACGGTAGGCGGACAGTGGATCGACCATAACAACTGCAATAGACGGACCGAAAAAGGCCATCATTCATATTGCAGGAGGCGGACCACATGTCATCATGAATACCGCTTTGGGGTTCCTTCAGACACAAGGGTGGAAAATCCAGATCAACAGGGCATGCGAAGCGTGGGGCGAAGTGACGATTTGTTCGGACAGAATCCAACGCTCTCAAAATTGCGCCACCGTGGGGAAAGCGTATTGGGCGGATGCACTAATCTGGCCGTGAGTCACCTCAATTCTCAGACAGCACCTCTCTGACGAGGAAACTGTCGCTTCCCATCATTGCGATGGGGCATCCCGAGCTGAATCGGGGAGAATATCACAACTGCACCACTCTACCCGAAGTCAGGCCAGACGGCCGGCGACGAGGAGGGGCGGGACTTATCGATCCCTGAGGCTGGACCCGAGTCGAAATGTCCGGGCGTTCCTACGTACTCCATCAGGCTGGAGATCAAGCCACACGTAGTTCTGTGAGTGCAGTTTAACGTCATGCAGGACGTAGGACCCCATTTGGGGTAGATCTTAGTTTAGGGTCTTAGAGCTCGGACCATAAGGGCTGGATCTTAGTTTAAGGTCTTAGAGCTCGGACCATAAAGGTGGAGGATCTTAGTTTAAGGTCTTAGAGCTCGGACCATAAGGGCTAGAGGATCTTAGTTTAAGGTCTTAGAGCTCGGACCATAAGGGCTAGAGGATCTTAGTTTAAGGTCTTAGAGCTCGGACCAGAAGGGCTAGATCTTAGTTTAAGGTCTTAGAGCTCGGACCAGAAGGGGAGATCTTAGTTTAAGGTCTTAGAGCTCGGACCATAAAGGGGGGATCTTAGTTTAAGGTCTTAGAGCTCGGACCATAAGGGGAGATCTTAGTTTAAGGTCTTAGAGCTCGGACCATAAGGGGAGATCTTAGTTTAAGGTCTTAGAGCTCGGACCATAAGGGGAGATCTTAGTTTAAGGTCTTAGAGCTCGGACCATAAGGAGAGATCTTAGTTTAAGGTCTTAGAGCTCGGACCATAAGGAGAGATCTTAGTTTAAGGTCTTAGAGCTCGGACCATAAGGGCTCAAAGCACGCCACATCGTGGTCATATCCCCTGGATATGCGAAGATGCACTGAGGGATAGTGTCAAGAGTGTCGAGGTTTCGCCTGGTCAGAATGGGAGGTGGAAAATGTGAATCATGCGGCCATTCACTCGAGGACCGGGAGCACCGGCGTGACGATATGAGAATACTGCCGACCGTGGCAGAAAAGCAGCATCAACATCGCACCAACCGTTGGTGGAATGAGGCAGCAAACGAGCATCGACCGCTCAATCGCAGGATTTATATCGATTTGCTGCCCGAGGCCATTGGGGGTACCGGCCCGAGTCGGTGGGAGAGCACTGAGGCATTGTGTCCGAACCGTTCACGGGGGCTCCACCCAGGGCGTAGACGATGGGTCCGAATGAAAGGGAGCACGAAGCCTGAAAAGTGGAGGAAACCTGACCAAGCGGATCCTGACCCTCCTGGCAATAAACCAGAGTACTCTTGACACCGGTGGACCACGGCAAGGGGTCGGGGAACACGCCTTGAGGGTGACCTGAAGGCGGCGGATTCCCCAGAGAAGGGGGAATCTCTAAGAGGTGGGGGGCTGGACCCGAAGTTTCAAACATCCGGGCGTTCCTACGTATCCCATAAGGATGGGAATCAAGCCGCACGTAGTTCTTGAAGCGCGGTGCAACACAATCGGGCACCAGCGCGGGGAAGAGTGCGGGTCTGACCCTCGCACACAAAAGGAGCGGCATTTGATATTTCTTGTTTGTCCTTAAAGATGAATGGTTTTTCTTTGTGCGGCGACATGCCCGTGATTGAGAAATCTCTGGCGTCGCCACAATAATCAAGCCATGGAAGGCATTGATGAATGGCGTGGTCATTAACCAGCGCCCAACATGAGTGTCCCCTGAGGAGGACATCACGATGCAGTGCCGTTTCTCGTCGGGCGGCCAAGACGATCACAGTTTATGGTCGTGTGGTAGGACCAGACAACACAGTTTAAGGTCGTGTGGTTCGGACCATGGAGGAATCCGCTTACCGCGGTACGGCGGACACGGCGGAGGTGGGAGCATACCCAGCCCTGCGGTCACGCACGATTCCAGGAGAAGAGTCTTGGGATGGGGGTCTGCGTGTGTCCATCACCCGAGGGGCAGAGATGCTAGCCTCCAGATATACTGGGCCCAGAACGCAATTGTTCGGGCGACTCCCTCCTCCTTATGGGGACGAGGGTCCAGCTACGCATGGCCCTTAGGGAGGATATCTGCATATATCCTTGGTGCTCAGATCATGGGAGCCTCGAACGACATCATTACCCTGGTTGGTCTGCCTAACGTGTAGAGGCGTACCGGAGGTCGGTATGAAGAGAGTGTCAAGATCCCACTACAACGCACAAAGGCGGAGTGTGATGAGGACTGCGCAACCAATGTTCAGAGCCCGAGAGAGCTGACATGGCGATCAAGGACGTTGCTGACGCATTCGCAACACAACATCCGATCGCGTCAGCCTAAGACGGGGCAAGCAAACGAGCATCAACCGCTCAATCGCAGGATTCATATCGATTTGCGGCCCAAGACCCGCCGGTAAATCGACCCGGAGCGGTGGGAGAGCACTGAGGCATCGTACCCAAACCGCTAACGAGGATCCCTTTGAGTGAAGGCTCGAACAAGAGGAAGCGCGAGGCCTGACAAGCAACACAGGACTTGTCGGGATTGAATCTGACACTACGAGTCATAGACCGAAGCACCCCAAAACATGTTAACAGATCTCCGGAAAGGGTCGGAGGACTCACCCTGAGAGCAACCGAAGGGGGGCAGGTCCCCGTGATCAACCAAGAGACGGGGCTGGACCTGAGACACAAGCGTCCAGGCGGTCCTACGTATCCCATAAGGATGGGAATCAAGCCATACGTAGTTCTTGAAAGGCAGTTTAACGTCATGCAGGACGATGAGGGGTGTGAGGTAGTCCCACACACGGGGGAGGCGTACGGCGCGGCCAGTAGACCGACGCGAATGAGGACATAATCCCCCGCTCACGCGATACGCCTCGCACAAAAAGGAGGGGAACTGGGGCCAGAGGCCCAACGCGGGATAGGGATTCCCGGGAAATGGGGCTGGGCCTGAAACATGATGTCCAGGCGGTCCTACGTATCCCATAAGGATGGGAATCAAGCCATACGTAGTTCTTGAAGTGCAGTTTAACGTCATGCAGGACGATGAGGAAAAAAGAAGGGGGGAGCAGAAGGCATCCCCAAACGTGGAGGGGGGCGTACAGCGTGACGAACAAACCGACGGGAATGAGGGCATAGCCCCGCACTCACACCATACGCCGCACACCCCGGGGCAACTGGGCCAAGGGCCCGAGATGGGATGGAAATTCCCGAAGGATGGGGCTGGGCCTGAAACACGAGGGTTCAGGCGGTCCTACGTATCCCATAAGGATGGGAATCAAGCCATACGTAGTTCTGGAGAGGCAGTTTAACGTCATGCAGGACGAATGCTGAACAGTTTAACGTCTTGTAGCTCGGACGTAGTGCAGTTTAGCGTCATGCGGGACGAAGCACTTGGCAGTTTAACGTCTTGCAGCGCGGACGAATGCTGAACAGTTTAATGTCTTGTAGCCTGGACGAATGCAGTTTAACGTCGTGCAGGACGTGGTGACACTCAGGCAAAGTATTGCTTGAGGAACCTAGCGTTGGTGGGAGGAGTGACACGCTCACCATCCATAGTCGCTAGGGAGTACGCGCCATTGGGATAGACCTTGTGGACAACAAAAGGTCCCTCCCACTTGGGCTCCAACTTGGGCGGCTTCCTGCCGGGGATCATCGGTGCTCTTAGGGCTAGCACTAGATCACCCTGTAGGAAGGAGCGGAGGCGAACCTTCTTATTGAAAGCTCGAGCCATCCTGCTTTGATGCCTCTCCAAGTTGTGCAAAGCGCGAAGTCTATTCTCATCCAGTGCTTCCAACTCGACTAGACGGGCTTCAGCAACTCTGTCCGGCGCTTGCTGGTCGTAGACCGCAGTGCGCAAGGACGGTAACTGGATCTCGATGGGCAGGACGGCCTCAGCTCCATACACCAGGGAATAAGGGGTCATCTGGGTGGAATTGCGAGTCGTCGTCCGATAAGCCCAGAGGGCGTTGGGGAGCTTGTCCGGCCAACTCTTCTTGTTCTAACCAACCATCTTTTGCAGAATGTTAGAGAGGGTTTTGTTAAACGCCTCGATCTGTCCATTCGCCTGCGCATGATAGCGAGATGTATGGTTCGAGCGGATGTTATACTTGGCGTACAACTTCTTCAACTCGGCTGCTCGGAAATTGGTTCCGTTATCCGTGAGGATAGCGTGAGGCACTCCAAATCGATAGATGATGTTGGAGGTCACGAAGTCAGCGATCGAACAGGATTTGACCTCTCTGAGCGGAATCGCTTCTGCCCACTTGGAGAAGAAGTCCGTGGCGGTCAGAATGAACCGGCACTGGCGAGCTGTCGCCGGCGGGTAAGGTCCCACAACGTCCAGTCCCCAGACTGCAAAGGGCCAGGAATACCTTGTGGTATGGAGAGGCTCCGGCGGCCGATGCACAAAGTTCGCGTGAACCTGGCACGCATGGCACCTCCTGGCGTACTCGATGCAGTCATGGATCATAGAGGGCCAGAAGTATCCCAACCTCCGAATCTGGTGGGACATCTTCGGCCCAGTTTGGTGGGCGCCGCATGAACCAGCATGAACCTCTTGCATGACTCGTGGGATCTCAACTCCCTGAAGGCAACGGAGGAGAACACCATCAAATCCGCGTTTGTAGAGGATCTGCTCCAGGCCGGGACTGCTCTGGAGGACGAACTGCGATGCGCGGCGTCGAACTCGCTCGCGCTCGGCCCGATCTGACGGAAGAATGCCATGTTGGAGGTACTCAACCAAAGGCGTCCTCCAATCAGGGGCTGATCCGACTGCTATATCTGGGGTACTCGGGGCTCCGGGCATAGGGGCAACCGTGGTGAGATTACTTACCAACGGGCCGCGATCTTCTTCCGGGATAACGGGAGCGATGAGCCTGCGGCGCGTCACGCGGACGATCAGGTTGTCCTGTTCAGGTTCCGCAAGTGACGCAGCCAGGCTGGCCAAAGCATCTGCTCGACCGTTCTGCGACCGGGGAATATGGACAATTTCTGGCCGAGAAGGGAACCGGGCCATCAGAAGGAGGGTGCACTCCAACAATGGCACAAGTTCCGGCTTCCTGACAACATAGTCGCCATTGATCTGCTTAATGACCAGCTCGGAGTCCCCTTTCACACACAGATGGGGCACGTCGATCTCGAGAGCTAACTCGAGGCCGGTGATGAGGGCATGGTATTCCGCCTCATTGTTGGTACAGCCCTCTGACAACAGGAAAGAGTATGGCAGCACGGCTCGCTCCGGGGTAATGAAGACGATGCCCAAGCCCACTCTATTGAGCTTAGGATTATCGAGTCTTCTACCGGTGGGGCTCCGGGAGGCACCGTCAAAGTGCATCTGCCAGCATGGATCGGCTCGATCAACCGAGAGAATGGTCTCATCAGGAAAGCCTAGATCCAGCGGCTGATCCGCGGAGGTCGGGTGAGCGGCCAGAAAGTCTGCCAACGCTTGCCCTGAGTCAATGGCATGTCAAGGGAATACGTGAGACCCTTCCATCGGGCGACGAAGTCCGCGACTCGCTCATCAGGCCTCTGCTTGCACTTGAAGAGGTCTGCGATACTCGTCTTCCGGGTCGTGGAACTGAACTGGTAGAGGAATTGTCTACGAAGGTCCTCCCAGCTAGTTATCGACCCGACGGGAAGCTGGCTGTACCAGACAAATGCTGGCCCTTCCAGTGTCTGGACAAAGCAGCGAAGCTTAGCGGCCTCTTGCTGCGCCGGAGTCCCCAACATAGGCCCGCACCTCGAGTTGAAATGGGCCAAATGTTGTGGCGGATCTCCGGTCCCGTTGAAGGGGGCGAAAGTGGGATTCCCGAATCCCGGAGGCGCCGGCATGTCATCCACCCATGCTGGGTATGGCTTGCCGTCCGGTGGGATCGCCACCTGCCGAGTCTCCAAGGCTTCCAAGCGGGCAATGAGTGCCGCCATCGGATCGTCCGGACATGGGTTCCAGTCCTGGCGAGGATCTCTAACCACGAGCGCATTGCATGGCCCTTCAATCGGGTCGTCGACCGGATCGTCGAACTCGGCAGCTCGTGGGATGGCTGGCGGAGCGGCCCTTGGGGCAGCGGGAGGAATCCGAGCGGGATCTCCCGGGTAGTCGCGCCGCTCGGGAGGGTGTGGCGAAACATACCGCGCCCTCTTGCCGTAGGCAATGGCCTCTCTCCTGTCGGCGAACACGGCGTAATCACGGTTGCCCGGGAGAGTCTCATCGAGGGGTGGTTGTTCCGGTCCCTGCTGCCCTGGCCTGGGATCACCGTAGTCAGGCCGCCGTTCTGCAGCGCGCTCGGCGAGGAGCTGGTCAACCAGCCTCTTCTATTCGGCGAGCTGCTGACGTAGCGTAGCCTTCTCGGGATCCTCCTCTGCCTTCCGCATGGAGGCAGATGGGTCGGCGGGCCTTATAGCCTCGCTGTGCTCTTTTCCTTTGCTGACGTTTCGGCTCAACGTCCATGCTTCAGTGGGTGCGGGGAGCCCCAGGAGGTTCCTCTGATGACGAGTAACTCTCACTGATGGGTCTGACGACGGCTTGTCTTCGGGGGGGAAGCCCCCGTCGAGAAGTTCCAAGTCGTTCCCCTCTCCCGACAGGTCAGCCATATTGACTGTTCCTGTCCCTGGGGATATACCCTCAGGGCCACCCAACGAATCGGGCTGTCGGCGAATCACACTGAAGCGTAGGGCAGCGTACTGCCCCCATCCACGGATATACACGTGGGGAGTGGCTTCCTCGATAACTTTGCGGAGTACTTGAAAGCACTCAACGCATCGTTGTTGGAGGGCCTCGTGGTGCCCAAATGACCCGGGGTGCCGAACCGCGGGGAGCATGGCCAGGTCAATTTGACGGCACTGCTCACCAATATCCTCCAGGTGTAGTTGACTCCCGGGGTATGGCATTTGTAGGCAGTGAAGACGGGACTGAGTCTCCCGGAGAGTTCGGCGGAAGCACTCGAACTCATCCGGGGTGAGCGATTCGGGTGCATCAAAGCCCGGTCCTGCGACTGGCCAAAACTTCTCAGGGAAGTGGCCCTCTGCAAGGACGGTCCAGAAGCTCCACGACTCAAACTCGGGACCCAGATCTCCTCGGTCCTCTTCCATGGCTGGGAACGGACGGGGAACTGGTAGTGGTGCCGAGGCGGGCCGTCGGGCCGACGGGCTGGCCGGCGGTGAATACGGCGAGCAGGCCGATTGGCCTCCATATCCCGGGCCTCCCCCTGAGGGTGGCGGTGCCCCAGCTACCACATCACGATAGGACGGGCCGGCGAGCGAACATCCTGCCGTAGCATCGGTGCTCGCCGAGGGCGCACCAGATCGTGGTTCGACCGTCGGTCCCCAGAAAAAGTCTCCGGCTTCTCTGATCGAGACGGAAGGCACTTCCGGAGGGGCCGGTACCAACCGCAAGTTTGATCCTTGGGGGTCTACCAGGCCCTCGTTACTCCGGATATACCTTCGGAGAGACGCGGGGATCACATCGATCTCGCTCTCGGGGAGCACGAGGCTGACGTGCCGCATTCCTACCCCTGCCCTTGACTGGCGGGATTGGGGAAGGGGCTCTGTCGCCGAATCGTACTCTGCCTCTGAGTCAGAGAAGCAAACCGGTCGGATCTCTGTCCGGAACTCCGCAACATTCTTCCCTCGGCGTCGACGCCTTGCCTTCCTGCCCCTGGGTGGTTCTTCGGGGCAGGGCTGATCTCTGTCCTGGCGTCCTCCGGCCGCACTGGTGCTGGGGCCGAGAGGACTGGGAACCAAGGTGCGAGGGGCACCGGGACAGATATCAAAGGGGACGCGGGGAGAGATGATCCCGGGCAGGACTCCGGGCCGGGATCGGGAGGTGGGATGACCCATGCCTCCTGGATCGGCCACACAGAGTAGATCCTGCCGGTGAATAGCGCTACCGCGAGGTGGTCCGCGGTGGCTACTTCCAGTGCCAGCAACCGGGAGAGTCAACCCAACCTGCCTTTGGGGCGGTCGGGGCCTCGATCCGGGTCGGGCATAGGAGTTCCCCCGCTCAGGATGCACAGAGGCCTGGCGACTGGAGCCAGCAGTGGCTTGGGCCAATGCGGCCGCTGTTGCTAGAGCCCCAAGGTGGGCATCCTCTTCCGCTCGTGCCCGACGTTGGCGTCGAGACAGACGAGCCGGGATGAGCGGCGCGGGCAGGTGGAGAGCCTGTTCCTCGACTTGAGGGGCCTGGCGGCGATGTCGCCGTGGCCTGGCGGGAGCCCTTATCGTGGATCCCTGGAGCGGACCTCGGATAGGGTGATCCTGGGCATCTTCCACTTCATCCGCATAGGGAAGGGAACTGTCAGAGCGCTCCGGGGATAAACTCCCGAAGCGATTGGACGTTGAGGTAGGCAGTGGTGCCTCCCTGCGCGGCCCTCGGGGGCGGCGGTGGTGGCGAGGCGCAGCCTCCTCAAGGTCTAGGCGAGCCATGTCCCTAGTGGGGATGACTCCCTCTTCCTCGTATCTCCGCACCAGGGTGTTGATCACCCTTCTCTGGATGACCTCCGAGGGGGAGAGAGGGCGTGGTCGTCCCGCAATTGCCGCTGCTGGGACGGCTGTGGAACGGGCGGGACCGCGCGGAGTAGCCGCGTCGGTGTTTCCCCTGTCCCTGCGCCAGTGGGCGGGTGGCGTTCATGCACTAGATCGGGCGACCTGATTTCTGAAAGCAGGGAGAATGACCCATTAATACTGACAGGAAAAAGGAATCGACAACCAACCATTAGCGCCACGACGCCTTCCGTGGGGGGAACCCAGGCCCTCGACGTTGCGAGACGGAGTGCCCGATGTCCCTTCCCCAGCCCCTGGCGGGTAAGACTGAATGCTTGGCCGGGCAACACGCCGGTCTTCCAACACCTCTGAAAGCCATCGGTCTTCGTATCGAGGAGAAGAGATTCACGTCGGGTTCACCATTTTTCTGTTTCGGTGCGGATGTGCGTCGGGTTACGCTGTTCCGCCAGGACGCGTTCGCGCGTGCACCCGTCAACCCGAGGGGATGGGCGCGCGGCTTGTGGTCCCGCAGTCCCGCTTTCCAAGGGCGGGCGGCATCCGTCCCTTATTCAGGGGCGTCTGCTCCTTGATCGAAACCGGGATGATGGGATGTCGGCTTCTCCTTCCTTGGACGTCTCCTCGGAACTTGTCGCCTAATCCGGGTCTCCCTCATAGACTTAAGAATGTTCGTGAATCTCGTTCCCGGCGCCATATCTTCATGGACACCGGTTAATTACGCTGCTTCCGCCCGGACGTTCCAAGGAGTCTGGGCGGGGCAGCAACCTGCGGTGAGAAGGCCGGGTGGCTCTGGGTGCTGGGGGCGTGTTGTAACACTGCGGCTCTGCACGTCTGTCTTCCGTCCCTAATAGGGCTTCTCGAAGGCACGATGGCCTGAGGCATCCCGTACTAGGTGCGGGGAACTATGTCACCTGAGGTTTTCCTCAGCTTCCCGTGTTTAACACGGGGTATGCCGCGAGTTTAACGTCCAGCGGGGACGGCATCGGACCGATCAACACGAAAAGTGGATCAGATGACAGAACCCCTTGCGGGGAACCTCCGACGCTGGGGCCAGCACATGGGCGGCTTCCCAAGTAACGTGGAGTGAAGTGAAGTGGCATGACCCCACCGGGATGTGGCGGCCCGGGTAAGGATCAGGGTGGATGATGGAGTAAAGAGCTTGGACCCCAGAGGGGCTTCCTACGTACCGCGCGTTAAAACGGATCAAAGTCAACGTAGTTCGGGCATACAGTTTAACGTCATGCTGGACGTCGGCAAGCCGACTCACGAAGAGGTCGAGGCCGCCGGGCGGAGGATTGAACCGAACCACCTCGCACGGAGGGGGATGGAACGGCCGGGTGGATCACAGTTTCACGTCATGCTGGACGATAAAAGGGGAAATGGAAAAGGGGGGCTGTGGGGAGGCACCGTGGAGATACACACGGGCGGTCTCCCACAGGGGCGGATTCATAGGTGAATCAACGCAAGCGTGAACCCTGGAGGGGTCCACTGATGGACGAACCGACGTAAATACGACCGGGACGACCAGGTGGTGGGCTTGGACCTCAGGGAGGCTTCCTACGTACCCTGTATAGAAGACAGGGATCAAAGTCCACGTAGTTCATTCTGTCAGGACTTACGCACTTGGGGCAGCCCGGATACTGCAAAACTCAGTTGGAAGGGACTTGGACCGAAAGCAAAAGACACCTCGATCCCAGTCAGACCCTCTACTGGCTTCGGCAGTGGGGAGGTGCAATGGAGATACACATGTGCAGCCTCCCACGAGAAACTAGGGGTTTGTAATACCCTGCCCCCGTAGGGAAAAGCCACTCCCATTAAATCGTCCCAAAAGGGGGACAATCCCGACATCCCTGCAGAGACGAGCGGGTGGGGGCCACGTCCAAACCGGGGGAGACCCTGCGTGCGGAGCACGGGATCAGGTTGCGGACGGTTTAGCGTCTTGCCAGACGAAGTACAGTTTAACGTCATGTGTTGAGGACGAAGCGGACGGTTTAACGTCTTGCCGGACGAAGTACAGTTTAACGTCATGTGTTGAGGACGAGGCACTTGGCAGTTTAACGTCTTGCAGCACGGACGATGGGGGCTAGGCAGTTTAACGTCGTGCAGCTTGGACGGGTGTGCAGTTTAACGTCATGCTGGGCATAGGTTGCCGGACGAAGCACTTGGCAGTTTAACGTCTTGCAGCGCGGACGATGTACAGTTTAACGTCGTGCAGGACGTATAGGCAGTTTAACGTCATGCTGGACGAGTATGCAGTTTAACGTCATGCTGGACATAGGTGCGTGTCACTTCGCGCAAGCCTGGAGGGCCGCACGGGAAGACAACGCACGGTGCGGGCACCCGGGATGAGAATCATCGGGTGCCACACAGGCGGGTAACCTTAGGAGGTCAACGGGGACGACCCTGGCAGATTGCGCGCAAAAAGGAAGCTTTGCGCGCAATACTGCGGGCCGGCGCGCAATCGGGGCGGCTGGCGCGCAATTGGGCCAGCGCCTTGCGCGCGGATGCTTGAGATTGCTCACACCGGGCTTCGGATAGCGCGCGGGGGCAACGGCTCATTCTTTAACGAATGGCCACTTGAAAGAAGGGGGGGTGCGCGCAATCAGGCCGGATTGCGCGCACCCCGGGGGCAATTGCGCGCAAGCGGGTTCTTTTGCGCGCAAAGGCCTTAGGGTGAGTTTTTATTCAAATGAAAGGAGCCAGCGGGGATTGCGCGCGAAGGCGGACCCCGAGGATTTCTTGCGCGAAAGAAAGGAGGTTACCTGAAGTTCGTCATTGCGCGCGGAAGGGGTTGAATTGCGCGCACGGGAGACGTTTCGACTTCCAGCAACCTTTGAAACGTTGGGGGTCGCCTTGTATTTATAGGCAACCCCGGGCGCGGAATCCAGGATGCGAGCGCGAAATTCCCCCCGCGGGCGCGGAATCGGGCGCGGCGCGTAAGGGAGTCGCGCGGACCCGCGGCGCGCAGAATTGCGCGCCGAGCCGGCGCATTGCGCGCATCCCGGGGGTTTTCCGCGCGGGACATCACCTTTGCGCGCGGGCCTCTGAAATTCCGCGCACGGCCTCCGGGCCCTCCGAAACATCCTTCCGACTCCAAATATGACCTCGCTTTCCGCATCCGGAGCTTCGTTTGGGAGCAACGGACTTTTCCGGCGTCTACAATATTATTATATGAGATATGAAATATTTTCTCTATATTTTATTAATAAATAATATAGGTGGGGATAGTATCTGCATATCCAAAATAAAATATATGTTATATGATTTATTATAAGTTATGCATCATTTATAATCCTATAAACATTGATTAAGATTAACAAAACATGGATATCATGATGATACAACCAATTTTCATTTATTTTGATAATTGATAGTTAATGAAAACATACATAATGTAAATTATCCAATACAATAGTGATCAATATGAGTACCTTGAACCTCTTTATAGTCACTATCATGAAAAATAACTAACATTACGTATGATATTCCTTATTTTAGGGCCTAAATGGTCGTTGGTGACAATGGTTATATTAATTCTTATAATAAGTTTGTTGGTTTGTATAGTGAAAAATTCTACAAATCCATATTTCTATTGTGTCCTTATACAAAACATTATTTTTACAATCATCTTAATTAAACTATTATATTTTCTTTAATATCATGTTACAAAATTCAATCAAACAATATGTAGTAATTTGAAGACATTCCACAAGTTTTATTTTCCCACATTTTTACACGAATTATATCGGATCTTCTTCTCTTCCTCATATTCACCAATATGATTTCAATGAGAATCTATTTTTATATTTATCAATTTATTAGGAATAAAAATTATATAAATTTTGTTAATCATATTACATGATAGGTAGTTTTGAATAACCCATTGGTTTATATGTCTAGAACCAATTCTTTTAGGATGTTAATTAAGGTCATCATAATATTATCCCTCACACCAATGGTTCATTATCATTATTTAAATTTCTAAATAAAAATTATATAACATGAGTGCTAAACAACATGATAATATTTTCCTAACATATATTATAAAAATTGATCCCTAAAATGATTTTTTCCGGAAAATATTCAGAATATATTTCATATAAACCTAACTCAATCTCAAATCAACGTATTCTCATTTACATTAGTTTCTACCTCAATCATTAACCTAATTCCTTAATATAATAAATCAATAATAAAGGCTAATGAATGGATTATGATATACCAAATCCAATATCATGACAGTCTCAAACAAGATATCTTTTTCGGTCAATATTTCTTATATCATGTGAAGATATATTTAATAAAAAATAAGCATCATTAAAACATACTAAACCTAGTTTTATTTGTATTAGATAATTCATCCACATATTTTATTAAAATAAGGAAACCATTTCATTAAAATCCAAAAATCCAAACATTACAAAAAAAATTTGATGTTACCATATACATAGGAATTTCTAATAGACTTATCCCTACGGTATTAAATAACCAAAAATATAAATAGAATAATCATAAAAAATAAATAAACAATTATATGACTATATTTAGGATAATAAAATATAAAAATAACAATATTTTACATCATTCCCAAAATAAAAATAAATCATCTCAGAAAGCTTCACATATTTCAGATGACATTTTTGTTCATTTGTTTTTATGGAACTGTTATGTAGAAAAATTATGTTATAAATATCTAAACCATTATCTAAATTTTAACTTTTATAAGACCATTTAATATTATCTAATATGTTGTATTTATCTTTATAAAAAATGAAGGTAAAAATAAAGGGTTACGAAAAACAACTCCATAAGAGGAAAACATAAACATGTCATATAGGGTTGTATATAAGAATATTATAAAACATCTCTGTGGAGAAATTTCATAATAAAAAACATAAAAAAAGTGTTATCAATAAATCATGAAGGGGGGATATGTGATCAGTAATGATAAAACGTGAACCTTAATATAATATTTTTATATAATCATGGAAGGATAACTAAAAATTATATTTTTTAATGTCAAATAGTTATACGATAAAAGTGAAAACCCAAATGTTCATCCACTAAAGGGAATAAATAAACAATGAAAATAATATAGAAATCTAACATACTTAATCTCCCAATTTTGCTTCAAGAGATAGTGTATACCATAGCATCTGGTTCATCCTTTAAAAGATCTTTGATTTAGAAGACAATATTTTTCCATCGGTTTACATACTTCTCTAGATTGATCTTACCATAATTGAATCCACTTATAAAAATAAAATATTTTTCCCAATACAAACACACTACTCTTGATTTGGATTCACCCTTATTATATTTTCTATCATTCTGTTGGATTATATTTTAGTATAATTAATCACTAGAACATTTTAAAAAAAATTCTTATTCTTAGTGTAATAGAAATTCTGATGATTATTCAAGAACTGAACCATAATCTCATTGATTACAAGAATACATAATGTAAGGGTGAGGATCCTTCTCTATCAACTTATCTTTTGACTTCTTCACAAATATTTTCTACATTGTTAGTGGAAAATATGTGTCATCCTCTTTGACATTACGGTTGTCCCTAAGTCTCTTACTTATCCTAGGGATTGGAATCCAACTACCCTAGACATCGACTTCTGTATCACCATAAAAATTGATATAATACTCATCACTAGACATGTTCCCATAGTTTTTATTCTCATCCATAGATGGAATTAAATGATCGGTTTCAAACTCCAAAACCAGATAAACATTAATCAATACATCAAAATGGTCACCTAGCTCGATATCAACCTCAAACCTTCCCAAACAATACCTGATCAAGCTTAAACCCCTAAAAATAAGTATATAACTTTTTTTAATAAATAGTTACCCTCCCTTGATTCCATAAGAACCTCTTCCTGACCTGTATCTCTGATACCCTTTCCTAACCGAACTTCTATAGCATATGAAAAAACCATGGGTGTATTGGGGCCACTATCATCACTATTTGTGATTACACATCAGTGTTATTACTACTTCCCGATCACACATCTCACCTTTAGGAACCCCATGAGAGTTCAGAGGGTCCAAAGTAAAATAACCTTCCCCAGACTAGAACTCATTTTCCCCAAAAGAGTTTTCAAATAGGGTTGATGATCAACAAGATCCTTTCTCAAATTGATGAATATATATGTCATCAATTTATTACATATCTATGATGAAAATTTCAATATCTTTTCCAAATAAATTTTTATATACACTCATACTTTCCCCCGTGTAGACTAGTCATCCACAGTGCTAGACCTAGGATCCTTAAAAATCTATCATATAGAAATACCCTTCTATTTATCAAAATTTTAAGACCAATCCCTACATGATATCTATGAATGGAACATTCACTTACAAGACAAATGAAACTCAAACCATGATTAATAAAAAAATTATATCTTCAATGAAACTCTTTATATACTATAATACAGACATAATCATACGGAATTATTGATGCGTCAAATTCCCCAAAAACTCAAGAATTTATAAGTTGATAGACATATCAATTTTGGCTATCAGAACACACGTATCCACCAACAAGGTTTCCAAGAATTATAACAGTAAAAGGGTTTTGAAACGGTAATGTAATATTAGGGAAACTAACCCATATCATCCCTCAAGGAGAGTCTTGTTTCATATTAAAATTTTATTTATATATGAAGTGGTAGATCTGGGATCCATTACAAAAATAGGGAGAACTAACCCAATTTTTATCAGGATATCCTTTGAAGAAAATAATATCATTATATTTTTTAGATAAAAAACATAGTTTCTATATCTAGAAAAATGCAGGATACAAAAAAAGAACCTATCAAATGAGTCAATATAATGTTGTCTCTTCATGAACCTGGTAATCAAATTAAGATTGATAAGTGCTTATGCTTCATTATATTCTACAATCGATATTAGATAGTCAGTGAAGCCATCACATAGATCAAAGACATTATAGGATAAAGAGATTTTATTAAACAAGGGAAGAAGGTCGAGTTTGGAAAAGTGGTAGAAAGAGGTTATTTCCCATTTAAAGACATCACAGGTCCCTCCCCCACCAGTGGGGAAAGGACATACTCATTGGCCTCCACCGTCATGAAGTATGAGTGAGTATTACATCACCAAAAAGGAGAGACACTCCCCAATCCATCATTGAAGGATAAATTATGTAAAAGATATCATAATATCATAGATTAATAAATACTCAAAATAAAATATAAATTTATCCTCATAAGAATATGTCAATGTTCACTCCGAGAAACTAAAACCACATAGATGTAAATCCTAAGTATATATTCACATTACTCATTATTAAAATAAACTTAGTGTACAATGTCTAATAGTAGATTGGTTGTAATTCACGTTCCCAAAAACATGTTTTAGATTTTCCACTCTTTATTCTTGTTTAATCCCTAATCTTATAAATATATTCTGATGAGACATAATTTAAGAACTGTTTACATTAAAGGTATATATATATTCAAGACCATTCATCATATACCATAGTGTTCTTATTATATAAACTTGTTCACCATATGTAGTATCTCATGTGTTGAAAACATTTCCCAATGCATTATAGGATAATATAATTTTATAACCAACCACCACTTACATAAAATTAATATATTATGAATAATATGTGTCCCACATGAGGAAAATAACCCTAATAAAATGCATAAGTATTTGAAAACCTATGAGAAATAATATGGATTCATAATCATATATAAAAGAATTACTGAATCAAATATACTTAGGATCCCAAAAATATGAAAAAATTAAATCAATTTTACATTAATTTTTTTATAGATAAAAATTGGTCTTTGAACAATGAGTTTCAATATTTGAAAACAATTGTGAATAACCAGGTAAGCAATAATAAAAAACATATCTATATAGATGACTATTACCTATGATTTCGACCAATGCGCCCCTAAGGGGATCTCCCTAGGGCTACTCTCTCGCCTCCGTGAACTTCGTCGTTGTAGATGGTGCAACGTTTCTCCTCGCGCTCATCAGGTTTTGGTGGAGGTTCTTTGCTGTAGTGGTGTTATGCGGCCTCACGGCCTCCAATCATGGTGATGCACTATGGGATCCTGTGGTTGTTTCTTCAGATCTATGGGTGTAAGACTGGATTGTCACCAGCACACTCTTCGGAGCACTCCTGGTTCTGTTCAGCAACATGTAGTGGTCCTATGGTGAGGTTCTCCTCATTTTAAGGTTGCGTGTATGCGTCGGCAGTTTGTGGGTTTCTGCCTTTTCTCTGGTGAGTGAGTTAGGGTTTCATTATGCCCGATGCGGCTCTTTTGTTCATTGGCGGCGAGATCTGCAGGTTTTTGTTTTTCTTCTCCTATTTTTGTTCCTTTGTGGTGTTTCAAACCACAATGATTTTCTAAAGGAACTATCTCGATCTGTGGGTGGTGATTCCTTTTTATGTTTTGGCGTGGGCATTTTTGCTTCTTTAGATTGGATCATGTTGTTCATGTGTTTTCATGAGCATTGGTTGAATCTGTTCTTCAATGGTTTGAGGATGATGTTTTGAGTGCGTGGATGGACATGCAACTACAGTGATGGTTTTTTTTGCATCAATGATGCGTTTCCATACCGGTGAATGGTTCGAATCGTGTGATGGCTATGATTCGTTGTTTTCTGGTGACGGCGTTGGATGCAGATGGTCGGACTTTCTCGCCGGTGACATGGCCAGAGGCGGTGTTGATATTTGTGACGACCCGCATCACGAGGTGGGTGTGCGGTTTGAGGTGGTCACGTGACTCGAGGTGGCTTGACGGATATTTGTTTTTTGAATGTTTGAAATTTGAAATTTCTGGATTGTTCGGGTACCGGTTCTCCTAAAATAGTTTTCAGAAAATTAAAAAAAAGGATTTCCCCCAATATAAGTGACTATTTTCAAAATGAGTGAATGATATTTTAAAGAGGAAAAGTGATTATTATTTTCTATTTTATAAGAATATTTTTTATAAAATAGCAGGTTTTTTAACATTCAAATAATAGTTATATTTTTTATTGATTTGGACCATATCCTAAAAAAATAATTCAGAAAGATCTCTTATGCAGGGTAAATATAAAAGTGAACTTTTCCAGTGAGACGTAATACTAGTAATAACTCTATGAAATATATTTATAGTAAAATAGTTATATATTAATTTAGTATATATAATAAAAAAAATGGAATATCTAAATTAAAATAAGACAATTAAAATAGTGAAAAAAGAAATATATTGTGTAACCCAAATTTAATGAGGGTGGTTTCATGAAATCTATTTTTGTTTTAAAATTCCATTTGATGAAACAAAAATTCTAAAAATGATAGTAATCATTTATTTTCATACTAGAATAATATAAATATGAAGGACACATGAGATTAAAAATAATTAATATTCCAATAAAAAATGTGAACATTTGCAGGATGGGAGATTCTAGACTAGGGGAAACTGTTGTTAATTATGATAAGAATTACATTAAAAATTTATATAATTTTTAGAGGTTAATTAATAAATGTTACATGTTTTAGTTAAAAACTAACTTTCCTTATAAAGAAATATATGGCTAAATATAAACTATATTTTTGAATGAAAACAAGAATAAAATTAAGAATGCCAGGATGAGTGTAATGATATAATAGTTAAAAATATATTAAAATATATATAAATTTTAAATCTTAATGTGTTCAATAGCCTGATTTTCATGAACACCAAACAAAAAAAACTGAATAACATACTAAAACCACTAAAATTTATTATTTTAATTGGAGGATAAATATTGAAGTATCAAATTTTGGAAATACATATTGAAAAAAAATTAATGTCCATTTTAATTTTAAAGAATTGATAAAATCTTATTAAAAAATAAACATAAAAATTAAAATAATTTTAAGTGTACAAATATATAAAATTAAATAATTACAATTTTCATGTGCAATTAAATTCATTATATTATTTTTAAATAATGTTTTCTGTGTAATATAGTTATTATTCAAACAATAAGATTATTTGCAACTATCCAATTTTAATTAAATTGTATGTAATAATAAATTTTATTCCTAGAAGATAAGTGATTCTTATAAGTTATTTTATGCATTATTAACACATATATTAAAATTTATTTTTTGTTAATTCTTAAAATTTTATAAATAAAACTATATAAAAAATTTTAATCAGGTTGTTTATTTTTTTTAAATGGATCAATTTCATTTTTAGTCACAAAAATAAGTTATCATAAAATATATTAGTTAACATGGAAGTGAAATTATTATTCAAGGAATAATGCTATACTAAATATTATTACTTTAAATAAATCGAATTACATATTAAATAAATACACTAATAATTTGTATCATAATATTTATAATTAAATTAACACCCGGTAAATTGTAAACCAATCTTAAATAATGACAGTATCACTAAATAGTTAAAATAATATATTTATACAAAAAAATTTCCAACATAATATATTTTTTAATTTGAAAGTTAATATTATTATATATAAAAATTTTATTAGGATAAATTATATCAAAATTAAGATGTATCAAATTGAATTTTTTATAAGGGTCTTAATATTTATTAAGTGATAAAATAATATCATTAGTTAAATTTTATTTAAAAATAAGAAGTGTTAAAATGGGAAATCTAATTTCGAAAAAATTTTAATATACAAATTAGTCAATGTTCATTTTAAATTACCTTTTGTAGGTTTTAAATTCCTACACACATATTTCATCAAAATTTTACCCTTTAATTTATTTCATTCTCATGAAATTCAATTTTTAAATTTCACATTAAATTATTTTAAAAATATTTTTCCCTATTTATACCTTTTAAATGAGATCACATCCACCATTTTCGAGACAGAACCGTAGTTTTAAATTCCCATAAAAAAATTTTAAATTTTATTTCACATAAATCATATAATTTTTTTCATCACATTACATGAAAATTTTTACTAAATTCCATTATTTCAAAATTATACTACTCAAAAAGATATGAATTTCAAATGTTAGAATTAGATACCCTTTTACTTTATTTCATTATCAATATCATCCATGATCCTCCAAAAAAGTTTATAAATATATATATTATTACATAATTTTAGTTAATTATATTAACTCCATTATATTGATTGTATAATTATTATATATCATCCCTCCATTCAATTTAAATTTAAAATACATTTATCTCCTCTTTTTGCTAACTACTGCCTCCATGAATAATACAAATAATTTTTCAAATCAAAATGGTACAGTTATTACTATAAATGGTTATAGATAATATATCTATTAATTTTTTCATGATTTATATTCAATGAATTTAATTAAAAAAATTATATATGTTACATTATCAACAATTGATCAATGTAATACTAACCGCCTAAAATAAATATATTTATTGGAAGAACTGTATATTTATAAGTGATGAAATATTTTCTACTCGATTTATTAAAATAAATATTTCTATTTCGATTCCATAATCATAAAAAAATCACAATATACATTTTTGATAAATATATTATATAAAAATTTCTCTTCAAATGTCATACATACAGATATCTTGTAGTATACCATTTTTTCCAATTTAGTCACCAAAATGAAAAATTATATAGAATTATATTATTTATGGATTTGGAAACTGTATATTAGTTATTAATAAGGAATTTGTTATTTATTGGCTATTTTTTAATTTAAAAATTTATGTCATTAATTAAAATACCGTAGTTTATTTGTGAAAAATATATATATCCTGATTGTCATTAATTTAATTTATTAGAACCATAAGAAAATCTCCAATTGAATGAATATATAATGTTATAAAAATACTATTACATAAATTTCAATAACTTAGATAAAACTTTATTGATAATATTTTGTATAAGAATAATTAGCAACTCCACAATTATGAAAAAATGATCAGAAAAATAAAAATTATTCTCATCAGATATTGGAAATAGGGAGTACCTAAATAATATACACGTTGTGAATAATTATATATAAAATTAAAAAAAATTGTATGTCATTTTATAATGCACTAAAATAGGTTATTAGTATTTTTTTTTTGTTTTTTATATAGGATGTTAGAGTGTGATTAACTATGTAGTAATATAATTTATTGTTTTTATTGTCTACTTTTCATATCTATGGGACATGTTTTATATTATGCACCATCATATGTTTTATATAAATCATTCACTATCATATTACATTAATATAAGAAAATATATATTCTATTTAATGTGATTTAATTCATTTTTCAATATATTTTTATAAATCATTTTTTATTCTTACATAACCAGTACCTTGAGGGGTTTTTTTATTAATACATCTTTCGTTAAGATAAAAAGATGCTTCTAAAAAATCATTACTCCATAAATTTTATTTTCAAATTTATATTTAATTTCATGGTATATTATTTTAATATTAGGATAAATTAAAAAATTATTAAAATCATTAAACTTGATGAATTTCTTTCATATGTGAATTATATCATTACTAAAAATAATTTCCATCCTCTTTGATTTTTTTTAAAACCTTTAGGTGATATTCGTCCCAACAATGCTTTCATTTATAAATAAAATCTTAATTCTTTTTTTATCAAATGTGACTTTTATGTCCACCTTACCCACTTTTTATAATAATGTTTTGGTTACTATTTTTATAATACGAATTTTCAATATGGTTATTTGAAAATATTCCAAATGTTTTTACATATCCCCAATTTCAATGGTTTTATCATCGATAACACATTTCAATTCAAACACCATTAATTCAATTAAAAATTAATATTTAAAAGTAATTAAAAAATACATTAATTGTGTTTTCACATAAACATTTAAAAATAATTTTTTCATTTTCGGAGCTCTATTATAGAAGACATTTTAAAAAAAATTCAATTAGTTTACATTTAATAATTTCTGAACCCTTTTTTATATTCTATTCATCTATTACTAAATTTATGTTTTTGAAAAGTTTTTTTTTTCAAATAACATCACTTTACCTTACTAAAAGTGACATATCAAAATGACCATATCATATTATTTTATGGAAATGATAATATTATTTTGTAAAAAAATTATGAATTTTTCACCATTTCTTAAATATCTCTACTATTTTTATTTCGTTGGAATTTATTTTTTATTAATAATATTATGAATGTTATAAATAATTAAACAATTTAGATATTTGGATATTTGGGTATCGATACATTACATGATCATGGAAAATTTTGGTAAAAATATCATGAAGTGTTGTGAAACCCATTTTTCTTTCCATGGGTTATTTTTTATGTTATGAATGAAAAAAAATTCCACTCCAATGTGTTTTTATGTTTTGTTGAATGATTATTTCCTTAAAGATAAATTTTTTTTGTGGTTTTTTATGGGTGGTGACTAATGTAATTCAAAAATTAATTGGTTATGATTTTAATCCTAATGATTTTATGAAGATGAGCGTAATGATGATGTTTATTAACTAAATTAACCATTTTTGTGAAAAAAACATTTAATAGATATTTTCAAAAGAATAATAATGAAAAAATGGAGATTTGATACCATTAAAAGATTTCATGAGAACATGATCGAGATTGGCTACACTAAAATTATTGATCCTGATCTAGACATAGATAAAAATATTTATAATGTTATTAAAATATATGATTATATCAATTCCATAATTATATGCTATATAATTATTTCATAGTACATGACAAATGTTTGTTATATAATGTTTCAAAATCATTTTCTGTAAGTCCTCATCCTTAAACATTACATAATCTATAATTAAGTTAATAATTCACATTGAGGATCTTTTCAGGTTTACAGTTTTATATAATTAGGCGATAACTAATACATTACATCTCAAAAATTAAAAAGTATACACTTCTACTTAGATTCCATTTTATTCATAAATAAAAACTCTTAAAAAAGAAACATGTTTAGTTCCATGTTTTAGACAGCATGACTTTTCGTTGATCCGTTCCTCAACCATATTCATCATTATGTCCTGTGAAAAATATATAAAAACATGTTATTATCATAAAAAACACAGTAAGGGATACACATAGATGGAAAACATTTACTCTTTCCAAATACAAGTAAACCATGAATACTTTATCTTGAGTAATACTTTTCACCTTAATAGAGTATTAAGTACTCTTCACTAAATAAAAGATCATTTATTACCCTTTTGTAACCAAAATATTTCCACAAAACCCATTGAATGAATACATAATATATGTAGGTAACATGGGACATAAACTTAATTAAATGAAATAACTATTGAGTTTACTTCCACACATATCACTAAATGGAATATGACCTACTTCCATACCAAATGCATGAAATTTTTTAACGAAATAACCCACCCTTTTTTATCATGGCACCACTCATCATTAGGTTTATCACATATCCACATGTCAACTATCCAAGTACTCTTATAAAATCACTACACATAAAATATTGGAAATATAAACATTTCACTAATAACATTTCATTTTCAATCACAAGAAATAATTTCAAGATATTGAAATAATAAATCCATTTTGAAAACTATTTTCAATACCAAAACACCCAAAAAAAGAATAAGGGATTTCATTTCCTTTTAAAAAAATTAAGGCTTTGAGAGTAAGTCAAATAAAGATTACGGTGACAGAGAGGTCATTATCATAGAAAATGTTAAAAACATTGATTTGGTCATTTATTAAATCACTTCATAGAAAAAACATTACCTTTGAATGAAATTAATATTAAAAGGGTTTTACTATATTCCATATAAAATAAATTAGTATATAAATCAAAATATAACTCAACCAAATAAGATCTGGACGAAGTCCCTAACCTCATGTCCGACTTGAACCATTCATTCATTAATTTATATAATAACAAACATATGTTAATTTCTACTTGAATAATAATCATTTTTAAGTTTCTTATTCCTTTTATAAAACTTATTTCCATGCTATAACAATTATTTTATTAGATGAGTTCATATCCAACATTATGTCGATGTTTGGATGGTGAGTTAAAAATGAACTTGTTATAATTATAAATTGAAAATGTGGTTGAAAACAATTATCTCTAGAATGATATTAATGATTTATATATCAAATATATTTTATATATCTTGTATATATGTATTTACAATAGTCCATATCAATGAGATAAATGAATATGAAATGCACTGTTCATGAAGATAGTAAGTTGTACATACGCATGAACACTACTTCCATATCATTTTTTAAATGGAATGAAAAAATGATACATAGGTATATTCTAGTAAAATATAATATTTTATATAAATTATGTGTATTGATTAACACCATCATTTATACATTCCATATATGGTATGAAAAAATCATATCACTTTGAGGGGGCGGTATCCCATACTTCCTCAAATAAAATCTTCATATATATACAACATAAAAGCATAAAGTTATGTTATAAAAGAGAATTAACGAATAATAGAGATAAAATATTTATTATATTTATCCTATATAATTACATTTCCATCATAATTTTCATTCCTAAGAGGTGGTAGGAGAAGATTCAAAAATAATCATTACGTGAAGCAGTAGTTCACCATCCACCAAAACATTAGATTCTATACCAATTAGATGGATGTTAGTACAATTTTAGTTTGAATATATCTCATAAAAAACCATGTATATTGAGTATACTAGTTTTTAATGTATACTTAACATAAAAAGTACATAGGGAGAGAACAAGTAAAATAAAATAAGAGAACTTGAGGGAAGACATTACCTTTAATTCAGGTAACTCCCTCTGGATTGAACCAAAAGGATTTCTTGATGTGATTTATTCTTATTTCCAGGCTTATAGGAATATGATAGGGCTGTTGAGGGTTTATTTGAGTATAGTTTTGATGATTAAAGGGGATAGAGAGGTGTTTTTAATGGATTAGAGGTTGTGGCCTTTTAATAGATTGATAAAGGGATCTTAAGGAACATTTGAAATTATTATTTTATAATAAAATGATTTTATGTTTCAAAAGGTCCAAAACGTATTTAATTCTATGATAATGTTCATAAAAGTCAAAATAAAATCATCAAAAAAATTGGACTTGTTATGGATATTTTTTAATCCTTATCATTTTTTTAACCATTTGTTATCTTATTAATTATTACCATGTTATCTTCAATATCCATACAATATGATTTAAATAGTTACCATAAAATGAGAATTGAACTGAAAATGGAAAATTAATTAAATTTTCAACCTTAACTAAGTAATTTTTCCGAATCATAGAATTTTTGGATTGTTAAATCATTTAATAATATATTAATTTATTTAAAAACTCATTTATGTCAATTTAAATACTATTGATATCAATTCATTTATAAAATCATTAATAGCTTGATAATTTCAAAAAAACTACAATAATGAAAATATAAAAAAGTCATACTCATACCTAAAATTATTGGATGTCATAAAAAGTTTCAAAATAAATTTATTTTAACATTCAGATCACTTTTATATAAAACATTCATTAATGAGGTAATCATTAGATCATTATTGTGTCATAAATAAATTTATTTATTTGATGTTTAAAAATTATAAATAAAACACAATTATGTAATAAATATTTTTTTGTTTCAAATGAATATTTATAGTTGAAGATAACACATATATAACCCCATATAAAATTGTTTTACAAAAAGATATATGTTTATGTTAATTTTTCCATACATTAAATTAATTAATATATAGTGTCATTATCACTCCAATATGGCTCTATGGTGTCCCAAAACTGATCCAAGGATGCCCATGGTCGGATATGTATCATCCATTTGGAATATGAAACATGTTAGGGTAATTAAATATTTTTATAATAATATTTTTTATCCTTATTTAATAGATTTACCCTTTAACCAGTGTAAATAAAATATTTACTGAAGTAAATATTCATAATGTCTAAAAATAAAAGATAACTACTTACACAATTTGGACACCCTGATTACAAATATGGAACCTGTTTTTCAAAATTCAAAAAATAAAATTTTCAGAAATTAGTTTAGTATTAATTCCCGTTGTTAAAACAAAAATCGTGTTTTTTAAGAATTAATACCTATCAAAAGATTGACCTTGGCTTATATATAATTTCAGAGTGAAATCACTTATAATGACCAAAATTGTATTAAATAGTAAAAATAAATATTAGTTATGTCTAAAAAACTATTAAATAGTTAATCTGTCAAAATAATAAATTATATTAAATAGAATTTTTGAATTAAAATGCAGTATTTTTCCATATTCATTAAAAATGTTCTTTATTATAAAAATACCAAAATCATACCCAAAGAATATATTGGTGTCCTTATTCTAAATAATCATTTTATTTTATCAGAATAGAACATAAAAAATTAACAAAAACTAGATTTAAAAATAGTTCGCGATCAAAAGGTGGTAAATAGACCTTTTAAATTATATTGAAGTATTTATGCTAAAAAATTGGATTCATTCACATTTTAAGTCTATAAATTTTATTGGATGAATTTAAAATCATTTAATAAACTCTTGTAGTCATATTTTAGTTATTTATGTTTATTCCCACATATAAAATGGTAATGCGTTAACAACAATTTAAAATAATAATATTATATTATTATTTTTTATTGTAACTCAATATTGAGTGCAACGTAAGATTTCAAAAAACACATTGTTTTATATCAGGTACGCCATCAAAAATAGAATTCCAATTAAAGTAAAACTACTATTTAATTCAAAAATATTGACAAATATGAAAATGTATTATTATTTTTTTACCTGAGTTGTTACTTCATTCCCTCTTTTGGAAATTGCATCATCACAATTTTAAAATTGGGCTTAAAAACGTCATTTAACGTACCTTATCAGAAAAAAAAAATTCAATAAAAATATAACATTAAATGAGATAAAGAGAAGTATAAAGGTCAAATGAGATAACCCATACCTGGATTACAAGATTACATTGATTTATAGAAGAAACTAAGTGTCCTTTTCAGATAGAGAGTGATATAAAACATGTTCATGAGAATGTTATCCACCAGAAAACCACAAACTTGTGATAGGTTAAACAGTCTTTGGTATCCCAATATAAATGGAAAATGAACCAAATTTTTTTAATGCATAATTTAGTAATTTGGGAGAATTTATTTATGAGATTGACTTAGAACATAAGGAAATATACTTACTTTTAAATTTGGGTTTCATCGTTTAATAAGATTCTACCAAAAACTAATCTTTTTTCCAGACAACGAGTATTCAAGATTACTTGGTCACTACTGAAGTGCTAGAATCATCTTATTGAGAATCTCATAATTCACAAAAGATTAACTATGTTTTTTCTTTTTCTTTATACATTAACAAAAACCAAAATGGTTTGTACAAGATCAGATGATCCCCAAAAGGATAATAATTTATATAAAGAAATATTACTCCAAATCTCCAAAATTTGATATAAAATACCCAATGTTAAAAAAATACCAGTCAATAAACAACTATCCTTACAAATTTTCAAAATAATATAAACTAAGATTGAAACCCAAAATTCATATGGATTTTATAACATCGTATTCTCCAAAAATATTAACATTTATCCCCAAATAACATTGGATATAATAAAAGTCTCATAAAAAAGGTAATTAACCAAATCATGTATTATCAAATATAGTATAATAATTTCCATAAATATCCTGAATAGCCATATGTATACAAAAAAACATAGAGTATTTCAAAATAATATTTCCACCATTACTGATTCCCCAAACGAGAAAACATCTTCGAAAATAAAATTTATCACTTAATCACCAAACCATTCTCGAATACAATAAATATCCATTAGATAAAAAATAAGTTTCCAAAATCATATTATTCTTGATCTATAAAACTATTTAACTAAAAAATAAGTCATACTAACTAGGGACTTCATGTCGTCCAGTGGAAGAAGATATATCTCAATCACACTTGGGTTGTGGGTTCAGATCCCGCAGTTTTGGCCAACACAATGGGTTGTCACTAGGTCTGCATGTTGTCATTTTTCAAAAACAATAAAATTTGATAAATTTTTTAAAAATGATAAAAATTCCTTAAAAATAATAGTAACACATTTTAACCTCAAATTTTATCTCATACCTCACATTTTCATCCCAATAAAATAATAACCTGATGTTTCCTCAAATTCAAGGATCATTAAATTCCATAAGGTTCTTTATAACTATATACAAAAAATGAAATGATATTTCACCTTCAATAACATTTTCATATATCAAGCATCAGGTTTACACATATTTTTAATAGACTTCCAAGTTAATCGTATCATTAATACTTTTAAAAATATAATCATCCATATATCCAACATAACTCTTCAATTCCTAATATGTAGACATATTAATTATCAAACCTTATTCCTCCTCCTTTATCCATATTTTTTAATCTTATTATTTTATACTTATTTCCTAAAAAATCATGCATAATGTCTTATGATTTTTGTAATGTCAAAACAATAGCTTAGAAATAATCCATAACTTTCATTATTCATTGTCAATTTTATCATCTAAAATTGGAATGGATGTAGGTATTGGTAATAATTTATTTCTATGATCTTGTTAATCGAATTACCTAACATTATTCTTAGGAAATATATTAGTGTAATGGATATAAACACCACATTTAAAAAATTCAATTTATCCTTGATAGAGAACTTTATTCCCTTTCCAAGATTCAATCAGGTGACTCTTTTTTCTATGGAAGGTTTATTGCATTATGACCTTCATTACCACATCTATAATTTCTTACCATCCAATTGAATCATTTTCTTATGTTTCTTTCAGCATCTTTGACACATAGTTTTTTATATATTTACCATTAGGATTATTACCTAAACATTCATAGGGATTTTTTTCTCACATATATGATGCTTTATAAAAACCACCACGGTTCATGTGGTCAATCAAGACTCCATATAGTTTCTTGAGAATAACTAAATTTATTCTTAATGAATCTCAACTTCATTTGATTTCTTATTCAAAAAACCTTCACTGTTTTCACCACATCAATCAATACTTTGGTGCCTCCTATATCCATTGATTTACTAAAACCAAAAAGGTTAGTGTGATTAGATCACTAAAATCATCATATAATATCTTATTAGGAGGGTAAATACTAAGATATAAGTAATCATTATATCTTAATCTAATTAAATTTATATAAAATAACTATGACTTTTTTTAATATTCTAACCATTATGGTTATGTCACTTATGATTAAATAACACCATAAACTATAATGTTATCTAAAAAAACTCTGATATTAACAGTAAGGCATTGTCCATAAACATTACATAATCATAAATTATGTTCATAATTCACATTGATGATATTTTCAGGTTTAGAGTTTTAGAAAATTATGACATATCTATTACATAACATATAAAAAATTATAATGTAGACACTTCTACTCAGTTTATATTATTTTATAAATCATAAACTCCTAATAAATGAAACATATATAATTAACTGTTTTAGATAGATTGACTTTTCCTTTATCCTATCCTTGACAATATTCATCATTATGTCCTAAAAATAATAAATCAAAAACTTGGGATGATCATAAAAATCTTAGTATGGGATACATAATTATTAAAAACTGCTAGGTTTTCCAAACAACAAGTAAACCATGAATATATTACAATAAGTAACACTTGTAAACATTATTGAGTATTAAATACTCTTCACTAAATAAAATATCAGTGTTTACCTTTTTTGTCACCATAATATTACCATAAAACCCATTGAAAACATACATAACATATAAAGGTAACATGGGGCATAAACATACTTAAATGTATTCAACACATTATCAAATTCAACACATATAACTAAATTGAATAGCTATACGCCCGACATCCATACCAAATTATTTGGAGGTTATAATGTAACCATCCATCTTGGTTTATCATGGTACCACCCATCATTTGGTTTTTTATGTTACCACCAATAATATATCCATGTACCATTATAAAATCATACATAATCTTCAATTAAGTTAAAAATTCAAATAATATATGTTTTTATTGTGGGAATATGGTGATTTGGGTTATTTGGTCACATATTATTTCACAAAAATATAAACATTTATCTCCAAATAACATTAAATACTCTTAACATCTCATACTAAAGAGTAATTAACCTAATTATATATTATCAATTAAAGGTTTAGATGTGCTTATGTTAAGGACATGGATTTAAGCGTTAAAAAATCTTAAATGATAACATTTTTTGAGGAAGGATATATGATCAAAAGGAATGTTTTTAACATTGATGGTGACAGTGACCTCTCTACCACCATAATCAATATTTTTCATCCTCAATAATTAATAATGTTTTAAAAAGGAAAATAGATCCCTTTAAAGATTATGTAATGATTAAGTCTGGATACTTAAAAAATAAAATTTCTAATGGGTTTATTATATACCATATAAAAGAAGGAGGTGTATATTATCAAAATATTCCTCAATTAATGTTTATTGAGATGATGCTCCTTACCTCGTGTCTGACATGACCCATCTATTATTTAATTCCCTAAATAATAAACATTATTTTATTTATAATTTATTAATAACATTTATCTGTTTTATTATACCTTTTATATATATTATTACATTGAAATAACACTTATTTAATTATTTGAGTTCATATCAGACAGTTTGTCGATGCTCAGAACTTGAGTTAAAAATGTATTTGTTATAATTATAAATTGTCCATGTGGTCAAAATTACGTTATCTATTGAATGATAATCATGATTTATATATCATATATACCATATATATCCAATATATATGTATTTTGAATAGTCTATATCATTTTGATATATGAAAATGAAATAAACTGTTCATGGAGACAGTAAGTGGTACGTACGCATGAACGCTACTTCCATTTCATATTTATCATTTTAAAAGGAATGCAAACAAAATGATACTCTAGAGTCCTGAAAAATACGAAAAATAGAATGATGATCCCCTTTATCTCAAGGGAGATTCTACCAAATTTCCCCTCAAAAGGATTGGGAAAATGTGGAGAATACTCAAGGATGGAGAAGGACAAACCGGTCCACGGACCGGTTTAATTTTAGAGAGAGAAGGCCGGTTCCGTGAAGCTCCCTTCCTCTGCGGACCGTCGTCTTTCGCGAGATAGATGAAGAGATCCTCCGCAGTCACAAGGTGGGACAGGCGGCAACCCGGTTCACCATTCCGGACCACCCCAACCGTGAGCTACGTCATCCGGCCCGAACCGCCTCGGTTGTCGTTCGCGAAATGGAGGTGGAACCCTCTGCGGTCGCGAAGCACTTCCCATGTTTGGTTCACAAAGGAGGAGTGTTTAATGCCACTCGAATTATGGATTGAACAAGTCATCCATGAACCAGGTTTTAGATCATGGGCCTCTGTAAAAGGTGCCACATGACCACAGATACATCCTTTTCCCCGCTATATAAAATGAGATTGAAGAAAAGAAAAAAAGAGGTGGATGGAGGAGAGATCGGTCAGATTTGGGTGGAAGGATTTCAAAGGAAGGCTTAGAATTTCGGAAGATCAATTTCACGAACTAGAGAAGGTATGAAGCTGGAAACAAATTAATAAGTTACTGAAAACACATAACTTGGTGAACCACGAACCAAAAACAACATAAAAAGAGAAGACCCCGAACTAGGGTCCCTCCGGGGATGTACTCCTCGCGGACCATGGAGTTTATGCCTCTTTTCTGATCCACTACACAGTGTAGCACCCTCCCACATGGGTGAAGCCTCATCCAACGAACCCCCGACCAATTCTAACCTTGGTCGCTGCTGCTTGCGTGGAACCCTGTGTGTACCAACCTTGTATGTGGGCCAAACCCGAAGTCGTGAACCCTTATGGTTCGCGGGATACCAATTAGTCCGCAGACCCTCCTGGTTCACGGACAACCTCTTGGTCCGCAGACCACCCTGGTTTGCGGACGGCCTCTCAGTCCATGGACCACCCTGGTTCGCGGATGGATTCTCCATCTGTGTAGCACTTCCCTACATGAAGGGCAATACAACCCATTCCCCAGTGTGGCCCGCCAAATTCTTCTGAGAGCCTGTTCCCCGAGCCACAAAAAATCCTTCTGATCCAGCCTGATCCTCTGTGACTCCCTCACTAGCCCATTCATCATCCTTGAGCCGAGGCCTCCACAAGAGCCACCAGATCCATATGGTGTAACCCTCAGGCACATTAGCGCGTTGTTTTGAGTTCACACACCCATGGTAAACATGGGAAAAGGGGTTGCCCTGACCCTTGGGCAGATTATTGAAGCATGCCTGGGTTCACATTCCCATGGTAATGTGGGGTCTGATCCTGAGAGCCCCCTTTCTGCCTCTACTCACCGAGATGGAGGACTACACGCTTCGACGGTCGGGCACTTATCCCCTCCCCAGAGAGGGGGCGGTATACCCATCTGAAGGTAGCCATCCCTATGCACCTTGGTACTTCCCACGGGAGAAAGAAAGGTAACATGCATAAGAGCACCCCTTTCCCTCACCCGCTGTGATTTGTTGCCATGGGAATCCATCCCGGAGTAAGCCCCGACTTTATGGGCCGCTCCATGCGTGAGCCCCACTCCACATCCCATGGACGCACCTTTCGCGACGTGATCGTTTGGTCCTGACTCCCTCTTTTTTCTCACACCGAGCATGACTCACATCAGCTTAGGGTAATCATCTACCATGACATCCTCTTATGGGCATCCATCCTGGAGTAAGCCCTGACATTATGGTCCTCCTTAGAATGTAAGCCCCAATCCATCACTTTGGGATGCCTCAGAGCATAAGTACCAGGCCCATGTAAACTACGGGGACTTTGATTCCCTACTATAGGGATACGTAGGAAGCCTCCATGAGGTTAAAACCCGATCACCAGCGGACCCCCTGGGTCCACCTTCACGTCGGTTCTCCAACTCTTCCATTAGAAGTACGTGGACTTTGATCCCTGTCTTGTAGGCAGGGTACATAGGAAGCCTCTGTATGGTTCAAGCCCAACAATCGGTTGATCTGACTATCTTCACAACGGTTCACCATGCCAATCCCAGCACCGCCTCAATGAGTCCTAACTCCACTAGGTCATTAATCCAATAAGGGATGGTAATCCTTGGGAATAAATGATTCTGAATCCCTACGTTTAGTTGACCATTTCCAAACAGGAAAAATACATGGATACTATGCTTGTGTATAATCCAAATATTCGCAAACATATAAATACGTCTTAAATATATAATAGTGTCTCGAAACAGGAAATATTTCACCCCAAAATGGTGTGATGAGCCCAAATTCCCATCCTCTCGACCAATTTGAGTTCTTAAGCATCGCTGGTTAGACCATCCAGCGAACGCCTGCCTTTGGATTGAAAATCCATGTGTATTCAGATATGGAACCATTGGGCATTTCGAAACCAAACTAAAACAAAAAATGGTGAACCTGACATTAATCTTTAACCAAGCATGAATGATTTAGCCTAATCCCACCATGTTCCTCCATTTTACTCACAAGGAGGGAAAATCAAGGTCATTAATTATGCATGGGATCATGAAATGATTCTTTGACGGGATTGTTGATTGTATTTGATAAAATATTTTACAGGTACCTTCAAAACATCCTTCGGTCCAATGGCTTTGCAAAGGAAATAACTAGAGAACGCTTCAAAAAATGCAAGGACCAGATATCCTAACCTATAGAGGACCCCGTCACCCACCCATCATCTTCAACGTTGTGTCTCAAACGCGTTGATTCGAGAGTACCACCTGAACGGTACTCTCCCAACGGTGGAGGCGGCAATGAACGCCCTCCAATCCTTCAAGACTCACCGGTCTCCTTCCCAGCAATGGCCACAGAAGCAGATCCTGACAGCCCCTGTTGCCGTCTCAAACCATTTCGGGAGTCTGTCCCCAGAACTGGACAATGCGTTCCCCCCTTATCTTAGGGAGGCATATGTGGTCAGCGCTGAGGACTTCATCCCTGCTGAACGGGGGTTACGCTCCAAGGCCCCCACTAGTAGGAATCATCGTGGTCACATCGTGAGTCAACATCCTCACGCTGAGGAGGATGTCTCCCCAAGGATTCAGGCCCACTCTCCCCGAGCTCTGGCCCCTCAGACTGCCCAACGAGGGTGGAAAACATAAACCAGGGACTAGTCATCCCCATGGTCTCTGAGGAGGAGCTCCGCTGCCCAGCCACAGAGACATACCACGAACAGGAACCTACAATTGTTCTCTCCTCCCAATCATGCCATCCAGAAATTGCGGCATCATAGAAGCCAGTGCGCATCCTCATCGATCTCCATGAGGCACATCGCTCAAGCAGGGCGACACTTACCCGGTAGGCACCTCTCCCTGCCCAGGGTCGTGAAGCCCACCAGCTTGAGGTGGTGGCGACCCAACGCCTGCAAGACCATATCCAAGTAGATTCTTTTGATGCCTGCCATCCTAATATGGTGGCGATCAGCAATGTCCGCCATCTAGATGTGGCGGAAATTAATAGGATGGAACATCTCCCCTCCAACAAAGTCCAACCAATCGATATGGTGGGAAACCAATATATGCAGGGACAGCTCCCTATGGATGCAAGTAAATTCCTCCATCCCAATGTGGTGGAATACTGAGATATAAAATGGAATATCATGTCATAGGGGAAGATTTTTTCACCTTCCCTGACACAGGAGAATTGTCAGTACCCACTGACCACTAGAGGACCAGAGTTGGATATTCCTACTCCGATACCAGAATGGGCCTTCATACTTGTTCGATCCAAAGACGTCTATCTACATATCATGTCAATGATGGAGGAGCAGGTATCGATCCCAGATCATTTCTTGCAGGCATTCTAGAAAGTAATTGCATTAGCAGCAATAGCATGGACTCGGGCCCGTGAGCCCGTATCCGCAATTGAGACGACTCATCTAAGAGACGAGATAGACACCTCGGAACAGATCTGCATCCCTGCTTCTGCCCAGGAGGGTCTCTGACCATATTCTGTGACACAAGGGCAACCGAATGGAGAAACATCACTCATTCCAACTGGGGGACACCCGTCCATCATGGTGTATGATCCAGAGCAGGCATATATCCCTGCTAAAAGTCAAGTTGTTTTTCGGCATATCCCGAAAACATAACAAGACCCAATTAGATAGGGACCCAAATATGAAGGTCGTTATCAACAACAGACGGTCTCGGCTACCCACAATAAAGTGCCCCAAACGCGCTGAAGGTAGCCGAAAAATAAACGGAGGGTTCATGACTCCCATCTGCTGGAAGCTGGGGTTCCCAATGCCGCTATGAACACATCGCAGGCTCAAAACCCTGCCCACCCATTACCATATTATGGGAGTGGTAGTGGAAGTTGCGAAGGTCCTCCCCGCAATCTCACTACCAGCAACTCTGAAGGTCCTCCCCAGAGCACCCATGGGGGACTCCCCCATGGGCATATAACGATCGATCACGAGATCTCCTCTTTTGATGCGAGTCATGTAAACCCTCCATGTGACCATATGATCGAGCGGCAAGAAGGTCCCCCACTTGCTGCGGTCCACCCTGAAGGTCCTCCCCGAGGTGTTCGCTGCAAACACTCTCCATGCAATGGGACCACAAATTATGATAGTAGTCCTCACTATCATAGTTACAACTGCGGAGGCCCTCCCTGCAGTGATGTCTCATCACGACAAGAAGGCCATCCTCTTATCGTGGCATGCCCTGAAGGTCCTCCCCAGGTGTTACGTTGCAACGAAACTCCACGCATCCAGGCATCAGATCACGGTGGTAGTCCCCTCTACCCTGCTAATGGAGGTCCTCCTCGTATAGATGTAAATAAATGAGAAGGCCCTCCCCTCGTTGCGGTACATTCTGGAGTCCCTCCCCAGGATGTATCCCATAGATATTCCCCCTACGGTAGCAGTAATGGTAGTCCTCACCATTTCTGTGGCTGTGATGGTAGTCCTCGCCACCACATTCACCATTGAGAAGGTCCTCCCCGCATTGGCCCCATGCAACAAGATGGTCCACCCTTTGTCGTAGTGTTTCCTGAAGGTCCTCACCATGGTGCACATCGAACGTCAAACCATAATGGTTATCCTCACCATGATGACAGTTGTTTCGAAGGCCCTCCCTGTAACGACGCTACACAGCCAGAAGGTCCTCCCCTTGCTACGACATGACTTGGAGGTCCTCCCTAGTGTGTGCACTACAAAAGTCCTCTATGAAGTGAAGCCTCAAGCAGTAATGGTAGTCCTCAACATTACGACCACCATTGCGGAGGTCCTCCCCGCGATGACATATCATGTCGACAGGAGGGTCCTCCCCATGCCGAATCAAGCATAGAAAATCCCTCATATGTCGAGGCACTACGAAGGATGGGATCAAGCATATCATATTCCCAGTTAGTCGCCGATGACATTCTTCTGCAATCAGGAGATGGTCCAGGGCCGCGTTCATCCCTTGAACCACCTTGGAATCGCCCACATAATGATTCAGTACCTACCAGTCCCACTGCCTCTGACCACACTATCAGTGACCGCCTTAGTTGGGATAACTAGGTAGAGGAATCCCTAGAGGAGGAGTATGTAGATATGATGAACCTGAGGAAACGACTGGACAGGGATGATATACCGGTTATGTTTTGCCCCAAGACCACCTCTCAGTTCGACATACCTAGAGAGTTGTCGAAAGAATGCATGCACGGAATCTGCCATAATATATGGACAACCCTCCACCGAATGAAATCAATATTCCTGCCCTATGACGGGTATGTAGAACACATCACGACAATAGGATACCTCATGCGTCACATCAACCTGGAAGCTCTTTCTTCAGCCCCACTACAGTGACTTGGGAGACGTAAAGGAAACATGGAGAGAGCCTACCTCCGTGTGCTTCACCAGCTGCGCCGCCTCATCGGTGACCCTCCGACAGGAGTCCAAATCAGAGGATGGGGGGACCATGGAGCTCTGCATTTTACTCCACTCCCCACCTAGAAGAACCCATTCATTATGGTGTCTTGCAACATCATCACATCAAGAAGAAAATCAACTGGTCTCCCTGTTCAGGAGAGGTGACACACCCAACAGAGTCATGCCTTGAGTAAGTCCCAGAAGCATCAAGCCCAATGGGAAGAAGCCATTCAAGAACTCATGAATCAGGACACTGAGAGCATACAACATGCCTCTCACCTAAGGGAGGCCAATAATCGATCTTTCCATGCCTCCCCAGAATGGATAGGATCACAAAAGAACTCGACATCAAACCAAGTTCACCCCCGAATTGGGCCACGCAAGATCAGGCAGGTAGCGATAGTAGCATCCACTGCTATAGTCTAGGGTCAACCACAGCTTGCAGCGCTGGGGAAATTTTTAACAAAAAATTCCAACGTAAGACCAATAAAACCAGGAAGAGACTTGAAGTTCAACGAACATAGCCAACCCCAGACCTCAGGGCTGGGGGCATTATTACCCCCTCAACAACAACCTCCCCCACGAGAGTCAGTATTCTCTCATCTAGGGAGGACAATCAAAAGAGGAGGTTCTCGTCCTATCCGGTAATTTGAATCCTCATCCCCCTCAAGCGTAAGGCGCTCTGTAAGGTTGCATCAAAGAACTCTTCGTGTCACCCTTCGTCAAGAAGTCTGAAGGCAATCCCAGGTCACGAAAGGGAAGCCCGTCAAAAGATGCAGAAGATCCTCTTCCCATTTGGAACATGACATATTATCCTCCCTGTGATATTCATCTATCAACATCAATGAGGTTAACACCATGGGTGAAACCAGAGATAATGAAAACCATGAGGGATCATGAGATGATAGTTGCGGTTAGGCTATGACTCACAATGAACCACCAGGTGTGCACACCTGGAACTAGAGGGCCTCCCCAAATATGGTCGTCCATTCAGCCAACCCTCCTCCGCCTACACAGAGATCATCAAATAAGGATAATAATAAAGGACTAGTTACCCTTAACCTGCCTCCTTCTCTCGACAAAGATGAGCCACTCATGCTCGAAGAGAGATTCGCTCGACAGGAAGAGGAGATGAAAGAATTGAGGTGGCTTAACGTCGAGCTACTCCAGAGGAACCACCTTATTGAAAGTGCATCCCAGGAGGAGCCACATCATGCACTCCCAACAAGTGAACCTAAAAGTCTAAGGTTTTCCCTGACAAACGAAACATGGTCAGGGCTCCCATCCAACAAGGCGCCCAACCCATCCAACTACCAAAACATAGATTTAGAATAATACCAAGACTTCCCTCCACTCAGGAAGCAACCGGAGCGAGTACACCTGAACCCTCCGAAGGTGCCACAAATGCCATATGCACCCCTAGTGTTGGCCAATCTGGATCCTCAAGCAATGCCTCTGGCTACGCCTGCTCAGGACCGGGCCCAGCAGGATGTAAACCTGGGTCTCAACAACACCATTGATGCACTAACAGCTCGATTGGAAGCAATGGAAGGTCGACATAATCCGATACACCCCGAGTGGAAACCCATCCCAGATTGGGTGACCAACACACCACCTCCACCCAATTTTTGGATCCCTATATTCCCTATTTTAAATGGTTCAGGCGATCCGAAACAACATTTGATGCACTACACGTCTTATTGCGACCCTATGATGGGGACTCTAGAACAAAAATAGCAGTGAAACTCAGATGCTTCGTGCGTACCATGCATGGATCTGCCTTCATCTGGAATACGAGTCTGCCAGCCCAGTCAATAAAAAGTTGGGAAGACCTTTGACAGTAGTTCTTGTTCCACTTCAGCTTTATGTTGCCCAAGACAACAGTCAGGGACCTCATGAACTGCAAGTAGAGGGAGAACGAGAGGGTCTCAGATCTCATTGCTAGATTAAAAGGTTTGACCAATTCCCTGAATAAGCCAATGCCTTAAGATGATATGCTAACCATATGGATTGATAATATTCAAGATGAGAAATGAACACTACTTATACCAGTGGGGGGCACCACTAGCTTCCGCTATCTCTCGTCCATTGCCCAGATAATTGAGGACTCACTACAGTGGACTATTTCGAAGTCCTTAATAGCCTCACAGGCTCTTGTGAAAAAATCCCTTAGAGATGAAGCGTCTTCCGTCACACTCAAACCGGCCCCTGTGCCTGCTCCACCACTCAGGCCTCCACCAAATCATCAAGGGCCTCCTGCATATTAGCGGCCTCCTCCGCCTAAATGGGATGATTAGAGAGGACCGAAGTGGAACCGGTTTGAGGAATGATGAAAAAAGTTTACTCATTTCGAGATGATCAAGTCCGCGACTACTTCATTTCTTCCATGAATTGCAACTTGCTCCGCCTCCCGGAGCCGAGGAAACCTGAAGAAGTCAGCCGAGATGATAGGCCAGATTACTACCCCTACCATTGGATGTTGGGACATAGTATCTAAGAATGTTTCATCTTAAAAGACCGACTGTAGAGGATGGTAGACTCCAGACAGGTCGAGTTGGGACCACCCCCAGCACATGTGGCATGTATCTCTACCAACGACTCCGAAAAAGAGGAGGGGTGGCAGAATGTCACCAGCAATTAGGGGCATAAATTCAATGACTGGATGACTCGGAAGACTATCAACCAAGCCCAGGGCATAATCTGATATCAGCTACGGCAGCCATTGTTGCCGCCAGAAGCCCCTGAAGCCACAGGGCCAAGAGTATTAGCCTCACAACCCTCCACGAGCCGGTCATCCGGGCGTAATCGAAGGAGGAGACAATCAAAAAAGGAGAACCCCACGACTGGGCCAAAGTTAGTCCCGACCCCAGCAGATTATATGCCCTCGAATTTGGTGCCACGGGCACCGACACACCAAACGGCACCATTAGGGACAACCAACCAGTTTGACATCTCATAGGATGAAGAACAAATCTTTGGTTCTATTAACTTCATCCAATTCATGGTTTCGTCCCCTGATAAAGGGTATGGTTTTAAACTCGAGTTCGCAGCACAAGGAGCCGGTAGGAGGAGTCGCATAGGTAGGGGATACTAGGGGAGGTGCAGTCGCGGTCGAAAACCAACCCTACGGTTGGACCCCGACCCAAACTATTAATATCAAAGAAACCTGTGGGAGATCACTTCAACAGACTCAGAAGGAGAAAGAATGTCCCTCTACCTCCACAAGCATCCACACTGGCCCTGTTGTTCTGCGATACCCACTAGAGGAGGAGAAAGTGTCTGGCTTCCAGATGCACACAAACAGACCACCTGGACCAAGTCCTCAAAACACGGGAACACCTTCAAAATCTGACCATCCGGACAGTCCCTCCTCGTCAAATGCTCCAACACCCAAAGTACACGTTATGACTCTCCCGCCAATGGAGAAGCGTCGGCCGCTGGAGCAGAAATACGATATCCTTAAGCAGCTGGCATCGGTACCAGTCAAGCTGTCAATCCTCGATGCCCTAAGTCTATTAGCAGACCATATGGAGGCACTTATAGAATCTTTGATCATCCCCTAGGAGTTTCAAGACGAGGTAGCTGCTACTGAGATTTCCCGGATGGAGACTGGCCTGACTGACTGCAATGAGGTGATTTCCTTCACCAATAAAGATGTAGATGCCATCATGCAAGGACACATCAAAGCACTATATGTTTCCGACACACTGAATGGTATTGAGATCCGAAAAGTCTTTATAGACAATGGATCTGGAGTGAACCTCCTTCCCCTATGAACAATCGGTATGTTGGGCTATAGTGAGGATGACCTAATTCCCTTGGCCACAACTCTGTTGGGTTACGATAAGAGCAATAAGAATCCAATTGGTAAAATTGAGCTAAAGACCTGTTTTGGTGATCTGGTAGCCTACACGGAATTCCTGGTGATCTGGTATAGCACAACTTTCAATGCCTTGCTGGGAAGACCGTGGCTCCAAAAACACATGGTCGTTCCTTCATCCTACCACCAGTGTATCTAGTACTGCATAAATGAAAAAAGTGGAACATTTCACACCTATAAGGCCCCTTTCGAGCTCTCCGAGTCACATTACATTGACACCGGGTTCTATGACCAAAAGAAAAATAATCCTTTGGTCGATGGTGTCGAATGGATCCCCGCTCCAAATGGCCAGGAAATGGTTCCTGATGACCCCCTTAAGAAGCTTGGAAAATATCATGTCCTACCCATCAACCATGTTGAGAGTAGAATTTCAAGTATGGACACGCACTCTGATGTCCTCATGACTTCAGCCACGATGGTTGAGCACGAAAATACGGGATTGTCTTCCAACCCTCGATCTAGGGACGAATACTCATGCGAGGATTCCCATGATGCCTCTCCCTCAAACCCTCGAAGGTTCAGACCAAAAACTCTCCCTCCGTCGGATCAAGAATATGAGGACACGAGGGAAGAAGAGGAGGAAGTTCATCGCGATTCACCTCCCACATATGAGGAGGGTATCTCCACCACGGTGGACGAGCTAAGGGAAATAAACCAGGGTACCGAGGAAGATTGAGGCCTAATATCATTAGTGTAACCATGTCCTCCAAGGAGCACAAGGTATATAAATCTTTCCTGAGGCAACATCGGGATGTGTTTCCCTGGAATGACAAGGAAATGTCGGGACTCGATCCCGAAGTGGAAAAGCATCACTTGGGTCTTCCAGAAGACCATAGGGGATATAAACAGGCCGCCAGAAGGATGTATCCCTCACATGCCACCAAAATAGAGGTTAAAGCTGATAATCTCATTAAAGAAGGCTTCATTCAGGAGGTCCAGTACCCCATTTGGTTGGCCAACATCGTCCCTATCAAGAAAAAGAATAGGCAAATCCACATCTGCATTGACTTCAGAGATCTCAATCGGCATTGTCCGAAAGATGATTTCCCAGTCATGATCACCGAATTATTAATCGATGTGATGGCCAGGTATGAGGATCTATCCTTCATGGACAGATATTATGGATATAATCAAATCAAGATGGCCCGAGAAGACCAAGAAGCCACTGTCTTTAGGGCCCCTCAAGGGGTATTTTGTTACAAGGTCATGCCCTTTGGTCTCAAGAACACTGGCGCCACATATCAGCGTGCCATGAATGAGATCTTTAAACCATTCTTGGGGAAATTCGTTGAATGTTTATGGATGACCTAGTGGTCAAGTACATACATCACTCAAATCACATGTTAGATCGTGAGACCATCTTTAACAAACATCGATAGCATAGCCTGAAGATGAACCCCTTGAAATGCACTTTCGGGGTTACCTTAGGGAAATTCCTTGGCTTCGTCATATGCCATCTTGGCATCGAAGTCGATCCTGAGATGAAAAAGGCTATCCTTGGATTACAACCTCCCCGATATCTCACCGAGATGAGGGGATTCCAAGGGCACCTGGCCTATATCAGGCGGTTCATAGCTAACTTGGAATGAAAATTCTCTTTTACCAAGTTAATGAAGAAGGGGGTCACGTACCAATGGATAGATGAATTCCAACAGGCATTCAACAGCCTGAAGAAGTACCTCTTAAGCCCAATGTTTCTCATGCCCCCTGTCGAAGGAAGACCTCTCATCCTATATGTGGTGGCCCTAGAACGGTCACTGGGATCCTTCCTCGCACAAAATAATGATGCCGGTAGCGAAAAAAGTCTCTATTACCTAGGTCGAACCATGATTAATGCTAAGACTCGATACTCAAATATCGAGAAGATCTTTTTGGCCTTGGTCTTCGCAGTTCAAAATCTGTGACATTATTTGCATCATCATGAAGTCCATTTGGTCTCATGGAGTAACCCACTCAAGTACATCCTCAGCCACACAATGTTAACTGGACACCTATCCCGATGGGTGGTTATCATGAAACACTTCGACATCCGGTTCATGCCATAGAAACCCATCAAGGGCCAGGCATTAGCAGGCCTCGTGGTAGAACACCCTTTGATATGGACCACTCCACCGGATGCTGAGCAACCTGATGAAGAAATCTCCTTGGTTTAAGAGGAGTTCCCAGCATCGGAAATGTACTTCGACGGCGCATCCCGAAGCCCAGCCGGGAAGAGGATAGAGGATCCCAGATTCAACAAAGTGGATTCGGGGTTAATACTTGTGTCCCTAGAAAAGGAAGTCTTTCCATATTCCTTTCTCCTGTCAGAGGGATGTATGAACAATGAATCAGAGTATCAAGCCCTCATTTCAGGCCTAGAACTCACACTCTAGGCACAAGTACAACACCTTAAGTTAAAAGGTGACTCGGAGCTAGTCATCAAGCAAGTCAATGGTGACTATGATATTAAAAACGAGTTGATCCCCCTGTTTGACCATGTCTGAGGGTTAATCGTAGAATTCTCCATAGAACCAACATTGACCTATATTCCCCGATCTCAGACTACTCAGGCTGATGCATTAGCCAACAAAGCCACTACCCTAGCTGATCCAGACCAGGATGAAATGGTTATAAGAATTGCTCATCGTCGAATGGTATTTCCGTTTGTTCAAGCTAAGATGGATGAAATCCACGAATTCAGTCTTGTCCCTGAGCCATATGCTCTTGCCACCGGCTGGATGTCCCCCATTGCAAACTACCTTCAATGGGGAGAACTTCCATCAAATAGGGATGAACGAGAGAAAATACAGATAAGGGAAATCAACTTTGTCATATATGGTGGTGCGGGTCAACAAGAGGTCCTCTACAAATGAGGCCTCGATGGAGTGCTCCTCAGATGCATTGATAGAGAAGAAACTGCCACCGTAATGAATGATGTACATTCCAGAGCATGTGGAGCACATCAACCGGGGACCAAGTATTCCCATCAGTTTCGAAGGCTTGGGTACTACTAGCCCACAGTGGCATGAGACTGTGAGCATTTTACCACGAAATTCCACTCATGCCAGATTCATGCCAACTTCATTTACCAACCCCCGACGTTACTTCATCAACCCATGTACTCTTGGCCATTTTCCGTCTGGGGGATGGATGTCGTGGGACCATATCCTCCCTCCACGACCAAACAGCTATGTTATATCCTCACAGAAACCGACTTTTTTTCCAAATGGGTAGAAGCCACACCCCTCAAGGAAGTCAGGGCAAGAAATATTGTCAGCTTTGTGATGACAAATATCATCACCAGATTTGGTGTCCCTCATACCATAGTAACGGATAACGGCACCAACTTCTGCTCTGCTAAATTTGAGAAATAATACAAAGAATATGGTATCAAGGCTAACAACTCATCCTGCTACCATGCAACGACCAACAGATAGATAAAGGCTCTCAACAAGACCTTGTCCAATATTATCTAGAAAATGGTGGACAAAGACAAGAATTCATGGCTGGATAAACTCCTCCATGCATTGTGGGATTATCAATCCACAATATGCTCCACTAGTCGGGCTGCCCCGTACTCATTGGTGTATGACACAGAGGCGGTCCTGCCCATTGAACTCCAACTTCCCTCACTCCGTGTTGCCATCTGTGATCAATTATCCAAAGATGAGCAATCAGAAAATCGACTAGGTGAATTGGAACAGCTAGACGAGAAGTGGTTACACACTTTGCACCATCTGCAAGTATACTGGAACTGGATCACAAGAGCCTTCAACAAAAAGATCCCCCTTCGGTGTTTCTTGAAAGTAGAATTATTGTGGGTCTTCCGGACCAAAATTATACCTGGAAAGAAGCCTCCAATGCTGGATCCCAAGTGGGAGGGACCATACATTATACACAATGTCTACTCCAATGGAGCATATACCCTGATCTCTATGGACGGGCAAATCACCATGACTCCTACAAATGCGATATTCCTGAATAATTATTTCACATGATAACTAAAGGTGTATGCCTCATCTGAGCTTCATGATATTAAACTACCAAGCACCCAATGGTCCAAACTCTATGACCTTAATCTAAGAGTATCGCGTCTTCACCGCACGATGTTAAACTGGATGGACCACATCCTCACTGTATGATGTTAAACTGTACAGATTATAGAGAACTACGTGTCGCGTGATTCTTGCCCATATAGGATACGTAGCGATGCTGTGATCCCCTATCCTGACCTAGCAACTCCCAAATTAAAATAATGTTAGAAAATCCATTTCCCCCTTGTACGGACCAGAGCTTCACGGGGTGTATCATCTTTTAGAGAACTATGTGAGGCTTGATTATAGCCCTCGCAGGATACGTAGTGATGCCGGAATTCCACACCCTAGCCTAGCCACCTCGAAAAAATGCCCCTTCCCCGTGTACGGACCAGACTTGCACGAGGTGCATTTTTCATCCATACCGCATGACTTTAAATTGCACGGAAGTCGTCCTCACCGCACGACATTAAACTGCACATAACCCCCATTCATTTCACATTGGTTCACCTTCCTCCTCACCGCATGACGTTAAACTGCATGGAGTTCGTCCGAGCTGCATGACATTAAACTCTAAAGCACCCAACAGTCCAAACTATATGACCTTAAACTAAGAGTATCACGGTTTAACTACATGACGTTAAACTGCATGGACCGCGTCCTCACCGCATGATGTTAAACTACATGGATCTTAGTGAACTACGTGCCGCTTGATTCCTACCCTCACATGATACGTAGCGACACCAGGATCCCCTATCCTATCCTAGCCACTCCCAAATGAAAATAATGTTAAAAATAACCATTCCCTTTTGTACGGACCAGACCTGCACGGGGTGTGTCATATTTTAGTGAACTATGTGAGGATTGATTCCTGCCCTCGCAGGAGATGTAGTGATGCCAGAATTCCACACCCTGGCCTAGACACCTCGAAAACAATACCCTCGTCCCCCGTATACGGACCAGACAAGCACGAAGTGTATTCTTCGTCCTTACCGGATGCCTTTAAACTACATGGAAGTCATCCTCACCGCACGACATTAAACTGTGCAGACCCCCCTTTCCTTTCACGTTGGGTCACCTTCATCCCCACCACATGACGTTAAACTGCACGGACTTTGACGTCACCCACCCATGATATACAGCGAAAGGGGAAAGGAATACTCCAGGAACATTTGGATGCATCCACTTCATAAACCAGACTCCACGACCCAGATAATTGTGGATCTTCAGAACCATCCAGGGCCATCGGAAGCGGAAAGTCATCGACTCGTGGACACATTTTCATGACTATGCATAACATGCCCTCAGTGGGTCTTCGTATTGATAGCCACTGGCTCATCTACCAAAGGAATGATTTCCTCGGGTGACACTCTTCCTAGCTCCGTACGCTTATCGGCCTTAGAACCCCTACCACCACACCTCCTAATCTTGGAAAACTCAAACTTACAGTATACGATCTTCATACCCCACCATGTTCCAAGTATATCAGAGCATGTTGACCGAGTTATCCTTTGAGTGATAGTAGCAATCTTCACCCAATGGTCCAATCTATATGACCGCTAAACTAGGAGTACCACTTCCTTACCATAAGACGTTAAACTGCATGGAGTGAAGGTACACCCCCGTGCGAAAAAAAATCAGCACAGGGAGCTCTTTAAGACTTAACAACAACTAGGGACGAGTATCCCCGACATATTTAGACATTTCCTTCCCCGATGACAGATTTCATGACCCGGATAATTGCAGATCTTCATTACCATTCATGGCCATCGGATGTGGAATGTCATCGACCTAGGGACACCTTTGCAGGACTATGCATACCATGCCCTCAGCGGCTCTGCATATCGATAGCCCCTGGCTCGTCTTCCAAAATCCATATTTTTTCTCAGGCGACACTCTTCCTAGCTCTGTACGCTGACCGCCCCCAGATCCTCCATGTCATCTCTCCTAATCCAAGAATCCCCGGAACCATGATTTACACCATCAACCCCCCTCCACGTCCTGGACATTCCAGGATACTCAGACCCAGTTTCATTCTAATCAAGAGTGTCATTTTTAACTACATCCTTACCACATGACGTCAAATGGCATGGAGAACATCTTGGCTGCTTGACGTAAGGATGAAAAGACCAAGTATTAAACATCCAGGGGAAAGCCTCCATAAAATGGAATTTTTACTAGTTTAATAATTCTTCTCGTCCTTACCACAGGACGTTAAACTGCACGGTCAAACGTCCTTACGACACGACGTTAAACTGCATAGAATTGGAAAAGGGAAGAAAAATGCCCCCGTCCCCATTTCATGTTGGTAAACTAAACAAAAACATAAAATATTGTTCCCCATATTTATCACATGACGTTAAAATGCACAGTGAAACTCGTCATGCGTTCAGTAAGGAACGAGGGGTCTTCTCTGCCCCTCAGTGCACAGGTCAGAACTGCACGAACCACCATCTTGCACCAGCATGAGATATAATGACAGCACCCATTTTCGGGATAGTTAGCTTATACGCTCTTCCCGTATCCAGGCACCCTCTCCTCATAAACCATAATTTGTACTAAAAAAAGCCGAACTCTCATAAGCCACCCCTACTGGTCCCAAATCTCAAACTTCCCTAAAGTGGCTTGGCTATCGAGGGAATAAAATTATTAACCTAAGGACACCTTTCCATGACTATGCATACCATTCCCTCAGAGACTCTGCATATTGATCACCCCTTGCCCATCTACCAAAGGAAAGATTTCCTTAGGAGGTGCTTCTCTTCATATGACTCTTGGCCATTGAGCCCCTATGGCCATCACGGGATTCTGATACCTTTTGATCTATTGTTTACTAACCTCTTTCACAACCCTGCATGAATATGGTGGAACGTCCCTTACAAGATTACTGAGAAATAGGAGAATTCGTTCCATTTTAGGTGATGTCCCAGCTGCATGACATTAAACGGCGCCAAGCCCCAATCGTCCTTCACGTTAGCTAAACGCGTAGGACAAGACCCTTGATTCCACACTCCTGATTGATACAGATGTTCCCAAAACCCTTTTAGATGTCACATTCCCCTTATGATCCACCCATGGCGGTTTTCATAATTTTCCAATCCACCCATGGTGGTTCCATAAGCCAGACATCCATGAAGTCCCCGAGACGTCCGAAACAGACAGTCATTGACTTAAGGACACCTTTGTACGACTATGCATATCATGCCCTCAGCGGCTCTACATATTGATCGCCCCTATCCTTTCTACCAAAGGAAATATTTCCTTAGGCGATTCTCCTCCTACCTCTATATGCTGATGCGGCTCCCATGCCTTGATACAGGCCCTGCATGTCGTTCAAATTCAAACATGTTCCCCCCACGTGCGTCGGAAGAATATTGAGACATCTTTGTATCAGATAACCCCATTGGAGACATTTCCCAACCATACTTGGTCAAAGATGTTTGACCTAAACATCAGTAATGATAGTCGTGACGGTGGTACTTTAAACCTCCCACGAAAAGAAACACAAAGCCTGTTAGCCCGAAGACCCGAAAAGGGTGACCTAAGAAAAATTCATGCCATACCTGTTGGGTTCACACTAAATGATCCCAGGAAAAATTAAGTCATTAAAAGAAAAGACAAAATGTTTGTAGGTTTTTTCTACAAAACCCTAGAAATAGTCGAACTATGCTCCCTAAACCCCATGGTCTAGGCAAAAGTTAGAGTTTTTTTCCTGAGTTATGGTTAATTCCGATTTAGTGAGTTGTTATTTACACAACAATTGTTCTAGTAACAATCAAATTTTACAGCGACAAGTGATTGATAGAGACTGTATTTTGTTCAAACAAAAAGAATGGACTTCCCCAAACTAGGGTATCTCCCTCACAAAAAACAAAGAGAGTGGTAAGTAAAATAGAGAGTACAAGAGTGGATCTGACAGTCATAAAGGATCCTGCCTTACTCTCTCCACCATATCAGTGACCGTGCGGAGATGGTCATTGCAAGACTGTTCCAACACGGCCTTCTCCCTGGCTTCAACCTTACCCAATGGACGACTATGCTCCACTATTGTTTGGAGATCGTTGATCCCTTTTCTAGTGGCTTCATGACGACCAGTCATAGATGACAATTGACTCATCGGCATCGCTGCCTGTTCTTCCCATTCATGCAACTCAGAGGATAGGCCGGCCGACTGATCTCGAGAGATCACCTCCTATGCTATCAACTGATGGAGATATATCGTGGCTTCCTCTAGGGATCAGGTCCCGCAATGAGTGGCAGGAAAGTGAGCAAGTTTTCGTTCACTAGAGGCAACTTCCTCACGGTCCATGAAAACTTGGCAAGCAAGAGAATGGAACTGCCGACAATCAAAGACACCCAACCCCAAACCCAGGAAGAGGTTTCTAAGAGAATTGGATTTAGTTTCCATCTTAGCTAGAGGAGTTTGGGCAACAATCTCGCAAATCCGGGGCCAGGCCCACCGATGCACCGCCAGGTGGTCCTCCATGACACGAGGATCTTTTGTATCCTCGCTGGATAGCATGGGAACGAAATATGGCATTGCAACCAGTGAAGACATGTGCTAGCTAGATGTTGGTTCCAAAGCTAGAATGTCTGGAGCATTTAACCCTGGCTTAGGCTTAGGGATAAAGTTTCTAAGCCCGGTATCGACTGGAAAAACATCCAGGATTGTCTTTTTGGGACCTAGAACCACATGGTCGTCCTCATCCACGTCCATGAAAGATGAACCCGTCTAAACTTCGGCCACCATAGGTATGGGAGGGAAAAATACCCTAGGTCACATTGATCGATGAGAAATCAGTCGATCCTCCCTTAGAGCTGATGAGGAAGGTGCGGTGGATGCAATAACCCTAGTAACTCCTGATTTGAGAACCTGCCAGAACACCTTCCCTAAGATCCAATCAGGATAGTGTTTTTCTCAGACTTTTTCATACTCCATTGAAAGGCCAGCAGCCTCTCCAATGATAGGGAGGGGAATGCTTGTGTCAGATCCCTCCCACGTCAGCATCAACCACCACTGAAGAAGTATGGCTGGGTGTAGTCTTTAAGACTGAGGAGGGGGAAGGGAAACTTGTAATTTTATGCACCCAAACTGGTGAGAAAAACGATACGGGACATAAAGCTCGCACAGAGAAACCCCAACAATCCGTGCAGATAGAACTATGTCCCACAAAGAGTTCATGAAAGAACGCTCCTCCAGGATCCCCTGACGGTTGTCAACTAAGACGCCAGAAGGGGTGTGGTAGGGAGTGAATGCAAACTGGGAGATGTCACTCAGAAGATCAAGGACTTCACCAGAGCTGATGGATTTCAAGAGAACTCCAGCAAAATGAAGCAGGGTAGGTCGAATGGTAGGAAGCAGGATGACTGTGTTGTGAGGATACTCATAACAGCGACAATGATCCTCTACCCAGCCATACAAAAATTGAAATGTCCCACTCAGAAGGAAGGGTGACCCGCCTTTCTTCATGTGACCTAGCAGTTCAAAAATATGATCCATAGTGTGCACGACTATGTTCACCAGGCGGCCCCCTGTCAACTCGACTGCCATCATAAAGGTACAAGCTCTGACGCCCGGGTTGATATCCCGAGAAGGAAATTTCCACCCACACAGAAACATAGAGAAACAATCCTGCCATTCGGAGTATAGGAATCACACCAGGGCGCACCTCGTAACCCCGTGAAAGGTTTTCACCCACCTCTAGAACCGCCCAGTAGGAACCTGGGATGGTTCGTGACTGTTGAGAAGGATGAGTCCTAGGGCGCTTGATCTTCGGTAGATGACTAGTGGTGTTTAGAAATAAAGCAATCTGGGTACTATAGGGAATAAGAGAGAGGGAACGCAAGGCCTGACCCAATGATTGCTCGACCATATCCAGCAGATCCTTCACCAATAAAGGCACTTGTTCGACATCGTCCCATGCGTCAGGGGCAGGCAGAAACTTGTCATACATATCACCGACAATCTGGATCCCTCCCAATTGATAGATCTACCATAGACTAATGCCAACTTCACTATGTGAATGGTGGAAAGTATTAGTGCTTTAACACCAACAACTAAGTAGTCTTGGTAGGATCAAGGATGGGGGGTAAATAGGAAATTGGGAAGCCCACACTGCGGAGTATAAATTAACTGCTTCTAGTAACTCGAGAGACTCTCGGCAGTGATGATGGACCCAGAAAGCCCAGGCACAGTCATTTGAGAAGATCCCGCCAGAACCAAAGATCCCACCTAGGAATCCACCCTGCATTGGGATCTACCCGAGCAAGGTTGATAATATAAGGGTAACTCTTGAAGACAGCTTCTTGAGAAATGTTTTTGGGCATGCTGATCACTTTGGGTCCAAACAGAGCCCCTCAAAATGATGGTGTCTTTCTGGTCAGAGTCGGAAACCATCTCCCCTGATTGGGAAAGGTTCGTCTAAATACACTTTGATGATGCTTCCATGAAAGTAGAAGGAAGACCTGAGAAAGTGGGAAAAATAGGGACATCATCTTGAAGACCGAATCTATAAAGAAGAAGCCGATTTGATAGTGGATAATATAGGAGCTCAGGAGGGAGAAAGTCTTTCAAGAAACCATCGTTATGAATGATTGACCGACTAGGGTCCTCTTGGATGTTCTCCACTCTGTGAATCATAGCTAAACGTCTCCCTGAACTACTTGATAGGGGCTCCGTGTCAGGCCTAGATGTTGAACGAGGGGGAACCATATTTTCTCCCTGCACAACGAAATCCAAAAAATGGTTAGTCCAAAAATAATAAAACTTGGAACAAAATACAACGTATTTGCAGAGGATTCCATCCTATCTTCATAGAAAAATCCGCAATGAGACCTCAAATGATGGTTCGCGATGACGAAACCCCACGAACTAACCCTGCGCGGAAGTAGTTCGCGATAATCTAGCATGCGGAGTGTTGTTTAGGAAACCACAGACCTGGTTTCTCCACAGAATTTCAATCCCGAATTTATGTGGTTATGTTCGGAATACTTATAAATTTTTATTGTTCAGAAGATTTTAGTCCGCGGAGCATCAAAACCATGGAGCATCGAAACCGAAAAGCACCAAAACCGCGAGGAATGATCCTACATAGCCCATCGTGACATACTTTTTAATTAATTAAATGTGTTAGTTCGTGGTTGGGACGTTGGTACGTAGATGAAGAATGCCGTGAAAAAGAAATGGTTCATGGAAGTCGCAGCTGGTTCGTGGACGAAGTGTTTCATGAATGAACAAGCACATGGAGGTAGAAAGGAGAAGGAGCACTGGTATTTGTGAAGAATCCGGTAGAAGACAAATTAATGTCCCTCTGTACTTATAGGTGTGGTCCCCTACTGGGTCCTCCACTCTTCTGTGAACTACCCGAGTTTTAGGACCACTCTGCATCAGAATATCCTCCTCCTCGTTCCGATCAGACCCCATTCCGATGGGGGGTATTTGTAGGGTCTTGAAAAATCCACAAAGGAGAATAATGATCCCATTTAACTCAAGGGAGATTCTACCCAATTTCCCCTCAAAAGGATTGGGAAAATGTGGAGAATACTCAAGGATGGAAAAGGAAGAACCAGTCCACAGACCAGTTTAATTTTAGCAAGGCACGAACGGTTCCGCGAAGCATCCCTCCTCCGCGTAACGTCGTCGTTCACGAGATGGAGGTGGAGAGCCTCTGCGGTTGCGAGGTCGGACCAGAGCCATCCCGATTCACCATTCTGAACCGCCCAGCCGTGAGTTGCGTCAGCTGGCCCGAAACTCCTCTGCTGTCGTTCGAGAAATGGAGGCGAAACCCTATGCGGCTGCGAAGCACTCCCCGAGTTTGGTTCGTGGAGGAGGAGTGTTTAATGCCCCACGAATTTTAGATTGACCAAGTCATCCTTGAACCGGGTTTTTGGTCATGGGCCTCCAAAAAAGGTGCCGAGTGACCAAAGATACATTTGTTTCCCCGCTCTATAAAAGGAAATTTAAGAAAAGAAAAATGAGTAGGATGGAGGAGAGATCGGTCAGATTTATGTGGAAGGATTTCGAAGGAAGGATTAGGATTTTGGATGTTCTAGTTCGCAAACGAGAGCAGGTGTGAAGCTGGAAATGAATTTATAAGGAACATAAAATGCATAATTTGGTGAACTGCAAACCAAAAATAACATAAAAACAGACGACCGCAAACCCGAGTCTCTCCGCGGATGTACTCCCTGCGGACCAGGGTGTTTATGCCCATTTTCCGATTTGAAACACCGCGTAGCACCCTACTACACGGGCGAAGCCTCAACCGATGAACCCCCGACCGGTGCCGACCATGGCCGCCGCTGCTCGATTGGAACCCTCCGCGTACCAACCTTATACGTTGTCCAATCGTGAAGCCGTGAACCCTCCGGGTTCGCGAGATGCCAATCAGTCTGCAGACCCTCCTGGTTCATGGACAACCTCTCGGTCCGCAAACCACCCTAGTTCATGAAAGACCTCTCATTCCGTGGACCACCCTGGTTTGTGGACAACTTCTCCATCCGCGTATCACTTTCCTACGTAAAGGACGCTACAACCCATACACTAGTGTGGCCTGCCAAATTCTTTGGAGTTCCCATTCCCTGAGCCACATAAAATCCTTCTGATCCGGCCTGATCCTCCATGACTCCCTCACAGGCCCATTCATCGGCCCTGAGCCGAGGCCTCCACCAGAGCCAATGGATCTGTATGGTGTAACCCTTGGGCACAACAGTGCTTCGTTTTGAGTTCACATTCCCACGGTAAACAGGGGAAAAGGGGGTTCCCCGTCCCTTGGGCGGATTCTCAAAGCATGTCTGGGTTCAAGTTCACATGGTAATGCAGCGTCTGAGCCTGAGAGCCCCCATTCTGCCATTACTCACCAGGCTGGGGGACTTCACACTTCGGTGGTCGGGAACTTCTCCCCTCCCTAGAGAGGGGGTGGCATACCCATCCGAAGGCAGCCATCCCCATGCACCTCAGTACTTCCCCCGGTAACAAGAGGGGTGACGGGCACATGATCACCCCTTTCCCTCTCCCTCTACGCTTTGTTTCCATGGGCATCCATCCCGGTGTAAGCCCGAACTTTATGGGTTGCTCCATGCGTAAGCCCCACTCCACTTTCCACGAACGCACCTTTCGTGATGTGATCGTGTGGTCCTTGTTGCCTATTGTTTCTCACACTAATCATGACTCACGTTGGATTAGAGTAAGCATCGAACATGACGTCCTCTTATGGGAATCCATCACGGAGTAATCCCCGACTTTATGGGCCTCCTGAGAGTGTAAGGCCCAATTCATTACTTTGGGCTGCCTTAGAGCATAAGTCCCAAGCCCATGCTAACTACGAGGACATTGATTCCCTACTATAGGGATACGTAGGAAGCCTCCATGAGGTTAAATCCTGATCACCAGTGGACCCCCTGGGTCCACCATCACATCGGTTCTCTGACGCTCCCTTTCGAAAACGTGGACTTTGATCCCTGTCTCGTAGGCAGGGTACATATGAAGCCTCCGTAAGGTTCTAGCCCAAAAATTGATCGATCCGACTATCTTCGTATCGGTTCACCGCGCCAATCCAAGGGATGTCTCAATGAGTCCCGGCACTATGGGGTCATTGATCAAATGAGGGATGGTATACCTTGGGCATAAATGATTCTGAATCCCTGCGTTCTGTAGATCATTGCCAACCAGGAAAAATCTGTGGATAATATGCTTATTTATAAACCAAAGATTTGTGAACTTATGAATTTGTCTTAAATCTATAAGAGAGTCCTAGAAAATGCAATAATTCCCAAGAAAAGATTGAGATGAGATATAATTCCCATCCTCTCGACCAATGTGAGTTATTAAGCGTCGCGGGTTAGACCATCCAGCGAACGCCTGCCTTTGGAAAGCTGGTCCATGTGTCATCAGATGCGGAATCGTTGGGCGTTTTGAGACTGAACCGAAACAAATACATAGGTATATTATTCTTCCAATATAATATCATATTTTATATACATTACATTTTTTCATTAACACCATTCATTATGTGTTCCATGTGTGGTATGAATGCATCATATCAATTTGATGGGGTGGTAATCCACAATTCCTCGAATAAAATTATTGTATTTACCCATTATGGAAACCATGTAGGTATTATATAAATGATAAGTACGAAATCATAGAGAAAACATAAACATAATATATATCATATATAAATATATTTCCATCATAATGTCCACCATGAGAGGATGTTGGAGATATTTGATCAATCATCATCTTGGGAGGCAATAGTTCACCAGCCACAGAAACTGTATATTCGTATGAATTAGATGGAGGTGTGTGGATGTTTAGATCCATTATTTCTGATAAATAACGTCGAATATTTATGATAATGGTTTTTATGTAATCAAAGAACAAAATGATCACATAGAGTGAATAAGTAAATGAAATTAAGAGAACACGAGGGAATACGTTACCTTTAAATCGGGTGACTCCCTTTAGTTTCAACCAAAAGGCTTTCTTGAAGATCCTTCATCCTAAAGTAAGGCTTCTAAGTGGAAGAGAGGGATGTTTGAAGCATAATAAGGAAGAGGATGGACCATCCAAGGGGCCTTACAGGTGTGAGTAATGGGTTATAGTTGATGGCTTTTTATATAGGAGAGGAGGGGCTCTTTAGGAATGTTTGAAAATATTATTTTTATTATAAATCGATTTTCTTTTTAAAAAGATCCAAGACACATTAAATTCGAATATAATAAATCTAATTTTAGAAATATAATCATTCAATAAGAATTAGACATGTTTTGGATTTTTTTTATTAAATTTTATAATCTCATTTATTTAAATCATTCATTAATATTGAAATCACTATATCATCATTATCTCATAAATAATTTTATTTATTTCATGAATAAAAATTATAAATAAAATACCATGATTTTGGAAATATTTATATATTTCTAATTAATATTTATATTTTTAGAGATAAGTTATATAACACCATGTAGAAATTGATTTACAAACAAATATATGTTTATGTGATTATTTTCCTCACTTTAAATTAATTAACATAAAGTGTCATTATCACTCCCAAGTGGCTCCATAGGGTTCAAAAAAAGACTCAAGGAAGCCAATTGTTAGTCATTTTTCAACCAATAGGAATAAGACACATGTTAGGAAAATTTAATCTTATTATATTAATATTTGTTTACCCATATTTACCATATTTACCTTATAACAATGATAAATAAAATATTTACTGAATTAAATATTCCTATTTTTTAAAATAATTTTTACTTATTTACATAATTAGGGCCTCCATGTTCCAAATATGGAATAATTTTTTTCCATATTCAAAACACATAAGTGGCTGATATTAATTTAAAATCAATTCATATTTTCAAAACAAATTTTTTTTATGAAATAATATCTATCAAAATTTTGACACTTGTTTATGTCTAATTTCAATGTGAAATTACATCCAATTACCAACATTGGAGTTATTTTTAAAAATATAATCTTATTAAACATAAAAAAAAGAAAATAGTTAATCACTCCATATAAATATAGTATATTAAAAGGATTTTTTTGAATTAAAATGCAGTATGTTTAACTATTCATTAAAAAAATGAACATTATCTGAAAAATACCAAAAATTCTTTCAAATTAAAATTTGATGTCCCTATTCATAAGAAGGATATTATTTTTTCAAATAGATCATATAAAAGTTACAAATAATAGATTTTAAAAGCGTTCTCCATTAAAAGGCAGTAAATCGACCATTTAAAGGATACTAGAGTGTTTATGCTTAAAATTGGATTCATTCACATTTTATGATTATAACTATAATCGAATAAATGTAATAACATTTAAAAAACATGTATAAGAATATTATAGTTATTTATATTCCCTCCCACCAATAAAATTTTTAGGTGTTAACTTCCATTAAAAAACATTATTTTATTATTTTTCAGTATCACTCAGTCTTGTGTGCAACATAAGATTTCAGTGATTGTCGTTGTTCTGTTTCAGGTATTCCATCGAAAATAGTTTCATCATTAATATAAAATTAATATTTAATACACAATTACTAATAAATATGAAATTTTAATATCCTTTATTTACCTAGGATGTTACATCCTTCTACCCTTTTTTGGAAATTGTGCACTTTTAATTTTATCTACTTATCAAATAAATGTGGGTATTTATCCCTCAATGCTTTTTCAAAAACCCGCATTTCCTCTTCGACCAAGTTTTTTTTTCAAAAAACCTTCTCTTGATGAATTACCTCATTACTCGACACATTCACTCTTTGGTAAAGAATCTTGACTGGTTGTTCCTCATAAGAATGATTTTCTCCCAACCGAACTACCTTTAGACTCAAAACCTGAGATTGATCAAGCATATACATTCTCAACATTGAAACATGAAAAAAAAATTGTGCAACTATGATAAACATGAAGGCAAATCCACTCTGTAGGAAATTGATCAAAATTTCTCAAGGATTTCTTAGGGTCCAATGAAACTCAGACTCAACATTCCCTTCTTACCAATACACATCACACTTGTACATAGAGAAACTATGAGAAATACATGATCAAATTACATAAAAGAATGATCCTTCCTCCGATTATCTATATAACTTTTCTGCCTTATCTGAGCAGTTCTCATGTGATTATGAATGAACTGAACATTCTATCCCATGTCTTCTACCAATTTTGGTCCCATCAACTAAATTTCACCAACTTCATCCCAAAAAGTGGGATTTTGACACTACTATCAATAGAATGCCTCTACAAAATCTATCTATATACTAGAATATAAATAGTTATTATATGAAAATTCAACTCAAGAAAGATGTTGGTCCCAACATACCTAGTAATCCATTTAAAAAGAACTTATCATATCATACAATATATGAAATGTTCTTTATGACTACCCATCAGATTGTGAATGAAAATATATAATAAAATTTAATTCAGTACCCAAAAACTTTTGAAGGCCTTTCAAAAAGCAATAAGAGAAACTCTGATTGTGTTGATATACAATAGAGAGGGGAACTCCATCTAAGGTAATAGTCTCTTTAACATACAATAGAGAATGTTGATCTTGGGAAAAATTATCTCGAATCGGGAGGATATGAGAAGATTTTGTCAATCGATCAATAAAAACCCAAATTGCATTATTACTTCAGTATTTCATTGGTATTCCCCTAACGATGTCCATTGATATATTTTCATATTTACACACTGGGAATGGTAAAGGATGAAGAATACCATTTAGTGACTACCACTCTACATTAACCTGTTGACAAGTCAATCACATCATAGTAAATTCATCAATATCTCTTTCAATTACACACCACCGGTAATACTCTTAATGATATTTTCAAATCTTAGTACTTCTAGGATGAGCTAAAAATAGAAAACTATGAGCTTCACATAACAACTCTTTCTTCAACTGTGAAACAAAAGGCACACATAATCTATTTACAAACATCATAACACAGTCTCTATATATATTAAACATAGGTAACTTCCCCTTCTAAACAAATTTTACCTTTTTTGAAACTCATTGTTATCATTCTGCACTTTCTTAATTCTATCAGATATTGAATATTGTACCAAAAACTGAAGAAAAATAGAAGAATTTTTGGAACCAACAAATTCCAATCCAAATTTCATCATATCAAAAACCAAAGGATCTCATTCCAAACTTATCATGGTTAATTTAGAGTTACTATTTTGAATCAAAGCATAAGCCACATTATTTTCCTTTCCCGGGTGGTAATGGATCATGGAATAACAATACTTGTTTAATTATAACCATCTCCTCTGTCTCATGTTTAATTCCGTTAGAGTAAATATATACTTCAAAAATTTGTGGTCAGTATATATTTTATAATTTTCTCAATTAATATGATGCCTTCAAATTATTAAATAAAGTACAAAAGGTTCTAATTCCAAAGCATGTGAAGGGTAATTTAACTCATGATGTTTCAACTATTGTGAAGCTTTAGAAATTTTCTGATCAATCTTTATTAGGAAAAAACCAATTCCTTTCAATGAAGTATCACTATAGATAACAAAATCACCATTTCTAGAAGGTTGTTCCAAAATTGGATCATTCAGTGATCTTTTTTTCAATTCCTGAAAACATTCATCACATTCTTTTGTCTAGATGAACATAACAACATTTCGTGTTAACATAGTCATTGAACTACATAATCGTGAAACAATTTCCTCAAACCTCTGGAAATAACATGCTAAACCAAGAAAAGTACGGATCATGGTTAAATTTGTGGGTCTTTGCCATTTATTGACAACTTTGTTTTTTGGTGCATCAACAGTTATGACATTTTTTGAAACAATGAGTCCAAGGAATGAAATTTGTTGTAACCAAAACACAAACTATCTGAATTTATCATTCAATTTCATTTATTTTAAAATTATCAAGACAACCCTTCAATGACATCAATGTTCCTCATTAATTTTGAATGAAACCAATATATCATTAATAAAAACAATGATCAAATTATCCAAGAATTCAAGTAAAATTCTATTCATAAGATCAATGAATATAGCAGGTGAATTGGTTGATCCAAAATTCATAACTACAAATTCATAATGGAAATATATAGTAAAAAACACGGTCTTCATAATATATTCTTCATTTACATTCAACTGATGGTACCACGATCTCTATTAAATCTTTTAAAAATACTAAGGTCCCTAGAGCTGATCAATAAAATTATCGATATGAGGAAAATGAAAATTTTTCTTAACTGTGATGTTATTCAATCCTCAATAATTTATAAAAAGCATCATTGAAGCATCTTTCTTTTTATCAAACATGATAGGATCTCACTATGTTTTTGTTATAGGTCGAATGAAATATTTATCTAATAACTCTTGTAATTGCTTATTTAACCTTAAATGTTCAATTTGATCCACTCAATAAGGGGGTTTTGAAATTGGTTTAGCATCAGTAATTAAGTCAATAGTAAATTCATCTTCCCGATTCAGTGTTATACTAGGAAACCCATCAGGAAAAAAATCAAGATACTCATTTACCCATGTGAACATCATTAATCAGAACAATTATTTTGATTTAAATAATACCAGCAAGGTAACATGCATTTCTATATTTTACTATTTTCTCAGCTTCATGATATGTTATCAAAAGTAAGGGTTCATTCTTCTATACAAATATTTTTTCATGAAATGTATCCTCTTAAGCTCTGCAATCAATCTTATCTAGATAAAAGTAATGACAATCCATTCCCAAAATAACATCAAACTATCCTAAAGGGAAAAAATAAGTCTTGCAGGTCAATTCTTTCCTCATACATGGACTTCAAGGTTATTCTAAATTCTTTTTTTCTAAACATTTCCTCCCTATGTTTTTACCATAAGTTCAAGATTCATATATTGAGAGATAATTCACAATTAACATTAATATTTCTCAAAAATAAAAGAATGTGTTGAACCGAAATCAAACAACACATTGGTATAATTTGAATAAAAAACCAGTGTACCAACTGTTACATAATTCAATGGACCATCATATTCTGAAATAGTTGCAATGGATTTCACCACCCCTTTGTACTTGTAGTCAGAATGGTTTCCCGCTATTGTGTTCTTTGTTGGATACCCATATGCATAATGAACGATTTCATTGCACATTAAAAAATTTACTGACTATAAATATGATTTTGTCATACCATTAAAATAATATTTTTCAGTGAAATTACGAGTCTTATGCCCCTTTTTACCACATTGGTTGCAATTACCAAAATTCAAAAGACATTCCATAGATTGATTTTTATCACAATTTACACAAAAAGTAACCTTAATTTTCTTACCATATTTTTTAAGAGTTTTTCCCTTTTTATCTACCACCTAGACCTCATATTCTTGTGGTTTTCATAGAATAACTGATCATCAGAAAACTCCATATCCACATTCTCCGGCCATCGAAATTTTTTTTCATAACTTTTGAACTTGCGAGAAGAAAAATTACTTCAATACTTTGGATTTAATCCTGTGTAAAAATTATTGATTTTACTATAAATATCTCATATGATATTTGGATCATACCTTTCCAATTGAGTGAATTTTTCATCCTAAGCAGCCATAGAGTCATCCACCTACCTGAATTCTTGGAATTGTTTTTCCATCCTATGATGAACTACCATAGAAAAGTATTTCTCAAGAAACATACCTTTGAACTCATCCCAATCAAGAGAACATATCTCATCATTATCCTTAATATTTTCACCATCAACCACCACTGGTCGAATTCACCTTCACAATGGTAAACAAAAAGACTAACCATTTGATGTTCTAAACACACCATGACATCAAAAATATTATCCAGTGCTTTAATCCACCGTTTAACCACTACATGTTTAGATGATCCTTTGAATGATAGGGGATACACTTAGAAAGAAGATTGTTAGTTTTTTAAAACTAAATATAAACCATGACTACTTTATCACAAGTAATACTTTTCCCTTTTATGATGTAGTAAATGCTCTTCACTTAATAAAAGATCATTTATTACCATTTTTTAACCTAAATATTACAATAAAACCCATTGAAAGAAAACATAACATATAATGGTTACATAAGACATTTACATACATAAGTTGAATAACTTTACATTCAACTTACATACATATCACTAAATCGAATAGCCAAATGGCCAACATCCATACCCAATGCATTGGAGGTTATAATGTAACCACCCATCTTGGATTATCATCAAGCCAACCTTTATTTGGTTTATCATGTAACCACCTGTCGAATTTACAAGTACCATTATAAAATAAAAAAACACGAAATATTGGAAATATAATCATTTCACTAATAACATTTCATTTGAAATCACAAGAAATCATTTCAAGATAATTAAATAATAAATCCATTTCAAAATGAATTATCAATAGAAAAACACTCAAAAATAAAATAATGGATTTCCAATCCTTTTAAAAACATTAATGCTTATAAATGAATCCAACTAATGATTACATCTGTGGAGAGTTCATTGTCACCATAAATGTTAAAAACATTCCTTTTGTCATTCAGTAAAATGCTTCACAGAAAACATATTCAATTTTTCATTTTTCTTACTATTATTAAATCAATAATTACCTTGCTATAAAATTTACATAATTAGTTGAGTTTATATCAAAAAAAATTCTATGATCGGAAAATTAGTCAAAAATGATCTTTTATAATTAAAATTTTAACACATGGTCAAAATTCCATTATCTCCATAATAATATTTATTATTTTGATATCATAAAGGAGATCAAGACGAAGTACCTTACCTTTTGTCCAACATGAATAGTTCTTTTTTTAATATCCTGAATAATAAAGAGAAGTTAATTTTTACTTTTTTAATAACCCTTTTCATGTTTATTATTCCTTTTATATCACTTATTACCATGCTATGAAAATTAGTTAATTAGTTGAGTACATATTATACATTTTGTTGTTGTTCGGAAAAAGAATTAAAATTGAACTTGTTATAATTATAAACTATCCATGTGGTCGATATTGCATTATATATAGATATATATTAATGATTTATATATCATATATAACATATATATCAGATATATATATATTTATTCATAATAGTTCATATCATTTGGATATATGAAAATTTAATGCACCTTTCATGGAGAAGATAAGCCGTACGTACACATGAATGATGCTTCCATGTTATTTTTTTATAAGGAATGAAAACCAACTGATACATAGGTATATTTTAGTATAATATCATATTTTATATACGTTATGTATATTAATTAACACCCTCTTTTAAATGTTCCATGTATGATATGATCGAGTCATATCACTTTTAGGGGGTGGTAGTTTTCACTTCCTCAAATGAAATTAGCATATATATACAACATGAAAAGCATAGAGGTATGTTATAAAAGAGAATTACAAAATAATTGAGATAAAATAAATAAAATAAATATCATATATAATTAATGTTTTGTCTTAATGTCCATTATACGAGGTGGCAAGGGAATGTTGAACAATCATCGTTACGTTAGGCAGTAGTTCATTGTCCATAGAAACATTATGTTCTATACCCATTTGATGTAGGTTGGTGAAAGTGTATTTCAGATCATTATAATAAAAACAACCTACTATATTGAGGATATAGGTGTTGTAACATAAAATGAATAAAAAGATCATTGGGAGTGAAGAAATAAGACAATATAAGAGAACATGAGGGAAGATGTTACCTTTAAATCAGATAACTTCCATTGGATTGAACTAGAAGGATTTCTTGATGTGATTTCATCATTTGTTAATGCTTCAAGTAGAAATATAGGGGTATTTTGGGATTCTTGTAGAAGAGTTTTGATGATCCAAGGGGATTGATATTTGTGTTTAATGGGATAGAGGTGGTGGCCTTTTATAAGTGGGAGGAGGTTCTCTTTAATAAAGTTGATAATATATTTTTATTATAAACTTATTTTCGGTTTCAAAAGTTCCAAAACATACATAATTCAAATATAATGTGTATATATGTCTAAATAAAATCATCCAAAAAAATTACACACGTTTTGGAGAACTTTAAATTGTTATTTTTTAATTTAACCCTTTGTTATCTTATTTAACTTTTACCATGTTCACTTGTATATTCATACTATATGGTAAATATAGATTCCCTAAAAATATAATAGAACCAAAATATGTTCATTAATGTCATTATCAACCTTATCTATGTAATTTGGTAGATTCATATATGTTTAGGATTATTTTATCATTTAATAAAATATTGGTTGATTTAAAAACTCATTTCTGTCAATTTAAATACTATTCAAATCAAGAGATTTAAAAAATCTATTACAACTTGATTCATTTAAAAAACAAACAATAATACAATTATAAAAACTCATACACATCCCTAAAATTCATGTATAGCATAAAATGTTTCAAAATAAATTTATTTTACCATTTCTAATCTCATTTTTTAAAACATTCATTAATGAAGTAATCATTACATCTTAATTGTGTCATAAATAAATATATTTTTTGATATCTAAAATTAGTAAATAAAATACAATGACGTATGAAATATTTTTTTCATTCAAATGAATATTTATATTTGATGAGATGACTTAAATAACCCCATGTAAAAACATGGTTTTGGTTAAAATACAAAGAAATGGGAAATATGTAGTTTATATTTTGTGGATTATGAGATTCTCTATAAGATTATTCTAGAAATTCATTTGTGATAAGGTAATCTTTAATACTCATTGTTTTTAGAAAATATTAGTTTGTTGTAGAAACATATTAAATGATGAAACTCTACATGAAATGTATTTATATATTCTTATGTTCTTAGTCAATCTTATAAATAAATTCTCTATCTTTATAAAATTAAATTTAAAACAAATAGTTTACATTTAATTTTCCTATTGTGAAACCAAATACCATTTAACCTATAAAATGCTTGTGGTTTTCTGGTGGTTAACTTTCTCTTGATCTTTTTTTCTTTCACTCCCAATCAGAATATGATACATAGTTTCTCATCTATATACATGTTTTCATATAATCCTAGAATGGATTATCATAGGTGAAATTTGTACATCTATTTTATTATTTTAAAGAGATAATTTTATTGACAATTTTTCATATGTGGGACTTTCAATGATGTTTTTGAGACCAATTTTATAATTGTGATGATAAAATTTCCAAAAGTGGTGACATGTGTAACTTCTCAAGTAAATAAAGAGTAAGTCATTTTCATATTTATTAATATTTTTGAATTAAATGTCAAATTTAATTTAATTGGGATGCTATGTTCAATGTCTTACCTGATATGAAACAGTAGGATTCTCTGAAAACTTACATTGCACACAATGTTGAGTTATACTGAAAAATAATAAAATAATATTATTATTTTAAATGGTAGTTAACACATAACAATTGTGTTAGCGATAAAGAACAGATGTAACTAAAATATGAGTAAACATGTTTATTAAATGTTTTTACAAGTATTTAATAAAATTTATTGCCATAAAATGTGAAAGAATCCAATCATAAAGCATAAATACTCTAACTTTCTTTAAAAGGTCAATTCACCACCTTTTGATGGTGAATCATTTTTAAATATTGTTTTTTCACTTTTTATATTATAATTGAAATAATAAAATTATTCTTTAGAATCAAGACATCAAAATTTATATTTGGTAAATATTTTTTATTCTAATAAATTTCAATTTTTAATGAATAAAGAAAAATAATACATTTTAATTCAATACTATTTTTAATGAAATTTATTTATATGTATGAATTATCTATTTAATTATCTTTAAAGTTTAATTGGATTATATATTTACTATTTATACATATTTCTGTCATTAGATGTAATGTATATTTGAAATTGCACGTAAACCAAGGTCAATCTTCTAAAAGGTATTATTTCTTAAAAAACACTCTTTTTTGTTATGACAAAACAAAATTAATTTGAAATTAAATTTTGCATCTTCCATGATTTGAATTTGAAAAAATGGATTCAATGTTTGGAATCTAGAATTCGTAAGTGTGAAAATAGGTTTCTTTAATTTTTAGACATTATGAATATTTACTTCAGTGTATATTTTATTAACAATGGTTAAAGGATTAATAGAGTAAATATAGGTAAAAATATTATAATAATAATATTAAATAATCCAAATATGTGTTATAGTTTTATTGGATGATAAATGCCAGACCATGGACATCATTGGGTCTATTTGGGGACCCCATTGAGCGATGTCATAGCGATAATGTCACTTTATATTAATTAATTTAATGTAAGGAAACAAATTACATAAAAATATATCTTTTCATAAAACACAATTATATGGGGTTATATAAGTGACCTATTCAACTATAAATATTACTTTTAAAAATAAAAATATTTCCTTCATCTTGGAATTTCATTTATAATTTTTATACATCATATAAATAAATTTATTTATGACACAATGATGATATAATGATTACCAAGTTAATGGATGTTTTAAATAAATGATATCATAAATGTTTAAATAAATTAATTTTGTACTTCATTATGCCATCCACGAATTTTAGTTGCGATTAAGAGTTTTTAGATTTGCATTATTGTTTTTTATAAATAAACTAGTTTTTATATATTTTTTAGAGGTCTTGATATGAATTGTATTTAAATTGACATAAATGAATGTTTAAATCAATAAATATTTTATTAAATGATATAATAATCCTAAAAATCTATTATTCGGCCAAATTACATAGATATCATTGATAATGTCATTAATGAACAACTTGTAGTTCTATTTTTATATTATTGTAACTATATTATCCTTATAGTTTTAATATATAAGAGAAAATTGTAAAAGTTAAATAAGTTAACATAGGGTAAAATAAAAATGATAAGGATTAAAAATTATCTAAAACATGTCCAATTCTTATTGGATGATTTAATTTAGTCCTATATGCACATTATCTTAAATTAAATATGTTTTTTCCCTTTTAAACGAAAATTTAGTTTAAAATAAAATAATATTTTCAAACTTTCCAAAAGAGCCCCTCCTCTCTCTTATAAAAGGAAACCACCTCTAAACCATCAAACACACCACCCAAGCCCCTTGGATCATACAAAATATGGTCCATGAATCCCAAATAATCCCTCTATTCCTCTTAGATTCCTTAAAATAGACATAAAGATCTTAATTAAAGCCTTTGGGTTCCTACCAAAGTGAGTTACCCGATTTAATTGTTACATCTTCCCTCAAGTTATCTTATTTTATTTAATTTCTTAACACCGTATGATATTTTTATTCATGGTATCAAAAAAAAAATACTCAATATACTAGGTTGTTTTTATGAGATGTATTATAACTACACATGCACACACAACCATCTAATGGGTATTGAATATATTGTTTTTGTGGACAACGAACAACAACCCCACGAAATAATGATTGATCAAACTTCTTATAACACCTCTTATAGTGGCCATTATAATGGAACCCTAATTTTATATGATAGTTATGATATTTATTTTATCTCTATACTTCTGCAATTATCTTTTATTTCATACCTTTATGCATTTTATGTTGTATATATAAGAGAATTTCATTTGAGGAAGTGCAGAAGGTCGCCCCTCAAAGTGATATGGCTCATTTATACTATACATGGATCGTATAAAGTATGGGGTTAATGAAATTATGTAATTTACATAAAATATTATATTATAATATAATATACCTATGGAAAATTTGGATTCCATTTCTTTTAAAATGAATAAAAATGAAATTGAAGTAGCGTTCGTGCGTACGTATGGATTACCGTCTCCATGAACGGTGCATTTCATTTTCATATATCCAAATTATATGGATTATTATAAATACATATACTATGAATATATATGATATATTAATCATGTTTATAATTTTATAGATAATGGATTTTTGACCACATGGACAATTTATAATTATAAAAAGTTCATTTTTAACCCAACTTCTGAACATCGATAAATTGTCTGATCTGAACTCAACAAATTAACTAATTGTTATAACAGGTTAATAAGTTATTTAAAAGGAATAATAAAATGTAAAAGGTTCATAAGAATTTATAAATTGACAAAAGTTTATTATTCAAGATATTAAAGAATGAATGGGTCAAGTCAGACACGATGTTAGGTACATCACCCGATCTCTTTTCATTGAGTCATATTTTGATTTTGACGCAAAATTCTTTTATATGGTATATAATAGTCCTCTTTGACTTCTAATTTTATTAAAATAGAATATTTTTTCTATGAATAAATTTAATATACAAAAAAGTAGTGTATTTAATGTTAGCAATGATAATGACCTCTCCGCCGCCATAATCGTTATCTAGATTCCTCTATTAGCCTTATATTTTTAAATGGGAAACAAGACCCTTATTCGATTTTTTGGTGTTTTGATATTAAAAATGGTTTTTTAGAAGGATTTATTACTGCATTATCTTGAATTTATTTCTTATGATTTCATATGAAATGTTATTACTGAAATATTTACTTTAAAAAAAATTTATGGGTTATGATTTTGTAATGGTACATGGACATTTGAAAAGTGGTTACATGATAAACCAAATTATGGGTGGTGTCATGATATACCAGAATTGGTTGTTATGTTATAAAATACTATGCATTGGGTATGAATGTAGGCCTTATGGCTATTCAATTTACTGACATGTGTTGAAGTAGAATGTATGGTTATTCCATTTATGTATTGTTATGTCCCAAGTTACCTTTATATGTTATGTATGCTTTCTATGGGTTTTATGGTAATATTATTGTTACCAAAGTGTAAGAGATGGCATTTTATTCAGTGAAGAGTATTTAACAAACTATAATGGTGAAATGTATTACTTATTATAATGTATTAATTATTTACTTATTGTTTGGTAAAAAAATATTTTTCCTTCTTTGTGTATCCCTTACTATTATTTTAATGATCATCCCATGTTTTTGATATGGTTTTTACATGACATAAATATGAATAGGATCAATGATGGGATCATGGAAAGTTCATGTTGTCTAAAACATGGAACTAGATATTTTTCTATTCTAAATCGTTTTTATTTTATAAAAAAATGGAATCTCAGTAGAAGTGTCTGTATTTAATTTTTGAGATGTAATGTAATAGTTATGGCCTAATTCTCTAAAACATTAAACCTAAAAAGATCCCAAATGTGAATTTTTTACATAATTTAAGACTATTTAATATTTAATGCCAAGGCCTTCATAAATACCTCTTTTAATTTCATTTAATTGGTATTTTTATTGACTATTTTTCAAATGTGGGACTTTCGATGATGTTTTTCTGCCCAATTATAAAATTTCTAGGGTAAAATTTACAAAATGGGGGAAGGATGTAATTTCCCATGTAAATAAAGATAATTAAATTATAATATTTATTAATATTTATGAATTAAATATTAATTTTACTTAAAGGAAATTCTATGTTTGATGGTGTACCTGATACACAACAACAGGTTTTAAGAAATGTTATGTTGCACACAATGTAGAGTTGTACTGAAAAATAATAGCATAATATTATTATTTTAAATTGTAGTTAACACATTTTCATTTTATAGGTAGAAATTAAAAAAAGTCACTAAAATACAAATACATGTGTTTAATAAATGTTTTTACAGTTATCTAATAAATTATATAGGCTTAAATTGTGAATGGATCCTCTTTTTAAGCATAAATACTCTAATATTTTTTAAAAGGTTGATTTACCACCTTTTATTAGAGAACCATTTTTAAATATTATTTTTTCAATTTTTAATGTTCTATTTGATAATATAAAATTCTACATTATAATTGGGACATCTAAATTTACTTTGGGTAAAATTTTGGTATTTTTCTGATAAAGTTAATTTTTTAATCAATAGGGAAAATTACTACATTTTATTTAAAAACTGATTTTTAATCTATTTTATTTATATTGTTATATTATCTATTTAATTAGTTTCATATTGTAACTATATTATATTTTTACCAATTAATCAATTGTTGGTCATTAGAAGTAATTTCAATTTGAAATTATACATAAACAAGTGTCAATCTTTTGATATTTATTATTTCTAAAAAACACACATTTTGTTTTGAAAATAAAAATTAATTTGAATTATATTTCTGAAACTTTTTTGATTTAAATTTAAAAAAATCACTTCAAGACGATGGGCGTGGAGCTTCAGGTCTGTTTCCATGAAGCCTGCTGTTCTTCGTATTTAAGAGTGGGTCAGGAATTTTGTTCTTGAGAATGTTAAGGACACTCACACTCAGGTCTGGATTTGTATCCACAAGATTAATTGGATTTATTGGAATCCTAGGATTATATGGGACGTTTCCTCCTTGGTTGGAAACCCTATACTGATGGATAAGCACGCTGAAGATCCCAAGTTTGGTCACTTTGTGAGAGTTATAGTAGAGGTTGACAAGGATTTGATGGTGGTGGAAGAGGTTGTTCTCACAACAAGGGATGATCATTTTAATCTCGATATACTGTATGAAAGACAACCAATGTTCTATCTTATCTTCCACTTATTTGGTCACATGGAAGGTGATTGTAACAGAAACAAGGTTTGTAGTCTGTGTAACCTTAAGGTCCATTTTGATGATTTCTCTAGGAAGGGTCAGGCTAAGGCTAATCCTGTAACTGGGCCGAGTAATCCCTCTACTACTATAACTAATCCAATTAATGAGGTTTTTTATAAGTCCAGTATTCAGGGGTTGGTGAAGGATGTCACCAATGCTTGTCCTCTTGATGAATAGAATGCTTAGGGTTCTGTCCAGGTTTGGTGATGATGAACCTACTACTCAAGTAGTTGTGCAGGGTCTTTTAGTGTATTCTCACACAGCTCAACTGGATGTCTCTTGAGAACCTTTTCAAGGTATTGGTGATGTATCTAAAAAGGTTTCCTTGCAGTTGTAGTATGGAACTCTTGATGTTATTCAGGATTCTGTGCAGGTGTCTAAAATCCTAGATGCTTATGTTATTCTTGTTGTTCCTTAGGATGGTTTGCAGGATAAACATGTGCTTCCCCAAGCTGTTGATCCTGCTATCCCTCAGGATATCTCTGTTACACAAGGGATACAAGGTCAGGCATAAGACTCGCATTCAGTGACATTGAATTATCCTCGGGGTCTATGAAAGTAAATAGTGTTGATCCCTCTCATGTATCATATCAAGTTCATATTGAAGGTTCCGAGCCTCTTGCTGGCACTACTATGCAAGGTTCAGTGCTGGACATACTTGCAGCTGTTATTACTATGGATGCTGCTTTAACTAGAAAGAATGTTGAGGCTGCTCTGTCTGCTGAAATATAGGGGCCGGTGTAAGGTGGTTCTAATGATGGGTCAGGTATTGTGAAAGGTGATAAGAGTGGTGGTGATGATGGGTCCTTCTCTGCATTCCCTTTTCCTAAGGCTGCCCGAAATCCTATGTTACAGATCAGTCATGATTTACATGGTTCGTTGAATAAATATGCAGCTTTGGGTGGAGTTTTCTGGTCTGATGATAAGAAGGATTCTGATAGTGCGGGGCAACATCAACCCTTGGATGATTCAATCCCTATCACTAGTTCGCCTATTGCTCCCGCTAATGTTTCCTCTGTAGTTGTTATGGGGAAAATGGGGGTGAGAAGCAGGTTAAATAAATGAGATTGCATCGGAATGGTGGGCCTAATTATAGGTCCAAGTCATCTCTTCCATGAATATTCTTTTCTGGAATTTCCAAGGGCTTGGGAATTCTCCCACAATCACCACCCTTATGCACTTCATTATGGCCAATACGCCTTTTCTCATTGGAATTTTTGAGCCTTGTATGTATTTTTGTAAATGGAAATCAATAAAATGGTCAACCCTTGGATACTCTTTGGTTTCTTAGAATGCTGGTCAGAACTCCTCAGAGTCCCTCTGGGTTTTGAAACATGACAGTGTCCTTTTTAAATCTACCTTTTATGATCAATAGTCGATTTCTATATCTGTTGAGATAAGTGTGTATGGTATATCCTTTACTTTTGTTTATAATTTAAATCAGTATAATGGGAGGCACACTATTTGGTATTCTTTGGAAAACATTAATAATGAAATGAGTCAAAATTGGGTTATTATTGGTGACATTAATTCAGTTCTTCGTCTTGAGGACAAGACATGAACTTGCTTTAATAGGATGGTTGCCTCAGAATTCTCTACTTGTATTGATGCGTGTAATCTGATTGAGATTCCAGTCTTGGGGGCTGATTGCACGTGGAAAAGATATACCTTAAATGGGATTCAAGTTAGTATGATTGATAGGTGCCTATTTAATATGAATGGGGGAACTCGTGATTTCTCGCTTCCTGGTATAACTCTTACAAGGGTTAAATCTGATCATAATCCTCTTTTAATGGATTTCAGTCTTCACAGGTTGTGATCTTCTCCTCTACCTTTTAGGTTTAGTAATGCCTGGTTATCTATTCAGGCTTGTAGGCAGGTTGTCAATGAGGCTTCGGAAACCACCTTTATTGGAAGCCCCTACTATATAATGGTTATGAAGTTGAAGTCTGTGAAGGAAAATCTCAAATAATGGAGTAAGAAATCTTTTTCATGCTTTGAACATGATATTCAATGTGCAGAGGATAACCTCTTGCACTATCAATGTCTTAATGAGGGACAATATGTGATGCATAGGGATGAGCTGCTTGCTCTGTCAAAATTTAATGAGCTTTTAGCTTTAAAGGAATGTCTTTTTTGTGCTCAATATAATGTCAGGTGGTTGAAATATGGGGATATAAATACAATGTTGTTTCATTTCATACCCAAGGAGAAAATAATGAGGCATGGAATGAATACTCTCATGGTGGATGGTGGTATTTTCAATTATGAAAACGATATTTGTGATGCTGCTTGTTGTTATTTTGAAAAACATTACACTGATTCAGGGCATGATAATTCTCATATAATGTTCAGAAATATTTCACCATCGGTTGAGGCCTCCAAAAATAATATGCTCACTAATATTCCCTTAGAGGAGGAAATCAGGAAGGCGGCGTTCTCTTTGAATGCTGATAGTGTGGCAGGGCCAGATCGATTATCAAACAGGTTTTTCATGGATTATTGGGATATTAATCCTATGGAGTTTGTCAATGTGGTAAGGTAATTATTTTATCATTGTTATTTCCCTTTTGGTGTCAATGCTATCTTTGTTTCTCTGATTCCAAAGAAGGTGAATTCTCTTGATATTATCGATATCATTCCGGTGGCCATTGGGATCATTGTTCCAAAAGTTATCAGCAAAATCATGGATAACAGATTGGGATGTATTGCTAAGGAGTTTATCTCCAAAAATAAACTTGGGATTGTGCCTGGAAGAAACATCCAAAATAGTTAGTATACAGATTCATAATGTGTTAATGTTATGTGGAGAAACGTGAAGTATGGGAATATGGCACTGAAGTTTGATATTTCGAAGGCCTTTGACACAATGAAATGGAGTTCCATTTTTGCGGTGTTAAGAATGCACGGTTTCTCCAATGGTTTCATCAATTTGATTAGCTATATTCTTAAGAGTTCTATGCTATCTGTTCTGGTTAATGGCTCTGCCAGTGGTTTCTTTAAATTCTCTATGGGAGTGAGGCAAGGTGATCTGTTATCTGGTCTCCTATTTTCTATTTCTGAGGATTCTTTGTGTACATGTATTATGGATCTTGTGCATGTTGGTTTGTATCAGCAAATGACTATTGGGAGAGGTCTCTTTTCTCATTCCCATCTTTTCTATGCGGATGATATTTTGTGGTTTGATATGACTGATAGAGTTACTATATGTTATATTAAGGTGGTTTTTGAGCATTATGAGGTTGTTTCTGGTCATGTTATCAGTTGGGATAAATATTCTATGTTTTTTGGGGAAGGGATAACTGTATCTAAGAAAAATAGAGTTTCCCGAAATATTGGGGTCAAAAGAAGGGATTTATATTTTAATTATCTTGGGGTTCCCCTTTTCTGGGGTGCTATTAAAAGGTGTCATCTGGACAATATTTATCTCAGGATTCTTAATCTTATGGCTATCTGGAAAGGTAAATCTATGTCATAGGCAGGGAAGGTTTGTCTTGATAACTCTGTGATTACTTCCTTGTGTGTCTATGTTTTTGCTTTATATAGATGGCCTATAACTCTTCTCAAAGACTTTCAAAGGCTGATTCAGAATTATATTTGAACTGGCTCAATATATGAGAGGAATATTTTCATAGTTGCCTCCGGTGATTGTATTCATCCAGTTAATATTGGTGGCATGGGGATCAATGATCTTAAGCGCTTTAATGAATCTCTCATTAAAATGATTACTTGGTCCCTCTTGAATTCAAATGATTTCTACCTGGAGTTTCTGTGCAATAGATTTGGATCCAAGTTGATAAATGGGTACTCACTTTATGTCCCTTCCTCGATATGGCCATCAATTATTCATGCTTATATCAGTCTCTCACAATCTTCTAAATGGATAGTTTGTCGAAATTCTTCTTTGAATTGCTTGAGGTCTCTCTGGTTATCATGTTCCATTGCTGAGAAGATTGAGATTCCTTCTACCTTAAAGGATCATTCAATTGATGATTTTTAAAACAATATTATTTCTTAGGAGTTGCTTCCTAATTCTCTGAAATTAGAGCTGGGATGTTATCATTATTCTGCGATGGATACTTTTATCTCATTGCCCAGTCTTACTATATCCTTCAGAACTAAAGAGGATTATAGAATCATGTGTGTTAAGGGGTTATTGGTTCCTTCGTGGATGACTATGTTTCATTATTCTTTTATTCCTTCAGCACATTAATTTCTCATGTGGAGGATTTGGAAAGGAAGATTACCTTTGCAACCGAATTTACAGCGATTTGGAATCACTCTTGCACCTCTTTGCTTTCGTTGTCTTACTGTAGATGAAACAGTTGATCATTTATTTATATCTTTTTGTACTTAATCTGGTTTATGGGATTATTTCCTAGGGGTATTTGGATTCCATATGAATTTAGGAAGTTTTTGGTTGCTTATAGATTCTATCTTTTGAGCTGATTATAGTTCTCAGGTGAAACCACTTAACCACAATGTATTTTCAGTGTTGGTTTCCTTTATCTAGAGAGCCCGAAATGCTCTTGTTTTTGAAAAAATATTTATACCATACTCTGTTGGTATTCAGGAAATTCATATTTTTGTTCTTTTTGCTTCACGTGATCGAAAAGGTTTCATGTGGAATAATGTTTCAGATTTTTTCATTTTGCAATCTTTGGGTGTTTCTGGTAGAGGCAAGAAGCCTATTATGATGAAATATATTCGGTGGATCCCTCTGATTTCTCGGTGTATCAATGTGAATGTCGATGGGGTGGCCTCAGGTGCATCGGGTCCTTTCGGGATGTGATGGTGTTTTTCCCACATATAGGGGTTTTGTAAAGGATGTTTCTATTATTATTTAGGAGATAGCTGGGCAATTGAGGTAGAATTGTGGGCTATGATCAAGGTTGTTCGGTATGCTTCCTTTCATGGTTAGATGGCCATATGGATTGAGTCTGATTCATCCTAGGCAGTTGATATTCTTATAAATCATTCAAGTAATGTACCTTGGAGGATGCTTTCTTCCTAGGAAGATTGTCTCAAACTCGTGGAGTGGATTTTTCTGGTTGTCACCCATGTTTACAAATAGACAAATCCGGTGGCTGATGATTTGTCCAAGCGTGCGATTGAGGAGGTTTCTTGTTTATGGCCCTTTTTGGAAACATTGTTCTTCTTTGAATTGGTTGATGCTGATGCATGTGGTGATGTGTACCCACATCTTTTTTGACCCTATGTTTCCATGCTTTGATGTCTTTAAATTTTTATTAAAAAATTTCTTATGGGAGTAGGCGTTCTGGCCTGCTTTTGAGTCTTCTTATTAAAAATGATTTAAGTAAATGAGATTATAAAATTTAACAAATTATGTAAAAATTTTCCAATTCTTATTGGATGATTTTAGTTCAACTTATATTCAAAATATATTTTAATTAAATAAAATTTGGACCTTTTGAAACCAAAAATAAGTTTTTAATAAAATAATATTTTCTAACATTCCTAAAGATCCTATCCCCCCTCTTATAAAAGGCCACCACATCAAACTCATTACACACACCTCTCAAGACCCTTGGCTTGCCAAAAATCTACTCCATGAAGCCCTAAAAATCCGTATTTTCCTCTTAGATTCCATAACATAGTCTTAAAGCACTACATGAAATCCTTTTAGTTGAAACGAAAGGGCGTTACCCAATTTAAAGCTAATGTCTTCCCTCGAATTCACTTATTTTATTTTACTTATTCACTCCCTATGCTCTTTTTATTCATATTTAACATAACAATACCTGTATCCTCAATATAATGGGTTTTTTTACGGTGATTGGAACTACAATTTCACACATTTCCATATAATATGTATATAACATTACATTTCTATGGTCATCAAACTACTGCCTCACGAAATGATGATTATTGAATCTTCTCCAACAACCCCTTATAGTGGCCAATATGAAGGCACTATAATTATATATGTTATTTGTGATATTTATTTTCTCACTATTCTTCTTTTATTCTCTTTTATAACATATCTTTATTCATTTCATGTTTCATATATATGATAATTTCATTTCAGGAAGTGTGGACCACCACACCTTCAATGTGATATGACACGTTCGTACCATACACAGGACACATAAGGAAGGTGATATTGAACTTAAATAATGTATATAAAATATTATATTATATTGTAATATATCTATGTATCATTTGGTTTACATTTCTTTTAAAACAATGAAATGTAAGTAGCTTTCATGCGTACGTACAACTTACTGTCTTCATGAACAGAGCATTTTGTTTTCATATATCCAAATGATATACACTATTATATATATATATACTAGATATATATGATATATAAATCATGAATATCATTCTAGAGATAATGAATTTTTGACCACATAGTCAATTTATAATTATAACATGTTCATTTTTAACTCATGTTCTGAACGTCAACAAAATGTACGATATGCAGTCAAATAATTTAATTATTGATATATTATGGTAATAATTGATTTAAAAGGAATAATAAACTTGAATAATGTTCTTAAATAACATGAAATTAATTTATGTTTATTATTTAAGAAATTAATGAATGAATGGGTCAGGTCATACACGAGGTAAGGGACTTCATCTGGATCTCCATTCATTGAGGCATATTATGATTTATTTATGAAATTTTTTTATATGGTATATAATAAAACCAGTGACATAAAATTTAAATCAAAGTGGATATTTTTTCTACAAAGTAATTTACTAAACAAAAAAGGAATGTTATTAATGCTTTCGGTGGCAATGACCTCTCTGTCGTCATAATCGTTATTTGGCTTCTTCTATAAGCCGTATTATTTTTAAAAGGAAATTAAATCCCTTATCCTGTTTTTGGGTGTTTTGGTATTGAAAATGGTGTTTTAAATGGATTAATTATTTCAATATAGTGACATTATTTATTGTGATTTCAAATGAAATGTTATTAGTGAAATGTATATATTTGAAATATTTTATGTGTTATGATTTTATAATTCTACATAAATATTTTACAGGTGGTTACATGATAAATACAATGACGCGTGGTGCCGTAATAAACTAGGATGGGTGGTTATGTTATAACCACCAATGCATTGGGTATGGATGTCAGCTGTTTGGCTATTCCATTTAGTGATATGTGTGGAAGTCAACCGTATGGTTATTCCATTTAAGTATGTTTATGTCCCAAGTTACCGTTATATGTTATGTGTTCTTATTATTGGTTTTATGGTAATATTTTGGTTAAAAAGGTTTAATCAATTATCAATTATTCAGTAAAGAGTGTTTACTACATCATAAAGGTGAAAATTATTACTTATGATAATGTATTAAAGGTTTACATGTTGTTATAAAAAAATAGTTTTCCTACTTTCTTTATCCCTTAATAATCTTTTTATGCTTAGACGTTGTTTTCATTATTGAAATTTTTTTCACAGGACATAAAGATGAATATGGTCAAAGTTGGGATCAATGAAAATTCATGTTTTCTAAAAAATTATACTAGACATGTTTATTTTTGAAGAGTTTTTATTTTATAAAAAATGGAAACTGAGTAGATGTGTCCACATTTTAATCTTTAAGATGTAATGTAATAGTTATGGCCTAATTCTCTAAAATAATAAACTTGAAAGGATACTCAATGTGAATTATTAACATAATTCAAGATTATATAATGTTTAAAGTCAGGACCTTACAGGTGGTATCAGAGAGTGTTTTCGATGTACAAGGATCTTGAGGAGTATTTCTGGTGGGATGGAAGGAATAGAGAAATTCTTGATTTATTGTGAGGTGTTTGACTTGCCTATTGATTAAAGTAGAGTGGAAGTTACCAAAATGTAACAGCCCGAGATCTTTTGAAAAATATTATTTTTAATTTCATCAATGTCTTGTGTTGTACGCTACACCAAAAGGAGCTTTCTCAACACGCATCCTTGACTTGCTTTGTATTACACGCAATCGCGACCTTCCTCAATAGCGTGTGTAGTACGCAATACCGAGTTTCACTAAACAACGATATACTAATAAAATATTATTAAAACTAGCCGTTATGAATAGTAATAACCACTTTTTGAAAGTTTATAAATTTTATTTATCAAAATGGACTTCATTTTTGGATTCATAATATTGAAATTAGCCTAGGGTGAAATTTTGGTATTTTTATGAAAACTTTCAATTTTTGATGAATAGTGAAACCACTAAGTGGTAGTTAAAAAAACTGATTTTTTCATAAAACTTAATTTTACCGCTTCTGTGAGTGGAATTTTGAAAATTTGAGAGACACAGTTAATATCAAGGACTAAAATGTGGATCGATGAGATGAAAATATTTTTTGGTGAATAGTAACTTTTTACTTTTTTTACCACAGTTAAAAGTAAATAGGGCAATTAAGGGTAAAAATGATATTATTATTACCCTAAAACATTTCCTAATTCTATTTAACAAGTTTAATTCGACCAAAAACATCCTTAGGAATACAATATGACCATTTAGGCCCACTTGGATTAGATTAGGATATTTATTATTAATTTATTTAAAGAAGGGTTAAAATAGTTAAAATCAAAGTTTTATAAGTAAATAATTTTTAATATGTGGTTATACATAAGATAAATTCGACTATAAATATTAATTAGAAAGATAATAATATTTCCATCCCCCAACAATTGTTTAAATCCAATTTTACCCTTCTTTGAGTTTTTAGTAAAGGATATGAAAGGAATCTATTGTCGTTTTTCGTACGAGGTACTTTTTGACTTTTCCTACAAAAGTACGAAGAATGTTTTTTTAACTTATACAGCATGAATGGATTTTTAAAACATTATTTACAACAAGCTTCCTTTACAAGTTTCTAGGTTTATTTTTAATCAACTTCTTTCAGTTTAAAATTGCATGACATGTTAAGAAAGGAAAAATGTTTTTCAAAGTAGAGAGGATATTTTCCCCAAGAATGGAGTTCATGTGTTTTATCAAAATTATTTTCCATCTAAGATAATATAGGGTTCTGATTCTATCCATATCATTACATTGATTTGATTATGATGTGATGGAATTATTTTTATGAATTCATTTATCTTATATGAATTGTTTTATGATGTCACGATGTTTAAGAATTCCATTTTTATTACATGGGTTATGCAATGATGTATGATTTATGATTTTTGTGGCACACATAAGAATGGTTTCATTATGATATGGGTGGGACCTATATCACCCTCCAATGAATTGGGTAAAGATTTTATATCTCATGAGATAGACATGGATGGAATGGTAGGTTATACCAGTTCAGTGAGAAGGACTGAAACGAGGGTGACTCGGTTTAGAAATGGACTTTGTCCACTAAGATAGTCTTGGCAATGAGTCTTGACTAATAAGAAATGATTCTCTATGATTATGTGTGTATGCCAAAAAGTTTCATGTTTTATGTTATGATTATTGGGATTACAGTTCACTTCTATGATTTATCCCATGTTATGATATTATGATCTCTTTTGCAGGATAAGATTTCCAAAATGTTATGTTCATATGAAAATGATGTGATTGATGGTACTTTTATTTACCCTTACTGAGCATTTGAGCTCACCCTTTTATGTTTTTTTCGCCAGGATATAAAAAAAGGTTTTAGGTAAAAAAGGAAGATATTTATGAGAGATGTTTAAGATCTATCACCACGATTAGAAGATTATATTCTGGTTGTCCAAAGACACTAAACTATTACGATCCTTATGTGTGTGTTTTTGTTATATACTAAGTATTCCGAAAAAGTAATGTAATTTCCATGTAAGTCAAGCTTCGGGTCTCTATAGTTGGTATCAGAGGAATGGTTTAGTCAACATTTGGAAACTAGGATGCGAAAATGTTAGTGAGAACCGTAGAGATATTTCTATGGTATGTCTATGGATGTCTCTAAGGTTTAGTATACGTATAAGTAATAGTCCTAGAATTTCACTAAGGATATTAGAATTTAACCTAAGATGTTAGATATTGAGGGTACTCCCCCTTTACTATGTTGTTTTCTCTAGTATGATTTTTGCCTCTCACAAGATTCTTTTTGTGTTTTAGTTAATGGAGGGAACCAGAAGGAATTCGGTTAACATTGAATCCAATCGACAACTTAGTGACTATGAGAAAAAAAATTATGTATTTCATAGAGAGAAAGATATTGTGATTATTCCAAATCAGTCATCACGATATATGATTAACAAGGTGAAATTTAGTGGTATGCCTAATTCATCAAAGAAGAGGAAGACAAACTATTATGCATGTTCGCATGTTGAGGAGCATAAAGAAAAGAAGATTGAGATTTCAAAAGAAGGGAAGAAGAACCTTGAGGAATACCTCAAACGGAGGGACCAATGTTATCTGTGTGCAGAAAAGGGTCATAGAGTGACAGACTGTTATGGAGTTCAATGTCTTATTTTTGGAGAACATGGGCATTACCCAACTCAATGCCCTGACCTAAAAATTTACTTCTAAATCAAGGAAGGACTTATTCCTGGACAATCATTGAAGTGGATGGACTGAAGTGTTTATGTATTGGTATTCATGAATAATGTTGTTGAGGTACTTTTATGGTGTATTGAAATATTTATGTATTCGTCTATTGTGGTTTTCAATAATTTTAAGGTACCAGTAACCATGAAAAGTGATTCAAATATTTTGGAAAGTTGATGATATGCGCATAATGAAGGAGTAAGGAGAAAATGAAAGGACTAAGTGATATCATGGTTTGAGTATATAGAATTTTGAGGATTTTGGTATGTGGAAAGTGTTAACTTTTAACTGAATTCATTTTTTCACTATGGTTCAATGGGTATTCAAGTGAATACATGATTAAGTCCTTTGAATGTTTGGAATGTGACCAACAAGACATATCTTATGATATACGGGGATCAACGATGGTATTAAATCTCAGGTAATCGTTTTCACTATATTATGAGAGTGGACTGCAGTATTATGGATAAGCCTAAAGATTAGAATGTATTATGTTGGACATAAGTTAATATTGTTTAAGGATAAACGTTTTTCGATATTGTTTATGGGATGTTATAGTAATGTAGTTTTAGAAAAAGGACAACCTGTAGGATGGGCGACAACCCATCGCGTTGGACAAGGCCGTGGGAATCGAACCCACAACCGAAGTGCGACTGGCCTTTATCGCCTACCACTGGCCTACAGGAAGTCCCTGTTTAGTATAAACTAGTTTTATTATATTAAGTAATATTATATATGAAGTATAAGTCCATTTTAGGAACCATATATGATTAATCTCACTACAGATGGACTTATGTATTTTTCTTGATAACTTTTCTAACCTTTGGTTTGAGATAGATGGAATGACCCATCATTCTATCACATGATCTACTAACACATCACGAATGACAAATTCAACTTCATTCCATTAAGAGATGAAGTGGAAATTGTCCAAAGAATGAAAAACGGTGAGACTATACCAAAATCACGAATGTATTTCTTCTAATTCCAATTTCATCAACTTTAGGGAAATGATCTTGAAAACCAAAAATGTTATCCTAGTGCTCTTATATCTGATGAATCAGATGGTAACATAGATCCTCACAAATTTATGGCTTTTTGATTGTTGGCTTTTCCATAGCCAGGTTCTCTACCACTCTCCATCAGAACATGATGGTTAGATTTCTCTTCCATATCCATATTTTCACCTATGTGGAAAGCCAGTGATTAGTTTATTTGGGTATCCGTTATGTTTCATACTTTTGTTTTTAAAGATTGGTTTTGGTATTCCTTTTTACAATGTGGGTTTCTATTAAATAATCTTTCGAATAGTAAACCATTTATAACCCCGACGAATTTCGAGGGTGAAATTCATTTTAAGGGGGGTAGAATGTAACAACCCGAGATTTTATGAAAAATATTCCTTTTAATTTCATTAATGTCATGTGTTGTATGATACTCCAAAAGGAGCTTGCTCAACACACATCCTTGACTTTCCTTGTATTACACGCAATCATGACCTTCCTCGATAGCGTGTGAAGTACGCAATACCGAGTTTCACTAAACAACGATATGCTAATAACATATTATTAAAACTAGCAGTTATGAATAGTAATAACCAATTTTCGTAATTTTATAAATTTTATTTTTCAAAATGGACTTCATTTTTGGATTCGTAATATTGAAATTAGCCTATGGTAACATTTTGGTATTTTTCTGAAAGCTTTCAATTTTTGATGAATAGTGAGACAACTAAGTGGTAGTTAAAAAAACTGAATTTTTCATAAAACTAAATTTTACCGCTTCTGTGAGTGGAATTTAGAAAATATGAGAAACACAGTTAATATCAAGGACTAAAATGTGGTTCAATGAGATGAAAATAATTGTTGGTGAATAGTAACTTTTTACTATTTTTACCACGGTTAAAATTAAATAGGGTAATTAAGGGTAAAAATGATATTATTATTACACTAACACATGTCCTAATTCTATTTTACAAGTGTAATTCGACCAAAACAACCTTAAGAATAGTATATGACCATTTAGGCCCACTTGGATTAGATTAGGACATTTATTATTAATTTATTTAAAGAAGGGTTAAAATAGTTAAAATCAATGTTTAATAAGTAAATAATTTTTAATATGGGGTTATACATAAGATAAATTAGACTATAAATATTCATTAGAAAGATAAAACGATTTCCTACCTAATGGTAGTTTATTTGTAATTTTTAGACTTTAAATATTTTAATTTATTTATGACACAATGATGATGCAGTAATTACCATAATAGTGAAACTTTGAATAATTGATATTATAAATACATAAATAAGTATAATTTGAGACTTTTTATGAATTAAAATAATTTTATTGGTTAATATGACATGTTAGGATAAATTTAATTAACTTTTTTCGAAGTAATCATTCTGTTATGAGTTTTAAAAAAATCAACTATTGAATAGTGTCAAAATTGACATATAATAGTTTTTAAAACAGATATTATATTATTAATTGTTATTTTATTCCTAATAATATAAGGTTCGTCCAAATGACCTAGATAAGGATATATATATTAATAAAACACAACTTGGGGGTCTCTTGGATGTATATGGTATGTTTACTAACTATATAATATAAAAATACAAAGTGACATGGTAAATGTCAATCTAATTAACTAAGAGTTAAAACTAAAAGATAAGGTTAATATAATGACCTAAACTTGTCTAAATTCTATTGGATGAGAGGATTTCTACCCCTCCACACCTTAACTTCGAAATAACTCAATTTGGATCTATTTAAAACCGAATTTGACTTTATAATAAAATAATAGTTTATTTATTCCAAAGGTGCCCCTCTCCTCCCTTATAAAAGGGCACCCCCTCCCTCTCATCCTCACACCACTTTGAGCCTTCAAGCTCGTCCAAAGCCTGAAAAATTATCTTCTCCACTTCCCTATATATATCCTAGAGGTTCCTGTCTTCCTCAAAGACCAATTTCAGTACCCTGAGAGGAGGACTCAATGAGGTTCTTCAAAGAAGAGGTAATGTCCGTTACCGATTCTTTCATCTTTATTTCTTCTTCCACTTCTTCTTCATAGGTTGTTTCATTATGAAGTAATAAAATCAGTATCAATAATATACTGATATGTTATTATATGTATGAAACAAACATATTTCACCATCTATCCATCCTACGGAAAACGAAATCACCGCGCGTGCGTACGTACGGAATACCGTCTCCACGCCGTGGTGTAATCTATTTTATTCCACCACCTTACTTGGATGGGTATAATGGTGTAAATAATAACTATATATGATTATTGTAAAGTGATATTGATTTTTAATAGTATACATACACTAAAATACAATTCAAAGATCATGAGAATGATATCATCGCTCGTGCGTACGTACGGACTACCGTCTCCACGATGTGATGTGATTCATTCTCCACGTTAAACATTCATGAATGATTATAAATTATATATAATAAGTAGTAATGAAATATATTACATAATAATACTACTGGATTTATGTATATATATATTTATTTCATCTACTTAATTCCACTCAATTCAATATGGAAACGAAAACAACGTTCATACGTACGTACAGCCTACCGTCTCCATGAACGGTGTATTTCTTTCCATTTACTGATTTCTTATATATATGTATATTGTAAATATATATTATATATAAATCATGTTTTATATTCTGGAATTAAGTAATCATGATCTAAGTAATCATATGAATAATTACAAGTCAAAACACGGATGACAATTGAAACAATTTTACCCAAAACGCTCTTTAACATGGAATTTACAAAATAACGGGTAATATAAAGTCATAAGTGAACCATATATGATTTCATAACAATGACTATGATTCTGGAATAAGTCAATAACATTATTTAAATCAGTATACAGGATGTTCGGACACTTATGAGGAAAATCGGACCTAAGGTATGGGAAATATCACAATCTCATTTTTATCCGAGATTGTTTATACTTTGGTATTTACTAGCGTGTATTTTATCATCCAAATACATGTTTCCACAATATGTAATATTATTTCCATCCACCTACAATTGTTTAAATCCAATTTTACCCTTCGTTGAGTTTTTAGTAATTGATATGAAATTAATCTTTTGTCATTTTTCGTACGAGGTACTTTTTGACTTTTCTGACAAAAGTACGAAGAATGTTTTTTTAACTTATACGGAATGAATGGATTTTTAAAAAATTATTTCCAAGAATCTTCCTTTACATTTTTATAGGTTTATTTTTAATCAACTTCTTTTAGTTTAAAATTTTATGACATGTTAATAAAGGAAAAATGTTTTTGAAGTAGAAAGGATATTTTCCTTAAGAATGGAGTTCAAGTGTTTTATCAAAATTATTTTCCATCTAAGATAATATAGGGTTTTGATTCTATCCCTATAATTACATTGATTTGATTATGTTGTGATGGAATTATTTTTATGAATTCATTTATCTTATATGAATTGTTTTATGATGTCACGATGTTTAAGAATTCCATTTTTATTACATGGGATATGCAATGATGTATGATTTATGATTTTTGTGGCACACATAAGAATGGTTTCATTATGAGATGGGTGGGACCTATATCTCCCTCCAATGAATTGGGTAAATATTTTATATCTCATGAGATAGACATGGCTGGAATGGTAGGTTATACCAGTTCAGTGAAACAGGACTGAAACAAGGGTGACTCAGTTCAAAAATGGACTTTGTCGACTAAGATAGTCTTGGAAATGAGTCATGACTAATAAGAAATGATTATATATGATTATGTGTGTATGACACAATGTTTCATGTTTAATGTTATGATTATTTGGATTACAGTTCACTTCTATGATTTATCCCGTGTTATGATATTATGATCTCTTTTGCAGGTTAAGATTTCCAAAATGTTATGCTCTTATGAAAATGATGTGATTGATATTTATTTTGTTTACCCTTACTTAGAATTTTAGCTCACCATTTATGCTTTCATTTCCCCAGGATATAAAGAATAGTTTTAGGTAAAAAAAGGATGATCTTTATGGGAGATGTTGAATATCTTTCACCGCGATTAGAAGATTATATTCTGAGTTTCCAAAGACACTAAACTATTACGATCCTTGTGTGTGTGTTTTTGTTATGTACTAAGTATTCCGCAAATGTAATGTAATGTCCATGTACGTCAATCTGTGGGTCTCTACACAAAAGTAATGCATTAGTTTTTACGAGTGAAATAGTGGAAATGGGAAAATATATCCATGGATTTCTTCATGGGATTACAAAATACATATCGAGGAAATAATAAAATATGTTTTATTATTAATAAATTGACTAAATGTAATCATTTATATCATATTTTAAATACCTTATCTCTAGGTAAACCTTCTAGGTTGTTTATTAAAGAGATATTTAGGTTTCATGGAGTTTCTCCCTCCTTTGTATTTGATCGTGATTCCACGTTTACATATAGCTTTTAAGAAGGCCTTCAAAAGTCATTGGGTACTAAATTAAATTTTAGTGCAACATTTCTTCCTTAATTAGATTGGTAGTCATAACAAACCATTCAATCATTGGAAGATATGATGCATACATTCTCAATGGATTTCCAGGTATGTTGGGACCATCATCTTTCTTTGGATGAATTATCATATAATAAAAATTTTCATTCTAGTATATAGATCGATCTATTTTAAGAATTATTTTAAAAGTGGTGTTGAAATCCAGATTTTTGGGATGATGTTGGTGAATTTAAGTTGATGGGTCCAGAATTTGTCGAAGAGATGGTGGAAAAAGATCAGTTGATTTAGAACCACATGAGAATAGCTCAGAGCAAGAGGAAATGTTATACATATAAAAAAAGGAATGATCTTTATTTCATTGTAGGTCATCATGTCTTTCTCAATGTATCTCAATGGAAAACTATGATGCATTTTGGTAAAATGGAAAAGTTGTGTCTGAGGTTCATTGGTCCCTGTGAAATCTTGGAGAAAGATGGATCTGTTTCTTACAGAGGGGATTTATATCCAATTTCATCCTAGGTACACATTGTTTTTCATGGTTATATGTTGAGATAGTATTTTCTAGATCAATCTCAGGTTTTGAGTCCAAAGGTTTTTCAGTTATGAAAAAAATCATTCTTATGAGGACCTACCTGTATTGATTTTTAACTGAAGAGAGAAAGTGTCATAAAATAAGGTAATTCTTAATGTAAATTTTTTGTGGAAAACCCATATGGTTGAAGAGGAAATATGGGAATTTGAAACTTTTTTGAGGGATAAATACCCACATTTCATTGATTAGTGAATAACATTTCGAGGGCACAATTTCCGAAATAGGGGAAGGATGTGACATCCCAGTAAAATAAAGAGTAAGTTATTTTAATATTTATTAATATTTTTGAGTTAAATATTAATTTTACTTTAAATGGGATCTTGTGTTTGGTGGTGTAACCAATACGTAACAATGGATTTCTTTGATATCTTATGTTGCACACAATGTTGAGTAATACTAAAAAATATTAACATAATATTATTACATAAAATGTTAGTTAACACATAGTCGTTGTATGGTACAGAATGAGTAGAACTAACTAAAATATGATTACACATTTTTATTAAATGTTTTTACATTTATCCAATAAATGTTAGAAGCTTAAAATGTGAATGATTCCAATTATAATCATAAACACACTAATTTTCTTTAAAAGGTTGATTAACCACCTTTTGACGGAGAACCCTTTTAAATATAGTTTTTGTCACTTTTATATTTTTTATTTGAAACAATAAACTTATTCTTTGAATTGGTATATCAAAATTTACTTTGGATTAAATTTTGGTATTTTTCAGATAAAGTTCATTTTTTTAATGAATAGTGAAAAATACTGCATATTAATTCGAAACAACATTTTAATCTAATTTATTTATATTATTAAATAATATTTCTAAATGGTTTTAAAGATTATTTATTTTATATCTTTACCATTTAATACAATTTTCATCATTGGATATAATTTAACATTGACATTGTTCATAAAAAAGTGTCAATATTTTGATAGTTATTATTTCTGAAAAAACACACTTTCTGTTAGGATGACATGAATTAAATTTAAATTAATTTATTCAATTTAAGCATTTTTTATTTGGAAATATTTATTATTTATTTGGAATCAGGAGATCTAAATTACATAAATATGTATCATTTATTTTTAGGCATTATGAATAGTTACTACAGTACATTTTTTATTTACTATGGTTAAAGGGTAAATCTTGTAAATAAGGGTAAACAAATATTATTATAATAACATTAAATTTCCCAAACATGTGTTCTATTTCGTATTGGTTGATACATTTCAGACCATGGGTATTCTTGGGTCAATTTGGGGACCTCATGGAGCCATTTGAGAGAGACAATGACACTTTATATTAATTAATTTAAAGTAATGGAAAAAATGACATAAACATATATCTTTTAGTAAAACAATTTTATATGAAAAAATATAAGGTATAACTTTTACTATAAATATTAATTAGAAAGATAAAAGTATTTACTACATAATTTTATTTTTTTTTATAATTTTTATACATCATATAAATATATTTATTTATGACTTAATGATAATGTAAAGATTAACTCATCAATGATTGTTTTAAATAAATAAGATTATAAATGTTAAATTAAATTTTTGTAAACTATTTATGACATAAAATAATATTAGGGATGAGTATTATTTTTTATATAATAATTATTAAAGAGTTCCCGAAATAAAAAATCTGTTATTGATTTTTTAAAATTCTTTGTAAGAATAGTATTTAAATTGACCGAAATGTGTTTTTAAATTAATAAATATTTTATTAAATTATATAATAATCCTAAAATTCTAATATTTGGTAAAATTATTTATGTACGATTGATAATTTCATTAATGAATTACATTTGGTTCTATTTTAATTTTATGGTAACTATATTAACAAGATAGTATAAATATATAAGAGAACATTGAAAAAGTTAAATAAGTTATCAAATGGTTAAATTAAAAAGATAAGGATTAAAAATTATCCCACACCTGTCAAATTATTATTGTATGATTTTAATTCGACATATATGCACATTATCTTCGAATTAAATAAGTTTTGGGCCATTTTAAACTGAAAATCAGTTTATAATAAAAAAATATTTTCATATTTTCCTAAAGATCCACTCCTTCATCTTATAAATGGCCAAAAACTATAACCCACTGAACACACCACAGAATCCCCCTTGATTGTCCAAATTCTACTCCAAGATTCCCTCAACATCCCTCTCTTCCTCATAAAATCCTTAACTAAGGAAAAGAGTACTTCAAGGAAGACATTTGTTTCAAACCAAAGGGACTTACCCGATTTAAAGGTAATGTCATGCCAAAATTTCTATTATTTTATTTAACTTATTCAATACATATGATCTTTTTATTCTTTTTTTACATAAAAACACCAGTTTATTATATATTATAAGTTGTTTTTATGTGAATTATTCGAACTGAACATGCACACACCTCCATCTAATTGGAATGAAATATAATGTATCTGTGGACAGTGAACTACTCCCTCACGAAATGATGATTTTGCAATATTCTCCAACCAAATATTATGCTGGAAATTTAATTATATATGATATTTATTATATTTATATTATCTCTATTATTCTATAATTATCTTTTAAAACATACCTCTATGATTTTCATGTTGTATATATATGATATTTTTATTTGTGGAAGTGCGGACTACCGACCCCTCAAAGTGATATGACTCATTCATAACATACATTGAACGTATAATGGATGGTGTTAATGAACTTACATAACATATAAAAACTATGATATTATACTAGAAAATACATATATATCATTTGGTTTTCATTCCCTAAAAAAAGAAATGGATATAGCATTTATGCGTATGTACGACTTACTGTCCCCATGAATGGTGCATTTTATTTTCATATATCCTTGTGATATGAACGATTATAAATAAAAATATATAGGATATATATGATATATATAATATATATATAATTAATATCATTCTATGGATAATGTAATTTCTAACATATGGACAGTATATAATTATAACAAGTTCATTTTTAACTCATGTTCCGAACATCGACAAAATGTCCAATATGAACTCAAATAATTGACTAATTTTTATAGGAATGAAATAAGTGATATAAAAAAATAATAAAAATGAAAAATTTTCTTAAGTAATAATAAATTAACATACGTTTATTATTCAAAAAATTAAAGAACAAACGGGTCATATCAGACACAAGGTAATGGAATTTGTCTCGATCTCCTTTCATTGAGGAATATTTTGATTTATACAAAACATTATTTTATACGGTATATAACAAACATCAATGAAATTTAATTTCATTAAATATAAATATTTTTTCTACAAATCTTTTTACTAAATGGGAAAAAATAATGTTTTTAATGTTTGTGGTGATAATGACCTCTCCTCCGCCAAAATCGTTAGTTGGATTCCTCTATATGACACTATGTTTTTAAAAGGAAAATAAATCTATTATTCTAATTTTGGGTGTTTTGGTATTGAAAATGGTTTTTGAAATGAATTATCTATATCAATATCATGAAATTATTTCTCATGATTTCAAATTAATGGTTATTAGTGAAATTTTTATATTTTCAATATATTATGTATGCTGATTTTATAATGGTACTTGGATATTTTATTTGTGGTTATGTGATAAACCAAATGATGGGTGCTGCCGTGATAATCTATGATGGTTGGTTGCGTTATAACCTCAAATGAAATGGGTATGGAAGTCGGCCGTATGGCTATTCCATTTAGTTATATGAGTGGTAGTCGACTGTATAGTTATTCTATTTAAGTATTTTTATGTCCCAAGATACCATTATATGTTATGTTTTCATTGAATGTGTTTTATGGTTATCATATTATTAAAAATGGGTAATAAATGTTGTTTGTAATGACTCCGAAATTCCATGTAATTTTTTTAAAATACATGGAAATTATACGAGTCCGTGAAAATTGATGGCGTGTGATTCTGAGGCCCGGTGTGATCAGAATCAATTTCTGATGATTTTTTTGGGTACTTTCAGTAAACATATGAGTGGGTTTTTATAACTTTTGAACCGATACTCGGAATTGAAATCTGGGGGCACCATTGAACTCACAGCGCTGGTATTCTCTTAGGAAGACTTTCACCTCAACTTCAGTTGGTCAAGAATAAAAGATAGTTTTTGGGGTTTTTAAAGATCGAATTAAATAAAAATAAAGTGTGTGGATTTATTTATATTTGATGGTTAGAATATCCTCAAGGATGTTGGAGGTGGGACCACCACACCTTAACCTCCCATGAGAGGTTAGAGTGGTGGGGCCCACTGGAACCTAACCTCTCATGGGAGTTTCTGACGTGAGGACCACACGAGGTTAAACTCTAATATTAATGGAAGGAATGAAAAACTATACAAATCCAATCATGAATGAGGGAGAGTTTCTCTACACCCACCCTCCTTTATGGTGCCACCTTCCCTTTAATTAAATTGTGCCAACTCCCCAAATTACCTTGTGAAAATCCATCACGTTAATTATGTGGGGTTAATTAATTTATTTCACCATTTTCAATTCAGTGACAATGAAATAATAGATAAACCTATCTATTATTATTTTTCTTTGGGATCTTGGTGGAAACATGGGAGAAGAGGGATGAATTCTCCCAATAAAGTGTGAAGAATGTCGACCTTCTTCGACTTATTCCTCAGAGCTTCTGCCGACGTGGGATGTCTTCAATCGACCTACACTCTGCATCGTCGTCAACGAGCCAATGATTCTTGGTATTGGAAGCATGTAGCGGACACAAAGAATGATGATCATCTTTGTCTACATTTCGTGACTCAGTAAAAGAACGTTGAATGATGAAAAAAGGTAGGGTTTTTTAAATGTTGATGTTTTGTTTGAATCATTTTCAACAGTTGGAAAGGAATTGTTTGCGGGTGAGTTGTTGTTCATCCTCTAATTCTTGATGAGCCAATTTATACCACCCTAAACGAGGAGGGTTTGGGTCAAATAAATATGGCCCGACCACATCCCCCATTCTAGATTGTGACGATATTCATCATGGTGAAGAGGAAACAGAACGGCGAAGGCGGCGACGACAAAGGCCACGCTATCGACGGAATCCACAATCTGCACCGCCCCCGCGGTGCTCCGGTGAACTGGGCCGATCCAAGACCTTCTGGTCATGCCACCCTGGCGGAACCACCGTTGGCCCATGCCACCAACCTCCCGACTACCTACTGGTATGGCCGCGCCCTGCCCGGCCGCCCGCCGGCCCGCCTAACACTCTGTCCGACCACTATCCATCTCGCCTGGCACCCTGCCCGGTCACCACCCGACTAAACCAGTGCCTTGTCCATGCCGACCTCCTGAGACAGCCAATGTCGCCCCCCTCACGGTGCCCTAGCTGAACCGTCCAGGAAGCGCCCTCTGGGCCAAGCTGCGCTGGGCTGCGGCGTCGTGATGCCCCTTGCCAAACCTGCCCCGATCCGGGGACGAACCACCCACGCGGCCTGCTGGGTGGGGCCCAGCAGGCTAGGACAAACCTAACATGATGGCCCTCTCAATGGGATAGGATAGACCCAAAAGGTCTGACCGGGTTGACACAGACCCCGTCGGCCCGGACTAAGTCCTGTCGGGTCGGTCTGATCGGGTCGGACCAGAACTGGGCCCATTATCGACCCTTCACCTTCTTTGGCCATAAATTTGGCACCAGACAACAATTTAATGAACTGTCAGCGGCATTGGTTTTCTTGTAGCATGACTTTCCCTTTGAGTATACCCCACTAAAATTTAAGGTAGTGTTGAGATACAGTCATGTTTGCTCGTACACGAATCCAATCGAGCCTCAGGACTAAAAGGCAAATAACTCACAGAACGAGCATCCTATTGTCCCGCCGTATGTTGCATCGACACCCCTATGACATGGGAGAAAATTGAGATAATTTTTAGTGGACTTCTTTATAGTTGGATAATTGAACAATAGCTTGTGAAGTGGACCCCCGGAGACGAGCGGGAATTTGTGTGGGAACCTAGTAGCTAGGTGAGACCTGAAGACTACTGACCGTTGGACCCGGGGAGACTCTAATGGACTAGTGGGGAGCACCTTGGTGGTGTGGCAGACTAATAGTGAAGAGTGCCTTGGCAAAGCAGCAGCCCCACGATACTCGACAAGTGGAGTACATCAGCAGGCTATGAGGGGGAGCTCCATTGTGTGACACGACAGAACTAAGGTTGGAAGCCCCTCTGTGTGATGCGGCAGACCCACGGTACATGACAGGAGGCGTACCTCATCCATCCAAGGTTAGTGGGAAGCACATATGTGTGAGCGCGACAAGTCCACTATACTCGATAGGGGAGGAGTCCTCCAACAGCCAAGGTTTTCGACATTGTGACTGGGGATGTTACTTGATACTACCCCTAGAATAAAATCCTGGTTTGAGCAGAGTTAGTAACTTTTTATAGTTTCCTCATGATTGAGATGGATTACATGATAACTAAGGTATATGTTTGGGAATATACTTATGTGGGGTTATCGTTTGAATTCATACATTGTGTTTTTATCCTTGTTGGATTTTGTGACACCCTCATGGTCTTGGGTTCCCTACTGAGTATCGTTATACTCACCCCTGTATGGGCTATGCCCCCACCTTGTTGTGTTGGTTGTAAAGGATGGACATCACTAACTGATGCTGAGTGTACCCGGACTAGACGATACCTGGAGGTGTACCATATAACATGAAATTTTATGGAGGAAACAAACATACATGGAGTGATAAGGAGGCTATCTATACCAACCCTTCAGTAAGGATCTATGGTGGACAATCCAAGATCCGTACTTCACCTTTCACCTGTTTCGCCCATTTTTTTGTACTTGTTTTTCAGTTGTACTAGTATTTTCCTATTGATCTTGTATTCCGACCCCTCTACTTTCATCACTCTTTATATTCAATTTTTCTAAGTGTTTTTCTTCTAAATCGTACTATGTTGTGTGCGTTTTCATGTTTTAAAGGCAATGTCATCCCAGTTATTGGATTTTCTATAATGCAATAGTGTTAAGGGTACTGAGTGTGGTTCTCAGTTCAGGGAGTCCATTTTTGGTATTGCGGTCGACGTATCCATACACTTGACCCTGACTACTAATTTCTGACTCATTTCATGAAAACACTGATTGCCTGTGTGTTTTCATGTGTTTTATTTAAGTCAGATCAACCAGGTCAGCTCAGTAGGTTTAATCTTTGACTGTGTCACATCTATTTCATTCAGGATGCCTCCCCGAAAATGAACAACGAGAGTCCCGAGAGTAGTACACATAGATAGCCCACTGAGTGATGAGGCCTTAGTGCATGGACCGTTTCTAGTGGAGGCACCAGTTGTACTACTTTTAGTTTGGCCACTGATGCCACCAACCCTATCAGCAGACGATGCACATTGCTTGAGCGCATTGCTTGAGTTCCATCACCAGAGGCCGCCCTGGTTCAGTAGAGAGATGGAATCATAGGTGGATGAGAATTTTTTGGACGATGAGGTGAGTGTTTTTCAACTAGTAGGGATTCCAGCCAACTTCGTGGTGATTCTTGCTGGAAGCCTTCTACAAGTTGTAGTTGGAAGATGGTGGAGCTTGATGCTCCAGGTCCATGAAGAGGTGACACTACTCTAGGCAGACTTCAAGAGCCTATTTTGTGCAGAGTTTGTCCCAGCCACCCTACATGCGGTACAAATACATGAGCTACTTCACCTGCAGCAGGGCATCATGATGGTTGAACAATACTCAGCGAGGTTCACCGACCTCTCACACTGCTCCACTGATATAGTGTATGACACATTCTTCAGGGATTGAACCTTTGAGAAGGGGCTCAGGTGAGAGATCAGAGCTTCGATGATCTTCCTCATCATCCTGACGTAGGCATGGGTGTTAGAGAGAGCCCTCTTAGTAAATAGTATCCTTTCTGAGAAGTCTCTTGCAACAAGACACCCCACTTGCTGACATGAAGTAGAGTCTTCCGCAAGTGGTAGTAGACATATGTTGTAGAGGTCCAAGAGGACCAGACCCATGGGTGGAAGATCGCATGACTCAGGATCAGTGGTGTGGGGCACCCAGGGTACAAACATACATACTAGGAGCTGGCAGTGTTACTCATGCGGTGGGCAGGGTCACGTGGCTTAGGACTATCTGACCCTCCTTTTTCTTGATCAGCAGACTGTCGAAGGATCACCGAGGCAGAGACATAGATTCGATCGAAGCGGTCCGCAGGGCGTAGGCAGACATGGTAGAGGATTTGTTCGAGTAGCTGGCGGTGGACGATGTTATGAGGTATTACGACCACCACCACCATGAGGTCCACCACGATTGCAGGGATCTAGTGGAAAGGTGAGAGCTAAGCTTCAGGCACATAAATCATATGACCATGGTGCTACAAATATGATTCAAGGTATGGTTTGTGTATACTCCACCATAGATACAGTACCAATAGATACAAGTTTTAGTCACTATTTCATTTCCACTAACCTCATATTGAGCTTCGAGACTCCGACGGATTTGATGGCTCGATCCATAGGACTAGAGACTCCTACAAGAGAAGACATGGCGATTAAAGACTGGTTTCAACAGTGTGAGCTTACTTTATGTGGTGAGAGCTTCATCTAGGATCTCCTCATAGCAGCGTCGATGCCTTACGATGTCATATTGGTTGTGGACTTGTTATCTACAGTTCATGCTTAGATAAATAGTATTAGGCACAAAGTGTGGTGTGTACACACGGATGGGAACATGTTTACCTTCACCAGCGAGATGGGAGCCTTTTTAACCCAAGACAGACTTACTCAGAGGAGGTTTTTGCTGATCAATCATCAGTTGGCTTTCCATACCCTCAGAGCAGTTGATGTGGACAGTTCTACTTATCATGTAGTGGTGGAATAGTATGCGGATGCTTTCCCTGATGATGATTTATGACTACCTCCTTGGAGAGAGGTGTAATTCTACATTAACATATACCCCGGGGCGACACCGATATCTACACCAGAATATCATATGGATCCTGCTATACTTCTTGAGCTACGGGTATAGCTGGAGGACTTGTAGTGTAAGGGATTCATCTATCCTAGTGTCTCTCCCTGTACAACCCCGATTCTGTTCGCCAAGAAGGCAGATAGAAACCCGAGCCTTTGTGTCAGCTACCATCATCTAAACCAGGTGACCGTGAAGAACAAGTACCCACAATCAAACATTGACGACCTCTTTGATCATATGAAGGGAGCACAATGGTTCTCAAAGATAGACTTCAGATCAGGATATCACCAGCTCAGTGTTCGAGAAGAGGATGTGGAGAAGAAAACCTTCATATGCCATTACAGCCACTATGAGTTCTTGGTTATGCCATTCAGCATAACTAACCCTGCTACTGTGTTCATGGGACTCATGAATAGGATCTTCTAGCCATACCTCATTCTCTCTGTCATTTTATTAATGACGACATTCTGATCTACTTGAAAACTGATGAGGAAAATGCCTACCATTTCCAGGTCGTACTGGACACACTCTGAGAGAACTAGGTTTATGGTAAGCTCTCGATGTGACAGTTTTGGATCTGATAGATTCACTTTTAGGGGCATGTCCTCTCAGACACTGGAGTTGCAGTAGATCCAACGAAGATTAAGGAAATACATTCTTTGGAGCCACCTAGGGGTGTGACATAGGTATGATGTTTCCTTTGATTGGCTAGATAGTACTGGAGGTTTGTACCAACTTTCTATGGAGTTGCAGCACCACTATCAGCCTCGACGAAGAAGGGGAAACCCTTCTTGTGGTCAGAGAGATGCCAGAAGAGATTTTAGGAGCTAAGGTTGAGGCCGACTAGTGCCACCATCTCTAGGCTTCTAAAGGAAGACGTTGGGTACAGATTCTACTGTGACGCATCAAGGATCGGACTCGGATGTGTCCTGATGTAGGAGAAAGCAGTGATTGCATAGGGTTCTCAGCAGCTGATACAACATGTGAGGAACTATGCTACCCATGAACTGGAGTTAGTAGTAGTGGTCTTCACCTTGAAGATGTGCTGACACTATATGATGGACGAACGTTTTACTGTGTACTCTGATCACAAGAGTCTCAGTTAAATCTTCTCTTAGAAATACCTGAACCAGAGACAATGAAGATAGATTGAACTCCTCCAGTACTATGAATTTGAGGAATTCTATACTCGTACAAAGGGGAATGTTGTGGCTGATGCACATTTTAGGATATCTGGTATACACCTTCTAGGTGAGGCTCAGAGAAGCTAAATGCCTGGTAGATATCCTTTTTGGATAGAGATGGAGAAGGATTTCTACAGTCAATTACAATCACTCCCCTACTTATTCAGGGATTCAGGAAGGCACAATATAGGGACACTGACTACAAGACATGGCGTGCTCAAATATCCATAGGGCAGACACCTGATAGATTTTATGAAGGTGGGGAGTACAAAATTCTCTTCAGAGGACATACTATGGTACCAATGTTACATATGGAGGAAGTGTTGTGGGATTTCCACACATCCCCACTATCAGTATATCTAGGAGTGGCGAAGATGTACCCGGATCTCTGACAACAACACTGGTGGCTAGGTTTAAAGAAAGCAGTTGCAGAGTTTGTCTCTCGGTGCCTCAGTTGTCAGCAAGTGAAGGCAGAGCACCAGGTACCAACAGGCTTGGTACAGCCTTAAGAGGTCCTATATTGGAAGTGGTATGGGATATCCATGGACATCGTGATTGTTCTTCCACGTACATCTAGGGTTCACGACTTGATTTGGGTTATTGTTGACTGACTAACCATGTCAGACCACTTCCTACCGATAAGAGAGAAGGGCTAAGAAGAGATCTTGGGATGCCTCTATGTGCATGAGATTGTGTGGCTCCACGGAGTACCTCCATCTATTGTCTCTGATCGTGATGCACAGTTTACTTCCTGGATATGGAAGGGGTTGTAGGTGGATTTAGGGACGTAGCTTCATCTGAGCACCGCCTTCCATCCACAGACGGATGGTCAGACTTATAGGACCATTCTGACCCTCAAGAACAAGCAGTCTGCCTGTGTCCTCGACATTGTTTGTATCTGGGAGGATCACTTAACCTTGGTGGAGTTTTCATACAACAATAGTTATCACTCCACCATTGGGATGTAACCATTTGAGGTGTTATACAGACGACATTTCAGATCACCTTTGTGTTGGATTTACCCTAGGGGTCAGCACTAGAGGGACCAGAGATGGTACAGGTTACCACAAAGAAGGTGAAGATCATACAGGAGGGGATGAGGACTTCATAGAGTAGACATAAGTCATATGATGACAGGAGAAAGAGTCCTCTAGATTTCAAGGATGGCAACCACGTCTTTCTACGGGCCTCACCAAGACGAGGATTACGGAGATTTCGCTGAGGCAAAAAGTTATCTTTGAGATTCATAGGACCATTCCAAGTCCTAATCAATGTGGGTGAGGTGGATTACCACCTGTCTCATCCAACTCAGTTTCACTAGGTGAACGGCATCTTCCATGTATCTTATTTGAGGATATACATGCACAACCCTTCTCACATAATCGACCATGTCAACTTGGATGTTGGCAATGTGGAATCATTTACGGAGGTCCTAAAAGAGATTGAGTATTTAAAGGATTAGGTCCTAAATGGGCAATCGATACCTCTGGTGTGCATTCGCTGGCAGCATGAGAACCTCCAGGAGAGCACATTATAGCAGGAGGATCAGATCCATGCTCAGTACCCCCACTTGTTCCCTTAGTTCTAGTTGTAGCTTATGCGAAAGTAAATCCCTAAGGTAGGCAGAATATAATTACTCAGAAATTCCATGGATATATTTTTCCTCAAATACATGGGATTTTTACGAGTCCTCCAAAATTGAAGGCACATAATTTCGAGGCCCGGTGTGCCAGGATTCAATTTCTGAAGTTTTGTTCTGGTACGTTTAGTAATCGTACGATCATGTTTTTATATCTTTTGAACCCGTGCTCAGAATTGAAATCAGAGGTCATCATTGAACTCATAGCACCGATATTCTCTTAGGAAGGCTTTCACCTCAATGATAGTTGGTTGAGAATAAAAGATATTTTTTGGTGTTTCTAGAGATAGAATTAAATAAAAATAATGTGTGTGGCTTTAATTTTTTTTGACGGTTAAAATCTACTAATGGAAGTTGGAGGTGGGACCACCACACCATAACCTCCAATGAGAGGATATGGTGGTGGGGCCCACCCAAACCTAACCTCCAATGAGAGGTTTTGATGTGGGGACCACACATGGCTAAACTACCCAATTAATGGTAGGAATGAAAAACCACTCAAATCCCCTCATTAATGAGGGAGAGTTTCTCAACACCCTCCCTCTTTTATGGTTCCACCTTCCCCTTAATTAAATTTGCCACCTCCCCAAATTAACCTCTACCAATCCTTCACATTAATTAGGTGGAGCCAATTATTATATTTCACCATTTTGAATTTTGTACCAACAAAATAATATATAAACCTATCTATTAATATTATTCTTTGGCATATTGATAGAAACTTGGGAGAAGAGGGAAGACTTATCCCAATGAATAACAAATAATTACAACCTTATTCGACTTCTTCCTCATCACTTCTACCAATGTAGGATGTCGTCAACCGACCTACCCTCTGCATCGACGTCAACGAGCCGAAGCAGCTCGGGATTAGAAGCTTGTAGTGGATGCAACGAATGATGATCATGTTCGTCTACTTTCTGTGACCCCATTAACAAAAGACGAATGATGAAAAAAGGTATGGTGTTTTTTAAATGTTGATTTTTCAATGAATCATATTCAATGGTTGGAAAGGAATTGTTTGCGGGTGAGTTGTTTTTCATCCACTTATTTCTTGAGGAGACAATTGATACCACCCTAAACATGGAGGGTGCGGGTAAAACCAATATGGCCCGACCCCTCTTGCCATTCTTGTTTGTGAAAATATTTGGCATGGTGATGAGGCAACAGAAGGATTAATGCGGAAATGACAAAGGCCACACATACAGTGGCCTCTGCAAACCGTGCCTTCCCCGAGGAGCTCTAGTGCTCTAGGCCGAACCACAACCCTCTGGTCGAGCCACCCCGGCTGCACCACTGCTGGCTCGTGCCGCACAGCTCCCAGCTACCTCTAGGCCTGAACATGCCCTGCCCAACTTCCCGCGGGCCCGACTGGTCATGCCCTTCCCGGTCGCCTACCATTCCGCCTACTGCCCATCCCAACCGCATACCGGCCTGCCCGGTTGCCGCCCGACTGAACCGGCACCCCAGACTCACTAGCCTCTCAAGATGGCATGTTCCCCCCCTCACGGTGCCCTGGCCACACCTTCCCAGTCCCGCCCATTGGGGAAATCCTCTACGGGCCGAACCGGCCCCGATCTCAGGCCGAACCGGCCCCAAGCCCGGGCCAAACCGGCCCCGAGCCTGAGCCGAACCACCCATGTGCCCCACTAGGTTGTGCCAAGCGGGCTAGTCCGAACCTAACAGGCTGGCCTGGAAAATGGGCCATGTCAGACCCAACTGGAATGACTGGGTCAATCCAGACTGGGTCGACCAAGACAAAGTCGAGCTAGGTCAGTCCGACCAGGTCAGACCGAACCTAGGCTCATTATCGACCCTTTTCCTTTTTGGCCATAACTTTGGCACCAGACAACCATTTGACGAACAATCATCAGAACTGGTATTCTTGGAGGATGATGATCCCTTTTAGTATACCCTGATGGAGTTTGGGATAATGTTGAAATATGGTTAGGATGAATGATACAATAATCCAACCGGGCCACTGGGACTAACAGGCTAATATCTCACAGATTGAGCATCTGGTTGACGCGCCTTCTGTTGCGTTGATACCCCAATGACATGGTATACCTTTGAGATACTTTTCATGGAATTAGTGATTATTGGATAATCGACCAGTAACTTGTGAAGAAGGTCTTCTGGATATGAGTTAGCATTGGTGTGGGAACCTAGTAGCTGGCTGAGACATGATGACTGTTTACCATTTGACTTGGAGTGACTCTAGTGGCCGATTGGGGAGCACCTTGGCATCGCGGATGTCCCATAGTGGGGAGCTCCTTGGTGACGCAGCAGACCCATGGTACTCAACAGGAGGAGTACCTCAACATGCTATGAGAGGGAGTTCCTCTCTGTGACTTGGTAGACCCATGGTGGGGAATACCTATGTGTGACGCAGTAGACCCACAGTACTTGACAGGAGTAGTACCTCAGCAGTCCAAGGATAGTGGGAAGCGTCTCTGTGTGAGCACACAAGTCCCACTATACTCGTTAGAGGAGGAGTTCTCCTACAGTCGAGGTTCCGACATTGTGAATAGGGATGTTACTTGACACTACCCCTAGAATAATATCCTATTTTGAGCTGAGTTAGTAACTTATTTTTTATTTTCTTAATGATTGAGATGCATTACTTGATAACTTAGGTATGTGTATGGTCATATACCAAAGTGGGGTTATCTGCTAAATTAATTCATTATGGTTTATCCTTGTTGGATTTTGTTATACCTTGAGGGTCTCAGGGTCCCAACTGGGTATCATTATACTCAACCCTGCATGGGCTATGCTCGCACCTCATAGTGTTGGTTGCAAACGATGAACATCACCGACTGGGGCTGAGAGTACCTAGACTAGACGGTACCCAGAGGTGGACCAAATGACATGTCGGTACATGAAGGAGACCGACATATATGGATTGATGAGGAGTCTATATGTACCTACCCTTCAGGTTGGATCTGTGGTGGACGATCCATGATATTCTCTTCAGCTTTCATATATTTTTCCCTTTCTAGATGTACTTGTTTTTTAGTTGTACTTGTATTTTACTATTGGGATTGTATTCCAGCCCCTCATCTTTCATCACTCTTTTTATATAGTTTTACTTAGATTTTTTCTTCCCGCTCATACAATAGAGTGTGTGTTTTCATGTTTTAAAGGCAATGCCTTCCCAGTTTTGGGATTTATGCCTTTGGTGCTAGTTGCTAGCCCCTATCCAATAAAAGGAGGGCGTGGGTCGTTACAACATGGGATCTGGGGGAGGGTTCGTGAAAATATTTTATTTGGTTTAGAGTATTTACTATGTCATAATGGTAAAAAGTATTATTTAGGATAAATTATTTATGGTTTACTGGTTATTTTGAAAATATAACTATTTTTTTAGTGTATCCCTAACCGATATTTTTATGCTCATCCAAATGTTTTTAATTTTTTTTTTCACAAGACATAGTTATTAATGGGTTCAATGATGGTATCAAAGAAACGTCCTGATGTCTTAAACATATAAGTTGTCATGAATTTTTTTAACAATAGTTTTTATTTTATGAAAAAAATTGATATAGAGTATAGGTGTATACATATAATATTCAAATGGTTATATATATGACATGACCTAATTATCTAATGCACTAAAGATGAAACGATACTCAATGTGAATAATTAACATAATTCATGATTATGTATTGTTTTAATGACGGGTCCTTATAGTTGGTATCAGAGGATATTCCTATAAGGATAACTTTTTCATACAATACATGTAATGTATAAACGATGGTGTTCATGAACCTATGTATTGTATATAAAATATAATATTATATTGTAATATACCTATGTATAGTTTGGTTTTCATTCCGTTTAAAATAAAAAAAATTAAATGGAAGTAGCATTCATGCGTACGTATGACTTACCATCTCCATGAACGGTGCATTTCATTTTTATATATCAAAATGATATGAAATATTCTAAATAAACATATAGTAGAAATAGATGATATATAGGATATAAAAACATGAATATCCTTATAGATATAATAGAAATTCAACCACATGGGAAATTTATAATTATAACAAGTTCATTTTTAACTCATGTTTCGAACATTGACAGAATGTCTGATATGAATTCGAATAATTTACTAATTTTTATAGCAAGGTAATAAGTGATATAAAAGGAATATTAGTCTTGAAAAATGTTCTTAAGATTGTATAAATTAACATATTTTTATTATTTATGTCATTAACAAACAAACAGGTCATTTTGGACATAAGGTAAAGGACATCATCTCAATCTCCTATCATTCAGGCATATTCTGATTTATACAAGACATTTTTATATGGTATATAATAAACCCCTATGACTATTAATTTCATAAAAAGTTAATATTTTTTCTACGAAGCATTTTAATAAATTAGAAAAGTAATGTTTTCGATGTTTTCATTGATAATGACCTCTTCACCACTGTAGTTGTTATTTTGTTTCCTCTATAAGCCTTAATGTTTATTATAAGGAAAAGAAATATATTATTATGTTTTCAGGTGTTTTGGTATTGCAAATGGTTTTTGAAATATATTGATTATTTTAATATCATGAAATGATTTCTTATGATTAAAAATGAAATTTTATTAGCGAAATGTTTATATGTGCAGTATTTTATGTGTTATTATTTTATAATGGTACTTTGTCATTTGACGGGTGGTTACGTTATAAACCAAATAATAGGTGGTGTTGTGATAAACCAGGATGGGTGGTTACATTATAACCACCAATGCATTGGGTATGGAAGTCGGCCCTATGGCCCTTCCATTTAGTTATATGTGTCGAATTAGACCGTATGGTTATTCCATTTATGCATGTTTATATCCCATGTAATCTTTATATGTTGTGTATTCATTCTATAGGTTTTATGGTAATATTTTGGTTACAAAAGGGTAATCAATTCTCTTTTATTCAGTGAAGATTATTTAACACTCAAGAAAGGTGAAAATAATTCCTTATGATAAATTATTCATGGTTGACTATGAGTTTGAAAAAACTAAAAGTTTTCATACATTTTTTATCCATTACATAGAATTTTATGCTCATACCTCATTTTTGAAATATTTTTTCACATGAAATAATGGTAAACAAAGGGATCAATCCAATGACATGTTGTCTAAATCATGGAAATATACGTCTTTATTTTTTTAAGAGTTTTTATTTAATAAAAAAATGGAAAATGTTAAAAAGTCTATACTTTGTAATTTTTGAGATGTAATGTAATTTTTATGTCATAGTTATCTAAAACTATAAAACTAAAAAAAATACTAAATTTGAATTATTAACATAATTCATGATTATGTAATGTTTAATATCAAGGCCTTACAGTAAGTATCTAAGGACGGTTTAGATAAACATAGAGGTTATGGTGTTATTTGATTAAATGTGAAAAACCATAAGGGTTTGAAAATTAGAATGATTCATTGTCATTTTAGATAAATTGAATGAGTTTAAGATAACTTGAATACGTCTATCTTAGTTTTTACGTTCCTCATAAGATATTATATGATGATTTTACTAATACATTCACACTGGATTTTTTTTGTAAATAAGTGTATCAAGCTGGAAGAAAAGTATAGATCGATGTGATGAAAACTATAACAGTTTTCTGAATAGGCAATTGATTGAAATATTAGATTCAATGTGAATACATTTGGTTATTCTCAACCAACTATATCGAGTCATGATAGACCACCAAAACCTTAGTTATTTTTATAAGGCATCGTATATGCGAGAGACATATCCCTATTGATATTTAGGTAATAATGATAAAGAGAAGTATACTAAAAAACATATGTGTGAAGGATGTGGAAAGAAACACCTTTGAAAATAATTTAGAGGGACAAGAAGGTGTTTCCGATGTGTTAATGAAGTTCATAAAGAAAAAACCTACGATGGAAACATGAATCATCCAGTCAACTCTAGGAATGGGAAATGAATTCTTTATAATGGATCAATTAAATGTTGACAATGTGGTGTTCATTGTCATTACAATAATATATTTCATTTGAATAATTTTTAGGAATCAGATCAGCCATATAATTTAAATATATGTTTACCAGTACCTAATTTCATTCCAATTGAAGATGAAGAAATTGGCAGTGAACAATGAATTGTATGGTTTATTTCTTATCTCATATTTGGACATTAATGAAATAATAGGATATTATGCATGATTTTTTATAGGAAATAATTGAAAAATAATAATATTGAAAGAAAATGATAAAGGATAAGGAAGAATGTTTGATGAATAATATGTATATATTTTAGGAATTGATGAGTTATGTTTGATATATGGATGATGATATTTTTAAATGTATTAATAATAGGATTAATTTGGAATATTATTTCTAGATTCTGTAAACCTGTTGTTTGAACTTTGAAAATATTATTCAAGTAGTATATATCATTTCATTTTTGAATATATTTATAAAGTATCATTTGGGTTTATGTAATCCTTGAATTTTTGGCAATTACATGTTACTACTTTTTGAGATGAAAATGCGATGTATGAGATAAAATTTGAAGTTATAATATGTTATGGTTATTTTGTGGGATTTATATCATTTATGGAGATTTTATAAAATTGTGTTGTTTTTAATAAAGGAAAACATGCAGTCTGTTTGAAAATCCATCACGTCAGATAATGCTGTGGGGATCAAACCCACAACCAATGTACGATTGGGATTTATTTCCTACCACTGGACTACATGAATTCCCTAGTTACTATCAATGATTCTTTTTATTTAAATAATTATATTGATCAAGAATATTCTGATTTTAGAAACTTATATTTAATCAAATGGATACTATTTATATACGAAAATGGATTCCTTATTAAGTGATAAAGGTCATTTTAGGAGATGCTCTCTCTTTTGGGGAAACAATAATGGTTGAAATATTATTTTGGAACCCTCGATGTTTTATTGTGGAAAAATGGATATTCACGTAATTTATGGAAATGATTAAACAATCTTTGATAATATGTTACTAGGTTAATAAAATTTGAGTATGAGACTTTATGAGTAACCAATTTTATTTGGAGATAAATGATATAAATTTTGTGGAAGACTATGTGGTAAAATCCTTCTGAATTTTTGGTTTCAATCTTAGTTTGGATTATTTTGATGAATTGTATGGAAAATTATTTATTGAATGTTTTTTTGTTGAACTTTTGGTATTGTTTTTCAAAATTTGAATATTATGAGTTGTATTTTTTTATTAATTATTATCCTTTTTTGAGATTATATTATCTTGTACTAACCATTTTGGTTTTGTATAATGTATAATTAAAAGGTAAATATTGTAAGGCCTTAGTTATAAACCATATATAATCATGAATTATGTTAATAATTCACATTTTGGATTTTTTCTGGTTTAGAGTATTAGATAATTAGGACATAACTATTAAATTACATCTAAAAAATTATAAAGTAGAAACTTCAACTCACTTTACATTTTTTAAATAAATTAAAACACCTAAAAAAGAAACATCTCTAATTCCATGTTTTAGAAAGAATTAATTTTCCTTGATCCCTTCCATGTCAATATTCATCTTTATCTCCTATGAAAAACATTTAAAAAAAGGGATGATCATAAAAATCTAGGTAAGGGATACAGAAAGAAGGAAAATTGTAAATTATTCCATTTAATAAGTAAACCATGAATACATTATCATAAATAATACTTCTCAACTTTACAGAGTATTAAATACTATTCACTGAATAAAAGATTATTGATTACCATAAATTCCATTGAAATCATACATAACATATAAGGATAACTTGGGACATAAACAAACTTAAATTGAATAAGCATACGGTCATCATTAACACATATAAATAAATGGAATAGCCATACAGCCAAATTCCATACCCAATGCATTCGATGTTATAACGCAACCACCCATTAGGGTTTATCACGACACTGCCCATCATTTGGTTTATCCCGTAACGACACATCAAATGTATAACTACCATTATAAAATTATAACACATGAAATATTGAAAATATAAACTTTCCACTAATAACATTACACTTGAAATCACAAGAAATAATTTCAAGATATTGAAATTATCAATCCATTTAAAACCCAATTTTCAATACCAAAACACCCAAAAACAGAATAAATGATTTATTTTCCTTTTTAAAACATTAAGGCTTATAGAGGAATCCAAATAACGATTATGGTGTCGAATAGGTCATTCTCGCTGAAAACGTTAAAAACATTACTTTTGTCATTTAGTAAAAATCATAGTATAAAATAATTTCTAATAGAATGAAATCTAAATTAAAATGGGTTTATTATATACCATATAAAAGAAATTTGTTTATAAATCAAAATATGCCTCAATCAAAGGAGATCGAGACGAATTCCTTTACCTAATGTCCGACATGACTCATTCATTCTTTAATTTAGAAAATAATAAACATAAGTTAATTTATAATTTCTCAAGAACCTTTTTCAATATTATTATTCCTTTTAAATCACTTATTACCTTGATATAACAGTTAGTTAATTAGTTCAGTTCATATCAGACATTTTGTCGATGTTCTGAACATGAGTTGAAAATGAACTTGTTAGAATTATAAATTGTCTACGTGGTAGAAATTAAATTATCTCTATAATTATATTCATGATTTATATATCATATATATATAATATATATATCCATTATATATGTATTTTGAATAGTCCATATCATTTGGATATATGTAAATGAAATGTACCGTTCATAGAGTCGGTAAACTGTACGTATGCATGAACTCTACTTCCATATCATTTTTTCATTTTAAAAGGAATGGAAAACAAATTATACATATCTATATATATATATTCCAATATAATATGATATTTTATATACATTAATTCATTTCATTAACACCAGCCTTTAGATGATACTTGTATGGTATGAATGAGTCATATAACTTGGAGGGGCCGGTAGTCCGCACTTCTACAAAGGTAATAATAGTATATATACCACATGAAAAGAATAAAAGTATGTTATAAAATATAATTAATGAAGCCTAGAGATAAAATAAGTATCATAAATATAATATTTAATTATTTTTCCATCATAATTTCCACTATAAGAGGTGGTTGTTCATGATTGAACAATCATCATTTTGTCAGGCAGTAGTTCATCGTCCGTAGAAACATTATTTTATATATGCATTAGATGGAGGTGTGTGGAAATGTAGATTGAATAAATCTCATAAAAACAACCATTTAAATCAAGGATACTGGTGTTGTTATGTTCAAAAAGAAAAATAAGAGATGAGGGAGTGAAGATGTAAAATAAAATACGAGTACTTGAGTGAAGATGTTACTTTTAAATCGGGTAACTCCATTTGGATTGAACCAAAAAGATTTCTTGAAGTTATTCAGACCTATTTGAAGGCTTCATAGGAGGAATAGATGGATATTGAAGGATTCATAGAGTATATTTTGGATGAGGCAAGGGAATTTAAAGGTGTGTGTAATGGTTTTGAGGTGGTGGCCTTTTATTAGAGGGATGAAAGGTTCTTTAGGAATGTTTGAAAATATTATTTTATTATAAACTGATTTTGCATTTCAAAAGGTCCAAAACATATTTAATTCAAATATAATGGATTATATGTTGTAATAAAATCATCCAATAAGAATTGGACAATTTTTGGATAATTGTTTAATCCTTATCGTTTTTTATTTAACCTTTTATTGACTTTAACTTTTACCATGTTCTCTTATATATTCATACTATATGGTTAAAATAGTTAACATAAAATGAAAATAAAACCAAAAGTTCTTAATTAATAACATTATCATTCGTATCTATGTAATTTGGCCGAATCATAGATTATTATTATTATTTATTATAATTTAATATAATATTGATTGATTTAAAAACTCATTTATACCAATTTAAAAACTATTTATATTAAGACATTTAAAAAATTTATAACAACATGATTCATTCATAAAAATTACAATAATGAAATGATAAAAGTCTTACACATCACTAAAATTCATTGAATTCATAAACAGATTCAAAATAAATTTATTTTAATATTTATAATCTCATTTATTTAAAAGATTAATTAATGAGGAAATCATAACATCATCATTATGTCATAAATATATTTATTAATTTGAAGTCTAAAAATTATAAATAAAATAAAATGATATATGAAGGTGTTTTATCTTTCAATTTAATATTTATAGCCGAAGATATCAATTATATATCCCAATATGATATTTTCTAACTAAAAGATATATGTTTTCGTTGTTTTTGTCCTTTCTTTAAACTAATTAATATAATGTGTCCTTATCACACTCAAGTGGAACCATGAGGACCCAAAATAGACCCAATGATGTCTATGGTTGGACATGTATCAACCAATATAAATATAGAAGATGTTAGGGTAATTTAATATTATTATAATAATATTTGTTTACCCTTATTTACTATATTTACCCTTTAACCATGGTAAATAAAATATTTACTAAAGTAATTATTCCAAATTCCTAAAAATAAAAATTACCTTTTTAAAAAATTTGAACCTCCAGATTCCAAATATGATATTATTTTTTACAAATTCAATACATAGATGCTTCAGAAATTAATTAACAGTTAATTATCACTGTCAAAACAAAAAAACATGTTTTTTAGAAATAATACATATCTCTATATTGACATTTTTTTGTGTCCAATTTCAATTTGAAATTACTTATAATGACCAAAATTGTATTAAATGTTAAAAAAAATAATATAATTAAACTTTAAATATAACTAAATAGATAAACTACCCATATACAAGAATTAGATTAAAATGTTGTTCTGAATTAAATGCAGTATTTTCCCAATTCCTTAAAAAATGAACTTTATTAGAAAAATACAGAAATCTTACCCAATATATATTTCTTAGTCCCAATTATAATGAAGAATTATATGTTGTCAAACATAATATATAAAATTAAGGAAAAATATATTTAAAAAGGGTTCTCCATTAATAAGTGGTAAATTGAGAGTTTAAAAAATACTTGAGTATTTATTCTTATAAATTAGATTCATTCACATTTTAAGACAATAAATTTCATTAGATAAATTTAAAAATATTTAATAAACATTCGTAATAATATTTTAGTTTGTTTTTTTCATTCCTACCAATACAATGGCTATGTGTTAACTACCATTTAAAATAATAATAATGTATTAATATTTTCTAGTATAACTCAACATTGTGTGTAACACAAGATTTCAATGAAACCCATTATTGTGAATTGAGTATGAAATTGGACATAGAGTCCCCTTTAAATAAATATTAATAATAAATTAAATAATATTAATACATATGAAAATGTATTACTATTTATTTACCAATGATGTTACATCATTCCCCCCGTTTGGATATTTCGTCCTCGCAATTTCAAAATTGGTCTAATAATATTCATTGAAAGTCCCACATCAGAGAAATAGTCAATAAATATATCACATTTAAAGGAATAAAATAAGTACAACTGTCACTCGAGATAACCCATAATATGATTATACGAAAATATGGATTTAGAGGAGAAACTAAGTGTCCAGTTTTGATGGAGAGTGATAGAAAACAAGATCTAAAGAAAATTAACCACCAGAAAACCACAAACATGTGATAGGTTAAATGGTATTTGGTTTTCCAAGTAGAAAATTAAACTGATAATGTTATTGTTTTTTGTTACATTTAATAATGTTGGAGAATTTATTTATGAGATTGGCTAATAACATAAGGATATATATTTACTTTCCAAGTAGAGTTTCATCCTATAATAATTCTCTACCAAAAACTAATCTTTTCTCCAAACAATGAGTTTTCAATATTACATGGTCACACCTGAAGTGATATAATCAAATTATATAGTTTGTCATAATCCAAAAAAGATGAACTATAAATTTGTAACATACTATGTAAATAAATAGTAAGTCATTTTTATATTTAGTAATATTTGTGAATTTTAAATTAGTTTTACATTAAACGGGGTGATAAGTATTATGGCATACCTGATACACAAAAATGGGTTTCTTTGAAATCATACATTGCACAAAATTTTGATTAATAATAAAAAATAATAATATAATATTATTATTTTAAATAGATGTTATCACATAGCCGTTGTATTGGTGGAATTGAACAGAATGAACTAAAATATGATTATAAATGTTTATTAATTGTTTTTACGTTTATGAAATAACATTTATAGGATTAAATTTTGAATGTATCAAATTTTTACTCCCAAGTAATTTTTTTTGATACATTTTTGACCATGGGAAACCGTGGGCCAATTTTGGGACACCATGAAGTGACTTGAGAGTGATATTGACACTTTATAATAATTATTTTAATGTAAGGACAAAAATAATAGAAAAATATATCTTTTAGTAAACCAATTTTATGTGGAGTGATATAAGTGATCTCTTTTACTATAAATATTCATTTGAAAGATAAAACAATTTCTTAAAACATTTTATTTTATTTATAAATTTTAGACATTAAATAAATTAATTTATTTATGACACAATGATGATGTAATGATTACCAAATTAATGAATTTTTTGAATAAATGATATTATAAATGTTAAAATTAATTTATTTTGAAATCTTTTATGAAATAAATGAATTTGATGGATACATATGACTTTCTATATTGGCATTAAAGAGGGTTGTTATAAGGAATCATGTTTTTATTTATTTTTTAAAGTCTTTATATGAATATTATTTAAATTGAATTAAATGGGTTTTTAAATTAATCAATATTTTCTTAAATGATATATTAATCCTAAAAATCTATGATTTGAGAAATTTAATTTAATAATGGTTTTAATGTCTATAATTAACCACAAGTGGTACTATTTTCATTTTATGGTAACTATATTAACCATGTAGTATGAATATATAAGAGAACATGTTAAAAGTTAAAAAAGTTAATAAAGGAATAAATAAAAATTATAAGGATTAAAAAATTATCAAAAACATGTATAACTATTATTTGATGAATTTATCTCGACTTATATGCACATTATCTTATAATTAAATATTTCTTGGACCTTTGGAAACCGAAAATTAATTTATTATAAAATAATAATTTAAAACATTCTTAAAGAGCCCCTCCTCCCTCTTAAAAATACCACCCCCTCTAACTCATTACACACTCCTCTGAAGCACCTTGTCTCTTCCAGAATTTTCTCCAAGAATCCCTAAACATCCTAATATTCTCCCTAGAAACCATAACATAGGTAGAAATCACTTCAATAAAGCATAATGATTCAAACCAAAAAGTGTTACCTAATTTAATTGTAACATCTCCCCTCAAGTTTTCTTCGTTTATTTTAATTCTTCACTCCTTATGCTATTTTTATTCTTTTTTAACATAACAACACTAGTATCCTAAATATAGTAGATTTTTTAATTATAAGGATTCTAACTACAACATAACTCACCTCCATCAAATTGGTATAGAACATAATGTTTCTTTGGACGGTGAACTACTGCCTCACGAAATAATAATTGTTCAATCTTCTACTACCATCACATATGGTGTCCATTATGAAGGAACTATAATTATATATGACTTTTATGAGATTAATTTTATCTCTATGCTTATATAATTATCTTTAACAACATACATTTATTATTTTCATGTTGTATATATATGATAATTTCATTTATGGAAATGCATACCACCGCCCACTAAAAGTGATATGACTCATTCATAACATAAGTGAAAAGTATAAAGGATGGTTTTAATGAACTTATATAATGTATATAAAATATTATATTATACTGGAATATACCAATATATCATTTGGTTTTCCTTCATTAAAAAAAGAAATGGAATTAGCGTTCTCTCATACATTCGGCTTACCGTCTCCATGAACGGTGCATCTCATTTTCATTTATCTAAATGATATGAACTATTATAAATATATATATAATGGATAGTTATGATATATATGATATATTAATCATAAATATAATTCTATATATTAGGGAATTTTCACCACACAGACAAATTATAATTATAACAAGTTTATCTTTAACTTAACTTCTGAACAACTACAAAATGTCCGATATTAACTCAAGTAATTAAAAAATTGTTATAAAAAGGTAATAAGTGATATAAAAGAACTAATAGAATTTAAAAAGGTTATTAAGAAACTATAAATTATCTTATGTTCATTATTCAGGAAATTAAACAATGAATGGGTCAAGTCAGACACGAGGTATGAGACTTCGTCTCGACCTCATTTCATTGAGGAATATTTTGATTTATAAATGAAATTATTTTATATGGTATATAATAAACACCTTTGACTTTTAATTTCATTCAATTTTAATCTTTTTTCTAAAAATCATTTTACCAAACTACAAAAAGAATGTTTTTAAAAACATTAAGGCTTATAGAGGAAGCCAAATGATGATTATGATGGCGGAGAGGTCATTGTCGCCACCATAAAACCCATATTAAGCATACATAACATATAAAGTTATATTGGAACTTAAAAATACATAAATGGAGTAACCATATAGTCGACTACAACACTTATCACTAAATGTAATATCCATACAGCTAACTTTCTTACCCAATTCATTGGTGGTTATAACATAACCACCCAACCCAGTTTACCATGGAGCCACCTATCATTTGGTTTATCACATAACCCTCATCAAATGTCCATGTACCATTATAAAATCAAAACACTTAAAATATTGAAAATATAAACATTTCATAAATAACATTTCATTTGTAAAAAAATAAATAATTTCAAGATATTGAAATAATTAATCCATTTCAAAAACTATTTTAAATACCTAAACACCCAAAAACAGAATAAGGGATTTCTTTTCCTTTTAATTTTTTATGACTTATAGAGGAAGCCAAATAATAATTATGGTGGAAGAGAGGTCATTTTCACCACAATCATTAAAAAAAATTCCTTTTTTCATTCAGTAAAATTCTTTATATAAGAAATAATCCCATTAAATGAAATTAAAATTAAGTGGGTTTTATTATACACCGTATAAAAGAAAGTTTTGTATAAATCAAAATATTTCTTAATTAACGGGGATAGAGAAAAAGTCCCTTACCTCATGTCTGATATGACCCATTCAATCTTTAATTTCATGAATAGTAAACATATTGTAATGTATACTTTAATTTGATAAATTTTCATTTTTTTCTTTTTATATCACTTATTACCTTGCTATAACAATTAGCTAATTAGTTGAGTTTATATAGGACGTTTTTTTCATTGTTCAGAACTGGAGTTAAAAATGAACTTGTTATAATTATAAATTGTCCATGTGGTCAAAATTCCATTTTCACTATAATGATATTCATTATTTATATGTCATATATACCATATATATCTAGTATATAGGTATTTATAATAGTACAAATCATTTGAATATTTGAAAATGAAATGCACCGTTCATAGATACAATAAGCCATACGTACGCATGAATGCTGCTTCCATGTCATTTTTTTATTTTAAAGGGAAGTAAAACCAAATGATACATAGGTTTATTCCAATATAATATCATATTTTACATACATAACTAATGTTCATTAAAACCATCCTTTATATATTCCATGTATGGTATAAAAGAGTCAAATCACGTTGAGGGAATGGTAGCCCACAGCTCCTCAAATGAAATTACCATATATATACAACATGAAAAGCATACAGGTCTTTTATAAAAGAGAAATACAGAAGCATAGATATAAATAAATTTCATAAATATCATATATAATTATAGTGTCATCATAATGTCTACTTTAAGAGGTTGTAGTAGAACATTGAATAATCATACCTTTATGTTTCTCATGTTGTATATATAAGATAATTTGATTTGAGGAAGTACAGACTACCGTGCCCTCAAAGTGATATGAATTTTTCATACCATTCATGGAACCAATAAAAGATGGTGTTAATGAACTTACATACCAAATATAAAATATGATATTATAAAGTAATATACTTATGTTTCATTTGGTTTTCATTCCTTTTAAAATAAGAAAATGAAATGGAAGTAGCGGTAATGTGTACGTACGTCTTACCGTCTCCATGAACAGTGTATTTCTTTTACATATATCAAAATTATATGGACTATTCTAAATATATATATACTAGATACATATGATAAATATGATATAAATATCATGAATATCATTCTAGAGATAATGGAAGTTTGACCACATGATCAATTTTTAAATACAACAATTCTATTTTCAACTCATGTCATGAACATCGAAAAAATGTCTGATATGAAATCAAATAATTAAAATATTGTAATAGAAAGATAATAAGTGACATAAAAGTAATACAAAACTTGAAAATGGGTTTTGAATAAAAGTTTAAATTAAGTTAAATGTATTATTTAAAAAATTAATGAACGAACAGGTCAAGTCAGAGATGAGGTAAGGGACATTATCTCAGACTCCTTTAGTTGTGGTATATTTTGATTTATACACGATGTTCTTTTATATGGACTGTAATAAACCCCTTTCACTATTAATTTCATTCAAAGGGAATATTGTTTCTACAATTTTTTTATTAAACGAAAAAATAAATGTTTTTTTAAATTTGCAGTGAAAATGAACTTAAACATTATCACTAATATGTTTAAGATGAGGAGCCAGCCATAAATATTACATGATCTGGATGTTAACTTGTTTTGAACATATACACATCTTTATTTTATATGGAATATAATAAAACCCTATAACATTTGAAAGGGATTTATTTTCATTTTTCACCAACAAAAGGAGTACTTATAATGTGTCATTACCACTAATTTGCATTTTAGTAAAACACTTCAATGAAAAAATATTCCCTTTGAATGAAATTAAATGTAATCTATGTTTCTTATAAACCGTATAAATGAACATCATTCATAATTAAAAATATTCTTCAATGAAAGAAGATTGAGATGGAGTCTCTTACTTCGGGCCCGACTTGACCGATTCGTTCTTTAATTTCTTGAATAATAAACATAATTTAATTTATAATTTCTTTAGAAAATATTTAAGGTTCATTATTATTTTATATCACTTTTTACCTAGATATAAATATTAGTTTATTAGTTTAGATCATATCATACATTTTTTATGTTTATAACAAGAGTTAAAAAGTGAAATTTTTAGAATTATAAATTGTCCATGGAGTCGAAATTGCATTATCTATAGAATTATATTCATGAGTTATATATCATATATGTCATATTTATCCATTATATATTTATATATAATAGTCCATATAATTTGGATATATGAAAATGAAATGCAACATTCATGGATACTGTATGCCGTAAGTATTCATGAACGCTACTAACATTTCATTTTTTTAATGGAATGAAAACCAAATGAAACATAGGTATATTATAGTATAATATCATATTTTATATATGTTATGTATGTTAATTAGCATAATCTTTTATATCATCCATATTTGGTATGAAAGAGTCATATCACATTGAGGGGGAGGTAGTCCGCATTTCCTGAAATGAAATTATTGTATATATACAACAAGAAAAGCATAAAGGTATATTATAAAAGACAATTAAAAAATCATAGTCATAAAATGAATATAATAAATATCATATATAATTATAATGGCATCATAATGGCCAACATAAGACATGGATGGATAAGATTAAACAATCATTGTTTTGTGAGACAGTAGTTCGCCATCCACAGAAAAAAAAATTCTATACCAATTAGATAGAGTTGTGTGCAAGTGCAGTTCAAATACATATCATAACAACAACCTAGTATATTGTGGATAATACTATTGTCATGTAATAAATAAATAAAAAGAGAATATGGTGTGAAGAAGTAAAATAAAATAAGAGAACATGAGGAAATATATTACATTTAAATCAGGTAACTCCCATTGGATTGAATCATAAGGATTTATTTAAGTGCTTTATGCTTATGTTAAGGAATCTAGAAGTACTACAAGGATATTTTGGGATTCATGGGAAATATTTTGGATTATCCAAGGGACATGAGAGGTGGGTGTAATGGGTTATAGTTAGTGGCCTTTTATAAAAGGGAGGATGGGCTCTTTAGGAATGTTTGAAAATATTATTTTATTACAAATTTATTTTCTATTCAATAATGTCAAAAACATATTAAATTAGAATATAATGGAAATAGAAGTAGAAATAAAATAATCCAACAATAATTGGACATTATATGAATAATTTATAATACTTATATTTTTAATTTATCCGTATCTTAACTTTTTTAACTTTTATCATGATCTATTATATATGCATAATATATGATTAATATTGTTACTATAAAATAAAATTCTATCCAAAAGTGGTTCATTAATGACATTATCAACCGTGTCTACGTATGTTAGCTGAATCTCAGAATTTTTTTGATTATTATATCATTTATTAAAATATTGATTTATTTAAAATCTCATTTATGTTTATTTAAATACTATTCATCTCATGACATTTAAAAAATCTATAAAAACATGATTGTTTTGAAAAACCTTAAATATTAAAAAGATAAAATGTCATACTCATCCCTAAAATTTTTGGACTGTATAAAAATATTGAAAATAAATATATTTTAAGGTTTATAATCTTATTTATTCAACACATTCATTAATGATGTATTATTTACATCATCATTGTGTCATAAATAAAATTATTTATTTGATGTCCAAAAATTATAAATTAAATACCATGATATATGAAACCTTTTTATAATACAAATGAATATTTATAGTTGATTATACCATTTATATAACCCCATATAATGTTTTTTACTAAAATATTTATGTTTATATCATTTTTGTCCTTACTTTAAATTAATTAATATAAAATGACATTATCACTACCATTTGGCTTCATGGGGTTCCAAAAATGACCTGAGGATGTCCATGGTCATAAATATATCACCCAATAGGAATATGATACATGTTAAATTAATTAAATATTATTATAATAACATTTTTTTACCATTATTTACCAGATTTACCCTTTGACCATGAGAAATAAAATATTTACTGATGTAAATATTCCTAATGTCTAAAAATAAAATTTACTTACTTAAAAAAAATTTCACTCAATATTACAAATATCTAAGAAATATTTCCAAATTAAAAACATAGATATGGCTGAAATTAATTTAAAATTATGTCCCCGTGTCAAAACAAAATTATGTTTTAATGAAATAATATCTATCAAAAGATTATCATTTGTATATATCTAATTTCAATGTGAAATTACTTCTAATGACCAAAATTGGATTAAATGGTAAAATTATAATCTAATTACACATTATAAATAATTATATATATAATATAAAATTATTATTAAATTAAATTGAATTGTAGTTTTGAACATAAATTAGTAGTTTTCCCTGTTCAATAAAAAATGAACATTATTAGAAAAATTCCAAAATCTTACCCAATGTACATTTTTATATCTCTATTATAAAGATGAGTTTTCTTTTGTCAAATATAACATAAAAAAGTGAAAAAACTATAATTAATAATGGCTTTCCATCAAAAGGTTGTAAATCGTGTTTTTAATAATATTTTAGTATTTATGATTAAAATTTGTATTAATTTATTTTTTAAGATGATAAATTTTATGGGATAAATGTAAAAACATTTAATTAACATGTGTAACAATATTTTATTTAGTTTTTTTTCATTCTTTCTAAAATAATGGAAATTAGTTAACTACCATTTATAATAATAATAATAGCAATAATATTTTTCAGTATAACTGAACATTGTGTGCAACATAAGATTTCAAAGAAACTTGTTGTTGTGTATTGGTTATTCCGTTTAACATAGTATCCCCATTAAAGTAAAATTAATATTTAATTCATAAATATTAATAAATATGAAATTTTTTAAGTCTTTTTTAATGGGGATGGTACATTTCTCTTGGAATATTTTGTTCTTTCCAAATTACATGTACGTACATCATGACATATGGACAATAATTATTATTACAGGTTCTCTGTGATAATATATTGTAACCATGAATGTGTTTTCACATATTCTTATGATTTTATCCTTGATGAAATGCAAAGTGGATTTACATTGAGAAAAATTTAAAAAAATCATAGTCTTATTTCCATATTCTTGTTATTATTTAGATGGTTATAAGTTATTTGATGTCCAAGATGGAGTCTAGTATGTCATGATTATTGATAAATTCTTACATATTTGTTTAAAATATGTGTAATATGAAACTAGTTCTCAAGGAAACAAAATCCTAAGATCTTTGATGGAGAGTGATAGAAAACAAGATCTAAAGAAAATTAACCACCAGAAAACCACAAACATGTGATAGGTTAAATGGTATTTGGTTTTCCAAGTAGAAAATTAAACTGATAATGTTATTCTTTTTTGATACATTTAATAATGTTGGAGAATTTATTTATGACATTGTCTAATAACATAAGGATATATATTTACTTTCCAAGTAGAGTTTCATCCTATAATAATTTTCTACCAAAAACTAATCTTTTCTCCAAACAATGAGTTTTCAATATTACATGGTCACACCTGAAGTGATATAATCAAATTATATAGTTTGTCATAATCCAAAAAAGATGAACTATAAATTTGTAACATACTATGTAAATAAATAGTAAGTCATTTTTATATTTAGTAATATTTGTGAATTTTAAATTAGTTTTACATTAAACGGGGTGATAAGTATTATGGCATACCTGATACACAAAAATGGGTTTCCTTGAAATCATACATTGCACAACATTTTTATTAATAATAAAAAATAATAATATAATATTATTATTTTAAATAGATGTTAACACATAGCCGTTGTATTGGTGGAATTGAACCGAATGAACTAAAATATGATTATAAATGTTTATTAACTGTTTTTACGTTTATGAAATAACATTTATAGGATTAAATTTTGAATGTATCAAATTTTTACTCCCAAGTAATTTTTTTTGATACATTTATGACCATGGGAAACCGTGGGCCAATTTTGGGACACCATGAAGTGACTTGAGAGTGATATTGACACTTTATAATAATTATTTTAATGTAAGGACAAAAATAATAGAAAAATATATCTTTTAGTAAACCAATTTTATGTGGAGTGATATAAGTGATCTCTTTTACTATAAATATTCATTTGAAAGATAAAACAATTTCTTAAAACATTTTATTTTATTTATAAATTTTAGACATTAAATAAATCAATTTATTTATGACACAATGATGATGTAATGATTACCAAATTAATGAATTTTTTGAATAAATGATATTATAAATGTTAAAATTAATTTATTTTGAAATATTTTATGAAATAAATGAATTTGATGGATACATATGACTTTCTATATTGGCATTAAAGAGGGTTGTTATAAGGAATCATGTTTTTATTTATTTTTTAAAGTCTTTATATGAATAGTATTTAAATTGAATTAAATGGGTTTTTAAATTAATCAATATTTTCTTAAATGATATATTAATCCTAAAAATATATGATTTGAGAAATTTAATTTAATAATGGTTTTAAGGTCTATAATTAACCACAAGTGGTACTATTTTCATTTTATGGTAACTATATTAACCATGTAGTATGAATATATAAGAGAACATGTTAAAAGTTAAAAAAGTTAATAAAGGAATAAAAAAAATTATAAGGATTAAAAAATTATCAAAAACATGTATAACTATTATTTGATGAATTTATCTCAACTTATATGCACATTATCTTATAATTAAATATTTCTTGGACCTTTGGAAACCGAAAATTAGTTTATTATAAAATAATAATTTAAAACATTCTTAAAGAGCCCCTCCTCCCTCTTAAAAATACCACCCCCTCTAACTCATTACACACTCCTCTGAAGCACCTTGTCTCTTCCAGAATTTTCTCCAAGAATCCCTAAACATCATAATATTCTCCCTACAAACCATAACATAGGTAGAAATCACTTCAATAAAGCATAATGATTCAAACCAAAAAGTGTTACCTAATTTAATTGTAACAGCTCCCCTCAAGTTTTCTTCGTTTATTTTAATTCTTCACTCCTTATGCTATTTTTATTCTTTTTTAACATAACAACACTAGTATCCTAAATATAGTAGATTTTTTAATTATAAGGATTCTAACTACAACATAACTCACCTCCATCAAATTGGTATAGAACATAATGTTTCTTTGGACGGTGAACTACTGCCTCACGAAATAATAATTGTTCAATCTTCTACTACCATCACATATGGTGTCCATTATGAAGGAACTATAATTATATATGACTTTTATGAGATTAGTTTTATCTCTATGCTTATATAATTATCTTTAACAACATACATTTATTCTTTTCATGTTGTATATATATGATAATTTCAGTTATGGAAATGCATACCACCGCCCACTAAAAGTGATATGACTCATTCATAACATAAGTGAAAAGTATAAAGGATGGTTTTAATGAACTTATATAATGTATATAAAATATTATATTATACTAGAATATACCTATATATCATTTGGTTTTCCTTCATTAAAAAAAGAAATGGAATTAGCGTTCTCTCATACATTCGGCTTACCGTCTCCATGAACGGTGCATCTCATTTTCATATATCTAAATGATATGAACTATTATAAATATATATATAATGGATAGTTATGATATATATGATATATTAATCATAAATATAATTCTATATATTAGGGAATTTTCACCACACAGACAAATTATAATTATAACAAGTTTATCTTTAACTTAACTTCTGAACAACTACAAAATGTCCGATATTAACTCAAGTAATTAAAAAATTGTTATAAAAATGTAATAAGTGATATAAAAGAACTAATAGAATTTAAAAAGGTTATTAAGAAACTATAAATTATCTTATGTTCATTATTCAGGAAATTAAACAATGAATGGGTCAAGTCAGACACGAGGTATGAGACTTCGTCTCGACCTCATTTCATTGAGGAATATTTTGATTTATAAATGAAATTATTTTATATGGTATATAATAAACACCTTTGACTTTTAATTTCATTCAATGTGAATCTTTTTTCTAAAAATCATTTTACCAAACTACAAAAGGAATGTTTTTAAAAACATTAAGGCTTATAGAGGAAGCCAAATGATGATTATGATGGCGGAGAGGTCATTGTCGCCACCATAAAACCCATATTAAGCATACATAACATATAAAGTTATATTGGAACTTAAAAATACATAAATGGAGTAACCATATAGTCGACTACAACACTTATCACTAAATGTAATATCCATACAGCTAACTTCCATACCCAATTCATTGGTGGTTATAACATAACCACCCAACCCAGTTTACCATGGAGCCACCTATCATTTGGTTTATCACATAACCCTCATCAAATGTCCATGTACCATTATAAAATCAAAACACTTAAAATATTGAAAATATAAACATTTCATAAATAACATTTCATTTGTAAAAAAATAAATAATTTCAAGATATTGAAATAATTAATCCATTTCAAAAACTATTTTAAATACCTAAACACCCAAAAACAGAATAAGGGATTTCTTTTCCTTTTAATTTTTTTATGACTTATAGAGGAAGCCAAATAATAATTATGGTGGAAGAGAGATCATTTTCACCACAATCATTAAAAAAATTCCTTTTTTCATTCAGTAAAATTCTTTATATAAGAAATAATCCCATTAAATGAAATTAAAATTAAGTGGGTTTTATTATACACCGTATAAAAGAATGTTTTGTATAAATCAAAATATGTCTTAATTAACGGGGATAGAGAAAAAGTCCCTTACCTCATGTCTGATATGACCCATTCAATCTTTAATTTCATGAATAGTAAACATATTGTAATGTATACTTTCATTTGATAAATTTTCATTTTTTTCTTTTTATATCACTTATTACCTTGCTATAACAATTAGCTAATTAGTTGAGTTCATATAGGACGTTTTTTTCATTGTTCAGAACTGGAGTTAAAAATGAACTTGTTATAATTATAAATTGTCCATGTGGTCAAAATTCCATTTTCTCTATAATGATATTCATTATTTATATGTCATATATACCATATATATCTAGTATATAGGTATTTATAATAGTACAAACCATTTGAATATTTGAAAATGAAATGCACCGTTCATAGATACAATAAGCCATACGTACGCATGAACGCTGCTTCCATGTCATTTTTTCATTTTAAAGGGAAGTAAAACCAAATGATACATAGGTTTATTCCAATATAATATCATATTTTACATACATAACTAATGTTCATTAAAACCATCCTTTATATATTCCATGTATGGTATAAAAGAGTCAAATCACATTGAGGGAATGGTAGCCCACAACTCCTCAAATGAAATTACCATATATATACAACATGAAAAGCATACAGGTCTTTTATAAAAGAGAAATACAGAAGCATAGATATAAATAAATTTCATAAATATCATATATAATTATAGTGTCATCATAATGTCTACTTTAAGAGGTTGTAGTAGAACATTGAATAATCATACCTTTATGTTTCTCATGTTTTATATATAAGATAATTTCATTTGAGGAAGTACAGACTACCGTGCCCTCAAAGTGATATGAATTTTTCATACCATTCATGGAACCAATAAAAGATGGTGTTAATGAACTTACATACCAAATATAAAATATGATATTATAAAGTAATATACTTATGTTTCATATGGTTTTCATTCCTTTTAAAATAAGAAAATGAAATGGAAGTAGCGGTAATGTGTACGTACGTCTTACCGTCTCCATGAACAGTGCCTTTCTTTTACATATATCAAAATTATATGGACTATTCTAAATATATATATACTAGATACATATGATAAATATGATATAAATATCATGAATATCATTCTAGAGATAATGGAAGTTTGACCACATGGTCAATTTTTAAATACAACAATTCTATTTTCAACTCATGTCATGAACATCGAAAAAATGTCTGATATGAAATCAAATAATTAAAATATTGTAATAGAAAGATAATAAGTGACATAAAAGTAATACGAAACTTGAAAATGGGTTTTGAATAAAAGTTTAAATTAAGTTAAATGTATTATTTAAAAAATTAATGAACGAATAGGTCAAGTCAGAGATGAGGTAAGGGACATTATCTCAGACTCCTTTAGTTGTGGTATATTTTGATTTATACACGATGTTCTTTTATATGGACTGTAATAAACCCCTTTCACTATTAATTTCATTCAAAGGGAATATTGTTTCTACAATTTTTTTTATTAAACGAAAAAATAAATGTTTTTTTAAATTTGCAGTGACAATGAACTTAAACATTATCACTAATATGTTTAAGATGAGGAACCATCCATAAATATTACATGATCTGGATGTTAACTTGTTTTGAACATATACACATCTTTATTTTATATGGAATATAATAAACCCCTATAACATTTGAAAGGGATTTATTTTCATTTTTCACCAACAAAAGGATTACTTATAATGTGTCATTACCACTAATTTGCATTTTAGTAAAACACTTCAATGAAAAAATATTCCCTTTGAATGAAATTAAATGTAATCTATGTTTCTTATAAACCATATAAATGAACATCATTCATAATTAAAAATATTCTTCAATGAAAGAAGATTGAGATGGAGTCTCTTACTTCGGGCCCGACTTGACCGATTCGTTCTTTAATTTCCTGAATAATAAACATAATTTAATTTATAATTTCTTTAGAAAATATTTAAGGTTCATTATTATTTTATATCACTTTTTACCTAGATATAAATATTAGTTTATTAGTTTAGATCATATCATACATTTTTTATGTTTATAACAAGAGTTAAAAAGTGAAATTTTTAGAATTATAAATTGTCCATGGAGTCGAAATTGCATTATCTATAGAATTATATTCATGAGTTATATATCATATATGTCAAATTTATCCATTATATATTTATATATAATAGTCCATATAATTTGGATATATGAAAATGAAATGCAACATTCATGGATACTGTATGCCGTAAGTATACATGAACGCTACTAACATTTCATTTTTTTAATGGAATGAAAACCAAATGAAACATAGGTATATTATAGTATAATATCATATTTTATATATGTTATTTATGTTAATTAGCATAATCTTTTATATCATCCATATTTGGTATGAAAGAGTCATATCACATTGAGGGGGAGGTAGTCCGCACTTCCTGAAATGAAATTATTGTATATATACAACAAGAAAAGCATAAAGGTATATTATAAAAGACAATTAAAAAATCATAGTCATAAAATGAATATAATAAATATCATATATAATTACAATGGCATCATAATGGCCAACATAAGACATGGCTGGATAAGATTAAACAATCATTGTTTTGTGAGACTGTAGTTCGCCATCCACAGAAAAAAAATTCTATACCAATTAGATAGAGTTGTGTGCAAGTGAAGTTCAAATACATATCATAACAACAACCTAGTATATTGTGGATAATACTATTGTCATGTAATAAATAAATAAAAAGAGAATAGGGTGTGAAGAAGTAAAATAAAATAAGAGAACATGAGGAAATATATTACATTTAAATCAGGTAACTCCCATTGGATTGAATCATAAGGATTTATTTAAGTGCTTTATGATTATGTTAAGGAATCTAGAAGTACTACAAGGATATTTTGGGATTCATGGGAAATATTTTGGATTATCCAAGGGACATGAGAGGTGGGTGTAATGGGTTATAGTTAGTGGCCTTTTATAAAAGGGAGGATGGGCTCTTTAGGAATGTTTGAAAATATTATTTTATTTCAAATTTATTTTCTATTCAATAATGTCAAAAACATATTAAATTAGAATATAATGGAAATATAAGTAGAAATAAAATAATCCAACAATAATTGGACATTATATGAATAATTTATAATACTTATATTTTTAATTTATCCGTATCTTAACTTTTTTAACTTTTATCATGATCTATTATATATGCATAATATATGATTAATATTGTTACTATAAAATAAAATTCTATCCAAAAGTGGTTCATTAATGACATTATCAACCGTGTCTACGTATGTTAGCTGAATCTCAGATTTTTTTTGATTATTATATCATTTATTAAAATATTGATTTATTTAAAATCTCATTTATGTTTATTTAAATACTATTCATCTCATGACATTTAAAAAATCTATAAAAACATGATTGTTTTGAAAAACCTAAAATATTAAAAAGATAAAATGTCATACTCATTCCTAAAATTTTTGGACTGTATAAAAATATTAAAAATAAATATATTTTAAGGTTTATAATCTTATTTATTCAACACATTCATTAATGATGTATTATTTACATCATCATTGTGTCATAAATAAAATTATTTATTTGATGTCCAAAAATTATAAATTAAATACCATGATATATGAAACCTTTTTATAATACAAATGAATATTTATAGTTGAATATACCATTTATATAACCCCATATAATGTTTTTTTACTAAAATATTTATGTTTATATCATTTTTGTCCTTACTTTAAATTAAGTAATATAAAATGACATTATCACTACCATTTGGCTTCATGGGGTTCCAAAAATGACCTGAGGATGTCTATGGTCATAAATATATCACCCAATAGGAATATGATACATGTTAAATTAATTAAATATTATTATAATAACATTTTTTTACCATTATTTACCAGATTTACCCTTTGACCATGAGAAATAAAATATTTACTGATGTAAATATTCCTAATGTCTAAAAATAAAATTTACTTACATAAAAAAATTTTCACTCAATATTACAAATATCTAAGAAATATTTCCAAATTAAAAACACAGATATGGCTGAAATTAATTTAAAATTATGTCCCCGTGTCAAAACAAAATTATGTTTTAATGAAATAATATCTATCAAAAGATTATCATTTGTATATATCTAATTTCAATGTGAAATTACTTCTAATGACCAAAATTGGATTAAATGGTAAAATTATAATCTAATTACACATTATAAATAATTAAATATATAATATAAAATTATTATTAAATTAAATTGAATTTTAGTTTTGAACATAAATTAGTAGTTTTCCCTGTTCAATAAAAAATGAACATTATTAGAAAAATTCCAAAATCTTACCCAATGTACATTTTTATATCTCTATTACAAAGATGAATTTTATTTTGTCAAATATAACATAAAAAAGTGAAAAAACTATAATTAATATTGGCTTTCCATCAAAAGGTTGTAAATCAGTTTTTTAATAATATTTTAGTATTTATGATTAAAATTTTTATTAATTTATTTTTTAAGATGATAAATTTTATGGGATAAATGTAAAAACATTTAATTAACATGTGTAACAATATTTTATTTAGTTTTTTTTTCATTCTTTCTAAAATAATCGAAATGAGTTAACTACCATTTATAATAATAATAATAGCAATAATATTTTTCAGTATAACTGAACATTGTGTGCAACATAAGATTTCAAAGAAACTTGTTGTTGTGTATTGGTTATTCCGTTTAACATAGTATCCCCATTAAAGTAAAATTAATATTTAATTCATAAATATTAATAAATATGAAATTTTTTAAGTCTTTTTTTAATGGGGATGGTACATTTCTCTTGGAATATTTTGTTCTTTCCAAATTACATGTACGTACATCATGACATATGGACAATAATTTTTATTACAGGTTCTCTGTGATAATATATTGTAACCATGAATGTGTTTTCACATATTCTTATGATTTTATCCTTGATGAAATGCAAAGTGGATTTACATTGAGAAAATTTTAAAAAAATCATAGTCTTATTTCCATATTCTTGTTATTATTTAGATGGTTATAAGTTATTTGATGTCCAAGATGGAGTCTAGTATGTCATGATTATTGAGAAATTCTTACATATTTGTTTAAAATATGTGTAATATGAAACTAGTTCTCAAGGAAACAAAATCCTAAGATCTTTGTACCGTAAGATTATTTTTTAGATGTAATATTAATCATATAGAAGTAACGTAAAATATTAATAAATTTATCTTCTATCAATATATATGGATCAAAAGGTAGGTATAATAAATTTTTTTGATTATTTTATTTAATTTTGTAGAATAGGATTACAGAAAAATGATTAAATACAAATTGATAATTCTAAGAAATAAATCAATATATAAGAAAATATTCATATGTTTTGATAGATATGTTCACAATTTTAGTAAAATGTATTACTATGTTTATTCCATAATTATTTCTATATTATTATCTTAAAAATCATGAAATATGTTTTTTATGCCTTCTTTAAATTAGGTTGACACTCCTGTGTAAAAATATTTGGTAAATTTATATTATATCTATAAACCATTAGGATTTATTTAAATATTAAAATAGTTATGTTAAAAAATTAACCATGTATAATATAGATAAGAATCATATAGATTCATATGTTTATATATTATAAAAATTTATTACTTAAATACTTTATATTTATAGTTTTCATTTTCATCATTTTTTATTTTTATTATAAGTCAAATATATATTAATTATTTTATTTATGGATCAAGGAGGATCGAAATTAATAATAGATGCAATTTACGATGCAATTATTTTCCAAATGAGAAACTGAATTGGATGGATAATGGATTATAAATATTAATAATATGTTTTCATAGTATATTTGTATCAATAAAAACCTTTTTAGGAACCATATTATAATAGAAATGGAAGTAATTATTATTGATACTTTATTGTAATGCTTTCCATGAACTTTTAGTGGATCCTCTAACCTAATAATTGATGAAATATGTATCAATTTGATCATGAATAGATTTTTCATTATCCAATTCTTATACATGATAAAGTCACATTAACAGTTTATCATTTATATGGTGGGAATGACCAATGGTGGACCCAGATTAATAATAAAACAAATAAAGAATAATTTTACCTGATGTCATAGGTGGAGTTTATGAAATTATTTTTCAATACATATTTTCCACATACATTTTTCATAATAACAGAGAGAGTACTCATCATGTTAGAACAAAATGTTAATTGTGTTTTGAGTAATTATGAACCAATCCTTAAAAACACATAAGGTATGCCATTAATTTTTCTACAAACACTGAGTGTATTATATAATGATTAATTACTAGCCTAAAACAAAAACATCAAAATGAAATAATTATACGTGTCTTTTATAGATATAAATAGTTGGTTCCATGTGTAAATAAGGTGAAAATAAAAGTGTTTGAATATCATTATCATACAAATAATAAAATTAAGATGGATGTTAAAGAAACCATAAATATGAAGTATCAATGTTGAATAAAACATTAATAGCATGCATGTAAAACATTTGTGAGGAGTCACAAATAAAATTTCATGAAATTAACTAAATAATATTTCTATTTAACAAAGGGTGTCCCTCATGCATATGATTTCTATGTCAGGGTGATGTGACTAATAATAAAATAGAGTAAAATAATGTCCAATTATTCAAATACAATGAGATAAATAATTATGAAAATTTAATCAGTAACCCAAAGTTTAATGAGTGTAGAATATAGACATCTAAGTCCAAATGAAAAAAGCAATAAACTTTTAAATTACTACCACTAAATTGGATCTTGATAACTAAATAAAAGATATCCACCACACCAGAATTGTGAAATTCTTATTGGTTTTTCATTATAAGAAACCTAGTAAATCTAGGGAATTTTATATGGTCATTAAATGAACTCCCTAATTATTTGATTAAATAAGAAAAGAAATTGGGTTATTGAATCCAATTTTGAATCATGTGAAAATCTGTATAGTGAAAATTTTATTATACATACATTATATAATTTTAAAAAATAATTGGTTTACACTATGTCGAGGGAATTTTTTTTCGAAAATAATAAAATAACACTATCTTATTGTAGTTTCTCTTTTCAAGGGAGATTATGTGAAATTTTTTAAAGAAATTATGTACAATTGGTTTGGATAATAAATAGTAATATATGATATCTTTGGTGGTTGGATAAAAAAATCATTTCTTGGGATTAACCGATATAGATGAAAAACAAATTTTTCAACATTGTCATGGATGATATCTATCATGATATAATAAGATGTGTCACATGTACATTTTTTATAGCCCAGAATATTTTTATTTGTATAATATAATATTAATATCAAGGCATTCACTTATTTGAGAGATAGAGGATGTAATGCCCTGGATTTTACAATAATTATTTTTCTCAATTTTACACCTAATGTGTACAATATATTTATTCCTAGAAAATAACAACCCAATATGAAAAGAAGAGTGTAATATAATAATTAAAATACAGACATCAAATTCGAATGTAAATATAGAGGTAATAAAATTTTGATACATATATACATGTATAGAAAATAAAAATTCATTATCAATAGTAAATAATTGATATAATTTAATTACTGTAGCTAAATAAAAAATAAAATCATTATATATATAAATAGAATATTTTGTTAAGAAATTACATTTTTATATTCAATGAAAGTTATTATATATTTAAAAAAATAGTTTAAATGGAATTAATTGATAATATAAACTATAAAATGAGTTCGCATCCATCCAATATTTATTAATAGGAAATTTATATGCTTTTTTACTCTTATAAGATACATATTTCTTACAAAATAATTTTATACATTATGTACACTAATATCAATGTTTATTTTTAGAAAATTTAGAAATTTAATTATACTAAATAATTTAAACATTTTTCACCATCATTTGAATATTTATAAATCATATCAATTTAATGTTAAGAAATAAAATTTTGTCATCAAGATAAATATAATTCAACATGACAAAATCACCATTTTCCAAGGAATGATAATTTTCAATATATTACATGGTCATATTCAGTTGATTTATTTATTAAAAAGACCATAATAAAATATTTAAATATAATATTAATAAATTAAATCTAATTTAATTTGTAATTAATGATAATTATGATTAATAAAAGTTATAGATCAATATATCATTTTTTATAAAAAAATATTTCAAAAAGATATATGTTTATTTTAAATTTAAATTCAAATATTTTTTCAAATTTAGTTAGATTAAATGTAGTATAAAATTTTATTTATCATCTTTAAATATTGTAATATGTTTGATCATTTATTTTTTCAGATATTATAATAAAAATTGTGTTATTTTAATAAATGTCGATAAGAGTTAAAATGGGTTATCTTATGCCCCTCGATGTTCAAAAAATATTTTCAAGATAAATACCTTGTAAAACACAATTTATATGTTGGAAATTAACTATCACATGTCTCACTAAATTTCAAAACATAACTCACCTAACAGTCATTCAATTCAATTATTATCCCATACCTAAAATAGTTTTTTAAAGATGAGCCTCTATTTTTTTCATAGCTATTTTCGCAAAATTATTGTAGCATACTCTTGTTGAACTGTTTTGGACCGAAAAATGAATAATACTACAAATATATAGCAATTATGGAATTATGATTGAAAATTTCGATATTAAAAATTAATTAACGATTTTTTTAACATAATCGTGTAACTCATTAAATATGACACCACCATTCATTTATTAAAAATCACTAAAATATTCATGTTGCCAATTATATTTATATGAACAAAAAAAATCATAGAATGAAAAAATAATTTTATAAAATATCCAAAATCCTACACTAATGTAACTTTTAAAATATATGAATGGATAACATTATAATATGAATGAATCACAACACCATGATTATGAAACTCATTCAAAATATTCTATAGTACTGACACTTGATATTGAAAGTAGATTATTAAAAACTAATATATAAGTTGATAATAATTATTAATGATGTCTATAAAATATTATGGATTTTAATATTATTTCATAAAATGTTATTAATATTTTAATTTTTGTTATATAGGATGTTAGAACTAAGAATAAATTCAAGGATTGAGTTTCATTATCTCATTTTTAAGTCCATTAGACATGTTTCTATTATATTAAATAAACTATTTTATATGGTTTAATTAATAACATAATAATTTTAAATAAGTAAATATATTTCATTTTTAGAGAATTTAATTTCTATTTATTGATTATAGTATTGAGATTATTTGATCCTAATATAACATTTATGGGGGGGGGGGTTATTAAATCAACTCTCTAACATGATTTGAAATTATTCTTCTTGAATTTTCTTTATAAAAATTATATTTTTACACAATAATAATTTATATGATGGTATTTAATCATTCCCTCTGGGGAAAATAAACATTTTATTCAATTATACCTTATTGATTAATTCAACACCCAAAAAGTATATCATTGTTGAGAATAATTCCCATCTTATTTAATAATTATCTCTTATAATTATTCATAATATTTTGTCCATATAGTATTATCATTTATAATTGCAATATTAAATTATGTTTTATATAATGTGACCCTCATATGTATCTCATCCAATTTTCATAATGTAGTTTTAGTTATTGTTTTTATAATTTGGTTTTTCAACAACATTATTTTAATGTGATTATAATTTTTTTCATCCATTCGAAGTCAATGGGTTTACCTTCTACTCCAAAATCCTTCTTGATAACCATCATGCATTTTTAATAATATATTATTGAATTTTTTTAAAAAAATCAATGTTTCTTAATGTGTTTTCACTTCCCCTTTTTAAAACCTTTGTTTTTTTCATGCATCATTTAATAAATTATATATATATATATAACTTTTTTAAATTTATTTTAAAATTATGATTTTCTATCATTAATATATTTTTCAATGACCTAATATTTGATGTTACCATTTTTTAATGAAATAATTAAATAATAATTAATTTCACCTGTGAAAAAACGACATTTTAAAATGACATTAATTTATTATTATACACCAAAGATGTTAGTGTGTTTTAAAAACATATTAATTATCATATTAAAATTGTTTCTTTATACATAATGGATTTCACTTCCTAAAATTTATATTTACTATATCATCTCTTAAATTTTGATATGAAATACTATATTTGGGTGAATGAATTTTTTCTAAATCCTATTCTAATTATGTGTGTCAATTTCAGTCGAAACACTGTTAAGTGTGGTTAAACTTGTTTTTTTTTCATGGGTTAATTATAATTTTATAGATGAAAAACATTTGAAATCAAATTAATTTTCTTTAAATATTTTATAATAAATGTGTTTAGGAACACATATGTATATTTTATGAAGGTTAGGGTCCTCTATCACACTTTTATATATTTTTAATTTATTTATACCTCATTAGGAAAGGATATTGAGTGTAAAAAATGATTCATAATATAAAAATCTTCATCGTATTTTGTTCGAACAAAATATATGTGATAAAGCTTAAAAATATAATGTGTGCACAAGATATATATTAAATATTTTCATACAATTGAATGTGGAAATGGTGAAAATTATATAGGTTCACAATAATGTATTTGAACATGATGTGGTGAGCATTGTTATCAACCTTATTAAGGTATTTTCTTCTAACTATACAATAAATTTATTTTATATTCTTATGTTATGACCTTGGAAAATGTTTATTATTTCAATTTAACTCAAATTTTTTATATGCCATGTGTTTTGATTTTGATATTAAATTCCCTTAAATAATGACTTATAGATAACTATTTTTATTTATTGTTATTTTTAATAAGATATTTATCCCATGGTCATGTTGTCTGATACTAATATGTTCATTCCATTTATTAAATGTTTATAGGATTTACCATTCTGATCATTTGAGCTAACCCCTCACTTATGATTACCATTTCTATGTTATCAAGAATTGTATATATTATGAGATGTCTAGAATGAATTCTATTATGTTATGATTATAATGAATTGTTCGCAAGTTGCTTAAATGTTCTTGGCTATGTATATGGCCATAAATGATAGTAAATATTTTTTTTTCTGGAAACAATTATATTATTTTGTGACACAAAAAATTAACATAATTAAATTACTGATATGAAATGCGATTTTATGAAATGTTTTTATAAATATATCTTATTACCCAAGTAAGAGAGTTTTACATTTAAAAACTATTACAACATCATAATATTGAAAATTTAAAATCCAAGAAAAGTAAAACATTTTATTTATTGGTATTTCATTTTGATTTAATAAATTTTATGACCAAATTAAACTAGTTTCCAATTAAAATACATTACAATTATCATGTTATGAATTTGATTCATATATCAACTAAACAAAATTGAGATAAAATAATTAATGTTTTTCTTGATTTATTTAATTGGATTGCATCCTACGATATGAAAAGAATAAAAAGATTTTGTTATTAAATCAAAACCATAATATTATATATTACAATTCATACTCAAATTTTTTTATCAACATTTTAGTAATTATATATATTCAATATCGCATGTTTAATCATGTCCATTATGAACTAATTACATGATAGAGTTGTTGGTATTTTTTATTTTACGAAATTTCATCATTATGATAACATTATGGGTATTATAATTGATTTTATACAATTATTTAAAAATTTATTTCCTCAGTCTTATGATAGTTTTAGTTTTGATCCTTAAATATGACCTCGATGAGGATCATGATTTTGTGATTCTCAAAAAATTAGTGGTTTTATCATTGATAATGAGTTTTGTTATTATGTTACTATTCGTGGAAAAAATAAAAAATATATTTCTTTAATTATATAATATAGTATATGTAGTGAAATTTAGTTTATCATTAATATATTATGAAAAAATAGTTCTAGTGTAATGTCCAATTGTACAAAATAAGAACATACTATAACATAACAGGTTTTTTTTAAGTGGATCTGTTGTAATACTACAATATCAGAAGAAACCAGATATTAATTAGTTTTTATTTGTTTTATATATTATAATTTCAATAGATTTATATAATAATGTGATTTATATAAATCATTAAAATAGAATTAAGATAACCATTTCACCTTAGTATGGTTATCATATATAGTAAAAATTAATAGGTTCTATTTTTTTTATATTCCATTAAAATTAAATAAAAATTATATTTATTTATTAAACACAACATGTATTCCAACAATTTAAGGTGGTAATGATAATTAAACACATATCATGATGTAGGTGATAGTCTGAATAATCACATGATTTTCATTTTCATTTATTTATAAGGGAATGGAAGAAAGGTAGACAATGTTCATTACCTTAACATAATAAAATTATTTATGAATAAAAAAAATATTTCAAAATAGATTAATGATTAATCATTATTTTAAATATTTATATATAAATGGAAATATTTATTGGAAATATGGTTCTCAAATTCAGAACATTGGTATTTTGTTTGAGGATTCCCTAAAAGTGAATGAATTTGGATAATAGCATGTGACCATAATATAATTAATGTGAAGAAGGATTATAGAATACTATAAAAGGTGTGGTTTTAAAATGTTGGAGTGCACAAATGAGGTTTAATAATTCCACTTTTATAAGTGGTGATGATGATTTATTTATAAATACCTTTAGGTTTACAAATAGTGATATTTTTATGTTCATGGATAAAAGATAAAAAATTAGAAACAATTGTATGATTAATGACATTTGGTTGATAATGAACAAAACAATATACTAGAAACTTGTTTTTTACATGTTCCAATCCCTTTACAACTGTATTGTTTACTTTTAAAATTTTAGATTTTACTATGGTAACTAATTTTACATAATTAATTTATCATATTTCACTGAAAATTAATTTGACATTACAAATAATTTAAACATAATGGGTAAAAATTTTAAATTTATTTTATAAAATAAAAATTAATTGTGATATAAGAATATAATTTTATCATTAGTTCATAAAATTCATTAAAATATGTCTTTAGAAAAAGTATATATTGTTGCCTAAAAGTTTTTGTATGATGGTGTTTTAAATGTTTTAAATTATCATAATAAAATATATTATTTTGATAATTTTTTTATTTTAAATAAATCCAAAACTATATTTTATGTAAATAATAATTTTTTAAATGATGTGATTACAATTATTTTTTATTATAAAATATATCTGTTTTTTAAAACTAATGTTATGAAATTTTAAAAAATATATTTGAAAAAAAGTATTTAGTACATAAAAAAATATTTCTTTCATGATATTTTTATAAATTTTTTATATCCTATAATTAGTTCTTTATGAATTCATAAACCGAATTATTTTAATAAAAACTATATTTTCCACTAATCACATAAAATTAAATCCCTTTCTGAAAAGTGTCATAAATTAAATTTAAGATACTATTGATATACGTTATTAAAAACAAATGGTTTATTCTTTAAAATAAAAATTCTAAAATATATAAATATAAGTTTTAATTGAAAATTCAATATATAAATAAATATTTCATTTATTGAAAAAATACTTTTTAAACAATATATTTCCTCAATATTATTTCATAAAAATTTGTAATTTTGTTAATGATAATATTATATAATATGAGAATAATATTTTAAATGTAATATTTTTTAATTATCAATACATTAAAGAGTTATTTTAGAATAAAATTTCATTTAAATATTGAATCATATTAATTATATTTCATCTAAATGAATTAATTTTTAATTTTTAAATAAAAATGTATTTATTAGGGTTTTTATAATTTGTATATTTATTTATATTATCCATCTAATATATTAAATCTAATTTTACTTTTCATTCTATTTTCGGATGAAATGTCGGAAAAATTCAATTTGAGAGGTAAAAATATATAAAAAATTAGGGTGGTACTAAATGATCATTACATCATGGGATGATATTATTTCAATAAAATGAATATCATTTTGCACATGATTCCTTCTTTGAAAAATTTATGGAAATGGGTATATTATTTATCTATTTTAAAAAATCAATATGTATAATTTATAGATTATCCAATTTTATCTCTAACACAAAACACATTATATTTGGAAAAATCTTATGATCTTCAATCAACAAAACATCAGGTTCATTATCTTTTCTCAATGAATTAATATTATCATCATGTTAAATATAATTATATTTAATTGAGGTGTACGATTTATTTATCCTTCTATCCTTGAAATCATTCTAGGAATTTATAACATTAACGGAAGAAATTTTATTTTCCTCCAATGCATGGATCATCTCATAATGGATCTTTTAGAGTTTTTCATTATCTAGAATTTATTTGAGCCATTTAATATGAAATTTGTAAAATCTCACATAATGATATGTATTAATATCTTCATTGGATATAATAAATTAATATTTTATAATAAATTTTAATTTATTTTCTCTTAAATCCTACTCCATGATAACCAAGTCATCTTCAAACTCATTGATCACATTAAACATGATTTAATAAATCTAATAAAAAATAGATTAATTCATCAGAAAATGTATTTAGAATACACTTGAATAGAATAACTAATATATCTTGCAATATGTGATCAATCCTAATAGTTCTTAAAATTCCGGAGGATAACCTAAGAAATAATGTTTAAATAACTAACGATCACTTGATAATTTTTTTTTATTTTGAGGTAAAAATAATATCAATCACCTAAATATTAGATTAAACCACATTTTCTTGTCCCTTTTTTGTATCTCTATCATTATAAGCACTCGGTCTTGGGAAAACTAATCCTTATTTAACATTTATTATGAATGACTACTTCTTTAACACTTCCTTATCTTTATATTTCCTATTAATTATATCATCATTAGATATATATTCTGGATAAAAAATAGATTTATCTTCATTGATAATATACACTAATATAACCTAAACATTAGACTCAAATGAAATATAGATAATAACTTCAAAAGATATAATCAAATAGATGACATTAGCTCTGACACAAATATATGGGAAACTATTAGGATATTCCAAACACTGGTTGGGGGTGAATCAATGTCTCAGGTATTTTTAAACAATATTAACATTGAAACAATTATTTTTACCCTTATATGGATATATGAATTTATATATAATTTACTCACATTATCACTATTTAGTAGTACATCCATACACAAACGAAAAAAAAATTAGATTTAAAATGGATCAAATTTATAAATTAGAAACCTATTCTATTATGTAATATTGATTCCACCATGATTATATGACCAACAATCATTATACAATGAGTATAATTATAAGGGATTATATTTATATCATTTAACTTGTGTCTTGGTTGTTTATATCTCATTTTTTACTTTAGATCAAACAACACATAAAAATGATATTATATGACTAAAAATCCATGTGTCATTCAACTATTTATATAGAAACTGATATGACCATATGATTATTTATCCACCTATTTATATACTTTTCTATTCACATTTTCAATAGGATTTACTTCTTATTATTATTCATCTACTACTTTAATAGGGGTATGTCGGCTTTTCATTTTACATAATAAATAGATTCACCAGTTCCCATATGGATAGATCTATTTGTGATGTGGTTTAGTACTAGTGAATTCTTCCTCTTCATTGTATACGTTCTTATACATCCATTAAACTATTAGAAAACATCTAAAATCATGTCCATATTTAGTAAAAATAATGAAAAATGAATCACACATTATAAATTATGAATTATCTGTAATAATAATAGATACTAATCTTTATTTATTTTCATTAATATCCATGGGTTTCCCTTCTATAATACTTTATATTTTCACACCCAATTGTTATCAACCTTTAATATATATATATGTAATATCTATAATTTTAGTTATCGTCATTATTTCCTCTTTTTTCATCATTGTATTCACTACACCACATGAATAGTAATCCCACAATATGAATCTATATAAATAACAGTATCTCAAGCTCTATATTATTCATCCTTAAATTGATCAGTCATCCCTTTATAATAACTTGGTTGTTTAATTTTTTTTAATCTCCCACCAATGAAACATGCATTCAAGACTCTAAAATATATTCTTTATGGATGGTATCCTTTCATACATGAAATTTCAAACAAAATATTCAGTTTTACAATTTATTTCATGATGTATGACTCCGCAAAATCATATTATCCTTCCATAATATCTATGAATCATGATTATCTATGTAACTATATATCAATTATATAAGGCCCCGGCCTTAAACCTTACTTAATATTGAATTAAATGAATAATTCACGTTGATGATCTTTTCAGGTTTAGTTTTTTAGAGAATTAGAACATAACAATTACATCTCAAAAGATTACAAAGTAGACATTTGTACTAAGTTTCCATAGAATAATTAAAAAACTCTTAAAAATAAGCATGTCTAGTTCCATGTTTTATAAAGCATGACTTTCCCTTGATCCCATCCTTGACCTTATTCCACATTTAGTCCTGTGAAAAACATTTCAAAAAAACTTGGGGTGAGCATAAAAAGATCAGTAAGGGATACACAAAAAATGAAAATTGTTAGTTTATCAAAACAACAAGTAAACCATGTATAATTTATCAAAGTAATACTTTTCACCTTTATGAAGAAATAAAAACTCTTCACTGAATAAAGTATCATTACTTACCTTTTTGTAAACAAAGGATTACCATAAAACCCATATAAAGAACACATAACATATATAAAGGTAACTTGGGACATAAACATACTTAAGTGGAATAACCATTCGGTCGACTTCCACACATATCACTTAATGGAATAGCCATACGGACAATTTCCATACATACATAATGGAATAGCCATACGGATGACTTCCATACCCAATGCATTGGAGGTTATAACGTAACCACCTGTCCTGGTATTCACGACACCACCCGTCATATGGTTTATAACGTAACCACCCGTTAAAATGTCCAAGTACCAGTATAAAATCATAAAACATAAAACCAATATAAAGGAATGATAACATTTCCACATTTCAATCACAATATATCATAATAGAATCCTTTATCAAAACCATTTTCAAGACCAAAATACATAAAAGAGTATATGGTATTTATTTTATTCTAAAAACATTACGGCTTGTTGAGAAAGCCAAAGACCAAATAATACTCGCGGTGGTGGAAAAGGTCGTTGCCGCCGCGTACGTTAAAAGAAACATTCCTTTTTGTCGTTTTGTAAAACGCTTCGTAGAAAAAGATTCCTATTGTATAAAAGTAAAAGTAAAATGGTTTTATACACTGTATAAAAGAAAGTTGTGTATAAAATAAAATATGCCTCAATGAAAGGAGATTGAGACGAAGTCCCTTACCTCGGGTCCGACTTGACTCGATCGTTATTTAACGTCCTGAATAATAAACTTGAGTTAATTTATACTTGATTAAGAACCTTTTTAAAGTTAATTATTCCATTTATATTACTTATTTCCATGTTGTAAACATTATGTAACCATTTATGTTAATAATGTTTGTTTTGTCAATATTTGGTTCTTAAGTCGAAAGTGGACTTCTTACAATTACATGTTGTTCGTGTGGTCAAAAGTTCTTTATATCCAGAATGAAATCCCTGATTTGGATATCATATATATCATATATATCCAGCATATACATGTATTTATAATATTACATAATCATTTAGAGGTAAGAAATGAAATGCACCGTTCATGGAGACAGTAAGTCGTACGTATGCATGAAAGCTACATTCATTTCATTGTCATATTAATGGAATTAAAACTAAATGAGAGGTATGTATATTTTAATTCCAGAATTATATTCATCATTTAATTATATATATCCATTATATACATGTACTTTTAATAGTACATTACATTTGGGGATAAGAAATGAAATTCACCGTTCATGGAGACGGTAAGCCGTACGTACGCATGAACGCTACATTCATTTCTATCTCATACTTTAATGGAAATAAATAATAATGATATAGAAGTATATTATAATTCCAGTATAAAATCATATATAATAACTTTAAATCCATCTTTTACACGTCCCATATATGGCATTAACGAATCACATCACTTTGAGGGGGCGGTAGTCTGCACTTCCTTAAATTAAGATATCGTGTTTACCCATAATGGAAACCATAAAGTTATGCCCAAAATGAAAAAAAACAGAAGCTTAAGGAAAACATAAACATATTATATATCATATATAAAAATAGTGACATCATAATGGCCACCTATGAAGGTGTTAAATGAGTATTGAACAATCATTGTTTCGGGAGGCAGAATTTCGCCATCCACGGAAACCGTATGTTATTTAACCATTTGATGTAGTTGTGTGAGAGTGTAGCTCGAACAAATCTTATAAAAACATCCTAGTATATTGAATATATTCGTTTTGTTACAAAAGAAGTAAATAAAAATAGTTTATAGGGTTGGAGAAGAAAAATAAAACAAATGAACAAGAGAGAATGAATTACCCTTAAAAGTGTAACTCCATTTTGATTTGAGCCTAAAGGCTTCCTTTGAAAGCATTCTGCCCAAAGGGAATCCTCTAGGATGAGTAGATGGATGTGGAGAGAGTAAATGGGTAGGGTTTGGCCGAGCCAAAGTCTTGAGGAGTGTTTGTATGGTGGTAGAGGTGGGGGCCTTTTATAAGAGGAGAGGAGGGGCACTTTTGGAAAGTAATGAAATATTACTTTATTTGAAAATGTGTTTCTGTTTTAAAAGGTCCCACATTGATATAATTCGTGGATAAGGTGATAAGGGTTCAAAATCCACTCATCCAATTGCTTTTGGACATGTGTAGTTCATATATTTTACATTATGTTTCCATTTTATTTAAATCGTCAAATAATGATGTCATCACTGCATCATTATTATGTCATCAATAATTTACTTTATTTAATGTCTAAAAATTATACAAAAAATACTATGATGTAGGAAATCTTTTTAGCTTTCAAATGAATATTTATAATCAAAAATCTGATCTTTATAACCCCATGTAAATTTTTTTTTTCGTAAAACATATTATGTTTGTTTCATTTTTACTTTTACATTAAATAAAAAGTTATTTATGTCATTTCCCAACCAAAGTGGCTCTATGGGGTCCCCAAGTTGACCCATGTCTTGTCTTGGTCGGCCATGACACAACCAATAAGTTTGGGACATGTGTCTAGGTCATTTCATATTATTAAAGCATTATTTATACCTTAAACTACACTAATTACCACTAATCGCGATTAAAAACTTAATAAGTTACTATTCACCAAAAAAAATATTTTAATCCCATTGAACCACATTTTACTTATTAATGACAACCATGTATGTCGGATTTTTGAAATTCAAAACACAATGATGGCAAAATTGTCACGACCCGCCCTCGGGGTCCGTGTCGTGACTACCCCAAGCCCGCCTTCCATAGGCCAGGGGCTGGCGACTAGCACCAATATGTAAATCCCAAAAAAAAGGGAAGGCATTGCCTTTGAAAAGTATACAAGCACCACAGAGTGAGAAAGCGAAAAGTAAACACTAAGTAAAAACATAGTACAACTGAAAGTACGAAAAAGTAAATGGGGAAGTATACAAACCCAAACTGAAAGTAAAGTACAACTCGAAAGGGAAAACAACAACTGTATGTAAAAGTCGCTACGCTGAGCTATCCACTGGAGATCCCACCTGATGGGTGGGTACAAAAAGCTCCACTGCTCCACGGGTCCCGTCGTCTGCTCCGAGCACGTCCCGCCCAGTGGTCCACCTCCAGGTACCGTCCTGCTCTGCAAGCCTTAGCCACGATCAACGCTGTCTGTCGTCTGCAACCAATACAACGTAGTGCGGGCAAAGCCCGTGCATGGGTGAGTATAATATTCTCAGTAGGGACCCTGAGACCTCTGATGGTCTCTCAAAATCCACAAAGGATAAACCACAAGAAAGGTACAATCACGAAGTAACATCCGACACTGCTTAGGTATATTCCCATACATATACCTAAGTCATCAATTCCAATACGCTCCATCATCCGAGCCCAAGTACAACTCATCCCACACAGGAAAGTAAACGTATTCCACACAGGAATGCAAAACGTAATCCACATAGGATAGCACAACACAATCCACACAGGAAAGCAACATGATTCAGCTCACACAGGTATACTTCTTCGAAAGACGATAAAGATGATCTCTGATCCATCTAAGTCATCGGACCCACGAAGGATCGATAGGTAACTAACCCCCGCAAAAGACCCACACAGGATCGGGCCCACATAGGACCTGTAGGCGCTGGTTCACACAGGACCGCTGAGCGCAAGGACCCACACAGGATCGGACCCACACAGGATCTGTAGGCGCTGATTCACACAGGACCGCTGAGCGCAAAAACCCACACAGGATCAGACCCACACAGGACCTGTAGCACTGATCCACGTAGGATCGCTGAGTGCTGTAGTCGTCGTCGTCGAATCCACACAGGATCTCTGTACTGTCGTCGTCGAAGTCACAGTAGCAGTAGCAGTAGCAGTAGCAGTCACAGTCGCAGCCAGCACTAGGGTTCTCGCACACAGCAAGCTCGTTCGAAGGGTCCGCTCCACGAGCCGAGAGGCTGATACATCAACTGTCACAAAGTCAAGAATTGATGTATCCAAAAGTTCTGTATCGTCAACCGGAACTTAACGCAACAGACGGCGCGTCGATCGGACGCCCGGTCTGAGAGTTATTGGCATTTTCGTCCCCGGGGCCCGGTTGGTTTCTAAGGCAAAACCAACCCAACCGTACTCCACCTGCGTCCAAACCTAGGGAGGAGTATGCCAAAAGATCCGTCTCACTAATAGGAACACAACAAAGTTGACGACACGTCAATCGGACGTCCGTAGCTCAAGATATGAGTGTTTCCGCTCCGAGGGCCCGTTTGGTTTCGTTTACGAACCAACCCGGCCGAACACAAAATATTCCGAAACCCTGAGTATAATATACAAAAACGACCGTCTCGATCCAAGGATCGTGTTGCCGCAGAAGGTTCGTCAATCGGAGGTATGTGGCACATGTTATAGCCAAAAGACCGAAACTGTCTCGAAAACGGGGGGTCCAGGTCCGGGCCGACCCGAACCGGGTCGACCCGGCCCGGCCGGCAGCAGTCCGGCGCGGCCTGGCGCCGCTTGTCGCCACGCGCTGGGGGCAAAGCCCCCACTTCATCAGTTTGGCGGCGCGGCTTTTAGCCGCGCCTTTTTCTAATCAACGGCCCCCTCCTGGGGGCCTGCTTTGAGGAGAAACCGGGGGGCCGCCTGCCCCCCTCAATGAAACCACCCCCCCCCCCTCGTGGGGGGCTTTCATTGAAGAGAACCGGGGGGGGCCGCCTGCCCCCTGTCAAAGAAACCCCCCCCCCCTCATAAATGGGGGGGGGGGGGGTTTAGTACTGGCCGGGGGAATTAAATTCCCCCGGCCTTTGACCTTCCGGCCGGCCACCTGGCCGGCCAGATTTTCTCCAAGGGGACCGGCAAACTGGTACCCTTTCCGGCTTCCGACACCGGCGGCCCGACCGCCAGTCTTCTCGTCCCGCCGCGGCCCGGAACCGGCCGCGGTGTTCGTCATCCGGCGCGGTGCGACGGCACCGCGCCCCTTCGCCACGCCTTTGATTCCCTTCGACGCGGCGCGACGACGTCGCGTTCTTGATGATCCTTCCACAGCGTGGCGCGATGGCGCTGCACAATATAATCGTGCGAATATCCGCGTGGTGCGACGGCACCACGCCATCTTGTTTCAACCGCAAGATAAATCATCAAGAACAAAGGAGGGGGTTCGGCCGTGTTCATGCGGTCCGGCCCCCTCACGTTAAACGATAACACATATTTAAATATCCCCACATTTTTCATGGTAGAACAACCAATGAGAATAAATAAATAAACAAATAATCAACAAAAACCCCTACCGTGAAAAATGACGTTGCACGTCGGGTATCGCGGAGAAAGGCGTCGCGGCGTCAGACGTAGATTCTGTGGACGTCGGGGTGCGTCCGAGGAGGAAACGATGTCTCTTCACTTGTCGCTATGACGAAGAAGGGAGGTACGTTGTCGTTGGCGATGATCACCACGTTTGGCGACTTCTCCCTTGTCGAGGAGGAAGATGAAGACGGAAGAATCTGGGACGCCGAGTCTTGAAGGTCGTGGGGTCGATGTTCTTCGTCGGAGAAGAACCGTTCTTCACGTTCTTCGTCGAAGACGAAGAAGATCTTCAAGTCTCTCAACGATTCTCCAAAACCTCTCATGCAACAAAGAAACTAACCAAAAATAAATTAAGCTCTCACTTAATTTATTAACACAACACAAACATTTGAAATTCAAGAGTTTGAATTTCAAAACTCAAATTAAACTCACTTATTAATGTCATAAGTTATAACTCAAGTTCACATCATTAATTGTGAGTTGGGGGGGGGGGGTGGGGGTTAGAGGATATGAAGGGGTGGGGTTCGTGTGGGCCCCACCACCCTCTTAACCTCCCAAGGGAAGTTGGGTAGTTACCCAACATCCATCCAATGGATAAAAACACTTAAGGAAAGATAAAAAAAATTGAAGTTAAATTTTTATTTTAACATTCACAATTTTTTTTACAACTTCCCTCGTGTAAACGCAACTCCGGAATAGGCGTTCTTAAGAAAATACCAGCGCTACGGTTCCATCGGTGCCCTCGGAATTCAATTCCGAGCACCGGATCAAACGTTAAGAATTCCCGCTCGTTCGTTCACTGAACGTACCCGAGCCAAACTTCGGAAATTTATTCCGGGCACACCGGGCCTCGGAATCAGGTGCCTTCAGAAACCGCGCTCTTGTAAAATTCCAAAGAAAATTAAGAAAAAATTTTCCTTTAATTTTACGGGTCTTTACATTACTCCCACCTCAGGGCTTTACGTCCCCGTAAAGATACATCAAAAAATAGGGATACAAATGAGGGTACTGAGCACGCATCTGAGCCTCCCGCTCCCATGTGCTCTCCTGGAGATTCCCGTGCTGCCATCTGATGCGCACAAGAGGAATCGATCGCCCACGTAGGACCCGCTCCTGTCGATCCTCTATCTCCACCGGGACCTCCGTAAAATTCGCCCCATCGTCAACGTCAAGCTCCCCATGGTCAATGATGTGTGTCGGGTCGTGCACGTATCTCCTCAGCTGAGATACGTGGAAGATGTCGTGCACCCGGTGCAACTGAGGTGGCAGAGCCAGGCGATAAGCCACCTCGCCAACCCTGCTGAGGACCTGGAAGGGTCCGATTAAGCACGGAGATAACTTGTCGCCTCGTCCAAATCTCCGAATACCACGTCGAGGTGAGACCCGCAAGATGACGTGGTCGCCATCCTCGAACTCCAGTGGCCTCCGCCTCCGGTCAGCATATGACTTCTGCCGGCTCTGATCTGTCCTCATCCGCTCCTGGATGACCTGGACCTTCTCTATCGTGGCCTGGACCATCTCTGGTCCCACAAGTGCTGACTCCCCAGGGTCTGTCCAGCACAAAGGAGATCTACAAGGTTGGTCGTACAATGCCTCGTACGGTTCCATCCCGATGGTGGAGTGGTAGCTGTTGTTGTACGCAAACTCCACCAAGGGTAGGTGGTCCTCCCAGCTACGGCCAAAGTCGAGGACACATGTGCGGAGCATTTCCTCGAGAGTCTGAATGGTCCTCTCCGTCTGACCATCCGTCTGAGGGTGAAAGGATGTGCTCAGACGTAGTTGTGTCCCGAACCCCTCCTGTAACCCCTTCCAAAGCCGGGAAGTAAAGCGAGCATCTCGATCGTAGACGATAGATGATGGAACACCGTGGAGCCGCACAATCCCCTAAACGTAGAGACGTCCCAAGCTCTCCCCTGAGCCCTGCTCTCTAATGGGTAAGAAGTGTGCCGACTTGGTGAGTCAGTCAACAATCACCCAGATGGAGTCGTGACCTCTGGAAGTGCGTGGAAGTTCAGTCACGAAGTCCATAGATATGTCGTCCCACTTCCACTCCGGAACCTCCAAGGCTGTACCAAGCCTGCTGGTACCCGATGCTCTACCTTCACCTGCTGGCAGGTGAGGCATCGAGAAACGAACTCTGCTACAACATTCTTCATGCCCAGCCACTAGTGCTGTCGTCTGAGATCCTGGTACATCTTCGCCACTCCAGGATGTACCTCCAAAGGAGAAGTGTGAAACTCTCTCAGCACCTCCTCTCGCAAAGCGACTGGTACCATGGTACGTCCTCTGAAAAGGATGTCATGCTCTGCTCCAAGGGAGAAACCATCAGGTGTCTGTCCTGAGGATATCTGTGCACGCCGTGTCTCACAGTCAGCGTCCTCACGCTGTGCCTCTCTGACCTGCTGTAGTAGAGGAGGGGTGACTGTGAGAGACTGGAGGAAGGCTGCTCCATCTCTATCCACGAAGGATATCTGCAAAGAGGCTAGCTGCAAAGATTTCTCCTTTTCCGAAAAGTGTAATCTGATCTCATCCCCTGGATGAAACACGTTCCTTACCTAAAACAGTCAATCCCGTCATGATTAGATAATTCATGGCATGGATGACGTCGTAAGGCCTCGACACTGCTACCAAGAGATCCAACCGTTACTCTCGCCTCCAAGGGTTGAGTCACACTGTCGGCATCAGTGTGTGGTCACTGGGTTTCCTCCAGTACGAATCTCTCAAGTGAGGGTCAAGTCAACAGTTTTTAACCGGCACCTCTTAGTAAAAACAATCAAAATACAAGAAAACAAAAGTCACTAAGGAAAGTGTCTTTTATTACTTCAACTTAAAGAACAAGGTCACAAAGCGACACAAAATACGAAGCTAGAGGAATTATGGGCAAAGACCTCTATGCCTGGAGCTAGTCATGCACTAGTCCACCCGCTTCCGGAGCTCCATGATCGTAAGCTTCAGCTTCCTGATGCTGTGCTCTCCCCTGAGGTCGGGGTGGACCTCCTGGTGGTGGTGGTGGTAGAGCCTCAAAGCATCGCCCACCACCTGCTGCTCGACCAGCTCCTCTGCCTCGTCCGCCTCCTCCCTGCGGACCGCCACGGTCGAACCTCTGCCTCTGCCTAGGTGGTTCCTCAATCGTCTGATGCTCCTCTACATGGCGGGTCGGGCAGTCACGAGCCATGTGGCCTTGCCCGCCGCATGCATAGCACTGTCTTCCATTCAAAAGACTGGCTTCGCGCTGTGTGCCCTGCACTGCTGAGCCAGTGCCCTGAGGTCGTCTGCCAGAAGGTCTGGTCTGTCTGGAGCCCTGAGTCGTCCGTCGACTGCCAGCTGCAGATGACTCTGCCACGTGCCGCCCTGCGGTGGGTCGCTGCGCTGGTGTAGACTCAGCAAGGAAGCTCTCGATCAGAAGGGCCCGCTCGAGTACTCCTGTCTGAGTCGGTATGCTGAGGGAGATCAGCGATGCCCTGATCTCGTGTCTCAAACCCTGCTCGAAGGTTCGGGCCCGGAAGAATGGGTCCCGTACCATGTCGGTCGAGTAGCGCGAGAGATCAGTAAATCTCGCCGAGTACTGAGAAACCGTCAGGCTGCCCTGCCGCAGCTGTAGAAGCTCCTGGATACGCACCACACTAAGGGTGGCTGGGACGAACTCCGACCGGAAGAGGTTCTCAAAGTCCGTCCAAAGTAGTGATGCCTCATCGTGCACCTGGAGCATCAAGCTCCACCGTCGTCCTACTGCTGCGTGTAGTAGGCTCGCAGCGAGGATCACCATGAGGTCTACTGGTGTCCTCACTAGCCTAAACACACGTACCACGGCCTCCAGCCAGTCCTCTGATGCCTGGAGATCCGTCTCCCCGCGAAACCTGGGTGGTCGCTGGCGCTGAAACTCATGCAGTGCGCTGACGCGACCTGCATCGTCAGCGGCTGGTGCTGGAAGCATCGGGGGCTCGACGGGTAGAACTACCGTCAGTGCCTCTGCTGACAAAGGGCCCTGCACCGAAGCCTCGTCACTCGGTGGGCTGTCGTCACACTCGACTCTCGGAACCCTAACTGGCTTCCGTCGTGGGGCCATCCTGAATAGGAAACAGGTGCGCCACGGTCAAACAGTATACCTGGTGAGCTGACACAAATAAATCACAAAGAAAACTTTGAAACACACACGCAATCAATGTTTTCGTGCATTAAGTCGGAAATCAGAAGGCAGGGTCCTGGTGTACGGATACGTCAGCCGCCGCACCAACACTGGACTCCCTGGTCTGATAACCACACTCAATACGCTAAACATTATTTCTTCACATAGAAAAGATCAGAGTTCACGGTAGAACCGAACTCCTATGATACCAATTTGTCACGAACCGCCCTCGGGGTCCGTGCCATGACTACCCCAAGCCCGCCTTCCATAGGCCAGGGGCTGGCGACTAGCACCAAGACTTAAATCCCAACAAAAAGGGAAGGCATTTCTTTTGAAAAGTATACAAGCACCACAGAGTAAGCAAGCAGAAAGTAAACACTAAGTAAAAACAGAGTACAACTGAAAGTACGGAAAAGTAAATGGGCCAGTATACAAACCCAAACTGAAAGTAAAGTACAACTTGAAAGGGAAAACAGCAACTGTAAGTAAAAGTCACTACGCCAATCTGTCCACTGGAGATCCCACCTGAAGGGTGGGTACAAATAGCTCCACTGCTCCACGGGTCCCGCCGTCCGCTCCGAGCACGTCCCGCCCAGTGGTCCACCTCCAGGTACCGTCCTGCTCTGCAAGCCTTAGCCAAGATCAACGCTGTCCGTCGTCTGAAACCAACACAACGTAGTGCGGGAAAATCCCGTGCAGGGGGGAGTATAAGCTACTCAGTAGGGACCCCAAGACCCCTGAAGGTCTCTCAAAATCCACAAAGGATAAACCACAAGAAAGGTACAATCACGAAGTACCAACCGACACTGCTTAGGTATATGCCCATACATATACCTAAGTCATCAATTCCAAATACGCTCCAACTTCCAAGCCCAAGTACAACTCAGTCCACACAGGAAAGTAAACGTATTCCACACAGGAAAGCAAAACGTAATCCACACAGGATAGAAGAACACAATCCACATAGGAAAGCAATAGGATTCAGCTCACATAGGTATACTTTTTCGAAAGACGATAAAGATGATCTCCGATCCATCTAAGTTGTCGATCCCACGAAGGATCGATAGGTAACTAACCCCCGCAAAAGACCCACACAGGATCGGGCCCACACAGGACCTGTAGGCGCTGGTTCACACAGGACCGCTGAGCGCAAGGACCCACACATGATCGGACCCACACAGGATCTGTAGACGCTGGTTCACAGAAGACCGCTGAGCGCAACGACCCACACAGGATCGGACTCACACAGGGTCGGGCCCACACAGGACCTGTAGCACTGATCCACGTAGGATCGCTGAGTGATGTAGTCGTCGTCGTCGAATCCACACAGGATCTCTGTACTGTCGTCGTCGTAGTCACAGTAGCAGTAGCAGTAGCAGTAGCAGTAACAGTCACAGTCGCAGCCAGCACCAGGGTTCCCGCACACAGCAAGCTCGTTCGGAGGGTCCGCTTCACGAGCCGAGAGGCTGATACATCAACTGTCACAAATTCCAGAATTGATGTATCCAAAAGTTCCGTATCGTCAACAGGAACTCAACGCAACAGACGGCGCATCGATCGGACGCCCGGTCTGAGAGTTATTGGCATTTTCGTTCCCGGGGCCCGGTTGGTTTCTATGGCAAAACCAACCCGACCGTACTCCACCTGCGTCCAAACCATGGGCGAAGTATGCCAAAAGATCCGTCTCACTAAGAGGAACACAACAAAGTTGACGGCACGTCAATCGGACGTTCGTAGCTCAAGATATGAGTGTTTCCGCTCCGAGGGCCCGGTTGGTTTCGTGTACGAACCAACCCGGACGAACTCAAAATATTCTGAAACCCTTAGTGTAATATACCGAAACGACCGTCTCGATCCAAAGATCTCGTTTCCGCAGACGGTTCGTCAATCGGAGGTCTGTGGCATAAGTTATGGCCAAAATACCGAAACTGTCTTGAAAACGGGGGGTCCGGGTCCGACCCGGCCCGGCCGGCGGCGGACCGGCGCGGCCTGGCGCCGCTTGTCGCCACGCGCGGGGGGAAAAGCCCCCGCTTCATTAGTTTGGCGGTGCGGCTTTTAGCCGTGCCTTTTTCCAATCAACGGCCCCCCTCCTGGGGGCCTGCTTTGAGGAGAAACTAGGGGTCACCTGCCCCCCTCAAAGAACCCCCCCCCCCTCGTGGGGGGCCTGCATTGAAGAGAACCGGGGGGGCCGCCTGCCCCCCCTCAAAGAACCCCCCCCCCCCTCATAAATGGGGGGGGTTTAGTGCTGGCCGGGGAAATTAAATTCCCCCGGCCTTTGACCTTCCGGCCGGCCACCTGGCCGGCCGGTTTTTCTCCAAGGGGACCGGCAAACCGGTCCCCTTTCCGGCTTCCGACGTTGGTGGCCCGACCGCCGGTCTTCTCATCCCGCCGCGGCCCGGAACCGGCCGCGGTGTTCGTCGTCTGGAGCGGTGCGACGGCACCGTGCCCCTCCGCAGCGCCTTTGATTCCCTTCGACGTGGCGCGACGGCGTCGCGTTCTTGATTATCCTTCCACGGCGCGGCGCGACGGCGCCACGCAATATAATCGTGCGAATTTCCGCGTGGTGAGACGGCACCACGCCATCTTGTTTCAACCGCAAGATAAATCATCAAGAACAAAGGAGGGGGTTCGGCCGTGTTCATGCCGTCCGGCCCCCTCACGTTAAACGATAACACATATTTAAATATCCCCACGTTTGTCATGCTAGAACCACCAATGAGAATAAATAAATAAACAAATAATCAACAGCAACCCCTACCTTGAAAAATGACGTCGCACGTCGGGTATCGCGGAGAAAGGCGTCGCGGCGTCGGACGTAGATTCCGTGGACGTCGGGGTGCGTCCGAGGAGGAAACGACGTCTCTTCACTTGTCGCTATGAAGAAGAAGGGAGGTATGTTGTCGTTGGCGATGATCACCACGGTCGGCGACTTCTCCCTTGTCGAGGAGGAAGATGAAGACAGAAGAATCCAGGACGCCGAGTCTTGAAGGTCGTGGGGTCGATGTTCTTCGTCGGAGAAGAACCGTTCTTCACGTTCTTCGTCGAAGACGAAGAAGATCATCAAGTCTCTCAACGATTCTCCAAAACCTCTCAAGCAACAAAGAAACTAACCAAAAATAAATTAAGCTCACACCTAATTTATTAACACAACACCAACCTTTGAAATTCAAGAGTTTGAATTTCAAAACTCAAATTAAACTCACTTATTAATGTCATAAGTTATAACTCAAGTTCAAATCATTAATTGTGAGTTGGGGGGGGGGGGGTTAGAGGATATGAAGGGGTGGGGTTCGTGTGGGCCCCACCACCCTCTTAACCTCCCAAGGGAAGTTGGGTAGTTACCCAACTTCCATCCAATGGATAAAAACACTTAAGGAAAGATAAAAAAATTGAAGTTAAATTTTTATTTTAACATTCACAATTTTTTTACAACTTACCTCGTGTAAACGCAACTCTGGAATAGGTGTTCATAAAAAAATACCAGCGCTGCGTTTCCATCGGTGCCCTCGGAATTCAATTCTGAGCACCGGATCAAAAGTTAGAAATTCCCGCTCGTTCGTTCACTGAACGTACCCGAGCCAAACTTCAGAAATTGATTCCGGGCACACCGGGCCTCGGAATCAGGTGCTGTCAGAAACCGCGCTCTTGTAAAATTCCAAAGAAAATTAAGAAAAAATTTCCCTTTAATTTTACATGTCTTTACAAAAATTTCATTTAAACGGAAAATCAGTCTTTATAAGTACCACTTAGTGGTTTCACTATTCATCAAAAATTGAAGTTTTTCAAAAAATTACCAAAAATTCACCCTAAGCTATATTTGATATTAAGAATTCAAAAATGAAGTCTATTTTCCAAAATTCAAAATATATACGTCAAATTAATTAATTTAATAATTAATTCCCGATGTCAGAGCAAATAGCGTGTTTTTATGAAACAATAAGTATCAAAAGATTGACACTAGTTTAAGTCCGATTTCAAAGTGAAATTAATTCCAACGACCACTATTGGATTTAATGGTAAAAATATTTTCTAATTTCACTTTAAAACCAATTCAAAAGATAATCTAATCATATAAATAAATTAGATTAAAAAGTGGTTTTGAATTAAAATACAACATTTTACACTATTCATTAAAAAAATGAACATTATCAGAAAGGTACCAAAAATTTACACAAAGTAAATTTTGATGTCCCGATTCTAACGAAGAGTTATATTTGGTCCAATAGAATTTATAAGATCTATCAAAACTATATTTAATGACGGTTCTCCATCAAAAGGTGATAAGTGGACCTTTCGTGAAAGTTAGGGTATAAATGCCTAAAATTGAACTCTTTCCATATTTTAAGCCTTTATCTTTTATTGGGTAAATGTAAGAACATTTAAAAACATATATAATCATATTTTAGTTATTTCTCTCCATTCTTGCCAGTACATCGGCTACTCGTTAACTAACATTTAAAATAATATTATTTTATTACTTGTGTGCAACGTAAGTTTTCAAAGAAACTCATCGTTGCGTATCGAGTACGCTATCGAATGTAGAAACCCATTTTAATTAAAATTAATATCTATTTCGTAAATATTAATAAATATCAAAATTCTTTATTCTTTATTTACCTGGGATGTTAAAATTAGATTTATCTTTAATGAATATTTGAACCAAGTAATATTACCATAACACCATATCCTTTTATTTATTATATTACAAAAGGTGTTTTATAGTTTTGTTGGAACCACATATTTCTAGCACAAATAACATCAAATAGTAATCAAATCCAATAGACAAAATCCTGACTAAAAAATAAAAAAACATTATGAAAATTCAAAATTCAAATTTAATATTCATATTCAAAAACATCACCCATTGATTATTACACAACCGAACATCCTTAAGCTGCGAGATCCCACATAACAAGATTATATGATCCATGCACCCCTAATATTGAAACATGGTACCTCTCTGGAAATAATCCTCTATACATCATCCCATGGATAAAACCAGCCAAACCATTACATCCATACATAAACCAAGATGACTAACCCTCATGCCATCACCAACACAAAATAGACGCAAAAACACCATCAATTCCCAACACCATTGATAACCCCCAAACATAAATGTTATTTGAAGATAATCCATCATACCACTGTCACTCACCATCACAATCACATATACCCTATAATGCCTTCCAATAACTATTTATTCAAAAAAAATTATACTTTATGAGAATTTTAATTGTACCTTATAAAGGGATCCCCAGAAAAACATCACAATGGGCCCTATGTAATCAACAATATAGAGTTCATGTCCCATAAAAATAGTTTATATGACTTATTATGAATCAATTTTACAAAACACCACAAATATTTAAACCCAATGTTGTATACTATTCATCATATAATGGTAACTTTTAAAATTGCGATGGATGTAAATATTCATGGTGTACATCAAGTTCAGATATCTTTTAATGATCATTATAAGAAACATATGATTTTTAAACAACACATATATCATTAAATTTGTCTTCTACAACATTAATACATATTAATTGAACATTAACATGATTCTATATTGTGTATTCAGTAAAGAATATCATAAATATTATTAATACAAAACATGTTTCATGGGGAAGATCATAAAAACAATTTCAAATTGTTCTAATATTGTTTTACATGTAAATGAAAAACAATTCATTCATAATGTGTGTCTAACCATTAAATCCCTATATAAATGAAATAATTTTGTTAAAATTTTGTATACACTATAACCCAAAAAATTATTTGGGATTCCTTATTCATCAGTACTATCATATCACCCCAAACGATAGATATACTTATCATTAATTTAAACTATTATAGGAATATTAGTTCTTGTTCTAACTCAGAGAGACTATCTACATCCATTTATTCCCCTTATGCATTGGACTTTATTTTGAACATAGATGGTTATCAATGTTATGGACTAGCTTCTTGTGTGTATTACTAGATTTGATCCCAGGTATATCCTTTATATTTCTAATAAAAATTAATTACTATATTAAAAATGTTTAATTATCTTCTTCCATCAATCCTCCAATATTTTCATGTAATCTTCTCATCATCACCCATGTTTTTTTAAAAAAATTATTCTACCAACTTATAAAAAAATGGATGGTTTTATATAGTCACATTCATCATGGAGATATAAATTAACCATTATAAATTCTTTATGGGACTCAAGGTATTAAAATAAATTAGGAAAATTTTCCCATTCAAAAATTAATATTTATAAATCCATTAAAATGATGTTATTTTTTCATTTTTTTAATTAAAATATACATCATATATAATAAATTATGTTTCATTAATTGTCATGACATATCCCTCAAGGTCCATGTTGTGACTACCCCAATCCCGTTTTCCATATGCTAGGGGATGTAGACTAGCACCAAAGGCTTAAATCCCTAAAACTGGGAAGGCATTGCTTTTAAAAATTATATACACATACAATAGAGTTTCTGGAACCAATAAACTATGTAAAACTATAGACAAAAGAAATTTTGAAATGAAAAGCGGCCAAAAATACAATCCAAATTATAAAGTACATGGAAACTGAAATTACAAGGGTGACAAGTACAACAGAAGAAAGGTTATACATCTTTTGGATCATCCACTGAAAAATCCTACCTTAAGGGTAGGTACAAATAGCCTCTACATCACTCCACATATGTCTGTCTCCTCCGTGTTCCGTCAAACCATGTGGTCCACCTCCAGGTAGCGTCCAGTCCTCAAACACTCAGCATTGGTCAGCACTGTCTATCGTCTGCATCCATCACTACAAGGTGCGTGCATAGCCCATGTAAGGGTGAGTATAACGATACTCAGTAGGGACCCTGAGACCCTCAAGGTCTCACAAAATCCAATAAGGATAAACCACAAAGTAATAAAACAACAGATAACCACACATAGGTATATGCCCTTTCATATACCTATGTTATCAAGTAATCTGTTTCAATCATGAGGTAAACTCCAATATTTCTGACTTAGGTCAACACTGATTTTTATTATAAAAAACAAGGATGTCGGAGTACTCCTCCTCTGTTGAGTAAAGACAGAATTCCTCCACAATCAGGTGCTTCCCACTAACCATGGACTGCTGAGGTACTAATCCTGTCGAGTACCACGGGTCTGCCGTGCTCACACAGAGGCGCTCCCCACTGTGGGTCTGCCGACAACTACCAGGTGCTCCACCTAATAGCCTACAAAGGTACTCCACCTGTTGAGTAACAAAGGTCTACCACCAACTACCAGACACTCCTCCACAGTGGGTCTGCAGCTAACTACCAGGAGCTCTCCACTAGGCTAGTCGAATAACTCTGTGTTGAATCGGTCAAGCAGTCGTCAGGTCTCAGCCAGCTACTAGGTCTCCGTAATCAACTTTCCTGTCTCTAGGAGTGTCCGATCCACGAGCTACAGGTCTATATTCCAAATGTCACAAAGTCCAATGTAGAAGTATCTCAAATGTCCTCCTCGTCATAGGGGTTTCAATGTAATAGACGACGCGTCAATCGGACGTCCGGTTTGTGAGTTATATGGTTTTTAGTCCCGACGTCTCGGTTGGATTCATGTATGATACAACCTGACCATATATAAAAAATATACCCCTAACTCCATTGAGGTATTCTCAAAGGGACCGTCACATTCCCAGAATACCTGTAACGCTGACGGTTCATGAAACAGATGTCTAGTTCGTAAGATATGACCAAAGAATATAAAGGAGATGGTAATGGGCCTTGGCCCAGTCCGACCTGGTCGGCCCGCTAGGTTTTTCCATGTCCACTGGGTCTGGCCCAACAGACTACGGGGGCGGTTTATCCAGGAGGTTTCCGCGTAGGCAGATCATCCCGGGAGCTGGGGATGGTTCGGCCGGCGCCACAAGGGGCACGACTCGGGCGACTCGGCCCGAAAGGACGAGCTAGTTCGGCCACTGATGACGAGAGGGATGCCACATGCCAGCTTGGGTACGTCGAGTGGTGGCCTGGGCAGGCCGGCGTGTTTCCAGGTAGGCTGCAGGCAGGGCGTGCGTGGTGCGGGGTGGTCGGGTGGGTTCCAGGCATGCCACGTGTGGCCCGTGCAGGCCGCGTGGTTGGCAGCCAGAGGCGGCCGGGCATGCCAGTTCAGCGCAGCTCGGGTCGGCATAGGCCAGTGGTATTCTTCTAGGAACACCACTATGCCACGGGGGCCACACAGTTCACGGAGGCCGCGGGCAGCAAGACCTTTGACATTGCTTCCTTCATCGCCTCATTTCCACTTCAAAGAACACCACAAGAAAGAAAAATTGACGGAGTATGTCAGGCCATGTTAGGTTGGCCTGCATACTCCATGTTTAAGGTGGTATCAATTGGTTCATTAAGAAAATAATATGAACATCAATTAATTAGATTGCTTTTCAATGATTCCTTTAATTCGATGCTGAGAAGAATAAAATCAAAGAATCAACCTGCAATAACCCCCCTACATAGGTTGTAGGGCATCGATGGTGAAGTCATGGGAAGAAGCCGTAGTCTTTATTCATCGCATCAGCCACACACTTCCACTTTCGAGTTCTCATGAAGGTTGTGGAAGTGGCTCCACGTCTGTAGGTTTCCAAGTAAGAAGTTGAATAAGGTTCATTGTATGTGTTCTTCATTGGAATAATGCATTCTTCGTTCATCATTGGGAGGATTCTCTCATCTCCCAATAATCCTCCTTCCCAACATCCACCCAAATTCCAAAGGAAAATAATAGAAGAAAACGTTTGTCTATTATTTTTTTGGAAAAAAAATTCAAATTGGAGAACTAATTTAAGAGGCTCCCCCTAATTAATTCATGATAGTTGGCATGAATTAATTAGGAGAGATTGAGACAAATTAAATGTTATGGGAGTTGGCTCCATAAAGAGGGAGTGGTCATCAAGGAGTTTCTCCCCATTTAATGGGGAGTTGAGGAATCAAGGGGCTCTCTCTCATTAATGAGGTCGAGTTGGGAGGTTTTCCTTTACACTCGTTAATAGGGGGTTTAAGCCCCCCGTGTGTTCCTGACCACGTTAATCCTCCCATGGGAGGTTTAGTTCGGGTGGGACCCATCACCATAACCTCTCATGATAGGTTAATGTGTGGTGGCCCACCTCCATCCTCCTTCAAGAAGTTTTATCCACCACACACCAAATTGTGGCTCAAATAAAATAATGTGTAGCTAAAATTTATTTTAATATTTTTTTAAGAAACCCCAAAAATTAACTTCTATCCTCGAATCACTACCATTGAAGTGAAAGTATTCTTAAGTGAATACCGATACTATGAGTTCAAAGGTGCCCTCTGATTTCAATTCCGTGCACCGCTTCAAAAGTTATAAAATCATGTTCATATGTATACTGAACATACCTGAAAAAAAATCAGAAATTGATTCCGGGCACACCGGGCCTCAGAATCAAGCCCCATAAATTTTCAGGGACTCTTAAAATTCTCATGTATTTATGAAAAAAAAATTCCACGAAATTTATGGGGGTTTATATTCTCCCCACCTCAAGGATTTATGTCCCCATAAGCTACAAATAGGTCTAAGGGAATAAATAGGGGTACTGAGTACGCATCTGATCCTCCTGCTCCCATGTGCTCTCCTGGAGGTTTCTGTGATACCAACGAACGTGCACCAAAGGTATCGACCGTTCACGTAGGACCGGATCCTATCAATCCTCAATATCCACTAAAACCTCCATTACTATCTCCCCATCCTCGATGTCTAGATCTCAATGGTCGATGATGTCAGTAGGTTCGTGCACGTATCTCCCCAGCTGAGATACATGGAAGACTTCATTCACCCGGTGCAACTGAGGTGGAAGCGCTAAGTAGAAATCCACCTCACCAAGTCTAATGTGGACCTAAAAAGATCCTATTAATGTCAGATATAACTTGCTGCCTCATCCAAATCACTTTAGGCCTCATCTAGTTGAGACCCATAGAAAGTTGTGGTTGCCATGCTTGAACACCAGTGGTCTCCCTCTCTTGTCAGGATATGACTTCTGCCTACTCTGTGTAGACTTTATCTACTCCTGGATGATATGCACCTTATCTGTTGTAGCTCGTACAATCTCTAGTCCCACCAGTGCTGAATCCCCTGGGTCTTTCCAGCACAAGGGTGACCTGCAATGTCGCCCGTACAATGCCTCAAAAGGGAGAAACTCTATGGTTGAGTGCTAGTTGTTGTTGTAATAAAACTCCACAAAAGGTAACTGATCCTCCCATTTGTGACCAAAGTCGAGGACACAAGCATATAGCATGTCCTCGAGGGACTAAATGGTCCTCTCAATCTGGCCATCCATCTAAGGATGGAAGGTGGTGCTCAAGAGAAGCTACGTCCCAAAAGCTTCTTGAAACCCCTTCCATTACAGGTATGTATACCATGCATCACGATCAGAGAGAATAGATGAAGTTACTACATGTAGCCACACAATATCATGCACATAGAGGTGCCCTATGCTATCTACTGAACCCTGCTCGCTGATCGGTAGGAAGTGGGATGACTAGGTGAGTCGGTCGACAATTACCCATATCGAGTTGTGACCCTTGGATGTACGTGGAAGACCCTTCAGGAAGTCCATGGATATCCTATACCACTTACACTCTAGGATCTCCAAATTCTGAACCAAGACTACTGGTACCTAGGGCTCCACATTCAATTTCTATGAAGTGAGGCTTTGAGAGACAAACTATACCACTTCCTTCATCATACCTGGCCACCAGTGCTGTCGTTGAATGTCCTAGTACATCTTTTCCACTCCTAGATGTACCGCTAGATGGGATGTATGGAACTCCTTCAACAAAAACTATTGAAGTGACTTTGGAACCATGGTACGTCTTCTAAAGAGGATGACGTGCTCCCCACCTTCTGAAAATCCACCAGGTGCATGACCTATGGATATCTGAGTATGTCCTGTCTCGCAGTCAGCATCTCCATGCTGTGATTCCCTAACTCACTAAAGAAGTGGCGGAGTGACTATAAGAGACTTTATAAAGGCTTCTCTTTCTCTATCCACAAAGGATATCTGTAATACAACAAGCTACTTTATCACCTCGCCTAGTAGTTGTATACCAAATCTCCTACTGAGTGAATTTTCTATAACGTTCCCCTTCCCAAGAGTATAGACTATCTCAAAGTCATAGTCTTGGAGGAACGCAAGCTATTTTCATTGTATCAGGTTCATTTCCTTCTGATAGAAGATATACCTCAGACTCTTGTGTTCAGAGTACATGGTAAAACATTCTCCCATTAGACAGTGCCGACACATATTTGAGGCGAAGACCACAGCTGCTAACTCCATGTAATTGGTATCATAGTTCTTCTTGTGCTATCTCAGTTTCCAAGAACCATATGTAATCACTGCTTGCTCCTGCATCAGGACACACCCACGTCCGGTCCCTGATGCTTCGTAGTAGACTATGTACCCTATGCCTTCCTCTAGAAGCCTCAAGATGGGGTATCTAGTCAACCTCTTCTCCTGAATGATCTGCTGACATCTCTCTGACCACACGAAGGGTTTCCCCATCTTTTTCAATGATTATAGTGGTGCTGCAACTCTATATAAATCTGTAAAGAATCTCCAGTTGTATCCAGCCAAACCCAGGAAACTCTGCACCTCCATCACACTCCTAGGCGACTCCCAAGCAAGTACAACCTCAATATTCACTGGATCCACTAAAAATCCATCCTCCGAGATGTCATGTCCCAAAATGTGAACCTCTCGGATCCAAAACTAGCACATTGAGATCTTCCCATAATTTTGGTTCTCTCGGTGTGTGTCTAGTACTACCCGCAAATGGTATGCGTTCTCCTTCTCAATAGTCATGTATATCAGAATGTCATCGAAAATACTGTGACAAAGTGGTCGTGGTATTGCTGGATGATCCTATTCATGAGTCCCATGAACATTGCTGGAGCATTGGTTATGCAAAAAGGCATAACCAAGAACTCATAGTGGTCGTTCCAAAATCTAAAGGTCATGTTCTACACCTCCTCATCTCGAACTCTGAGACGGTGATAGCCTGATTTATGGTCTATCTTCGAGAACCATCATTCCCCCTTCAGCTGATCAAAGAGGTCTTCAATCCTCAATAGTCGGTACTTTTTTTCATGATCACCTGGTTTAGGAGATGGTAGTCGACACAAATCCTCAAGCTCCCATCTCTATTCTTAGCAATCATAATCACAGATTCCTAGGGAGAAACACTAATCCAGAAGATTCCCTTCCCTTGTAAGTCCCCTAGCTATACTCGCACCTCGTGAAGCACCACATGAGCCATCTGATACGCTGGTGTAGATATCGGCATCGTCCTGGGGTATAGGTCAATGTAAAAGTCCACATCTCTATGAGGAGTTCGACTAGGGACATCATCAGGGAAAACATCCATATACTAGTCCACCACTACAGGATATCTCAGAATCCTCACATCTATAGCTCTGAGGGTAAGGTGGGCCAACTAATGAGTGATCGGCTGCACCCTCCTCCAGGTAAGTCCTTATACTGCAAAGGCTCATTTCTTGTCAGTGAAGGTAAATTAGGTCCCATCCATGCATACAGACCGCACATTTCACCTCATACATTCAATTTGAGTATGGTTTGTAGATGACCAGTACATACTCAAGATGATGTCATAACGCCTCGACACAGCTATGAGAAGATCCCAGCCACAACTCTTGCCTCCTAGAATAAGCTCACACTTTTGGAACCAGTGTGTAATCGTCGAGTCTACTTCAGTAGGAGTCTCTAGTCGTAAGGATCGGGCCAACGACTCTGTCGGAGTCTCCGAGCTCCGAACGATGGCAGTGACAATGAAAGAGTGATTGGATCCTGTGTCTATAAGAACTGCATCTATGGTGGATTAGACATAGATTGTACCTAGAATCATCTCTGGAGCATCCTGATCATATGCCTAAGCTACCTGGAGTTTAGCTATCGCATGTCCACCAGCTCCCTACAGTTGGGGTGGACCTCCTTCTGGTGGTGGTGGAAACACCTCGACACGTCTCCCACTGCCAGCTGCTCAACTAGCACCTCTGCCACGACCACCTGCTCCCTGTAGACTGCCTCAATCGAATCTCTGCGTCTGCCTGGGAGGTCCCTCAACTGTCTGCTGGTCATCTGAATGGTGGGTCGGGTAGTCATGAACCATGTGACCCTCTCTTCCGCATGAGTAACATTGCCAGCTCCTAGATGGTCTTCCTCTACATTGAGTTCCCCACACAACTGATGCTGAGACGTGCGGTCATCCACCTGTACGTCTGGTACAATTGGACCTCTATGACATCTGTCTACTCTTAGATGCAGAAGACTCCACTGCGTGTTGAATAACAGTGGATCTTGCTGCTGGAGACTGCTCAACAGGGAAACTCTCCAATAAGAGGGCTTGCTCCAACACCCCTACCTATGTTGAGATGATGAGGGAGATCATCACTGCCCTGATCTCTTGCATGAGTCCATTCTTGGAGGATCAGGCCCTGAAGAAGGGGTCCCATACCATTTTTTTGGAGTAGCGCGAGAGGTCAGAAAACCTCGATGAGTACTGTGCCACTGTCATTCTACGCTTCTGTAAATGCAGTAGCTCCTGTATCCACACTGTGCGTAAGGTGGCTGGGACAACCTCTGTCAGAAACAGGCTCTAGAAGTCTACCCAGAGTAGCGTTGCCACATCATGCACCTAGAGAATTATGATCCACAATTGGCCTATTGCTGCCTGAATGAGACTCGTGTCAAGGATCAGTATGGATTCAGATGGTGTCCCTACCAGTATGAATATTCTCACCATAGCCTCCAGCCATTCCTCAGAAGCCTGCTGGTCTATCTCTCCCATAATCCTGGGTAGCCTCTGGCACTGGAACTAGTGCAGCGTGCTCAATTGGAGTGCATCGTCTGCTGCTGTGGCTAGTGTCATCGGTGGCACAATGGGATGTGGTACCGCTGGTGCCTCTATTGGAAAAGTGACTTGCACCAGGGCCTCATCGCTCGGTGGGCCATCTTCGCAAACAACTCTTGGGGCTCCAATTAGTCATCTGTGAGGTGGCATCCTGAAAGAAAAAGATGCAACACGGTCAAAATACTATACATGGTGAGAAAACCTCGTTGAGCTGAATTAAAGAAAACTTTTGAAAACAAACATTCAATCAGTGTTTTCACGCACTAATTTGGAAATATGAAGTCATTGTCTTGGTGTATGGATACATCGGCCGCCGAACCAACATTGGTCTCCCAGAATTTAAAACTACAGTTACAACACTTAACACTATTTCTTCATAGAAAAGAATGATCAAAGTCATATGTTATGTACTAGAACTAACTCCTATGATACCAATTTTTCATGACACGGTCTCTGGGGCCCATTCCGTGACTACCCCAAGCCCACCTTCTAAAGGCTAGGGGCTGGTGACTAGTACCAAAAGTGTAAATCCATAAAACTGGGAAGGCATTTCTTTTAAAAATTATAAACACACACAACAAAGTAGCTGGAAGAAATACACAATGTAAAAAATAATAAATAATATGTGATGAAAAGTAAAGGGGCTAGAAATGAAAGACCTACTATAAAGTTTAAGGAATCTAAAAGTACAAGTGTAACAAGTGCAATAGACGAAAGGGTATACAACTACTGGATTGTCCTGTGGGAAATCATACCTGAAGGGTAGGTATAGATTGCCTCCACAGCACTCCAGGTATGTCCATCTCCTCCTTATTCTGTCATGCCATGTGGTACACCTCCGAGTACCATCCAGTTCTCATACAATTAGCCTCGGTCAGCACTGTCTATCATCTACATCCAACAAAATGAGGTGCGGGCATAGCCCGTGCATGGGTGAGTATAAAAATACTCAGTAGGGACCCCGAGACCCTCAAGGTCTCACAAAATCCAACTTGTATAAACTAAAAAGTAATAAACAACAAATAACCACACTATTTTATAGCCCATACATATACCTATGTTATCAAGTAATCCATTTCTATCATGAGGTAATATGAAAAGTTGCTAACTGAGATCAACCAGGATTATTATTATAAAAAACATGGATGTCGTTGAACTCCTCCTCTATTGAGTAAAGAGGGCACGCCACCACAACCAAGTGCTTCCCACTAACCATGGACTGCTGAGGTACTAATCATGTCGAGTACCATGGGTCTTCCATTCTCACACAGAGGCCCTCCCCACCGTGGGTCTGCCACCAACTCCCAGGGGCTCTGTCTAATAGCATGCTGAGTAACTCCTCCTATTGAGTATCATGGGTCTGCCACTATCTACCAGGAGCTCCTCTGCCATGGGGCTTCCGCCATCTACCAGGTGCTCCCCACTAGGCTTGTCGAATCACTCTGTGTCGAATTGGTCAATCAGTCATCACGTCTCATCCAGGTACTAGGTCACCATACTCCACTCACTCGTCTCCATGAGGGTCTTCTCCTTGAGTTACTGGTCGATACTCCATCTATCACCAAGTCCCACGTATAAGAATCTCAAAGGTCCGCCTCATCATATGGGTTTCAACTCACTAGATGGCGTGTCAATCGGACACCCAGTCTGTGAGTTATAAGCTTTTTAGTCCCAGGGCCGCGTTGGATTTGTGTATGACCCATCCTAACTGTTTCTCAAAAATAGACCCCGAACACCAGTTAGGTATTCTCAATGGGAATATCGTGTTATAAGAATACCTATTCCACTGACGGTTTGTCAAACGGACATCCGGTGCCAAAGATATGACCAACGAATTTAAAGGGGTCCATAATGGGCCTAGGCCTGATCCGACCCAGGAGGACCGAGTCGGCCCATCCCAAAATGGGCCGACCTAGTATGGTTCGATCCAGTCAGCGCGATAGTTTTGGCCAGGTCCACTCTACCCGGCCTAGGGTACTAAGGGGGGCAGTGCGACCCAGACCGTTGGGCCCCGTCTAGCGGACTACGGAGGCGGTTCGGCCCAGTGGCCGGGGCCGGTTCCGCCAGTGCCGCACGGGGCGCGACTCGGTCGAGTAATCCTAGAAGGGTAAGCCAGTTTGGTAAGTTATTCTATGAGGTATGTCGCGAGATAGCTCGGGTAGGCCTGGTGGCGCCCTGGCCAGGAAGGCTGGGTGCCTGGTAGGCCGCAGGCAGGGCACGTGGGGCGCAGGCAGGCTGGCAGGGGGCCAGGTAGGCCGTGCAGGGGTGCAGGAAAGGTGGAGAGGCAGTCTGGAGGGCACTAGGCAGGTCGCGTAGGGTGCGGGTAGGGTGGCCTGGAGGGCACCAAGTAGGCCGCGTGGGAAGGCCGCGGGTAGGCCGCAGGTTCCAAAGCCGGTGGCAGCAGGGGAGGCTGGGTCTGCACTGTGCGGGTCGGTGCAGGCCGACGATGTTCGGCCGGGAACACTGGTGTGCCGCTGGGGAGGCACAGTTTGTAGAGGCCATTTGAAGAGTGACCTTTGACTTTTCCACCTTCGTCGCCTTGTTTCCACTTCAATGAACACCACAAGAATGAAAAATCGACGAAGGATGTCGGGCAATGATAGGTTGGAATGCAACCGCCACCTTTAAGGTGGTATCAATTGGTTCATCTAGAAAATAAGATGAACAACAATTAATTACATCACTTTGCACCGATTCCATTAATTTTATGATGATATGAAGAAAAGAAAATCATCAACATGCAATAAACCCCTACATGGATTTTTGGGCGTCGATGGTGAAGTCGCGGGAAGAAGACGTAGTCATCGTTCATTGCGTCTGCCTCACACTTCCACTTTCGAGTTCGCACCACAGTTGTGGAAGTGGATCCACGTCGGTAGGTTTCCCTGGAAGAAGTCGAAGAGGGGCCGTCGTCCGTGTTCTTCATTGGAAGAATGCGTTCTTCATTATTCGTTGTGAGGAATCTCTCTTCTTCCAATAATCCTCCATCCCAACCTCCACACAAATATCAAATGAAAATAATAGATGAAAGATTTTGTCTATTAATTTTTTTGGAACAACAATTCAAATTAGAGAATTTATTTAAGAGGATCCCCATAATTAATTCACTAGAGTTGGCATGAATTAATTAGGGGAGATTGGCACAAATTAAATGTTAGAGGAGTTGGATCCATAAAGTTGGGGTGGGGGTGGTCAAGGACTTTCTCCCCATTTAATGTGGAGTTGAGGAATCAAGAGGCTCTCCGTCATTAATGAGGGAGAGTAGAAAGGTTTTCCTCTCCTCCCACTAATAGGGGGGTTAAGCCTCATGTGGTCCCCACCACTTTAATCCTTTTATGGGAGGTTTAGATCGAGTGGGCCCCACCGCCATAACCTCCGATGAGAGGTAAAGGTGCGGTGGCCTCACCTCTAACCTCCTTGAGGAGGTTTTAACCACCGCACACCAAATAGCGGATGAAATAAAATAATGTGAAGCTACACATCATTATATTATTTATTTTATGAAAACCAAATATATTAACTTCTATCCTCAACTCACTATCGAAGAAGTGAAAGTCTTCTTAAGAAAATACCGACTCTGCATGTTCGACAGTGCCCTTGGATTTCAATTCTGATCATTGCTTCAAAAGTTATAGAATCTTACTCATATGTTTACTGAATATACCAGAACAAAACTTTATAAATTGATTCCAGGCACATCGGGCCTCAGAATCAAGATCTGTCAATTTTCATTGACTCATAAAATTCTCATGCATTTATGAAAAAAAAAATTATTGAATTTATGGGTCTTTAAATTAATACTCATATCATGTGACACCATCCTTTGGAATACTACCAATTATAAACATTCATGAGATATACTACCAAATTAATTAATAATAATCAATAATATATAGAAATAGAAATTCCATGATATAAAAATATCTCTAAAAAAATTTAGATGACATCAATAGTTTTATTAGTAATGATTCCCCTAGGTGTACTCCTACTACTAACTGTTATCATTTACAATGCTACACATCCCAAAAAATAGGAATTTATTGAGGTGGGATCCCATGTAGAGTCATACCTAGTTACCCTATCAATGGATCCCAGAATTTGGTTTCATTGGGAAGGGAAAATATATTGGGAGGGGAACCAAATTTGTTCTCCCATTGGAGAAGACCGTTGGTACATCATCGAGGCCATTGATGAGAAGGCCCATATTCTTCTTCATTTAGAATAATTCTTCAAACACTACATGGTGGAAACTATTGATAAATCTAATATTCTTTCTCCCTTATATGAGTCCCCTCAACATATTATATGGATAAAGTTTCTATTTGACTGTGATCATTCCTCTATTATCATTGATGAGCAGGAATATACTCTCATTATTATAGATGAATCCCATAGACAATATATGGTTGAAATGGATGGGATGAATTATATCCATACTCTTATCTTGAAATGTTGTAAGTATATAATATAATTTTAAACTATGGAAGACATTTGGAATGTGTTTTATATTAATATAGTAAATCTTATATTCCTACTCCATTCATCAAAGGATTCAATTCATGAGATCATCAAAAACTTCTTGTGAGTGGTACGATATTCTCAATCCTATTTTGGAGAATCAATGATACATCATTGTGAATAATAAATAGTAGGAATGAATATTATTATTATTTAGATTGTAGTATCTTAGTATCTGGTAGGAACTTTTAGGAATGATCTTATTCATACCAACATCACAATTGATCGATGGTATATTTCAGCTATCACAATATAGAATAACCATATTCAAACTCCCACTACAGGATATTGAAAAAAATATTCTAATAATGATATAGTGATATTTGTTTCTTTTAATAACATTAGAATTCGAATATTTCAATATCATGTCCATGGAGGCCATCGGTGTATCTCAGTGACACTTATCGAGGGGATTGAAAATATTTATATCCTTATCAGTAGGCCTATCATCATATATAGAGATTTACAAGTGATCCAACATTTAATCATAATCCTATATATTCTTATATTTATCATGTGTTCTGAAATATTCCAATAGAATTCCAATAAGTTCATTAAATTATTTTGACGAAGTTATAGAGATTTCCTTAGAATTTTCATGTTTTTTAGGGTTGTATATTGAAAGATAAAAGTTCAATAATGTACAATGTTCTAGATCCAGTAACCTATTAATAAATATTTATATTTTTAATAAGAGGATATATAATAATTAGATATAGGACCATAACCCATCCCCATTTAGTATATATATTCTTAGGTACATATAAAAATTGTTCATAAAAACTCAAAAATTTAATAATCTATATTAGTAGGGAAAGGAACCAATAAGAGTGAATGTCCTTTATGTACTATCATTAATAGTGACTCTATATTTCATCAATAGATCACCCATTATAGAGTCCTTTCAAGTAATTATATTAATATTAATCATGAATGTACTCCCCCCTAGAATCTATACCAACCACCATAGAGACCCTCACAAGTGAATAAAATATATAATTATTCATTGTACATAGTCATCATACTAGAATAGAGTTCCTACCCATAATGAATAATATAATAGTCAACCAAGTAGGTCCCCCAAGGGTTATCATAGAATTATTCATCCCCATATTTCCCTTTCCCCTTGAGACAAAGGTTTTCCTTAGGTAAAACTTATTCCAAGTGGGCAATCATATTGAGAGTCACTTAATGAGTCAAATACAACCATAATAAAAAATGTAAATATTTAACGGTGTTTCTATCCCATCTATGGGTGATTTTTTGTCACAATCATTATTTTCTCTTCACATTCAACACATGTAATCTAATGTACTTTAAAATATTCTATGGAATATTTATCCCGTTAATAAGATAGCATAAAAAAAATAACATTGTAAACATGAGATAGAAGAATCCAAATCCTTTTATGAGTATAATATGATTGTTATATGAGATTAATTGACTAATTGAAATATAAAAATCATGTTTGTGTTCATTGAATCCTCCTAATATAACATTCTATAGGGTTTTAATTATAATTGAATACATTACATTCACAAATAACTATGTAATAATATTTTCCACTTCAATGTTAAATATTTTCCATACATGTAATAAACTATACATTTATATGTACGAATGGAACTTAAATAAAAACTATAAATTACATAACAATTAGTTTCACATCATCAAATGACAGGAGAAATGTTTTTGTGAAATTATGTAGAAAAACCATAGTTATTTACATGTTCTTATATAATTAATACTTGATTCCTCACACAATTTTTTCATCATATGGTGGGTTCAAAATTGATAATTTTATTTTACTACTGTCATCTGCAAGAAAATTTTGTTATAGAGAATAACATTTAATATGATAATTTAGAACAATCTAGAGTACCTGGACTCAATCATTATATTTATGTTAGTCCAACTGAATATGACTACCTATAGAGCCCCAAAATTTAACACCTAGTAGTATAGATACATTAGAAGGATCATGTGTTAATTTGAAAAGGATTTCAAGAAGGCCTCCTTTCTATGTAAGGAAAGAATAAAAATTAAAGGGAAATATGTTTTTTATTTATAATTTCACCCAGAACATAAAATTATTATTTCTAATGAATAGAATAATGATAGTGAATAGAAGAAGGTTTTGATAACTACTGTCATATTGAAATTATGGTATTATTCTTAACCCATTATACTAATATTCTTTTACCAGATCAACAACATAAGTTTTTAAAAATCCTAGGATGATCCATGAAGTTATATTGAAAGTGTAGAGTCATTCATTACCCATTGTCTTAAGGTAACAATTATCCCAACATACTAGATACAATTCAATCATTAACTAGTTGAGAGGATCTTTATAATATGATCCCTCACCATTTAATGATCCTCAAAATCCATACACATGATCTAAACTATGCATAAAGAATATTAGTCATAAATGTGTCAAGATCAAAATTAATTAATTGCATTTACTAGAATGATTATGGGAGAAGTTGAAGTCTCTATAGGTTTTTAGTAAAAAAATTGACAAATATGAAGTTGACTATAAGTGATAATTTCTATTTTTACATTATTAGATAATCAAATGGATATAAATATATTATTCCACTATGAAGATGATTTTATCCCCATAGTTCAGTATGACTGACTAAAAGTTATTATTTTATTATAAAAACCTTAAAGCCCAGGGATACATGTCACGGAGGACGGAAGTAGTGAAGTCCCAGGGTGTCCTTCCGGATTACATTGACACATTCGAGTGGAAAAGTGTTAAGGATATCATAAACTATTAAAGTCTCTGCTCGCCTATCCCCACGGGCCATCGTATATGACGCAAAGTTGGATTCTTGTACAATATGATGGACCATCCTACCCTAGTTGGTCTCTGATTTGCACCATCTATAAATATACACAAGGTTCCAAGCTATGTCACAAGCCCACTAAAGAGATCTGACAAGAACCACCAAATCAGATTCGACCTCCATCACCAGAAGACCTCTCCTCCTACAAAGAGTGACACCCGAGAGTAGGGCTCTAGACTCCGTGCCCATAGAAGTGCCTGGTCCATAATAAGCACTGAACGTAATGTGCACCGAACCCCAACAATCCCGGAGAACACCACCGCCCCTCATGATCCCCCCATACAAGAACCATCTACATTCAGTTTCAACCTTCTGGCCGGAGGTTTCCACCTTACCCATCTCCCTCTCTGCAAGGTCTAAGTGCACCGTCCCTTAATAAGGTTCCATTGTATACCTGCATGTACTCCATTCTTGAAAAGAGCGACAAGTTATACGATGATCAACCTCATACGGACCTGTAGAGATAACAAAGATCTTATGCCTCCTAACAGTACCTGGTTATGAGCTTCCCAAAGGGTCCATCATACAGATATCAAGATGATGATGCCTACCGAATGCTCCTTTGTTCTGTTACCAAAACACGAAAACCAAGATATAAGATTCTCACGAACAGAAAGATAGTCCCCAGAATGAAACCTGAAATGAGAAAACTGGGTCCAAAGGAACACTGCCCATCTCCCCTGAAAAAACAAATGGAATGTTGATTCCAAGTTCGGTCTCTCACAACAATTGTAACGTGATGCCATGGAGACCCCTCTCTTCTGAATGTTTTCCTCTGTGGGTACCGCTTGGTTTTGAATCTGCCACACTAGGAAATTCATTCTCGTTGGAATTTCTTTACACCATGTGAGCAAATCCCCTAACACCACATTACCACTCCTCTGATCAATTCTCCTGAAACCATTCAAAAAAAAACGCCCCGACCCAACTTCTATAAAGCAACAACGACCTGGTTCATCGCTCATGAAAACACTGTTAAATAGATTAACTCTTGATGGGTTAATGTTTTCATGAAGAAAATCATACCTCCCGCATGCCCCCCTAAAAGATATGTCCGGAAGAGGGAATCCCCCATAATAGAGCCTCTCCTCCATCCACGCATCCTCCCAAAAACTGATCTCCCCACATCCAATCACCCATCTGGTGTAGTCATTCAGAACCTCCATATGTGAGACTATACAGTTGGTGAGGGCCGTCGCACCATGCATGAAAAAATATCCATGCACACCATATCTTGATATGAATAAAATTTCCCATAGAGTTTTACCTGCAAACACCTCCCAAGCCAATCTTGCTTGCAATCCCTGAATAGATTCATGGATATCCCAAAGACCAACCCCACCCTCTTCCACTGGACGGGCCATCCTCTTCCAAGATGCCCAGTGGCATCTCCCCTCCCTCTTCGCATCCCATAGGAACGACGTGAGAATATGCTCGATCTTCTCCACCATGCCCTTCAGGGGCTTGATTATGGAAAATACATTCAAGGGAATCGATAGAAGAACACTGCTAATAAGCATGATCCTACCCCCAAAGGAGAGCATCTTGTTCTTCCAGTTAAAAATCCTCCCCATGATACGATCCACCATCTCATTGAAGTGAATCTTCATAACACCCCCACTAGATAAAGGAACTCATAGGTATATCACAGGAGGTTGCCTCTATCCACAACATAGGGCCTCCTGAATGAGTCTGCACCTCCGACCCGAGCATTTGTTGGAGATGGACAGGTGACTTTTAGACCAGTTGAACGACTGCCCACATAGTTCTCCATACTCAGACATAATTCCCTTAAGAGAGTTCAAAGATCTCTTCCCTCCATTCAAAAACAATAGAATGTCGTCCGCAAACATCAGGTGAGAAACACTCTTCTCATTCCTTCTACCATAAAAGGCCTCAACCTTCCCTCTGCCAAACCCTTCTTCAGGTTTCTGGATAAAGCATCATGAGCAAGAACAAATAAGATAGGGGAGAGTGGGTATCCTTGTCGAACTCCCCTAACAGACTTAAAGAAACCAAAGAAACTCCCTATCAGGGATATTGAGATCAAAGGGGAGGCAAAGCACCTAAAAAAAGATCACAAAAATGCTCATGGAATCCAAAACCCCTCATGACCCGTAAGATGAAGCCCCATTCCAGATTGTTGTAGGCTTTATTCATATCCACCTGCCAAATGACATTGGAGCCAATAGTCTGTTTGTTCAAATCATGAACCAACTCATTAGAAATTCCTACCACTCCCTGTACACCCCTCCCTTGAAAAAAACCATGCTGCTCTACAGAAACTAATTTAGGAATCACGTTGGCTAATCTCCTACCAATGACCGTTGCCAGAATTTTGTAAGAAACGTTACACAAAAAAATTGGTCTGAAGTGACTAACCAGCGCGGGGTCTATGATCTTTGGCACCAGCACCAACCTAGAGGAAGAAATCCCCCTACATAAGGAGGCCCCCCGAAAGAGGTCTTGTATAGGCTCCACCACACATGTCCCCACGAACTCCCAATCAGTGCTGAAGAAAGAAGCTGGAAAGACATCAAGCCCTGGTGCACTCACCTTCGGCATACTTCCCAGGGCCTCCCTAATATCCTTTTCTTGTGGAATAATGGACATGCACTCACTCTTGGATTGGTTTATCATCACAGGTAGACCCTCCAAAAAGCAAGAGTCCCCTAGAGACTCTCTGCGGAAACCAGATGAGACCTCCCCTGCCCATATACCCTCGAAATTCTTCAACTCAACTTTACCAGCCACCATTACGTCTGTTGTGAAAACTCCATCCTCCCCTTTAATATTAATCTTTATATTCATCCTCTCTTTGATATATTCTTGAAAGAAGGCATTGTTTAGATCCCCCTACCTCATCCATCGCAATCGGGACCGTTGTAAATAAACTCTCTCCATCTCCAACAGTTTCTCAGCCAACACCATGTTTTTATCACAAAGGATAGCAAAAGTTCCCTCATCCCAGGACACCTGAAGCACTTCTTCCAACCTCCTAACCTCCTCTTGTAAGCTGGTTACCCCGTTGTGCCAATCTAGTTTCTCCACAAGCCACTGTCTAATGCTATGTTTGAGCCTTCTAAGACGGTTTACCAGTCCTCCCCACAACCCCTCCCTCTCCTCCAGCAACCACGACGCCCTCACCATCTGCATGAAATCAATGTTTTATGACATTCACTCGAGTAATGGAAACCCTGGCTAACCACAACTTCACGTTTAATTTCTAACAATAGTGGGACATGATCCGATAAAATACGAGGAAGGTGTGTGACTGAGGTCTTTGAGTACATATCGAGCCCATGTAATTTGGTAAGACACCTGTCCAGACGACACCATATCATGTTATGAACTTTCCTGTTATTGAACCACGTATACTTCGACCCTCGAAAGCCTAAATCCAGCAGCCCTTCATGTAGCAAGCACTCCTTGAATTCCAACATTCCATCCAGAATATCACCGCTTCCACCCCTCTTCTCAGAAACGTCCACAACCGTATTGAAGTCACCTCCCACAGACCACGGTAATATGCCGGCTTGAACCAACTTCAAATGAGTCCATAGCTCCCTCCTTTCCATCGCCTGGTTACTCGCATACACAAGCTAAAAGTGAAAGAAAAAACCACCCACCTAAATCTTCATGTCCATGCACTGTGAGGTTAAACTAACCACCTCAACCGAAATATTATTCTTCCATCCCACCCAGATTTGAAAATTAACAGGCCCACCATAAAAATAGTTCAAGAATCCTATCTTCTTCACTATACCTGGAAGATTGCACGCATCCTGCTTCGGCTCCAAAATAACCAATAAAGAAGCATTGGCTTTACTACCCTCAAAATAAAAGAAGGCTCTCTTATCCTGGGCCCCTAGACAACGAGCATTCCAGACAATGGAAGAGAACATCACTGAAAAACCATAAGAGGTTTATGGACCGCTAAAACTTCCAGACTGGGGTGCACCAACACACCCTTCCCCTTATCCCTCGAGCAGGTAAAAGGCCCCAACACGCCATCCAAACCATTACCCTGAGTCACTGCTAAAACCCCTTCCTCACTCAGAACATCCAACTCCTCCAGTCGAGGTCACCTTCCAGTATGGACACGAGATGGCTCCGCATACAGCTCTCCCTGGAACAGAGAACAACACCATTCTCTGCAGAGACCAGCGCGAGGTCTTCACTTCCTTCTCCACACCACTTTTCCCGCTGATCATCTCCACGCATTTACCAAAAGAAACCAAGAGCTTGTTCACAAGACTATTCTGAATAGCCCCTGGTGTCAGTTGCGTCGAAAAACCAATGGCAGAAGGGGAGGGAGAAAAATATCAGTTCGGACTACCCAACGAGAATGGTGCCTGAACCTCTGCCTCCCTTAGAGACACGTCTTTCCCACTGCTGGAAGGAGTCTTCCTTTGCGACACCTGACCCGGAGACCAAAAGATGAGATCCCTACTCCAAGAGGAAAAACCGACAGTTCTCCAGCGATGTCAGACAACGTTTCCCCATAAGACTTTCCCAACCAGCCAACTCCAATACGTAGATTCAAATTTGAAACCTCTCGGGGCAGAATGGTCGAATCCAAAGCCCTGCCCCCACCTGGAACCACTGGGTCCTGACCCGGTTCCCCCACCAGATTGCTACCGGAGGTCTCCGCCAGCTCCCTCCGTCGCCGGAAGCTCTTCACTTCATGTTCATGCAGTCCACATAGAACACAGAAACAATGAAACTGATGGAAAAACAACTTCTACTTCCAAGAAAACCCATCCTCGGATTCATGCTGCACCATGGAGGGTCTCTTAAACGCCAAGTCTATTTCAACACAAATCCGAGGGCTCGACGCCGCCTTGAGCTTCCTAGTGTCATCATCCGCACAAAGAAAGGACCCAAAAGAGTTCCCAACTTCCTTCAAAATCACCAGGTTCTGAAAAGGAAGAGGGATCCATGGTAACAATAACCACACCGCCTCAAATGAAGATTCTCGCCCACGGTGGCAGTCCCACGACCACCTGGACAAAGAGAATCTCCAACCGCCACACCTACGAGCTCCCCATGCCCATTCTTTGACAAAGTCTTATCTAGAGGCAAGATGAACATAGAAGGTGACCCTCGACAGGCCAGAAACTACTGTTGGCTGGGACAACCCCCAGGAATCGACAAAGCTCCTGAAAAATCCAAGGGATGGTTTGGAATACCCAAAACGTGCCATGAGAGTGAGCTCGTGGATAGCCGCTGTCTCCTAAAGCTCCCTTGACGAAAATCTCACCACATGGACCTCTGGAACAACCTTAGGAACCTTAGGCCCCAACACAATCGGTGGGACCTCCAAACAAGCATGGCGCTCCGATGAAACACCACCTCCAGAGATACCTTTACATAACACATCCTCGAAAGAAGCCCCTAGAAGAGCTCCACCCCCAGCCCCCCCAACAACAGCATCCGAGACTCTTGTAGAAACTGTCGCTGGAGCCTCACCTCTGGGAAGCTGAGAAGAAGCCATTTTTTTAGAGTCAATCAGATTCCAATTAATTATACTTGTATGGAAATCCCCATAGTTCACTATGAATCATTAAATGTTATCATTGATATCCTTGATGATCATTTGGATCATGATGATGGGGAAGAAGAATATATTAATGATGTATCTATTAAATAAATAGTCACATAAAAATACATGATGAATGTATGAATACCTTGATTCAGAGAATAAATCAAAATTTTGGATTGTATTGGAATAATTTGCAACTAATTGGATGGTGAGGAGTTATTCTTCATGTAATCCCTTTTCTGAATTTGAAAACTAGTTCACTTTATGAGTTCTATGAATTGTACATAAACTCTTAACCTCCGAATATGGTTTCCTAGATATGATACTCTTATGAATCCATGTTCTCCCTATAGGACCATCTATTTTTGGAAGATGATTATTGAATACTGTAAATTATTTTTATAATATGGGAGGAAAATACTTTTATTAAACCAAATAAACACCTCTCTCATGATGGGTAAAGGAAAATCCATTATATATCTCTTAGGTGATGTGACCTTAGTTACGAATAGATATTTCTTATAAAATAGAAATTATTGTTCTATATGTGGTTTTATGTACTCATTGAACTAGACCGAACACCCAAGGGATCCCCTCTAATTAACCACTCCCCATAGATAAATTTTTAGAAGGGGGGGTTTAATTAAAATGTTATCAAAATCGAGAGTATTTTACACTATAAGAGGATAATTTTAGATATTTTAAGGATGACATCCATTATCCAATTTCATGATTTATCCATCATGAGAAACTAGAAGGTAATTCTAAAGAATAACATAATAGTAGTAAAGAATCCACGATGTTCATCCTTGAGGTCCCCTTTCATGATAATTCTTTACAGGGTGTCTCTCTAAGAAACCCTATGAGGATATTACATGAGGTATTTCCTCTATGATTCATGCACATTTATCTCCCATATGTAGAGTCCCTTCATGTGTAACATCAATGAGGATGATTTGGAAAATCCATCTACAAGGTCCCTCTATATATTTATTATAAAAAATCCACATATACACAAATTCTCTCCATGAAAATCATCCATGAGGATGGTCCTTGAAGACTATCCAAATGGTCTCCCCTATAAGGACATGAAATTTGAATCTCGTCCCTAAAGGCCCCTTGGGAGACACATCCATGATACTAATCTATAAAGGCCATCATTTTGAGGAACTTTTTGGAGACAACTCCATAGGGTCCCATTGTGAGACTACTCTTTGAGGACATTGACAATTCATTCTTCTGAATGGATTTTCCACAAGTCTCAAATTCAGAAGGGACACCTCTATACTACCAAAGAATAAAATCTATCCCTGGTGGCCCGTCCATGATGTATAAAAATTCTCTAACCAACCATGGGATATCATCCTAGAATAACTTTTAGTGAACCGAACATTCTTAATGCTCATAAATTAAGGATACATTATTGGAATCCATTCATCAAGTCTATAACCCATCATGAAATTGATCAAATTTACCTGTCTATAATTCTTTTAAACCATTTTTTCCAATTACATAGTGTAACCTATATATGAAAAAATAGGTGTGTTATATAATTTATTCTAATGAATTCATCTTACTATGGTATTTCCATCCAAAAAATTATATTTCTTCCCCATTGTTAATGAACTAAAATCCATGTATCTTTAGGCCACCAATGATTCCAAATAAGATGCATGATCTGTATTTGTGCATCTAAATTATCCATTTCGATACATTACAACATTAATAAAATAAATAACCCCTTATTTTACCTAACTGGTAGGTCCCATGTTTGATTTAGAACGATACATTCCCAAGAAAATGGTGCTAATTATGGTGAGAATATAAATGAAACAACAACTAGCTTATGGTTCTTATTGTATCTACCATTATTTTGGGTTACACTCATTAGTAAAAAAAGTTCCATGTATGTATATGCCTCCTCCTTGGGTATAATGCAATAACATATTCCCACTGATATCTCATTTCTAGGATTCATCAATTATCATGATATATCCATATTACGGTATCTCATTCAAAATCCCCAATTAAATACATATTGGGATATACCACCCTATAGATTTATTTATCCTTTAACATAAAAATTGAAAATAATATGAAGATGTAATGAATACATGAATTGTACTAGGTTCAAGAACATACTTATCATCTATTGGCTTCCCATAAATAATATTTATTCAATTATGTTTTATTCTCTTTTATGATGTGTATAATATTTTTCAATGATTTAAAACTACATGGTATGATCCTATCACATGAACATAAAAAATCAAACATGTACTAAATGGGAATTAATTCATGTTAATTTTGGTCAATATGATGAATATCTGATGTTCATACCAAATATCTAGAACCATATATTCCATTCTCTATAGTTCTTCTTAAGAAAATATTCCTAATATTACATATTAAATGTGATCTATATTAATCTTACACATTTTCCGTTAAAAATAAATAATGATATTATTAATTCTAATTAGGGATATATTCATTTCTGAACACATCATATATTCAGTTTTTTAGTTATTTAAAAACAAGGGGAACCTGAGAGGGTCACTCATTAACTAATGTCTCAGGGTTGATGTACATAGACATTACATTTTTTATACATAATACATTACACAAATAGACACCCAACTACTGTATTAGTTTACAGTCTTTGGAAACTCAAAACCTATTCTTAAAGCTTGGTAAATGATCATCAAAATCTCATATATTAATCTTCCCCATTAGTTTTCCAACTTAAAATATTTCCCTATATGTTGTGTAAAAGTGTACAAAAAAAGGGTGATCTAAAATGATCGGTAAAGATAATCATAAAGAAAACCAAAAAAATATATAATAATGTAGAAACACGAAAAAAAATTTTGAATATCCAAATCATGTGTCATGATATAATTAAAGCGATTTCTTAGGGAAAAAATCATAAATGAACACAAACCATGAAAAAATAACATTTTCATAAAACATGGAATTATGAAAAAAAACAAATAATAATATGGATTCTATAGTGGCCAAGCCATTTCTTCCAAGACCATCATAGTTGAAAATTCCATTACTGAACTATGTTTACATGTTCTTCTTGCCATGTATTACCAAACCAGATTTACTTGTCCTTTCAACCCATTATTACTGAAATAGATTTACATTCAATTTCATCCCCATATTACTGATCCAGATTTACTTTTCATTGTATTTATTTCAATATCATGAGATATATATCTTTACCCAATGCGATGGATATATATATAGTCCCACCCATGTCATAATTAAATCATTCATACATGTTCCATAAAAATGAAAATAATTCATCATAGCATACCACATGAAATAAAATGTGTTTCTTAAACATCATTACATTATAATAAATAGAAATTAAATAGATTCCATAAAAAATTCAATCATAAAAAAAATAAAATAAATGAAATAATTTGGGATAGAAACATAACCTTGTGTCATCTTATATAGATAAAACATATGAACTGAATTACAGAGGAAACTATCTTTTCTTCTTAAAAAACGTTTCATTTTCTCAAAATTCCATGATATTTAAAAAGAATATTATTTAATTGAAAATAAAATTGATACAAAGTAGAGAAATATTCATGGAAATAAGGTTTTTTGAATATTTAAAAATCCATGCATGCAATATATGACAAAAAACATTATTCTCATACTCTTTCTTGAAAATTCATAAGGTTCCTAGTACGGAAAATGAAAGAATGATTCCATCCATATCATTTAATAATAGTTCACCAAAGGGTAAAATTGAATTTCATCAATAGTGTAATAATAGAAAAATATTACATAATTATGAAACATCGATACGGATGATAAATATAACCCATTAAAAAATTATGTATAAACAATCTTACATAATATTGAGATTGCAAAATTATCCCTTACATTAAGTATGATTTCATCTGTATGTGCCAAAAACTCTTGTATTGTGTGTTTAAACATATTATTATGGTCTAACGGAACTATAAAAATATTTATTATATCATATATGATTCACTTATGGCTTTATAATACTTGCTCATTTATCAGTTCCATGTTAAAATAACATTTTTGGGTAATAATCGATTTTATTTATCATATATGTTTTGACTTGTTACTCTTTCTCTAATAACATAGATCATGATTTAATTACATATAGAATTTAAAACATGATTTATATATTATAAATTTTTATTATATAAAAATAATATATATATATATATATGTATATAATAGAATAGACCATTCATAGAGATGGTCGTTCGTACATGAGGATGAACATCTTTTCCATTACCTTATTGAATTGAATGGAAGAATGTAAATGAAATATATATATATAGATAACATTAGTATAATTATTATTTTTTATATATCATTATAAATTTTTATATATACATTATAATCCTTCTTTAATGGTTAATGTGTATAATGAATCTCATCATGTCATGGAGACGGTAGGTCGTTAGTACGCACGAGTGACGATATCAATCACATAATTATTTAATGGTTTTGAATTGGATGGTATATTAATTAAACAGATTATTATAAAGTTAAATTTATTATTTATATCATGTATATATATCATTATTCCAGTTAAAATAAATTATAGATGGAAAATATTTTACACTATGTCATGGAGACTGTTAGTCGTACGTGTAGACACATGGTGATATGTTTTTTCATAGGATTGGTAAAAGGGAAAAAATGGTTTTCACATAATCATAAGAAAAAATTATTCTATATTATATGAAGGATTAATTATTTTGGTATGGTTACAACTTATGAAGTAGAAGTGGAGGATGAGACTAAGTTTTAATGAAAGGATAAAACAATTACCTCTTGCTCAGGTGTCTCTATTTTATTTCCACAAAAGACACTTTAAGGTGATTTTTTTCCCAATGGGGTCCTCTTGAATGATGTGGGTGTTGTTCGGAGGATATTTATGTTTGTTTTGGTTGAGAAAAATGAATTTGTATTAGTTAATATGTTAGAAGGAGAAATTCCCTTTTATATGATAGGAGAGGTGCACTTTAAGACACTCTTAAAATATTAAAATATTATAAATTGATTTTCAGTTCTAATAAATCCAAAGTGATTTATTTCAATGGTAAGCTGATGATAGGTCTAAATATTCTCAACCAAAACGTTTTATAAAATTTTAGGTCACAAAATTATCCTTATCAATTAGCTTTAACCCTTAGTTAAAAAATTTTACTCTTAGAACATCTTTTTATATTTTTATACTATATGGTTAATATAGTAACAATAAATTGACAATAGAACCTAGATATGATAATTAGTTACATTTTTAAAATCATCTATTTTTTTGTTTGAATCATATATTATTAGGAATAATATATCATTTAGTGAAATAATATTTGTTTTAAAAACTCATTTATATCAATTTTGACACTATTTAGTAATTGATTTTTGTTAAAGTCATAACAATATGATTCCATCGATCCAAATAAATTAACTCATCTCTAACATTTCAATTTCATAAAACATATTCATGTGTGTTGTTAAAATAATAAATAACATTTATCTTAATATTTATAAAATCATTTATTTTAATATTTAATTAATAAAGTAATCATTGGATTATAATTGTATCATAAATAAATTTATTAATTTAGTGTATTAAAATTTTTAATAAAATTTAATGTTGTATGAAATATTTTTATATTTGTAATGAAATTTTTTAGTCAAATAGAACAATTATATAACCCCAAATTAAAATTTTATTATTAGAAAGAATCATTTTTAAGTTATATATCTCAATACCTTAATGTAATTATTATAACATTTCATTTTCACACACAGGTGGTTATAAAATTCCAACAATTCGTAATATGGGTTATTTGGTCACCTAAGTCTCATAAAATAATATTAAAAAACATGTTAGTGTATATTTATATTATTATAATATTATTATTCACCCTTATTGACATGATTTACCTATTAATGATGGTAAAAAAATACAAAAATTAATATTCATAATGTCCATATATAAAATGTACATATTTTCAGTATTTGGAATTTATGATTCAAATATAGAATCAATTTTCCTAAATTCCAGACAAATAATAGATAGTTATTTTTTTACAATTAATTCTTGTGGTCAAAATAAAAAATCAGGTCATTAAGAAGTAGAAAGTATCAAAAGATTGAAATATGTTTATATCTAATTTAAATTTTAAAATATATATAATTAATGACATATGATTAAATGATAAAAACATATTCCAATTATACATTAAAAACAATTAAAAATATAATATATCTATATAAATGAATTAGATTAAAAAGGAATATTGAATTTAATTTTACTATTTTTCTCTAATCATTAAATTATGAATTTAATCAGAAAAATACCAAAATATCAGCCAAGATAAATTTTTATATCCCTATTACAAATAAAAAAGTTATTATGTGAAATAGAACCAATTATTTTTTCAAAACTAGATTTAAGAAGGGTTCTCCCTCAAAAGGTGGTAAAATTGTATTTTTTGGAAAAATACTTCTTTTATCCAAAAAATTGATTTTTCTTAATATATAATCTATAAAATATATAAGATGAATTTTTAAAAACACATTAATTATATTACATGTATCTTTTACAAATAAATTCACTAAAAAGTAATTTTATTATTTTTATAAATTCACATATTTTCATTCATATCGTTTTTTATAAATAAGTTAATACTTTTCATAGCTACCATTATAATGACTAAATAATAATATTTAGTTATCATTTATACATGGTATTGGGTAAAATTAATTCTATCAAAAGAACAATAAATGGTTTGTAATACAATCCAAGAATAGTATTATGTATACTGAATTATAATACGGTGTTGCATATAATGCATGCTAATCTTGGTGTTGAGTACAACAGAAGACATCATTTAAATTAAAAATAATCTATCTCATAAAATATCAGGATATTAAATTATACCCCCATAAAATGAATTTCTCCTTCAAAATTCACCACGGTTATAAAATATTTACTACTTAATTGTTTCTTTCATAGAAACGTGTATCATAACAAGGAATACCAAAACATTATTTTAATAATGATAGTTATAAACGTAAAAGTTACCCAGTGTAACTCAACAATGGGCTCTCACATATGATAAAATATGCATGATGTGAAAACATAGATATGAAAGAAAAATATAATCATAAGGTTATGATAGAGACTGATAGAGAACAATGTTAGCAGAAAGTTAAAAACAATAAATCCATAAATTTGTGATGATTTAAGGGGCCATCAAATTTATCGAATACGAATGTACTATGATAAATTTATTTGATTTAAATATAATTTTCCTAATGTTGAAGAACCTGAGATGAAATACAGACATGATTTTATTAAAATATCATCATTGGTCGGGACATTAAAAGAATTCACTTTATATCTTATTCAATGAAATGAAGATGATATTTTCATTCCCAAAGTGTTAGAAAATCATGTGATCCATAAATTTAATGATAGGTTATTCTATCTATTTTTATAACAAAATGGTTATCAAATGTTATCAAATGTGCATAAATCCTTATATTATGAGATAATCCATTATTCAAACAAACTTTATCTAATGTTTAACGTAATCATTCAAAACAATTTATAACCGTATTATCCGTGAGAATGTTGAAAATCCAAATCTATAGAAAAAGGTTCAAAAAATAGGTTTATCATTTTCCCCCCAGATATCATAAGATCTCATCAGTTTGTCACATCCAAAAATTTGAACACCCCCATCATGTATTATTTTGAGTATTCTTAACAACCTGTATTACCCAATATCCTTATTGAAAACATACACATTTTTTTATTCCAAAAAATATTAGATATATTCCATATGTCCCAAATTGATTTATACTTTTTTCCATGAAAGATAACCCTCTTATTAATAACTCCATAATTAGTTCCCAGTATTCTATCGTCATCCAATTTACTAATTGAAATTCAATATATATTTATCCAAACATCACTATGTTAACATTAGGATTATATTTCCCTTAATCACACGTTATTTAAGTTATCAACTTACCCTTAAATCAATGTTTTGGATCCTTATAAATATTCAACATATCCATTCCAATCCTTAATGAAAAACATATAATTAAAACACAAATATATTTCTGGATTCATGTAGGAAAATATTTGAATTGTGAATCATATACAGCTTAGTAATCCAACATAATTTTTAAACCATTAATAAGGATCCATAATATTTTACTTTCCTAAAATATGAACCATTTCATAGGTTTTCCCAAACTGAAATATATATAAATAATACATAAATAACATCACATACATTTCACATGTAGTTTAAAATATATTTATCCTCATATGTACGACCAATACTGATACCATCATTATGATTCTATACATAATGTTTCCACATAAGAAAGTGTTATTCATAATTCTCAAACATTTCAAATCAGAATCATTCAATTTTTAACTATATTATAAGTTATTATATCTATTGACTAATACTCAAAAATATAGAGTCATAAATACATATCATAGATTAGAAACACAAAAGTAAGGTAAATTAAATATAACTATTCAATCTATGATATCTTCAGTTTAAGTATTACTTTATCATGATTATAAAAATACCATAGGATTGTATCCTATTCAGAGAATTATTATTAGGAAATCCCTATAAATATCCTAAGAAATATCTATTGGGATCTCACTAATGTTTTCACATCAATGTTTCCATTGGTTAACTAAACATTCACTATGATACCAATACTATCAGTTTGGAATTATATCTATTGAAAAAGAATTGATATGTATTAGAGCACTACATGGGAGGCTACACCCCTTAGGTAGGACACACCATCATCCCCATTGGCAGAAATTTCCTCATGAATCTCTTGGGCGTAGATCCATGATTCATCCTAAATTCATAGGCGAGTGTTCCCAAGTATCTGATTCATTCTTACTTTTGTTACTCTCATAAGAACTATGATGACCCATGCATGATTTACACAGACATTAAATTTCTTTTATGTAATACATAACACATTACACAAATAGTCTCCCAAAGACCATATTAGTTTAGTGTATTTGAAAACTCGTAGCATATTCTTCTCACTTAGTCATATATCTTCAACATATCACATAATGATCTTATCCATTAGTTTACATTCCTAAAACAATTCATTATATCCTGGGGAAAAGAAAACATAAAAAGGTGATCAAAATTGATCTATAAAGGTAAAAATAAATTACATCAAACAAAACATATATATAAGAGTTTATTGATAGGAACATAATTTTGAATATGAAAACCATGTGTCATGAAATAAGTCTTCATATATTGTGAGGCATAAAAACTAAATGAACTTGAACCATGATAAAATAAAATTATCATAAAACAAGGATTTATTGAAAAACAATAAGCCCGAAATATTATTTCCATAGTAACCAAATCATTTCTTCTACGAATATCACTGTGGAAAAATTCCATTACTAAACAGGGATTACCTTCTATTCCATCGATGCATTACTAAACCAGATTTACATGCCATTCTAGCCCTATATTATTGAACTGGATTTACATGCCACTCCATCACTATGTTACAAAACTATATTTACATTTCATTCTATTCATGTCTTTATCACAAGAAAAAAATCATTTCCCAGTGTATTTGAGGTATATATATGTCTCACCCATCTCATAATGAAATCATTATCATATGTAAAACCAAGACATATATCATTCTTCATAGAATATCCCATGAAATAAAATGGGATTATTAAAAAAAAACATTACATCATAATACATATAAAATAAATAGATTTAGTATAAAATTTCTATCATAAACACAATAAAAAATATTTATTAATAAGGGTAAAAATATAACTCTATTAAATCATTGATTGACAACTCTCTTGAACTAAATTACTGAGGAAAATATTTTTTCAAAAAAGTGTTTTGTTTTCTCAAAATGCCCCAATTTTTTTTATAAAAAGTATTTAGTCAAAAAAAATGAAATCATGTAGAGTAAGCTTAATAAAAATAATTAATTATAAATAAATAAAAATCTATTCATCTTATATAATATGAATAAATCATTCATCTTGTACTCTTGTTGGAGAATTTTGAAGGTACCTAGTATGAAAAAATGTATGAAAGATTCCTTCGATTACATTTAATAAAAATTATCAAAAGGTTAAAATTGAATTTAAAAAATATTATAATGATATATATAGTATTATATAATGAGTAAAGATGGATGTTAACGATAAATAGACACAAGTATATATTTATAAATAAATAATCTCTGATAATAATGTAATTTCAAAATTATCCCATACTTTAGGTCTGATTTCTTGTGTCTGTGTCTATTATATAGTGGGATTAAACATATTATTAACATGTAAGAGAACCATATTTATATTTATGATATCATATAGTATCCACTTATGATTTATATTTCCCATATATCTAGTAGTTCCATGTTAATGGTATGTTTAGGGTAATATTTGTTTTATGTATCGTACAAGTTTTGAATTGTTTTTCCTAATAATATTACATAGATCAAGATTTACTTACATATATAATATAAAACATGAATTAAATATCACATATATTGAGTATATAAATATATATATATATAATATATATAAATTGAATGGAATTCACTACTCATTGAGATGGTAGATTGTACATACACGTTATCGCCATTTCCGTTTCATTGTCAAATTAAATTTAAGTAAGTAAATGACACATATATATATACATAAATCTGATAGCATTATTATTCCACATATTTCATGGTTATTTATTATATGTAGATTATATTTTTTCTTCAATGATTAAAGCGGAGAATGAATCTCATCATGTCATGGAGTCGTTTAGTCATACGTACACACAAGCGAATATATCATTCACTTAATGGTTAATTGATTTTTAATAAGGTGAAATATTATTTCTAAAGATTAATATAAAGTTATATTTATTATTTAAATCATTTATATTAACCATTATACCTGCCAAAATAATGTATAGGTGAAAAATAGTTTACACTATGTTGTGGAGATGGTAATTCGTATGTACCCACGCATGGTGATATTTTATTAAATAAGAAGGGTAAAAGGAAGAATATGGTTTCCCCAAAATCATTAAAAAAAGCAAAATATATTATATTCTAGATTTATTATTTAAATAATGTAATAAATAGAGGATAAAGGTGTAGAAGTAAAATGAACAATGAAAGTAGTGATAAAACGATTACCTCTTCTTGGGTTGTCTCCTTTTCGTTTTCACAAAATGACTCCTTTAGTTTTTTTTACTCCCAAAGGGTGGCCTCTAGGATTATGGGAAGGTTGATTTTAGGAGATATGGGTAGGGTTTGGCTGAGCCTAAGGGCTTTGAATATGTGAATAAAAGGGGAGGAGAAGTGTAATTTTATATGTGAGGTGAGGGGCAGTTTTGGAAAGAATTGAAATATTAATATATTATAAAAGTATAATCAGTTTCAAATGGTTGACAAGTGATTCATGTCGATGATAAGATCATAATTGGTGAAAATAATTTCATCAAATAATTTTTCTATAACTTTTGGTCACAAAATGAACATTATAATTTAGCTTTAACTGATAGTTAAATAATTAAACACTTAACACGTCTTCTAATATTTTCATACCCTGTGGTTAATATAGTTACTATGATATTCTAATCAAATATGAAGTGGATTAATAATTACATTTATAACATTATCTATTTTAGTTGGCCAAATCCTATATTTTTAAGACTATTGTATAATAAAAAATTAGTAATTTGTTTTAAAAATAATTTATGTAAATTTACAGAGTATTTAGTAATTGATTTTTATTAAAGTAATAAAAACTTGATTCCTTTGAAATAATGTAATTAAAACATCCCCCATAATTCATTTTCATCCGAATTTTGTTTGTATTTTATAAAAATTTTCATGTTAAATGTAATTTAGTATTTATAAAATCATTTATTTGAATAAATAATTAATAAGGTAATCACTACATCATCATAATGTCACGGTGAAGTTTATATATTTTAGGTCTAAAAATTATAAATAATAAACAATGATGTAGTAAATTTTATTTCTTTCTAATTATTATTTATAGTCATATATATAAATCATATAACACTAAATTAATTTTTTTTAGTAAAAAGATGCATGTTTATGTTATATTTTTGTTTACATTAAATTAATTATTATTATTTTTCATTTTCACACCCAATTGGAGATCAAATGAAAAATTCAGATTAGGGTCTTTTTGGTCTCCTAAGACTCATAAAAAATGATTAGGACATGTGTTAGGGTAGTTTTATATTATTATAATATTACTTACTACCTTTTTTTTTTCCGATTTACCCATTAACGATGGTAAATAAAAATAATTACTGAAGTTACTATCCATAATGTCCAAAAAAGGTATATATTCAAACAATATGGACCATTTGATTCAAAATAATGAATCTATTTGTCTAAATTAAAAATATCATGTTTTTAGAAATAAAATTAAAATTAATTCCCATTGTCAAAACCACATGGTAGGTATTTATGAAGTAATAATTTTCAAAATAATGACATGTGTTTACGTCCCATTTATTTTTGAAATTACATAAAATTAACAATATTTTATTAAATGATATAAATGTATTCCAATTACACTTTAAAAAAAATTAAAAGGATAATATATCTATATAAATAAATTATATGAAAAGGTAGTTTTGAATTAAAATGCATTATTTTTCAGTATTCATTAAAATACAAATTTCGTCAAAAAAATACCAGAGTTTCGACCAATGTTAATTTTTATCTCTTACTTCCAAATAAGAAGTTTAAATTTTCAAAAATATCATATAAAATATTGAAAATGTACATTAAAATTGGATTCACTATCAAAAGGCCATAAAACCATATTTTTTTGAAAAATAATTTATGTATCTGAAATCTGAAATTTGTTCATTTATCATTTCAGTAAAAAATATATGATGAATTTAAAACAATAAATTGAAAATATAACATATATATTTCAAAAATAAAATCCCTACAGAGTGATTTTATTATTTTTATGGACTCACTTATTTTCATTCGAATAGTTTTTAAAGAAGGATGTTAATAATATTCATTCCTTCCATAATAATTACAAGGTTATAAAATTTATTTATAACATATACTCGGTCATTAATTTAATGGATTCTATAAAAAGAACAGGAAATTATGTGTTTCAAAAGCCAAAAATAGTGTTGTGTATAGAAAATGTTAACATGGTCTAGTGTATCATGCAAGATAATCTTCCTATAGAGTATAACAAAAGACATCAAAGAAATTAAAAGGAATATTTCTCAAAAAATCAAGGGGTGTTACACATTAATTTTGTCCAAATCATTAATAACTTTAAATTGATTATATATTATTCCACTCTACATGGCTTCAATACTTATATATTTTTTCATGGTTGAAATACATAAATTAAAACATAATTATCCTTTCCACTTAAGAATAAAAGTTATGATTTTACTTATTATGTGATACAACACATTCTAGGCTCTTATTCCAATTATATGTATATGAAGGAAGCCCCTATCAACACCTAGTCGTAATTCCATTAACCAGTAACACAATACAGGATGGTGATTAACAAAAGGGTTCCCATTTATACGGCATTAAAAAGTAACATCACTAAGATGACAATTAATGATGGTGATCCACTAATATATATAGATGGTATAACTATGGGAAAAGAATTGATACATATTATTGTAATGTAAATGGATAATCACATATACATACATATATATATATATAAATGTCAACTTCAAAAAATATATTTTTTCTCTGTCACTATTATGAGGGTAATCTATCCACACTATAATTTAATAATGATTCAAGAAAATATATTAATATATAAGAGATTCTATGATAATGGAATAGTTCCCCCATAAAGGATGAGAGGATTACAATCTGCAATCTTATAGACCAATGTATATTCTAAATCATTTTTAGTCAAAATACCCCATAGACTATCTGTCTTTGTAAAAATATCCAATAATACAACTTGTAATAAAAAATAAGGATGTGTTTAGAAATACCCATTACATAATTGTTATTCTCCCGTTCATCCTTCATTATCAAATATCAATTTCATGATATAAATGTAACTTTGATCCCTATAATATCATTCACATCAAATATTATTTCATTCTTAAAAATCATTATTTTTCCCCATAACTCAAAAACACATATCTCTCTAGAAATTAGAATTGTACAATTTAATAATTTTATCAAACAATATATTGATTTCTTATCAAATTTGAAAACAATAGGACTCCTGAGTAAGAAATTATTTAGGGAATGACCCCAAATAACTCAAAACAAAATAGTATTTATGGTAGTGTATATAGTAAGTTTTATACAATATTAATTCTTAGGGGGTGGTAATTACTTTTCTTTAATAAAGATAAAAACCACTTACACAAAAAAATACATAAAAAATAAAAAATATAAATTTAATATCACATGGGATTGTCAAAAAGATGACAAGAAAAATCTATAGACATTAAAAAGAATGAATAATAACACAAATCATTCAGCTCAAATATAGATTATCACTCTAATGAAATAATTACACATGACACCACTATTTAAGAAAGCTTATAATTCATAAATATGACATATAATAGTTGTGTTCGTATAAAAGTGTACCGTATAAGTTCATATTATATCATATCACATGTCATGAAAATTTGAATAATTATTCCTTGATAAAATAAGTAAATATGGTTACAAATAAAAATATAAAACTACAATGGGAATCACCAGTGAAAGGATACCTATACCCCATGTACTCCACCTATATATCAACATCCCTACATTAATATGGCTATAATGATTCTAGAACTACCACATAAATAGAACTAACATAAATCAAACTCTAAAAATCCTTAAACTTATCTAGATATTTGATAAAAAAAATACAAAAAATAGTCTACTACACTATACAATATAAACCTATAATGAAATTTCTTTACCTCTATAAAAAGTATTCTCACTATAAAATATTTTCAATTATCTAAATCCAAATAAAATTATTAAGTTATAAATAAAAATAATTCAACTGTACCTTTGGTGGGAATACCACATACATCCCCTAAATTATTATTATAGTATTATGATCATTTCCTAACAACATAATGTAAGTAAATAACACATATATGTAACATCTTCATCACAAATATTTAAAATACCATTAACACAATTCAAATTATAAACAAACAATTAATATATTATTATCATATATATATATATATATATAACCAAAAACTAAACCCTAATGAATAATTATAAATCTTATTAAATACATATTAACAACTAATTAACCACGTAAACTCTATATACAAATTTCCACTTCCAAAATATATAAATTTGTTATATTTTTTTGTTATAACATAATATAAAAATGGAATGTTTTTTGATTCAAAAAAATTAGTCATATAAAAAATCATATTAAGATCTAAATTTTATTTCTCTCACTTTTTATTTAATAATCATTATGTTACATATTTTTCATTTTATTCTAATAAATCACATAACATATTTTGAAGAAGATAAAAATTGAAATCCTACTACAATCAACATGATCTTGGTTAATATGTTAATCTACTTATTTCCACAACATTATTAATACAATAGTATCATTGAAATTTATTTATAATTTAATTTCATTATATAGAAATAAATAAATATATAATATCATAAACTCATGTATTATTATATCGAAATTTGGAAAATAATTTTAATTTAAATTTACAGTTCCAATAATTTATTAATTTCATTAATTTCTTAATTTATGTAGTCTCCTATAATTTTTTCTATAGATTCATTGAATTAATTCTTAAATACAAAATCCCCATGAAGATATGAATTAAAAAAAATTAATATTTTAATTATAATTTACCTAATATCATGTCGCTATGAATTCAGTCATACCACAATCAACATTTTTAGAGAACATAAAATTATATTTAATTAGAATTTAATTGAAACAAATTTAATTTAATTTATTAATCTCTTGTCAAATTATTTTTAAAAAATTTATAAAATTAATTAAAAGTCAAAACATTATTTAATACTTATTTAATCACCTATTAAAATCCCAACAATATAATTGGACCATTAAATTTATTATAAAATTTATAAGATATTACTTTTGTATTGTTTCTATAAAATCTTTTCCCAAACATAACATACACATTTCATATTATTACTTAATAATTAAATACAATAATATAATATATTCTCATTACCACATAGATATGTTGACATATTTCACTATATAGGAAAAATAGAAATAATGGCAGCAGTTACCTTTTTTGGTTCATATTTCATCACTAGTGAATGAACATATCATAAGATAAATCCTTATGTATTGATTGATAAATATGTAATTTTTGATCTATTGATTCAAAAGATATATAGAAATATGAATATCTAAATAAATTGGGATATATTAAAATTTAATCCACACATAATAAAATATATATATTGGGGTTTCACATTCCATCGATCTATCACTCAATCCAAATAAACCATGATTAACATAATTGTTTGATAATGAATAACCATCCAAATAACACAAAAATATCTTTGAGGTATACCTCAATCATACGTGATTATTATGGATGTCATATGGGGTTTCAAATAAAATTTAATATAATTTTTGTTAATCTAAATAAAATGAATTGATTGGATTAACGATCTCATAGATCAAATAATTCCCAAATATTTACTATTTTTTTGTTAAAGTATATAAAATCCCCTACCAGTGAAATAGACTATGCATATGCTTCTTCCACCAAAATAGATGTATAGTCAGGGTGCATAGTCACTTTTCCCTTATTTCTCATCCTAAAAAGTTGGTAATTTTTTTTTCAAATCATTTTAGTATTATATATTTTATATAGTGTTAAATATAAATCAATATACTAAATTTTATGTTTAATGGTGTAGTCAAAATTTTATTTCACTAGAATTTAACTTCTAATTTGATAGTTTCAATTCCTCATATCCAGAAAGAACCTATTAAAAGTCATAATGTCCTTATATGAAAAATTTTATCACCATAAATTAAAATCATCGAAATTGATTTTCAAAAAATTATTAAAAAAATAATACTAAAAAAATAATCCCAACAAAACCCAAATTATCAAAAAAACATTCCTCTCAATGAAATAACATTCATTAAATAACTGAAAAAAATTAAAAATAAAAGAAAAATAAACCCAAATTTGAAACTATCACATGGGATATATTTAAAAAAAATTTAAATCAAAAAAATCCAAACTATATAATTTTAAACTGAAAAATTTAATACCATAAAAATTCAAATTAAAATATTTTTTCTTTTCATAAAATGATTTTTAAAAAAAATACATGATATTGATCTCTCAAATGTCACTCTATTTACCATATACCATTCACCAGTTATCAACGATCTTAGAAAACACTTACCTAGAATAAAATATCTTTGAAACACCATGTTACACCAATAATTTTTATTTTAAATATATATCATATATAGTGAGTTACTAGATATATGTTCATATTTTTCTTAAAAAAATTCATCAAAATTATATGGTGGTACCATGTTGGTTCATGGTCTCAATATTTTAAATGGAGAGTATAAAAGATGATAGTTTTATTTATGTGTGTCATGCTTTTGATAGGGTTGGAAGTCTATAGAGGTTTTATAGGGTAATATAGTAGAAGGGTATTAACAGTAGATCAGGAATAATTCTATAGTGTTAGAAGGAATCAGATACCCATTAGCAGATATGTACCTGGAGTACCACTGGATGTTCATGTCAAGGTAGGGGATGTGGAAATCTTGTGCAGGAGTAGTTTTATTATAATGTGAGAATAGAATTTTTTTGTCAAACAGTATCCCAAGGACGATGGGAACATTAGATACACACAATGTATATTACTCCAGGTAGTGTGGATGGATGACCTTCTACCGTTGGAGGTATGATTCATATAGTATCTACCCTTACTTTTATTTCTCTAATGAAACATCATCACATCCCTTTTTTCAATTATATAATTTAAAATGGGTTAGGATTAGTTGTTGAAATCTTGTATAGTGTATTGTCCATCAATACACTCTTGGGAGTGTGCCCAGATAATATAAATCATTATAAGGACTTTTCTATTGATATCAGTAGTTAAAATTTCAATTAACATATATTTATTCCTGTAATTGATTGTTTGGATTTGATTTATGGTATTTAATTTTTTGCTTCATTCTAGAAAGTTATGGACTATTACCATGTTAATGTTATATTTATAAATATAAACGATTATCGTTATTATCACATGGGTGAGTGGGATATTCATGTTGGTTGTTAAGGACCAATTTATTAATTATGGCATTGTTGAGTGGATTAGATATAAATCCCTGATTAAGATACTAGAATAATGATAAATGATACGTTTCCTCTAATGGTTGATGATTTCTACGTTGTTTTTTAAAACAAGATTCATAACAGAAAACTCGAGTGAGAGATCGATTTCTCGATTGAGGTAGTATTAGGTTACAAAATTGTTTCTATTATAGCATAAAATATGTAACAACGATATCATTGTGACTTGATTGTTCTTTTGGAAGATCATGATGATAAGGAGTTCATATTTCCTAGTACTTATTGATAGTTTTCGTGAGTTTTATTCATGAATCTTAATGGGACATCGTGAATATTTGTGGATTATGGGATATGGAACAAAGTGATGACATAGAACCAAAATCCCAATTCACGAATATGTTATCTCTTAAATCATCCATGATGTTATGAAATTTTACCCAAGATATATTTGAGATAAGGATATCACTTGTTATGTGTGTGTACAACGAAAATACCTCAGAGTAGTTTTAGGAGACAATAGGGCTTGTATGAGTTTGTAGTGAAGATTTTTTAGTGAACTCACATGTGTTATTCAAGAACACTATGAATCAAATGATTTTTTCTTTTTGGGATTCGTTTTTGTATTTTTCTAATGATATTTTAATGTAATCCTATTGAGAAATTGATTATACCCAAAATCTTTACTTTGTTATAGGTATATTGAGAGAAAATCATCTTTATGCCAAGTTAACAAAATGGTGTTTCCTTATAGATAATGTAAAATTATTTGGTAAGGATATATTATAGTAAATATTTTTAACGGAACCAAATAAAGTTTCATCGAAGGTATCATGGGAGAATCACAAGAATATTTTCTCAATTTTGTGTTTTAGTATTTAGAAGGTTATTATCAATACAGTAATTATTACTTCTCCATTATAGTGACACAAATGTATGGGATGGACAAGAAAAGATTAATGCTTATAATTTTATTAGTAGATATATTTTTGTGAGATGAATTCAATTATGTCTATACATCCATCCTTCGATTTCATATACAAGTTATTTAATATATTATATACGGTGATTCATCCAGAGTTGGACCTGAAGTTGTTCTGATTCAATATAATCATGTGGTGGATTATGGATCGAAATAGCTAAAACAACATGGGAGGAATTATCCAACTCATTCTCAATAGTTAGAGGTAGTAGTTCGTTCCAAGAGAAGTTGGAGACATTATATTTTGGTGAGGGTATTGTGTTGTAGACAGAACATAAGAGCATTAAGTACAAATTTTCTTAGTCAGACAATATCCTTTGATAAAGGAGGTGGATCGAGTTTCTACAGTTTTTTGACTATAAGAGATATTATAAATTTGGAATAAGAAATATAATTTATGATGTCTTCAGTTGAAAGACATAGATAGAGGCTTTCCGGAGGCTTTCATAAGGGTATGATGATTGCAATGTTGGTTGACATTAATAAAGATGTTCATTAGTAATATGATTGAGTTCCATGGATATATGTTATACCAATTGTTCTTGAATGGATCAGGATTGATTAGATATTTTATATATAGGGCCTAGTAATAAGAGGAAAACAATAAGGTAGGGATAAACCATCAGGATTGTCTCTCAGAAGTGGCCATTCTATTGTTTTCCACGAATTAGTTTGGGTTCCTATGGGATTGCAGGAAGATCTAATGTTTTTGTTTCATACATTTACATGGGAGGTAGATTTAGAATTTTTAAATATGTATCATGATATATAATTCATGTACTTATAGAAGGGAACTAATAAGAATATACCAGTATTTATGTGGAGTTTTTTCACCACTCAGTAGGTGAAAAAGGATAAATAGGGTCCTGATGCAGTATCAAAACCTCTTCCTATTCGAAAAAATTGTATGCTTTAATAATGGATATTTTGATAGGATTACTCCATATATCTTAAAATAATTATGTATTATGGATGAACAATAATGTACACATAAATGTAGACCACTTTTTTCCAATTAGGGAGACCATCACTATTGATGATTTGGGTAGACATTATTGGAGATACATAGTTTGGATTTATGGAGTTACAAGGAGTGTCATTTGTAATATAGCTCCAAATGTCAAATTGACATTCTATAAGAGTATTCATAAAGAACTGGTATTTCATGTTCATCTAGGTATGACCTATTATCCAATGTATGATGGATAATATTAGCTGATGTCTTTGATTTTTGGAGCATATTTGATGATCATGTGTATTAGATTTCAATGGTACGTGGGTTAAGTATATAAAACACATGGTGTTTTTGTATAATAAATGCATTCCAGAATCGATCCATGTGAAACCTTTCGAGGGTTTTTATTAAAGTAAGAAGCATTCAACAATTTTTTAGTTTGAGGTAGATGATTATATGGTTTCTAGACCTTGTCTAAAGCATAAGTTTTTCAAGCCAGTTCAATTCATTAGGAGGTGGTCGGTGACCATTGAGAGAAGGAATAACTCATATGTAGAACATTAGACACAACATTATGATTTTGAGGTTGTACATCTTGTTTTCCTCTGGGTAGAACCTAGGATGGGGAAATATCATATCAATTAACAAGAAGATATAACATATAGGTTTTTTCATATGTTTCAGTAATGGGAAAGGGATCATTTTTTCACATTCTAATTTTCCCTTCAACCACGCTACAGTGTCAGGCATGACATTTGTAACATGTCATAGATACATGGATATTATACTGACCCTTATCATGTGGTTAAAATTGAGATTAAAAAGAATTATTTAGATGATTAATCTAATTATTATCTAATATAGACTGTGACTATAGTGAGACATATATTAAATTCAAGGCTATTACAATGGTTTTAGTGCAGTGTCATCAAGGGTTTGTTCAGGAGTTGATCGAGGATAACGACTCTAGTATGAAAGCACATTGTCCAGAAATGTTCATAAAAAACTTATAATTATGGATGGAGGATATAGATGAAATGATTTTTTATATAGGGGAGGTTTTTATATCATTATTACTTATACAGATCTCTCTATTTTAGTATTTTCTCGAACGTCTTTCATTTAGGGTTTATTTATTCATTAATCATTGGCGATCGACCCTTGTTTAAGGACATAGAGAAATCGTTGGGTAAAATATCTATTATACAAAGATTTATTTCTATTTGAATTAATTTAGTATTCATATCAATGTGTAAAAAGGTATTTTGAGAGTTTTCATGTTTTTTATTTTATCAGAAGTTGGGTTTGACCCTTTGTAGAAGAAGCATTTAAATACGTTAATAATGAATTTCAACTTTGTGTAACTATTTCAGTATTTGTAATTGCCTCCTCGAAGAGCCAAATAAATGTATTAGGATGTTAAATGAATATATTAAATGAATATAGTTCATGTCACATAAATTTAATGTAGTGTCATTTTAACCTAGGAAAACATTGGTTTTTAGTAGAACTCGATAATTAAGAAATATATTATGCTAAAATATTAAATGCATTATATTTATCTAGATTGGAATTTCTAAGGCCTTGATTCACATGTAATATTTATCATCTATGTACAACATCTCCTATCATGATACCTAGGTTATTTCCATGTAATTGTTTATTTCTTTTCTCCCATTATAGATGTCTCTAGTCAATATGTGATCCTTGTTTATTAATTATTCATTGGCTTCAACTATATTTCTCTTTTTTCTCAATTTCATGAGGTAATATTTTGATATTTATGGAATATAGTGTTGAACGTTATCTTGTATGATTTTGGCTATTCTAGTTATCATGACAACCTTTTTCAATGTTGGTGTAACTCGTTGGTTTCATTACGTTGAAATCTAATTAATTAAAGGTGTTTTAAAACATAAACATTTAGCCTTTTTAGTTGTTTATGTTTAGTTAATATTTGGATTGTGTCAACCTAACATGAATTATGACTAATTGTATAATGTGTACTGATAAATAATATATTAGATTACTCATTGGGTTTATTTTTTATCCCATGGTGTTGCATCCCAATTTTTACTACTCATAGGGTGAGCCTATCAAGGAATAATATTAAATTTTCTTAATCGATTTAAGTTTGTTTTTCAATAAATTATAACAAAAGTAATATTATTTTTATATATTCATGTTAAAAAATGGATTACATGATTAATTGTAATGGTTTTGGAATCCTTATAAGATATGGTTTTGTACACTTTCATGATTGGATCTAATGTTTTAATTTGTTAATGAATGGGGATTTAACGATATAGGGTAATTATTTGAATAATCCTAAAAGGGTAACAATGTTGTATGTAATACACACGATTCTATATATTATGGTATTTTTTATTTTATAATAATTATATACAGTGTCTGGCTTTGATAATAAAATGCTAATATAGAGGACTTGATATGGTTATTCTATAATATTGAAATATGGGACTTGGTCCAGTTGTTAAAAATTCATATCTTGTGGTCTTCGATCCATTATAATGAAATTATTTTATAGTGGGCATGGAATGGATGCTAAAAGGATTATTCAATGGGATTTTCAAGGTTATGTGTTTTTAAAATGGATTTCTGGTTATTGATGGCTTTGCTGAACTACACGGTTATGGATATTCTTTCATAGTACCAAAGAAGGTTGGTTGTGGATTTTTTTAATTTAACAATTAATACAAATTTATAGTACTTTATATCATTCACTTAATACCATAATGGATTTAAGACATAGTGGTGTTTCTCTTATAATTTTTTATCACCCCTACTTTGACAGTTATTTGGTAACCGAGAAGATTAACTAAAGTTAGGTTTAGACAATGTTAAGGGACCTTGTGTTTCCTTGTTGTATGTCAGATGGGTTATATAATATCGATGAGACCACCCTATGGTTTGGGACCGTGGTCTTTGGGTTATTTGTTTCTACATTTTATTTAATATGTTTGACCTCCATTAGGTCATGTAATTACATGTTAGACTTAAAATACATGTTCTATTATTATTATTAGTTTAATTGTTTCATTCTTTTACATCCTAGTAGTATGTTATACACTTTTTGAAATATTTTTTATAATTATTTTTTGTACTTCCCATGTAATGTAAATAAGTACCATGGGGTACACTATTTCCATTATATGCTTCCAACCACACATCTAGTCTTAAACCTCTTCCATATAGGGATAAATTCTTGATGTCATTTAATGAACATTATTTTTCCAAGTGAGAGAGTTCTGGATTAGAGGTTTTAACAGATACACAAATTTGATAGTGTTATCAAATTATTAAAATTCTTTCATAGTCGTTTTGAAATATCAATTAAAAATTCGTTCAAGAAAAAACACTAATTATATTTTTCATTACTAGATTCATAAACATTTTATTATCATATAAATAATTACATTAGAACTAATTATAGTTATTCAATTGATGTAAGGCAAAATAGATTTACATTTATAATATATTATTCATTGATCAAAACCAACAATAAGCACATAAAAATATATTAGGAAAATTGGGAGGTACACTATCCAAAACAATTACATTCCACCACATTGTATAAGCTCCTTAAATATATTAACTTACAATCATGCATCAAGAAAATATTTAACCACTCCCAATATACATCATTCATGATATCTAAACCTACATGAGTTATAGATTTATATATATCTTCCAATAAAAATATAATTTTAAATACCATTATCAATTAATCCAAAATATATTTATAATACTATGTATTTCACAATTGATCCTATGAATTTATGATAAATATAAAATGCTGTTAAATTAAATTTAAATTCATACTTTACCACTATAAATCACATTAATTAATTGATCCTTAAAATTTTAGACACTATAAGATATTTTAAATTTACTAATTTGTATGAAAATGATGTTTTCCCAAAAATGTATTGGATGTTTTAAAATCTTAATCTAATGAGTATTTATTATAGAAGTAAACATGCACTCATACATGAACAACCTCTAAATAGTCCATTTGAACATACTCTAACTCATTCAATATATCAAATTGTTCAATAATAAAAATAATGTTATTTGTTGGTAATATAAAAAGATTATCGATTCGTCCATATTATTTTTCAAATCATCAATTAATAATAGAAAAATATATTTCTTCATATATTTATTTTTAATAATCATCATATTAAAATACAATAATGTTTTTTGAGAAAAAATATTATTTACTTATGTTTCCATTATTATATAAATCATAAAATACTAGCACACCATCCATTTTTATGAAAAAACACTCCCCCAAATCAAGAAACATGTAATCATACAATCAATATATATATCTATGTCCTATTAAAATGAGATAAATAATTTAAACTATAAAATATTTTTACTGAAATCATAATAGATAAATACATTATTTTAATCAATATAATTTTTTTTAAAAAAATACAACTTAGGATTTACCTTTCCATTTTGATTATAGATAGTCACTAAATTCAATAAAGAATTTTAATATTGATAAAAAATAAAATAAAATATTAATTAAAAATAAATTAATAATACGATAAGAAATGTATTAGAATAATATAGGTTTATTTTCTATAGCATTTCTTAATTGAATAATCATTATGGTTGTAGAGAAACATTAATTTCATTCACTTCTTATAAACATTACTTCCCTGATAGTAGCCAAAATTTGTTGTATAACAAAAAAAATCCCCAACAATATATGAATCTCTAAGAAATTATTGATTACAATAACATAGAAAATCATTTATTTAACAAGGTTTCAATTTGTTTATATATATCATAGTCAACCTTTTTATTAGTATACTATCACACTAGATCATAGTACCATCCTCACAACATCACATGGCCTAAAAACCATAACATCATTACTATTATATATTCTATATTTAAATTAAAAATTAAAATAAAGGAGAACCAAAAAATGACTAATAATACACAAAACTAGCTATCATAAAATAAATTACAAAAAATAACCATCGATTAATTCTTAATGATGAATTTCCAAAAACAATTATTTTTTTATCACCGAATATTCTAATGTAAGACTTTCACATTTTAACCATATAATTTAACAATGAAACATAAATATACCATTACATGTAAAATCACAAATTATTGTATGCATTTATTTTAGATAAATACTTATTATATATATTATAATGAATTGAAACTTCCCTAAAAATAATTCAGATATAACATGAATCAAAATAACAATAACTTATTAAATAGTATTGGATCATTACATTAAATTTACAGGAAAACAATAATTTCATACAATACATTATTACAAAACATGGATTATTTCAACTATAGTAAATCAAAAAATTAAATTGATAAAATAGATAGAAAACAATATGTTTAGAACTATGAAATCCATTAAATCATCATCCTCTTTGGGATCCACTATTATTGAAACTAATGTACCAATGATAAATAACATCATGAATATAGAAATATAGTTTATAATGAGAAGTAAAATATATTGGAATAAAAAAAGATAACTTTTTGTTGATATAATAGAATGACTTTATTGGATGTTATGGGGTAATATAGTAATTATACAACTATTATTGAATGGAAAATGGTCATTGGTTATAAAACCTGTAAACATATTACATGATTAAAATTAAATGTATATAGTTAATATAAATAATTATCATTAAAGTGGTTAAAAATAATAGTTATTTATTTGAAATAAATTATTTGAAAGAAAATAACATTTATTTAAATGATTACTATGATAGTAAATAATTTTTTATAATACTGTTTGTTATTAGAAAATAGTTTTAATAAAATTTGAATATTTTTTAATTATGTTAAATTGGAAGAATGAGATACGTAAAATGGATTCACAATTATAATTTATTCAAAAAATTAAATAAATTTTATATATGAAATAATTCAGAATATGTAAGGAAAAAATATTTAATTTCTTTAGGGAAATGAAATATTATTTATTTAATAACATTTTTTATCACATGTAATGTGACATTATTTTGAAGAGAAATTTATATTATTTAGAATAATAGATAATTTGAAACATTTAATATATTTATAAATAAATTATATTAATTCATTTCATATTAATTAGTTAAAAATTAAAATATAAATATATATTTTTTTATTTTATTTTAAATACAACTTATTATGTGAATATTGTTTTTTTATTTTAATACCTAAATTTATCAATGATAAAGAATGATTTCATTGAAAATTATTGATATTATAAATGATAAAATAAAATAAGATTCCTAAAAATATAATCACTTTTAATAATAAGTCATAATAAAATGGATTTTATTTTCTAATCATGATTCATATAATTGGGAATAGGGATAATTTAAATTATATATATAAAAATAAATTACGTATATAAAAATTCTATTACCACATTAATTGTAAAAATAGGTAAGTAGGTTTAATTTAGGGGTAATGTCCTAAAATGTAAAAATAATATCTATAAATGAGTTGATGTGGAATTTTAAAACCCAAATTATCAAATTTCAACAATCATTCCATATAGATATAATTTACAATTGAAATTTTATAACATATTAACTAAGAAATGTGTACATTGGAAAATAATAGTTCCTCCCACCATTAAAATGACAAATCATTTACACATGTTTTCCAAAACTATTCCTTCAGGGTATTATTAAATCCATAACCATATTATGTAAATAATAATTCTCTTTCATTGGTTGTATCATATGGTTATAATATAGAGAAAAAAATCCTTCAATTATAAGAGACAATATATATGAAGATTTATCAAAAACAAGCTCGGATACCCTGGTACCATAATACCTGAGCTGAAATGGACAAGGATAGAAGGGATTCTCTAATACTAACATGTTGGAGACAACCACATGGAATAATAAAATATAAATGAGGGAAACAATTTTACACCAAAATAATGGACGCTAAATATAAATGTTATTATTATAAAAAATCTTAAGGTAGAAAGTACCATAGTCCAAACAATTACATGAAAATCCAAAGAAGTAAAACATGAAATTACTCAGAAACATGAATGATAAACTTAGAGATCGCAAATGAATTATCAATCCAATAAAAAATGATCCAAAACATCCAATTTCTGAAATGGGACCTTTCCCCTTTCTTGAACATGACAAATGGAAATATATAAACACCTAAAGAAAAAGGTAGTGTGTGAAAAATAAATCATTGTAGGGTATCACTATGTCTTCTATAATGCGATTACATTATAAAAATATTCAATCCTTAAATTTAAATTATTTATTGAATTGAAGTTCTTTATCATGATTAAAATGGAAACATTCTTCCAGTTGAAAAAGATAAAAAAATCAAATATTTCTTATGTAGAATGGTTATATAAAATTGTTTATATAAACAAATAGGATTGTGTAAAACATTTTAATAATGAATGTAATGTATCTATAAAAAAATCACAGTAGGAAGCATGGTAATCTGCTCTACAGTAAGGTAGTTCCTGCTTAAAGGGTCTCCACACATCTCATATTTGTGATCATAAAAATATGTTTTGTAAAATTCCCCGATATAAATTTCTCTCACTTAGCTGGAACATATTGGTTATGAGTCCTCAAGATAACCTCCCATTATATTATAGGATGTTAAATATTATTGGTGGTGTGATATATATAGCAGGGATAATATACCTCTTATTATAGAATGTTAATATACATCCCAATTATCATATTAAAACAATAAATAAATATTAGAACGAAATAATAATGGAGATGATACAGAAATGTGGAAAAACAAACAATAATTTAAAACCAAATTACCCAATAAAATAACAACATGATAATTTAATATCATTATAGAATGTAATTAAATTCCATACTATAAGTAATATAAATAAAATAATATCAATCTAAAAATATATTGATCTTGAACCCCATGTCGGTCCCATCTCCAATCATCATCCCATCCAGCAAGAAATAATAAACAAAAAGGACTCTTTCTCAAGTTTAGTAATGAATCCATTAAAATTATTCGGGTAAAAATTGGTTTTTTTTTTAATTTATTTGAGTATAAATCAACAGGTCTAGGCGGCCATGTCTAAATACGATAATTCTGAAAATAATTTCATAGAATAATTCCATAAATGTTGTGTATTAAATAACTAATTAATTAAATTAATAGCACATCAGCATTTTTGGGGAATAAACCAAAATATCACTTGGCATGTATCCTAACCATACCAATATAATCCTTATAATAATGATAAAACACATACTTCTATGATTCCATGCTATAATTTCTCTACGTGTACCTTAAAACTATACCCACTATAACCATATATACATGGTATGAATCAAAAAAAAATGTGTACAAACCCTCTATATAATCATTTCAACAATCAACCAAGGCTAATCTTGGTATATAATAATTTCTCCATATCTCATTACCCATCATGGAATATAATCATTTCATCATGTACTATTGACAATATTGGTATATAATCGGTTCATCATATTTTAGGGCTAATACAAATATATAAACATTTTATAATTGTTCAGTAGACATAGAATACAACAAAAGTATTTTAGCATTGAAAACTAGACGTAACCCATTACAAACAAATCAAAAATAAATATAGTCCAACTCCCCATATAATAATTAAAATATATAATACACAACAAATTACATAGAAAAGAAGGATATAACAATAACACTCAATATATATTAATTATTAATTATAAAAATTCCCATTTATGTATCAACTATACATTTCATTTATCATTTGTCTTTAAACCAACACTATTCCAGTCATCACAATAAAATAAAATGTTTAGGTGAAGTATGTCATGTTATCACTTGAAATCTAGGTCATACTAAACCCACACTAATACATTAATAAATTTATTTATAATTAAGTTCTATCTCAGATGAATGGTAGCCAAAATATAGGTAAATAACTAATTTTTTAAAAATTTATTCAATTTAATAATCCAATTCCTCATTTAATTAATTCAGGCACACAGAATAATGGCATATTTTCAAAACTGAACATACATCCAATCAAACAGACTATAGGGATAACGTTTAGCCCCCCTATCATTAACTAATGATCAACTGATTTTCAACTAGGACATCCCAACAATAATGAAGGAGAATATGATTTTAAGAAGGATCCAAGATGAAAATTTATCATGATCAAAATAGATAATAACCCTAGTTAATAAATTACATGGAAATGGAAGGAGAAGAATAGGACATAAGGGAAAACATAACCATTCATGCTAACCAGGGGTCAGAAGCATGATTGGACTTCCCAAAATCAAGATAGGCACTCCAAAATTTCATCGACGTTGTCCAAGGGTTGATTGGAGAAATATATATGTGAGGTAATGAAAACAATATCACTCATGACATCATTTAAAAATTTACTTTTGAAATTTCATCATGTTAAAATAATTCACACGCCATGTATTTTATTTAGGGATACTCTAAAAAAATCCAATTCATCAAGTGATTTTTACCTATTTCTAAGAATTTAGCCTTGTTTATTGATTTCAAAACCTGTATTTATCTCACAACATTAACAAAGATCACATATTATTCTTTGAAATAGTTACACATCCTGAAAGTACATTACAATACATGATGTTTATATAAATATATCCTTCAACCGATTTCTAATGAAAATAGTCTGACCCACCTCCAACCCAACCTATGAAATGGAAACCCATCATAAACCCGATTACCACACATTCTCCCAAAAAAATTAATTAAAAAAACATACATTCCATGACATTAATTCATTTCCAACAATAAAGGTAACTCTATCTCTAAACAAGACTCATCCACTAAGGCATTACTAAAAAAATCCAAGAGGAAAATACCTTGAAAAATATCTGATCATACATCCTACCCACCATGTAATATATCATCCCTAAGTGGAACTAATAATAACAATGGGATGTAGAGAAAAATTATATCCATTTTGCTTTCATATCAGAATCTCTATTCAAGGTATCCTATTGAACATGTTTGTGCTACCTACACAATATAACCAAAGAAATCTCAATTCCCTAGAGATACATTACACTACTTTTTTAAATTCAAATTAGATTTTCCGTAAAGGAAGAACTGGCACTAAGATCGATCTATTCAATATCAATTACATGAGATGGGTTTCATTAAAATCATTAATGCCACAACATGTCAAACATCTCATTCATTTAACTATAACACTTTGGATGGGATAATAGATTTGCGAGTTGAAAACCCTATTCACTACCAAATATAAGCCAACATAGTTTTGAACTATCTTTTCTAGTGTCATAATAAGGTGAGTACCCAACCTTAGTGACACATGAAGGAATATATGAAAAAGAACCACAAACAGTAGAGGTCTTCCCTATTAGTTATCATATTATTTATTCCTACTCTATAGTGTCACCAACAGATGTATTATCACCATAAATTTTTTAGACAACTCTTGTATGATACAATGAACTATAATAGTTAATGTACATACATCTAACAAAAAATGTTGATAGTGACATGTACTTTAATATAATGCCTTGAAACATTCCATCTTGATGGATTCTTTGAATATTTTATTATATGATAACTCAACGAGTGCCATATAGTTCCACCATGATCCACAAAAATCCAGAAAATTTACGTAACATGTACTCTAGAACCAAAATAGTATTTTTTACATTTTAATGAGTCTTGGGATTATAGTTCTTACTCAAAATAATATATAATCCTAGATCCTTATAAATACCCTTCAAGAATTATGATGTGAAATGGGGATTTATATTTACAATGATACTCCTCAGAGCACTATGCAACTAAACTACCTCGTCAATGTAAATAATGTGAGTATATAAAATATTAATTTTAATCCTAAAAAAATTAGAATACTCTCATTAGTTTATCCATGATCACCCATAAAATATAATTCATATGAGTTTCCCATGTCTGTCTTGTCGTATAATTCACAATGAAGTAATAATGCTTCCACTATGTAATGTAATGCACCTACAAAATCCCATATTTTCTCTGTCTCCCTTCTTTCACCAAATATAAATTGAAACATCTCACAAAAAACCCTACTACATCCTTGTTCATCCTGGACCTCCAGAACAGTCTACAAATACTTCCATAAAAAAATTTTAATCCAATATATACCTCATATCCCGGAGAATAAATCTCTCTCATCATATCCTCAGGAAATATTTTACAAAAATATACTAATCCATAGAGAAGAAGATAATTTAAACTTCCAATAGTCAATCCTAATGGTATCGCCCCATCAAATAATAGGTATCATAGATTCAAACCCTATGGATCAGATAACAGCATGATCTTGTTCTGGTCTAAGAGAACAATTATAAAAGATGTCAAAGTAAGAATTACTAATCCTTGAGACTCTATAACAACTCAAGGCCTATATAAAAAGAGGGACATTTCTCATGACTCTCCATAAATAACTAAAAATACAATAGATTGTATCTCACGTATACCACAGTATTTTAACACAATAGATCATATCTCATGTATCATTGAGAATGTGCCCCTAATTCTTACTCCTGATCATTGGTAGGATCATTCATCTCAAGAAATATCAACTCTCCGAAGCCACACAAAACAACACATTCATCTTAAATGAAGACTTATCTGAGTCAACCTCTTGATGTGTCACAATAAAAAATATATAATTTACCCATTAAAGGTTATATAATGGTAGGTGATGAGGTCAACATACATTTTTTATATTTAAAAGCACCCTCTCACTCATTAGAGAAAACATATCTTCTTCACATGGTCATTCCAAACATGTGTGCTTCCAAATTGGAAAAGTGGTGGATAAATAAATTATAATAATATATTAATTCTTGAAGGCTTAAAATCTTAATGTCATTATTAGGATTCTCCCAGACATATTTTATTAAACATTCTCAAGGCCTACTGAGTTTCCAACATCCATATGAGATTATCCAAGAAGTTTATATTATCATACCAGAAACTAAATTGGCTTAGATTGGAATAATTTTTATTTTATATAAATACAATATTATTTCAAAATGATGGGAATGAACATTTGAACACTATAATTAAAATATGATATACTCAAAAAAAAACTACAAACAGATCTATAAAAGTATTAATGGTTCTATTCATTAAGACTATAAATACCACTACTGCATTAGTCAAACCAAACAACATTATTGTGAACTCATATGAGAAATAACATATCCTAATGTAGTTTGATGTATGTATAATGGTCTCACCCAATACTAATGGTATATGGATCTGAGTTCAATGATGTAGAACATATTATAACATCTCATCTAATCAAATATATCATTGATGTGTGGAATAGGTTACTGATTATTGACTATTGACTTGTTAAATATTTGATAATTCACACACAAGCATAAATTTACAATAGACTAATGGTAATGATAACTAAAGAACCAAAAAGAGATATACTAGGCCATACGAAAACATTAGTTTTCATTTCATAAAACTAAGGTTTCCACATTCAATGCTCTTTTAGTTTAAAACAATATGTGCAATAGAAATTCGCACTTCTCCCAACACCAACTCATTCATAAACATGATATGTCGACTAGGGCGTAAGTTATAGAACTCATAATAAATGAAATCCTAAAAATTATCTCTAACTAGGGGAAAATAATAACACTATATTCCTTAATAATCCATATAAAGAATGAGTATCTGAGCCATGAGACAATCCAATATGCAGCTAATTTTTCATGCATCACCATCCCAGGGATCTCACTCACATTAGGGAGAGTATCTTCCTCCTTATGTAGTCAAAAAGGAAAATCTCCTTCAGTAATAGTCGATATGACCCTAGAATATAATTATCCAATCAATCATAAGAATAAAATTGAATACATTAATTTAAATCCAAAATGGTTCTAAAAAAATATTAACTACCAATATATAGCGAAGGCACGTTTAAACATTTTATTTCTCTCTAAAGACACTACTGACAGTGTATCAATTGTCAATACACCATCCATTATTTCCACATAGAAGATGGAAAACTTTATAGGATGATCTGATAAAATTTAATGGGATCCTGTTGTATGAATCAAAATATAATAAAGGGTATATGATGTAATAATGAAACCTTTCAATGTAGATGGACTTGAATTCACACTGGTCTATATAGTCTGTATAATGTTCAATTTTCTAGACCCTCTACCTTGGGTTCCATTACAACTAAGGTTGAGGGTTTCATTACAACTACCTCGAGCTATAACTTATATTGGTACATCCCTTATCAATCTGGGTTTCCACATCCCTTGTTTTACTAGAACAACCTATGTAACTATAACTATATACATATTGATGAGTATCTTTGTTCTTCTTAGAATATAGAGAATTTACTAATACCAAGCCACTTCATTAATACTTAAATCATATAGAAAACAATTATAGATGTCTGAAAATTCATCAATCCTAACAATAAATATCGGAGTATAGAAACCAAAGCCTTTTTTGTCCCATATTTCCACAATAATAGGACTTCAACAGAATATGGTTCTCAGATGGATTCCTACATCCCTAACTTCTCGGTCCACTACTACATTAGAAAAGACTATCATAGTGACACTTTATTCCACTATAAAAAGCGTTCGTAGTTCAACCTTCCAAAAAATTATAGATATTACTTGGGGCCACCCTCAAATTACATTATACGATAAGTAAATAATTCACATAATCTTCAAAACATCGCACATGGAACGCGTTTACCTTCAACCTGATCACATTGTGAACACCATTCTAAAAACCACTCAAAATCGAGACCTCAACAGCTTCCAAATACACTATGAAGAATTTTAGGATGGGGAAACTTTTGGGATAGTCTATCACTAACATTCCCCTTTATTGGTAACAGTAAATTATGATCCTTTAATTCACTAGAAATATATGGATAGAAATATCTCTATAACTTCATCTCAATGTCCATTAATGATAACACCTATTATTTCATTTTATGCTCTATAATTTCACACCTATACATGGATGGTCAATGAATAATATATGCATAAAGGTTCACCCAAAAATATTAAAATTCCACAATATGCATAAAGATCATCAGGACTAACTATATGTATAACTCGACTACATAGGTCCCTCCCACCCAAGTTATTTCAAGAGGATGTTATAGTTTGAACTTCCTAAACAGATCATACCTCAAAGGAACAATAATAATCTTCTCTCAATACATGGATCATATAACCCAATGGAATCTATCATGAAGATGAAACATTATTTAATCACCAGGAGCTATAAATAGAAGCAATTCATCAGCATTAATATCACATTTACTTCCACTGTCATGGAGTTCAACTCCATGATAATGATAAATAATTTTCTATATATATAAAACACTATCTTATCAATAATGACTATAACATTATGAACATCAAAAGTGAAAACCATAAGTTACCATTTAGTTTTTATCTATTTATACATTGATTCCAAGTGTTTCAGTATAAAAAAAATTTCATTTATTTCATTTCTCAGATATTACTTTTATATTATATCACAATTCAAGAAGGTAATAATATATCATAGGAAATATATAAATCTATATTATGAAACATTCATGCCAATATATATCCATATGTTTATGTTGTGATGCATGAATAATCATACCTTGTCATATAGGATCACGAATATAGTTATCAAGATCCCATAACATCTTGAAATAATAATATCAAAAAACATGTGATTAACTGAGTGTGAAATAACATCAACAATAATAAGAAACCATTATAAATAGAAATACAACCCTAGGAACATCTATACCCCCCATAAAGGGGAACGAAGCTCCCATGCACATTCACAGTACCACGTCCCAACAATTTTTTTTTCTTTTCTACCTATCACAAATAATAATGAAATTGTAATCAAATTTGGTATCCTTTGACAAAACATTGTAACTCCCCCCAATTAGAAAATATCATACATTGGAAAAACAAGTTTCTTATGAGTCCTCAAGCACTCATAATCATACACAAAATTAGGTATTCTAGTAGTGGAGGTGTGATATGGAGAGTGGGAAGAGTAAAACCCTATTTATATAGTCAAAACTGAGTGGAATTATAGAAAAAATAAATAACAATGATTAAAATATAATGGAAATGATACATTATAGAGGAAACCAACCAATAAAATCAAAATGAATAATCCAAAAAATAAAAATAAAATAATGTAATTTTATGATTGAATGTGTCTATAATCTATGCTAGAAGTAATAAAAATAAAATACAATTAGACTAAATAATCTCCAGTCCCATACCACATTTCAATCAAGTATTCATACTCTATCCCATTCAGTATTGAACAATCAAAAGTAAGGTCCCGTTTCCATGATTAATCCTATATCCATGCAATCTTATTCAGTACCAAACAGAGGCCTGATGAGGGTTTTATTATATCTCATTAGGTCTATTTCACCATGTCTAAGAAATGTTGTTATGATAATAAGTTTATGTAATAATTAAATTAAAAAGTTCATTAATAATTTAAATAGTTAAATTAGTACAACATCATCCTTCTTCGACATCATGATATAATGTATCTGAGAATTTCCCACAACCAAGCCATTTATATCCATATAACCATGGAAAAATCTAACTCACTTCTGCAGCATGCCATAATTTATCTTAGCATGCATCATAACCATGCAAACTATAACCATATATCCATGGTATGTATCAAAAAAACCAAGGACAAAACCCAGTATATAATTATTTTATCAATCAATCAGGATGAGGTTGGTATATAATAATTCAAGCAAGTATCAGAGGCAAATTAGTATATAATAATTTAATCATATATCAGGTTTAGGCCTAAAATATAATTATTTCAACATGCCTCATATCCAAGTATGGTATATATTTATTGCATAAATTATCAGTTAACATAACCTATTACATAAGCATTTAATAATTTAATCAATTCCACCTCCATATATAATCCTTTGAAATTTTTTTTACAATTCCTCATATAAGAATTAAAGAATTGAAAATATAACACATGGTATAAAAAGGATATAACAATATCCCATCATAAGGAATAGTGGTTAATTATAAAAATTAATATTTTTCTATCAAATAAAAATTTCATACAACCTTTTGTATTTTTGAAAAAATACGATATTCTTAAAAATAAACTTGCTACAATAATGTGAATCCATATTATGTAATCACCCAAAAAAATATTTCATGATGGCCCCACTTTAACATATTAATCAATATATTTATAGTAAATGTTTCACTCACCAGATGTGTAACCACATTCTAGGTCAATAACCATTTTTATTCAAAGGGATTATATGTAATAATACAATTAATTATTTAATAAATTTATGATCACACCATGTTGGCATAGTTGAAAAATTCCAAATACCTACCACTAAATAGAACATAGGGTTATGGTTTAAACCGCTACATATAACCGAGGATCAACCGATTCATCTAGATGGATTTGTTAACAAGAATAAAGAAGATAGGTAAAAAATGGTTATAATGAAAACATAAATATGGATTTTGAAAGATATATATATGGAATAAAATATTTATGAATTCACATTTAGCAAGAATAGGCATCACATTTAGACAAACCATGTGATATAACTATGCACCGAATTACTTGGGTGCATAGTTTCCTTTTGGTGGGAATATTTTTTTTAAAACAATATATCAACCATTAGAAACCTCACTATCTAGGGTTGAACTTTTATTTTATTGGTGTGGATCACGGTTTGGGAAACCAACCACCAATTGTGAAAACAAAAAAAGGGGCTCCAAAATTATCAACATTCCACACAAAACCAAAATAAAAACACCCCAACCAATGCATGTTCCAAATAAGGGTCTAAGGGTAGATGAAAAATTTTTAAAAAAAATTCCTAACATCCCCACTATAGAAACAATGTATCCTCGTAAACCATGTAATAATGTTTCTATTTCTAAAATTTAAGGAAATTTATCCCTCGGTAGTGCCTCCCACTCCCATGTTTAATGCATTATAGATCTGTGCTTACATGGAACATATACCAAATGTATTTTGCACAGAAAGAGTACATTTATATCAGAATTGACCATACTAAATAGATTCTCTATCATGTATAAATCATGATTGGCAATAAGATCATCCAACTCGTTATACGAGATGCATCAGAATGATACGTTGGAAATTATTATAAATGAAATATTTTATGTATCGATGTAAACTATGTTGGATATTAAAAATATTAATCTACATTACCCACCTTCTTAATGAACTCAAAATATCCCAAAAATTGATGATAATTATTCCCTTGAATCTTAATCCATTGATGTCCCAAACCGGGTGAAACAATAAAGAACTCCAACTCTCAAAATGAAACCTTCAACTGTCTGTAATGATGATCATAATAATAGTTACAAAAACTCTATACCATAAAATGTATATAAAAATAATATAAATTATTAATAACCTATCCTAGATGAAGATTGGTCTAACCATTGATCTTTCTCCAATCGCTGAACAATGGAACATTAATTTGTAATGTTGGACATAAAAGACCTAAAATGAAGCCATTATGATCAGGTATTTGTATCTATTGTTATAAGAGAACATTAATAGTCTATGATTTTCCACAAAAGCACCCAAAAAATACAACATGTTAGAAGGAATAATATCCACTAGAATATAGATAGATCTATCTGTCTAGAGATTCATCTATGGATGGTAGGTCATATTGAAATGATCATGATATTCCATTACCATCTAAATGAATTAGAATGCATGGGAGGAAAAAATGGAACCCTATCAGTGACTATAGAATATGGGACTCCATTAATAAATAATTTATCTTTCAAAAAAGGAGTTACCAACTCCTAAACATTAGTTATACCATGAATATGTACAATTTGATTTAATTTGTCAACCCATTTATATAAAAACACATGAAATTATTATTTTTAGGGGTATATTGTTACCCTGTCATAATGTATATAAAAGTCACATTCTCTATCAAAGATAACACTTGGTTTAATAGAAACAAACCTAATAATATCTTGTTCTTAGAATAGACCTTTTGGAAAGAATAATAGTGACTAAAAAAGTATGTGATGCCATTCCTCATACATGGATACTAGAAACATCTCTACCTATCATAAAAAATCTTAGCAGTTTCTCAGTACATAACCAACAAGGAATTATTGAAATACCCCATCTCATATTTTATCACTGAAAAATGTATAAATTTTCAGTTCCGAAATAGTAGAGTAACCTCTTTGGAGAAAAAACTATCACAAGTAGTATCCCCACCATAAATAAAGCTTTGAATTATATCTAATGTAGCATCAAGATTCTTTTCCTAAATAATCATATCGAGGGGAGGGGATGTAAACTACAAACATTATATGAAAACATCGATGACTATTTCCCAATAACCTCTTTGAAACTATAATGAAAATGGACACAAATTTATTCACATACTAATATTATTTCAAAGCCTAGGAGGGGATTTTCTTGATCAAATAATTGTAAATGACATTCCCTTTCTCATTCATACAAGTGATATTTAAATAAAAAATATTGAATATAGTTCTTACAATGACTCCAAAAGATAATAAAATCAATTTTAGAGAAGATATAAATCCATATTTTTTTATTTTAATTCTTGGTAAATAATTTTGATGAAAAGATAATACATCTTACTGAAACATTCAAAAATCATAACTACTAGTACAGTATCAAGGGTCAAATGGTTTTGTATGTTAGCTAAGCTGCATACAGTAACATCAAACCACATGATCACCCTACAAGAAAAGATTTCCCAAACCCGTACTAGATAGGTCATAAAAGTCCAAATATCCCTTCTTGCCCAATGGAATTTTCAACACCAGTGCCTAAGTCAAAATGATATTTATGTCAAAAACCTTACTCTACAACATTTCATCTCAAACGAACATTAACAAATTATATGATAGAGTAGTCATCAGAGCATCCAAATTTAGTAAATGATTTACAAAGAAGTTATAAAGCCATTCTAAATAGAAGAAACCATAAATGATGAAGAAAATTTATGGTTTCTCCTATGCCATAGAATCTTTCACCTTATTTTGATGAACTAAGATACTATGTTCTAAGACTATATGGATTTATAAATTCACTTTTCGAATAATAAAATTAAAATTTTAAGATGAAAATGAACATCCTCTGATAAGAGTAGACTAAGATGTTATCCAAAATGACCACAGTGAATGTATATAGATCCTTCATTAATAACTTATTAATATAATAAATAAAGACTATATGATAATTGGATAGAAAAAATGGAATTACAGGGTACTCATAATGTAAATACATAATATATAATGAAATTTTCTGAATGTGAAATTCTTTTATTCTCAACTAGTAAAAAACAAATCAACGATCATTCCTTGAGAACCATTGACCGCTTTAAAATAGTAAAATAGGTCATGTATCAATTAAAACAAATTATTTTTCTTTGTCATATTAAGGATTTTTTCATGTAATATAATCATAGTATAGGTGTTTCATAGTCTTTCATTGAAACGAGGCCATGAAACACCAATGTGGACACAACTAAGCATAAAAATAATATATCTACTGTATCATCTGGTATAGCCATTAACTATTTAATATAATCTGTTTCCATGGGGTAATTACGTATAGATACTATTGAGTTCCAGACAACAAATCGATAAAAAACACCACAACTATTACCTATGGAAATGAAATGAACCCGATGAAAAAAATATTGGAACCTTAATGAAACATTGAGTGAGATCATCACTCAAGGATTACCACGTTAGAAAAAAAGAAAATAGTAATATTGCAATCCCAAACTATAGATAAAAATTCTTATCTCAACTCAACCTTGGTTTCCATTCTCCATGAAAGACGTAAATCACTAAATCCCACATGGTAAAAGGGACTCGTTGAATTTATCAATAAATTCATAACTTATTAGAAAAAATTATAACTGTATCAAAAATTATATTAGAATGTTTCATGTCATGAAATACAAAATACCTATAATGTTCAATGTATGATAAAAAATAGAATAAGGAAAATGAATACCATTCTCTCTCTTCATTTAGAGTTGTGTTATAATATAATTCACATAATACATGATAATTATATATTTATTTAAAGGATAATGTAATGGTATATATATATGAGTGAGATATACTAGTATCTAATAAATTAGTAACAACATTTGAGGTTATTTGGATGGTACCACTTATAGTCACTAAACCTATATACGCTTCCTTTTTTGACTCTTACAATGAACGAAGAGACATTATTCCAAATTCTTATGGATAAAACCACAATAGTCATGAAACATTATATCTCTCCACACTACCTATAAGAGATAATTATCTCATACCACTACATGGGGAAAAGATGATATAAGAAAAATTGTAAATGCAACTTCAGCGTCTGCAGGAACTGAAAATATTTTATTCTTTAGTGAAAACCATTATGAACGGTCAACCTTCCCACACCAGATGAGAGTAAAATTTACACTTATAGAAACTATAAGATATCTAGAAGAAAAATTTTATAATGATCCCCCATGAGAATCATCACATATTTTATTCCATTTATTATAACTCATATAACTCCCATTGGGAGAAAAAAAACTCCCATCATCCCTGACTTACAGGGCAGTTCATGATCAACTATTAAAGCCCTATCAAAAAAATAATCATAATAAGTAGTATTCAATATGAACCCTAGAGAAACTATCCCATGTCAATGACCCATATAAATCTATACTATCATCAAATTTTTAGTTGCTAAAATCTCATGTAATAATTTCTCAAGTTTGACAAAAGGGGTTTGAATAATCCATCATGGTCCTGAAAACACTATTCTATATGAAAAACTACATGTCATTTTCCATAACAATAGAATCTAGATATAACATGTATGTTTAATAAATCTTAATGTAATTCACTCTAAACCCCCATTCTTTTAGTTATCACTATCAAGTCCCAGCATCTCATTAAAGTCCCTCAAGCATGAAGGTGACACATTTCAGATTAATTAAATAAGTTGTTCCCAATAACTCAAAAAATGTTCTATCTTCATTAACTAATCCTCATCCTCCTAAAAATATATAATACTTTATAATGATTTTTGTTTCTAGTCATTTAACTCCTAATAATTATTATGAAATTAATCCCTCTATGGTTTAATAACTAGATCCTAATGTGGAATGGTGGAAATTGTCTTTCACAGAGCATGGAAATCAAAAAATATATATATCAGTGAGGTTTTGGTCCCTGGATGGATTCAATAAAAATGGTCCACAAACAAATTCACTTTGGAGGGTAATCACAAATCATCTAGAAGGCATGATTCTACACAATATATTTAAAAAAAATTAAAAATTAAGATGGTTACTCATATTAATAATTCCAATATTAGAATAATGAATATTTGTATAATCATATAAGATAACATGATTTATATTTTAAATTATATAAATAAAAAAATAAAAGTATAGAAACATGTCAAATTATTCAACAAGATAACTTACCAAACCACTCATGTTGACTTTTTTTCTTATTATTATGAGATATCACTAGGTACATACTCCAAACCAGCTCTGATGTCTAGATAAGATATCAAAAACTACATAATAATATCATAGTATCTTATTTACCTACACATATAATACCAAATTTTCATGAACTATAATAGATAATCTAGTACCCAGGTACCTAGTATAAGAACTCGGCCGTATTAAATTATTAATTATAGATTTAGGGAAGAAATGACTTCACTTCATATTGAATATATTTTCATCTTTAGATAATTAGATAATTGAGACAAAATAAATTCATAACATTCAACATTAAAATAGAGTGGATGCCATATAATAAGTATTCATTTAATCCAAAACATAATACAATTTAAATAAAAATCATTAGTAGAAAAATCATAATAACATTCAATACGTATTATTTATTTATCTTACACATCATTATAATATGTGAAAAGCCTTTAAAAACATTGGATGAGCTAAAAAATATCAGTAAGGGAATTAAAAAGAAGGAAATAAAACATAAGTCCATGAATACTTATAACATATGAAATCATTTTGAAAAAAATATATACGTGTAACCCCTATAAACTAACTTTTTTCAAACATTATATTTCCATGATATTTCAAAAAAAACATATATAACATAAATTAAACCTTGAAAGTATCTTGTGTCATTACTTATATTCTCTGGTAACCATCTAGGCTATTTTATAATTTGTAACAATCATGACTACCTAAAATTTTGTATATCCATCACAGTTACACTTGGATAACCCATACGGGTGACCTCCATCATACACACACCAAATGCATTGGAGGGAGATATAGGGCCCACCAATCATCATATGAATTCCCCAAAAACCAGAACACCATAATTCAACATGTATAATATACTTAAAACATTGATTTTGATTTTCACATAACTAAATTTTAGAATAGGTGACTAAGAGAAAATTTGCTTATATATAATACATAATTGATGAAATAATTAATTGAGTTGATGGAATATGTATATAAAACATAAATAAACATAATTAAACATAATATAAACAAATTTGTTCAAACAAAGTTTTTCAATACAATATAAATAATGAAGTAGACGGTTTCCCAGTGAATGGATATCAGTTTATGAATTGACTTACCTCTGCTTCATCTTTCTTTATAAATATTTAGTCCTCCTGTATAACGATTAAAATAATGTTACTAGTACTTTAAAGAAACTGATTCCTATTTGAAACACCATATATGATCATTTGATAACATCATTTTACCATTTAATTTTCAGTATTTGGTTCCTTCTGTTATTTTGGGATTGTTCATGATTACCTTTATCAGTTCATGATGGATATTATTTTTTATCGGAAGTGAGAATATATAATTGGAATACAATGGTGTTTACAAATTTCCATAATAAGAAATTATACAATTTATAATTTTCAATTATGACATTAGGATGATTCATAAATTAATACATTGTTTAAATTTGATTAGTACATTTTTGTGATTCTTCAATCGTAATGAACTTATTTTGTGTTATAAATTATATAAATGGGTAAAAATAATTTCAAAACCATATATAAGATATAATACATAAATTATAATCTTTTTCAACTATAAATATTATTTCATGCCCAGTCTTAATGGAAGTAAAAGAAATTAAAATCACATTGTCAATGATGTCTATAAATCAACATGTCATGGACGATGTTTTAATTTCATGAATATGTGGGATAGGTGAAAAAGTATATTGGAGAGTCTTCTTTAATCATGATTACATCCAGAATATATAATATTTTTTTAACTCTTCATCTCTTCTCCCTGAGATCATTATTAAGGCCCTTGCTTTAGGACTTTTGATGAAAATATATGGTTTTGGATATGGGGAAGGGTATTAAGAGGAGTATTCGACAGAACATAGTTATGTCTCAAGGCTTGAAAGGTGTGGGAGGAATTGGGTAGTGAGGGTGATATTTTTAGTGTGGGAGAAGAATGATTTTACATTATTTTAAGATGTTTTATAATATTTTATTCCAAGATTGTGAAAATTACTCATTCTTGTGACAAAAATAGTAAGGAGAGCATGCGTGTTAGAAACAAGTGTTCCTACATCAATTATGGTGTCATAAATACTGTAATTAACTAATAATTTGTCTATAATGTATTTTACCATATTTCACGATTCATAAAAAATTCATAAATTACAAAAAATCCCCAAAATTCACCCTAAACATATTTCGACATGTAGAATTCAAAAATGAACAAATTTTTTTTAAAAAAAATCATATATTATGAAAATATATTTTAAATAAAAACCATAATTTAATCAACAAAAATTATTTTAAATCTCCAACTCATTTTTAAGACCATGAAAAAATAATCTTGTTGACCTTATCATAAATCCTTATGAAAATAAAGTAGTAATAAAACTGACTATTCATTAGGGTCATATTACTATTCATATTACTATTAATAATGGTATGTTACTATTCACCATAAATCATGTAGGTTCTATTAGACTTTAAATAACTTAATTACCACAATCGTAGATGACCATTTTTTGAAAGTCATAAAAAATGTGGAAAAATTATGTTTAATGGATAGTTATAAATTTATACTCAAAATAATGTTTCATGCATTTCAATATGTTTTTAAAAATTCATGTGTTGTTACTCTTGATTCGATAAAAACATTTCCTGAGGGGAATTATTGATCCATTCATGTTGGTGACTTGAACCTAGAATCATATAAGATAAAAGATGGAATTATGTTTACAGAAAATAGTTAATGAAAATGATACAAGTAAGTTAGCTCGACAATAATGATCAAGATTATACTGTAAATGGGTATATTAAGACCCAATAAATTAAATCATAAACGAAATTATAAATAAGAAACATAAAATCAAATATCCCAATGTAAACATTAATCTATGCCCAATGGATCTAGAACGTCATCCTCCTCCAAGAGGCACTTTCAATGTTATTGGAATTCGAATAATGTTATCATCAAATGCCTAATGTAAAAGGTTGGGTGTCTAATATAAATTCTAGTGGGTTATCACAAAATATTCCATAGAGAGATGGTATAATAATAAAATAAATAATTATTTCAATTTAAATAGAACATAGAATGATTGTACATTTTTATAATTAAAAAAAACATTCTTTCTATTTAAACAGATTCAAAACATTATAAACCTGAATTAAATACACATTTTATATAAAATGAGTTATATAAATAAATAGGTATAATTAAAATAGTATCATAATAAGTGGAATATATATATATATATCAAATAAATTTTAATAATAACCACTTTTATCTTCCCTAGTGTATGATTATTTACTTTTATAGGACCCTAGAATATTATATATCAGTGATCCTAATAATATGTGTACACATGTCCCTATGGTCATCCAACACAGTATAATTAGTGATTTTACTATCAATCCATTTCTTGTAAATTATCATACAATAATGATATTCTGAAATACCTGACTAGCTATCAAGGATATAATATTCTCCATCAATACGTATATGTAATGGGAAAGTCATCTCATTTCAAATAAAACGTCATTTATAGATAAATTATCCAATTTTCAATGTCAATATCACAATTTAGATTCGAAACCAAAACATAGGTATTTCATCAAATCATGGCTTTTCAATAAAAAACAAATCACATGTTTTTATCAATAACATCTATCTCATTTTCTAAAATAAATTATTAAATCATTTCATCAACTCCCTATATTTCAATATATTCCCCAAATTCTAATTCTATAAGAATTGTGGGTTTTTTTCAAAATTAATGTCATTTTTAATTACAATAATGTTTTTTCCATAAATGAATAGAAATAAGTTTAAAACTGTTAAATATAATAAATTATTTAATTACATGGATAATATCTCATGGAACCGTAAACCATTAATCACAAATCTAGAAACTGAAGCCACAATGGGATTTACCAATGATGAATTATTGTGATGAATATATAGATATTAATTATAGTATCAAGGTCCAGATAATTAGAGTTCACATCCATCCAATATGTGTTGATCTATAAATCCTAAAGGATGAATTATTCATAGATCAAGAAATTCCATGTAGTGGATATTTACATACCTGAAGGAGATAGAAGATGTCCACAACATTTAGATTTCCCAAAGGGAATGGTATAAAAAAGAAAAAATAACTACTATATAAATTTCCTATCCAAAGTGTCTATTTTAGGTCTAAATATAGTTGAGTGAAAATATAAATAGGGGTACATAATTTTTTATTATTTTTTCGGAATAAAAAATCATGGCCTACATGATTTTTTATGTAGGGGAACATGGTTATAATAATCGTGCATCTAAATAATTGGCCGCTACACTAGTGCATACTATTTAAACTTGGAGGGGGAATTGTTTTTCATATATTATTTCAACCATACAAATTGTCCCTATTCAAGGTTGCATAGTTTGAGAAATCAATCTACCACCCATGCATTACCCATTGAGACACCAAAATTCTCTAAATTCCACACCAATAATGGTCATTCAAATTGGAACCGTGGAATGACCAATAATAGTATTTAGGAGTAAATAAAATGAAAAACCTAGATGTTACAATACTCATATCCTTTTTAAATGTATTATACCATAATAAATCATTTATTGTAAATCATTTTCATCCACCCCTTCCAAAACCAAATTAATCAATTTAATATGATGATTCTAGTACCATAATTAATAATTTAAGATGTTAGTATAATGAAACCTAGAAATCTCTCTTTTATAAATTTATTAATACAATTTTTTGTTTAGTCAACTCTAAAACCTATATGAACCTTGTAATATTTTTTATATCAGAAATGATTATGAAAATGTAAATACTAGTAATAAGATGTATTATTGATGAATGAACGATTTTATTTTATTTTATAATGTTTATGTGTATATTATATTCATTAATAAGATATGTTTATTTTATTTGATTAAAATAATTAAAATTGGAATTCTAAATTCTCTTGATGAACCATCATTATAACAAAAATAAAATATAAATTAGGATTTAGAATTATATTAAACACACTTATGTGAACTCCATGACCATTCTGGAGGTGATTTTTATATAATAAAGGGTCATGGATTGAAACAACTCTACCACATTAAAAACATAATCAAATTGAATTATTATAACATAGAGAAATCTAATCCAACATAAAATTAACTATATATCACAAATAAAATATTATAATGATTCAAGAAAAACATTACACATGGGTATTAAGAATATGGAGACAGGCATCAATAACCATGAATTGTGGAAGAAATATAATAATAATAATAATGTAGTTCATAAATAAGAATATAAAATATTTTCTATATTAATGATTAGTTCTAATAGAATCATCACATAGTAGATAGTGTTCAATATTGGACTGGGATTACTCCATATTAATATAAACATAGTATAAATTTCCTATATTTCTATGGAATAAATCCCCATTATCACACCAAAATATAACGATATATAAAGAATCATGAATAAAATTATATGGGTTTAGTAAAATTTCTTAATTATTTAATATATAATATATAAATTTGTCAATGTTAACAAAAAACAATCATATATCCTTTATTGAAAAATAATCCACTGGGGATAAACCATTTTTATATAATCATTAATAATACTTTATAATAAGTCATAAATATTAATAATAGTGAACATATCCTTAGAAAATATCTCATGTAACGTATATAGAACATAAAAATAAGAACATATATTTGAAAATAAATGTTATAAGAGAATATAAAAATTTGTTTAAAACATAATATGATTTATCATTAAAAAATTTATTATTTTATTTGAATTATTTTTTGAATTTTGGGATTAAAAAATTAGATTAATAACATATTTAAAGAAGGCATATATGTTTTCTAATAATAATTGGAGAATAAGTGGATAAAATTAGTTCATGTATACAATTAATTTAAAATATATTTCCTCAGCATATTAATAATGTCGTAAATGTTGGTGGAAATACCATTACAAAAACATGGAAAAAATAAATTTCTAAGGAATGTAATCTCCATTGAAAATTAATATAATTTAATTAAAAAGTGTTGTAGATATTTATAAAAATATGTGGTGAATATTTACATGGGATATAATTATTCCAAACCAATAAATTAAAGAGAAAAGGCTGACTCCCCATAAAAACATCATTTTTGTTGAATCATGCTCTAAAGTGTGGTGGAGTGGTATGTATAAAACAAAAAACCATTAAATTACACAAATGAGGTAATTATTTTTGTTTTCTATATAAACATACATAAAAAATACTAAGAATAAAGTCTACAAATTAGCATTCTTAATTTTAAAATAAGTATGGTAATGAGGCCCTTAGGTTAACTAATGAATTTTATGAATATGAATTAATCTATTTTATTATAAACAGAACCATATCAATAAATTATTTCATATCCCTATTTATATATATTATCATTTATAATATTCAATTATTATAAATAAATACTCAAAAAACAATATTTATAAATTATTTTTATCGTCATATGTTTCAGATTCTGATTCCTTTTATAGAAATGTTGAAATAATCATGTCAATCCTAATTCATTGAAACAAAGTAAATCATTTTAGTATTAGTCAGTTTACTTGACTTATTATATATAAATGATTTATTTTTTAATATAATTAATTGATGTATTGTATGTTAACGGTCCATTATAATTTAATCTATGATTATAATGTTTCTGTAATTTTATCTCGGGAATCATGTTACATTAAAATTAATATTCATTATTTCTGTTAGGATGTGTCATATCTCTAAGATATTTTCTCACATTAATGTTTGATATTTATTGGATTAATTAGTACCCAGAATTTATTTTGGAATGATATTATTATATAATCCAGTAATAAATTTAAATTATTTATTGCTTTGAATTTCATTGGAAAAATAGTATTTTAGTGATATAATTGATCATTTGATCATGATTAAATTAAATATAAATTTTGAATAAATTAAATTTTTATTTTTGTTAAATCGGATTGGAATTGAATTTTAGTTAGATAATCAGTGTCTCTGATGTTTGATCTCTTATAAAATTGATAAATGTCGTAATAATTAATATTATCTAATGAGATAAATTGTATATTATTTTTGAATGAACATAAAATATATAGACTATTTTTTGGAATATTTATTAAATTCCTTCTTCATTATATCATTTATTTTAAACAAATTTATCTATTACTCAACATTATCATTTTAATATTTAAAATTGTAATCCCATGTAAAAATAGTGTTTTTATATTTGAATTTATAATATTTTTATTAATTTTGTTTTTTGATTTCTTTGACACACAATTAATATTTGTACTATGTTTATTACACTAATCGACCAAGGAATTTATATTTAAAGGATGAAATTAGCAGAGAAGGAGTCCATTTTCATTTTAATGAAAATAGGTTTCTTCAACATGTCCCTTAAAATTGACTTATTGTGAAAATATTAACTGACCGATCGAACAAATACTCAACCAAAGACAAGGAAATCCCATATGAGCATAAGGATATCATGGATGGATGAATAAAATTTCACCCCACCCTTTCCTTTATATATAGTGATTGCATGATGATAATGGATGCTACCAAAAGTGGAAAAGTATAGTGATCACATGATATAAATTATACATGACCATAAAATAATCCCAAACATCCACAATATAAAAGTATCAACCTAGAATTACTATGATAAATCTCATGAAAGAAAAATGTACACAAGATAATGTGAATAAAATATAATTCAACTATTTTTAGTTAATCGAAGTGACATCACCATCCAATTCATCCCACCAAATGAATGCATCCTCGGTACTCAGGATTGGTATCAATCTCGAAATCAAACCATTGAATCTAAGTTAAAATGATGGTAAAAAAATGAATTAAGATTACCTATAAATTTTTATTTATGGTGATGTTATGAACACATAGTTTTTTAATGTTTTATTTTAGAGATTGATCCAAACATTGATTATAGGAATTGAGTTAATGTTATAGAATACTTCATGAACATTCATATTTTAGTATGAAATAAAAATATGTTTTATTTTATTGATGAAATATATATTTTATAAAAATATATCAATTAATTTTTATGGAAAAAATATTTTTTATTTATTATATCATTTTTTGAAGTTCTAGTATATCAAATAGTGTGTCTTCATTATTTACAAATGGTACTACTACAGATCGTAATCACTGTTCGAGACTCATGTTTGATGAAATACAATAGAGTAGTTCATTGTTTTATGTGTTTTTATAAATTTCAAGGGAGATTAAACTGGGAGAGTATACTTACAATGGGATGATGTTTTGTATATGTTTGTCTGCATTCATCTGATGAAACAACATAGGGACGATGTTCAAGATGATAATGAAAACTGATGGGTTTTCAATGAAGTGATTGATAGATTATTTTAATGATGGGGGGTTCCAAAATTATATATTTTATGACCATAGATTCTAAAATTAATTCTCATAGTATTCATTTGTAAATTATTAATTACTATTCATTTTTTATGATTAAAATGATTTTTAATTGGAATTATTCTCCGAGTAAAGGAATTGGTAGTGATCTAGAAGATAAGAAAATAAAATGTTGAATGCTAATTGAACTGACTAGATTGAGGATGATAAAATAAAATTTGATCTATGTATAATTGTTTATAATGTTTGAATATTTATACAAAAAATGGGAGTTATAGATATTAATTCAATAGTTTATTTATATACATTTAAATTCAAAATAAAAAATACTATTGTTTCCTGGGATTCCAATGGAGTTCACATGGTGTATTAGAGCTATGAAAAAAAATTAACAATGATTTTAATGGTATATGGGTTATACTAAACTTTGATTCCAAAGGGTAATTTTAGAATAATCAAAGCTACAAGAAATTTATAAAAAATAATTAATTCAAGATGTACTAAAATTATTGTCTTACATAATTCAAAAATAACGAATTAAAATTATCATATAAAGATCTGATCTTGAAAGTGTGAATGATCAAAGAAACCATTTAGAGAAAACAAAATATGTTTTAAGATATTTTACATAGATAAGGAATATCCTCTTCATTTCATGTAGTACTGAATATTGTTTTAAAAAAATTATAGGATAGCTTCACTCAAGTCACATGTTTCATATGATGTACATGTATAAGAAAACAACATAGAGACTTTTTAGGAATGTTATGAGGATATTGTCATAAAGGATAGAAGTGATGAATGATTTGATTCGTGATTGAATGTATAATATTATAGAGGTAATAGAAATTCCCACTTAGTGATCCACACCACAATTCCACACCTTCTGAATCTAGTATTTTTAGTACGTAATTAATATTCACTTCTCGGTGGTGACAGACGATAGGGATAAATAATGAATAGTGGCTAGGGAACTTGATGTTAGAGTTAGAGGAGTTTGAGAAAGATGGAGTAAATATCTATAGAAAACATTATGATTATCATTCCATTTATTATATATTTTACAATATCAATATAATTTCTGTGAAATATATTTTTATTCATTCTTTAATTTGTAAGTGAATATATTAGGGAAATCATGCTGAATGGATTGAAATATTGTGTTACACGATCTTTTCATCGGTTTAATCGAAGAACTTGTATATCTTTATTCAATGTTCTCACATTTTTCCTTTTGAACATTATTTAAATTTACGCCTTGTACCTATATGTGAATTAAAGATATAATTTTTCTTGGATACCACTCTATAGGTAATAATTTTGAAATGGTTTTTGAATGCTCTTCTATTTGATAAAGCAACATTTTCCCATGTTAAATTATAAATGGCAGATCTGAAGGTGTATTTAATGTGATATTATTTTCTATTTTTTTAATTAGGCACCACATTCCTCTTAACTCAACTTTAGCGAGTTTCTAATTCATTAAATGTAAGAGCACGTTCTTCTTAATAAATTTTCTTGGGCACAATTCCGATATTTTAGTAATTCTTCTAGTCTCCCATTCCATAGAAACTACATAACTGTATTCTAAATCATTCCTCCATTTCTCCATATACCTCTCCCACTACATCATTATCATTATACCTATTTTTTTGTGTATATTTTTTTCCATTGTTTTGTTCTTCTCAACATATCCATACATATGGATTGAACCATTTTATTAAAGTACAAGTAGTAAGTAGGAATATAAATATTAACCTTGAGACTACATCAATGACTATGGTCCCATTTTTTCACATAATAAGAATAATTTTCATTGCAAAAATTACTCCCTAAAATATTTCATTACCAGAAAAAATAACATGATAATTATTTATGATTAATATTGTATTGTTTGTATAAAATCATTCATATGGGTGGTTTAACCCAACCAACGATGAACATTCTATACATTGGAATATGTAATTGTTTGAGTTTTCAATTATTGAAATAATTTTATTATATCATAAAAATTATAATACAAAATAATTACAAAGGAGAATATGACTTCGTAATAGGTAAAACCCAAAAATAAAAATTATAATTAACTATATATTATTTAAACATTTAATAGTAATTTAATCCACCATTCAATTATTTAATATATAATTTATAGAATCATGATAAATATAATGGTGATTAAGTTGATATATGTGTATTTTTCTATTATATAATGATTTGTTTAAAAGAAGTTAAAACCACCATTAAATATTTAGATTCATTTTTAAATATTTTATTTTTATATATGTTTTAAAATTTGTATTATTTATATATTATATATTATATATTACTTACTATGTTAAATTAAATGTGTACCATTTATTTTTTCATTTATTTTTCATTTATTTTTTTTATTAAAACATATTTTTATCTATATATTATAAATTATTTTTAATATTAATTAATTAATAGTTAATAACAATTTATTTATTTATTTATGATACCAAACCCACCGTAACCTACTGTCATCATGCACCATGCCCACCATGCCCTGGCCCTCCATGTCATTTATTGTGAAATCAAGCATATATATGTGATAGGTTATATTAGAACCAATTTACTCTTAGTTATTGTACAATGCCTATACGACTTTACGAAACCCTTTATGTGGTGACTTATTAGAGAATATAACACACAGTTATATGGATAATAAAATACATGTATGTACTTATAAAAGTTTACATATATTAATTTGTAATTTATAAATTCGTAAATATTAAAATATAATATCATATAAATACACACACACAGATATATTTATTTATATTAAAATATACTCTATATAAAGGAATATATATACAAATATAAAAAATTTCATATTCATATACATATATATATATATATATTATATATATATAAATTTACATAATTTTATATAAATATATACAAAAAATAAATATAGAATTAAATATAGTGACACACAGATACTCTCTTAATATATGAACACGCACACACACACACACACACACACACACACATATATATATATATATATATGAGTACATATTAATATATAAATATTTAAAAAACGAATAAAAATATAAAAAAGTGAATGACATTATATCTATATACAGATAATTAAAATTATGTATAAATATGAATATAAAAAAGTAATAATAAATATATAAAAACAAATAAAGATAATTAAATAAATACATGCATATATATACATATACACAAATATAAAAATTTAAAATATAAATATATAAGTAATAATATAAATAGATATACATAAATATACATAAATTCATAATAATTTAAAGAAATATTTTTAACTCTATACATATTTACATAAATAAATATAAATATATATAAAAATGAATATTAATATACATTTAAATAATTATCTATATGTGTATGCCCATAATATATATTTACCGAAATAAATATACAAAATCACCTACAACATTTTCCTGGGATATTTGAATATAAATATATTAATAAAAATATATATAGATACCACACATATAAAAAATTAAATAGGATTGTTTAAGAATAAAAATAATATATATATATATATATATTTCATTATGTTAATATATATACACAAATTGATACATATATAAATATATAAAAATTATAAATAAAAATAAATATATAATAAATTCTAATTTTTTAAATTTTTTAAATTGCAAAAAAAATTATATTATTTATAATTTATATTTATTAAATAAATGACAATCAATAACTAAAAATTAATTAATAATTTTTAATTATTAATTATTGAGTAATAAATAAGATTTAAATTAATAATAAATATTTTGTTTAGATATTGAAAAATTATGGATGGTTTATCGAAAACTAACGCTACAAAATTAAAATATCATATTTAATGAAGATTTTCACAACCTCTAAAATAACCTCACTAAATAGAATATGGTATTTGATAAATAGACACAAATTATATGCATTTTTTATAAAACTACTGATAATAAATTATGAAAACTGTAGCTTATGTTTTGTAAATTTTGATGAAAATTTATCACTAGATCTTCTTTTACCTATAGTAATATGAAAAGATCGTTAAATAAAGTAGTGTGGACTATGTACTTTAATGGATGAATCAGTTCATTCTAAACATGTGTTACTTCATAATGATTTCTTTATGATTCCTCTATGGAACTGAATGTTTTCATATGACTAGGAATTCATTGTTATAGGTTAAAATGGATGCCATTCATGAGAGAATAGAGTGGTTTTAGTTGAATGGGAGGGATAAAAGTGGGGTTATTTTTTATGTGAGTTTTGAGAGCCATTTTTGAAAAGACTTTGTCATTATTAACTAAATATGTAATTTTAAAAATCATGTGGAAACAAATAAAGAAAATAATATATTTGAGTCATAAATCACCCAATCCATGAATTTGGCGAGAAGTTTTTATTATATTTTATTTATTTTTCATATAAAATAACACATTTAATAACTTTTAACGTTAGTCATGAAAACTAATTTTTTACCATGGTTACTTTTTTATGATTAAAATAATATGGATATAGTTACCTAATTTCGACATGATAATTAATAATATAGACTAAATTTAATCTAATTAAATTTCAAAATATGGTCAATTGAAGTTTTAATTAAAGCCATATTAAATTTAGAAAAAACAATGGCGTTATAGAAAAATGAAATTTAATATTCAATGTTTTCATAATCTTATTTTATTTAAAAAAAATTATATGTTTGAATATAATTTTTATATAATGAATAATTTAAGAAGAATAATACTTTATAATTTATCAATATAATTAATTAAGAAAAGAATATATTGAGAAAATTAATTATTTAAGAAATATTCACTTTTATAGTTAAATGATATTATCCCCTTACCATTACAACAAATTAATTTTATTAAAACAATTAAATTTTTCATTTCACTGTTATTAAAATGTATTTTTTAATGTTATGATAATATCAATGAATTTTATTATTTCTAAATAATAAAAATAATATTTAATAAATAAAAATATTTAATTATAAAATATTTTATTTAAATGTTATATTTTAATGAAATGTAATATTTTTTATTATCATAATAATTTTAATATCAAAACCAACCCATTGGGTCAACCCCTTAACAATATATAAAAAAACATTTTTCTATTTGACACAGATCAAATGATCATTTTTTCCATGACAATATATGTTGGGGTTATATTCCATTACTATATATAACCTTATGTGTGTCATAAAAATCATTCATTCTATTTATTTTCATTTCTCTCAAATTGTTTTTCAAATTTTAAATTAATTACATTATATCCATTTTTTAAAAAATTGATATTATAATCATAGAAAACTAAGATGATAACGATTTTATGTTTGTGGTGTTTTTTACCTATGTTTTCATACACATTTTGATTTTTTTGATAATTTTTAGAATTATATTATTATAATGTATTAATATTAATATTTAATATTAATATTTTTTATCTCTAAAATGTTTCATTATCGATTTTATTTAATATGTTTCATGGGAAAAATAAATTCAATACATTAATTTTCAAAAGGATTAATATATAATTAAATCTTGGCGTAGAACATTATTCAACCTTAAAATAATTACACACTTGATATTTCATTACTCTATTGAAATAAATGCCATTGATTTTACATTATTACAACACCAGGTTCTGATGAATCTTTACCAAGCATATCAAGCCTATGTATAACGTTAACCATGTGGGTTGTCCTATTTCTTAGTAATTTTCCAAATAATACAATATTTCCACTAGTTGTTCCTTAAAGGAATGATAATGTTATATATATATTGAAATGTTCTTGATTAAATGTTATGGTCATGGAATATACATCATTAATGGTCATACATGGAAGTCATCATGAACATTCCAGGGGTTTTTTGGAAATTATAGAAGACAAGATTCTCTATACACATGATTTTGGTGTTTGAATTTTCAAATATATCTTGTGATTGAATTTAAAATTTTACAAAACCATATGACCATGTTTTATTTTAATATTTGAAGGAATAAAATTTATATAACATAAAACATTAACTCTACATGATTATTGTTAGTATAAATCTTCTATCAACAGTTTAGAAATATATTGTTTCCCCAAATGGTTTGAATATACACTAATATTTCATAGGCAAGATCCAGTCGTAGTACATTAAAATATTTAATTTTGCCTCCACATATTGTTTTTATCCTCTTCCCGTATATATCATAATATGGTTACAATTATATTTAATAATGAAAATTTTTTATGATAACTCTATCTGATGATAAATTCCATTACAATGATCTTACAATATAATTATTAATAAAGAAACCATAAAAAAATTAGGTATACCTCATATCTCAATCAAATTCAATTAAGATTTTTAATATATAAAACAATAACTATTCTCTTATTTATAAACATTCATCTTAATTGATATAAAAATATTTTTGAATAGTAATGAAATATATATATATTCTAAAGAAATAAATAACAACCCAAATGGAATTATATCTTTTTGATGTATTAATATAACATATAAAATCTTCCATTATGATATTGCCACATTTTCAAACATTTATATAATATGGTACAATCATCCCATAATAATTATAATATTTTCCCTAACTTTTTATCATATCATGAATAATGACACATTCTATTAATTATCATTTAACTAATTACCTAACTAGAAATGTTTCTTAAAATATGTAATCATTTTTGTGAGTCCAATATAGATAGATAATGCTGACATATGAGCATCATCAATTAAAAATGTATTCAATTATGGTATTGATATAATGATTATTATTTTCATGAATCCAATAATTCAATTACATTCAACATGGGACTAAAACATACTCCCAACATTCATCAAAACATCAATTTACTCCTTATATTACTCCACGATCTCTATATCTTGGGATTGTGAAGCAGACATTTGAGAAAGATAATATTTCTATATTTCATTCAAGATATCATGGAAAATGCTTTAGAAATTCATGAATATTGGTTCTATTTCAATACATATCAGGAATGAAGTATCTTGGAATTTATCCCTCAACGTTAATTTCCTTACACGTTTATTAATGTATCCTGTAGTTATAATGCTAGATTAACTCTGACCATAACCATATGGGGATGTTAAACTCATTATGTGGGAATACATTCTTCAATATATTTTTATCAAAATATATTAATCACCTTTCAACATAATGTTAATTTCTCCATATGTTCTAGGAAAATACTGCCTATCTATATTCTAAATAATTCATTAGGTAATGTATCTCCTGAATATGTAAATGAACTAAGACATAAAATATATCTATACCATCCAATATTAGTAAAAATTACAATCTATTCTTTGATTAATCACTAAATATTATAATCCCTTATATATTTTATGGTTGTGTGAGTATAGATTATGATAAAATATTTCTCTTGATATCCATTAATGTTTCTTTACATTCTATTGTTAAGAGGAAAATTTCCCATTTTAATATAAAATGGTTATTATGATTTATAACTGTGATACATGACTTAAAATAATATATAATATCCATCCCATCTATAAATATAAAAAATATATTTTACAGTTGTCGGGTTTTTCTATTCTCCAATCCGATATTCCATTGAATGATACTGAAATAAACATTTTTTTGATTAAATTATCTAATAATTATATATTTTATAGCCAAAATTCACACATTGAAAATTTATCATTCATTTACTCATTACTCAATGTCTTATGAATAATTATTTACTGATCATTATACTCTTACAATCTGTTTGAATGTATAATAACGTAACTTATAAAGTCTATCAATAAATGGATCTGGGTAATATATAAATAATATATTAAATACTTTTATGAAAAAATAATTAGAATTTTTAATGTTCCACAAAATCACTATGAAATCATAGTGCCTATATTATTTAGGGAAGGATATATTGGGTACATCCAACTTTTCATCATAAATTGATTAAATCCATATTTAATATTATTATTTTAGATGTTTTAATCCCATCATAGGAGATCCAAAATTCATTATTAAGTGGTACATAATACTTTTTCTTGATTTAGAATTTTTAAGTTCGTTTTAATCATTTCAATGTTGCATTGATCCGTATTTCTTATTATGAATGTAGATGACATCACCTTAGGTTGAAATATATCAAAATATAAAACCGTTGGCCACATTATTTTGTAGAAAATTCATGAGTTTCTTCGATTGAATTCAGAATATTCTATATGGATTCATTTATTATAGAATAATACCATTTATGAGATATATGTAAAAAGTATCCTCATTAATTAGGGGGAGACCCTATAAGCCTTTAGAAAAAATCAATGTATTCTTCAACTATAATAATATTCTATATATTTAATTTGACACCAGTAAATTCTATTAAATACCTCATATGATTGGGTATTACGAACTATATAATTTATTGAATTTCAATATGGATTTAATATCCTATACTGTATCAAAAGATGATAATAGTTTTATTTATTCAATGAAATGAAACTTCAATATCCTAAAAATAAATATATTATATTTGAATAGAGAGCTAGTCCTTGCATAAGATCACGTCAAACTACATGAAATGAAGAATAAAATTATATTTATAATTATATTTTGTATAAAAAAACTATTACATTGGAGTTATGTACATGGGATACAATAATTATAACATTAATAGTTTATAAAGATAATTAAATATATAGTTTTTGGATAATAAGATTAATAGTCTTATATTTATTCAAAATTTAAGGAATAGATAGAACTATGATAGAAAAAGATAACTCACATTCTGAAAAAACTTCTCCCCGCCCTAATTTTATCATTCCCTATTTCAATGCTTAGTAAAACCATAATTTATTTTAAGAAATATCATGAAAAGATAACTAAATTTATCCATTATAAAATAAAAAATTAATATATTTTATCTTAATCTATGAAAAAATTATTTCAAACTATGATATTTAATGTTCATCCCACATCAGTTTTTCTTTACCATGAGTGTTTTTAGGTTTCATCACAATATTTTAAATATCATAATACCATGAAATAACTTACCCTCAATTGATAGAATCTAATGTGTCTTAATAATTACATACATTAATATTACATCATTTTATATGAATATTCATTACAAATCATAACACTACCCACATTGAGTTTAATTATTTAGTTAATCTATAGTCTTGATATATAATTGACTTAATTTAAAATTACAATAAAAAATATAACAAAAATATTATTGACATGTGATAGCTATAAACACATATCAAAAGAAATAATATTCATAATAGCTACAAGAAATTGAATATAAGAAAATGAGAGATCAGATTCTCAGTAAGGGTTTGGTAGTGGAATTAAAACCAAATATATGAAGTGATAATAAGATGAGAATGTTGAAATAATAACACAATCATGTTTCCTAAGATAATATAAGTATGGTATACCAAATTAAGTATTTATCAAAATTCACGAATCATCATATAATTATTTTAGAGTAATATGAGGAATTATTAATAAGAGTGTAGAAACAATATCCAAAAATCATTAACCCAAAAAATTTAATGGGTATATTATTTATAAAATAAATAAGAATACAAAATCAATTTATATGTTGAGTTTCAGTATTATTATAATCATTACACTATGGATAGAGTCTTATAAGATATTCGGTTAACTCCTCATTCCCATTAATATAATTTCTAGAGTCCAAAGGAGGGATGTGTTCACTCTATATTCCCACAAACATAATATCATGATGTTCTTATCTATTTTATAATATTTATAAATAAAACCACCACTTTACATCATGACATAAAATATGAAATAATTCTATATGAATAATAAGAAAACCATATACCCAAATTAGAATAATCTAATCATTGAAAAAATAGTTTCATGTTTGATTCTAGTAGACATTATCTGTTGAATGAATTTAGATGATTCCATTCTATCATAAAAAATATAAATCACAATAAAAATTAATAGATGTCAACTAAGTTGAAAAAACATTATTAATAGAATGAGAAAAAGGTCATAACAAATTAGGTAAAATAACCATTAAATTCAATTAAATTTATTTGAATATTATAAAAAATATTAAAATAGAAAATAGTTTGGAAGGCCATAATATCTTATGGATGATATTTATAATAAAAAAATAATGAATATTAAGTGAAATTGATTTCATTTATATAATTTTTAAGAAATATATTTAAATGATAACAATATAAATAAATAAAATTTTTGATGAGATCAATTGTATTAGAAATGATAATGAATGAAACCATTAGTAAATAAAGGACAATACATCTAAATATATTATAAATAATAATATAATTGGATATAAATATATCTATTAGAATTTTATATATTATGTATATAATATGAAATTATGAAACACCATGAACCCACATATAAACATACATTTAGTTTATTTTGTAATGAACTATGGTGAAATGTAAAAATTTTGAAAACACCATGAATAATAATAGGGGAATAAAAAAATGTTCTTTAGTGTGAACTGACCTATAACTTCCTAAAATTCATGTTCAAATATAGACAATATAAATTTCAATATGATATTTTTAATGATTTTTTATTACTACTCTAATCATCATCGAAGGTACTTTTACCTTTGGTATAATGAAAATAAACACATTTATCACTATTTAATGAAATTATATATTTAAACTATATTTTTATAATATTTATTTATAACAATTAATTATACATATATTAGTTAATATGTTTTCATTTTCATCAATGAATGATAGTGTTGATTATTTTTAATATATATTTCATAGTAGAGATTTCTTCCCTCTTTCATTGACATAAATTTCATCATTTAGTGATTATTAATGGTAGTGTAATACTGAAAAATTATTTATATTTTTAATCCCATGTAAATTTGGTGGAAGGTATGCGCATGGTTTGTTAGAATGAAATCCTTGACGAACATGTTTTGTGTAATTTACTAATAATAAAAAGTAAAAATATAATCTAGAATATGTTTTTGATGGAATACTTATAGAACCCTACTCATAAGAGATAGTACCCATTAAAATAAGATATTACCAATATTAATGGAATGATACATATTGATAATTAAAATAGTGATGTTATTATAACACCATTCATGTTGGTGGCTTAACCACCCAAAAATTAACTTGTGATACTATAGAATGAGTATGAGGTTATATTTATAAGTATGTATTATAATTTTATATATAGTATAATGAATTATTTATATCATAACAATACCAGTTTTTTAGAAGTAGTAGATATGTGATTGAAATTAAAATGATGGTTAAGATCATCCTAATTATGCTGATTTATTTTATCCTTCTCCACATGAGTTCTATTATAATTAAGGACTTTTGAATCTTTATTTGAATGAAAATATATGTAATATTAAAATATCAATTGTTAGGTTTGAAATGGGTATAAAATTATTATGAAAATTAATGATTGAATAAATTAGGTAGGGGTACTTTTAATATCTAGTCTTGAGTGGTAGATCCTAAAATAATAATTCTTTAATTAATTATGATGTCATTGTAAAAGAGATGTGGAATGACAGATAAAATAAAATCTATTTGGGTAAGGTATCCCCTCATAGAAAAAATTTATATTTACAGTTTATTGATACTTTATTTATTTAACTCTTACATCATCCCATTTTATCATATTCCACCATTACCATGTAAAATCATTTGTTACCTCTATAAGTTATTCTCTACTGAATATGAAAATTCCCAACAAACCAAATATAATTTTTTAACAGATAATTTAAAATTAGATCATATAATATAGTTAACAAAATATGATATTTATTTTTAAATTTAAAACAAAATATGTATTTAAATAATCAATTTTAATGAAAAATGGATTTTTGAACATTATGTCGCCTTAGAATCATTTTATATTAAATTTTAATTAAATAATTTCAAAACAATATTTTCATAAATTTTAAAAATGTAAAAATTAAATTCATCAGTAGGGTTCATTTAATATATTATTATAAAAAAATCAAATAAAAAAATTTATTTAAAAAATATTTAGTTTTGTTAATAAATGATTTTTTCAAATCCTGTTAAAATTAATTATTTTTTTCTTATAATATTTTATTTTTTTTTCTAAAAATTAGTATTTAAATTAATATATAAAATTTTTATGAATAAAAAAGCTTTTTTATGTAATGAAAATATTTTTGATAAGATAATTAAAAAAATAATAAAATATAAAAATTAAATATTTTATCTTTATTTCATTATAAATTTCATTATTATTATATAGTTTGAAGTTAAACCAATTTCTTATTCAGTTTACCCAATAACCATATATCAAAGTCCCATTTTTCAAATGGATATATATCCAATGGTTATATTTTCACTGAATATTTATATATTGATCAGATTCCATTCTAATATATAATAGTATATACAAAACCAGAATCATTCATTTTTTCCATTACATTTCTCATAAAATTTCTATTTTATTTTTAATTGTTTTTTCATATTTCAATAGTTATAGGGAGGGTTATCATAATAATAGAAATGCAAAAGGAAAATTATTTTTTAATGTAATTCATTAATTTTTTTTATATTTCACTTATAATTTATTTATTAAAATTTCATACTTTATTTAGAGAATTTTTAATTTATATGATAATTTTTTTAATTTCATATAATAAAATATTTTTATAATATTTTTATTTTGTTTTATCATATAAAATAAATTATTAAATTCAAAAAAAAATTATTGAGAAAAAAATTTAATCTATGTGGTGTAACATCTTAATTAATTTAATTTACTTTAATGTGTTTTTATAATTTTTAATGCTTCCCAAGGATGGAATTTTCCTTCATTTAAAAGTAATTTTTTATTATTCTTACTATGTAAATAATTATTTTCTAAGTTGTAACAAATAAGTTGTTGGGGGTTGGATTAGTAGAAAATACCTTATAATACTACATGCAGATTGGTGTTAAAATCCAGTTGGGTGAAAGGTACTATAGCAAGACTATAACGGCACTGCTTCGACACATTAGAGGCAGAAATAATGTTGCATTGGGGTTTCAATAGTGGTGAATGGCACTTTAGTAGGATCTGTAGGGGCATCAACACTACCTATAATGACCTAGGTACTGTGGGATCAGAAGTCACCAATGCACCTTCTGGTTAAATATTTGGTCCTTCCCATCCATGCAAGAGTGTTCCATTCCCAATTGGCCTATGAGACATATATTTATTAAGTACGTCTTAATCGGTGGTATATATCTTGGTGGGGTCCATGGATTTCCCTTCTGTCATATATGTGTGTTTTTTGGGTGTTTAATGTATCTAAACACCCAGGAACTTAATATATATAAATTTAAATATATTTTTTTTATATTTCATTTCACCATAAATAAAATTTATTAAAATTTTAAGGGTTTATTGTCTTTATTTTAATTTTATTAAGTTGTAATATTTATTTTTTGAAAGTTATGTTACATGTATTTTATTTTATGTGATCCCTTTATTTGTTGTGGAATATTATATCTATCTCTTGGGAAATCATATTTTCATATAAAAATATTATTCCATGATGGAATACATTACTTTTAAAAATATGAAATTATGATTAATAATTTTAATGACCTATATTATATATTATAACTATATATTTAATTCCATTCATGCCAAAATGTTCTTTTCTTATATTCAGAAATAAAAATATCATTAATATTCTATAATCATCATATTTTTAATTATATCTTTTTAGAAGTAATTATTGTACTGTTTTCCTAAATGTATATTTTTTTGTATCAAGAAAACAATTAATATTAATTTCATATAACATCAATATATAAATTATCTTCAACTCCAAATTTCATTACATAATAATTATTAAATTTCATGATAAATTATTTTTGATGTTTCTATAATAATTTTTTTATAGGAAATGATTTATTTCCACCCTCTCGAAAAATGATTTATGAATGTTCTTTATATCATATTCTTCTTATAAAAATGGTAAAAAAGTTTAATGAATGTTCAATTGTGAGCACTCTTTAAATATCATCTATATATATAAAGATATATATTTTATGGTTAATTCTCATGATGACCCCTTAAATTCAATGTTGATATAAATGTTAGGGGTAATTTATTTTTTTATAAACCATGATAAATAATGGTTTCATATCAAGTGATTTTAGTTGATAATTATATACTAATTATCTTCATTCCATGGGGTTTTTATGGTACGATTTGTGATTGAATTCATTTGTAAAAAATGGGATTAAATTTTCAATATGTGATTAGAGAGTTCTATATAATGATAAAATTCATTAGGAAAGTATTGAAATCTTTGATGATAATGGTTTTATACATAAAAATTATTCAGATTAACTATGTCAATATGATTGTGCATGAGTATGATTATTTTCTACAATGATCACAACTATTTTCATGGAAAATATTATTGATATCTATCTTCACAATATTATTCTTTATAATTATTATATTTATGCAACATGCTTACATTATTACCCATGGGTCATGACTATTGTTCCATGTTTCCATTGTCTTATTAAATGGTATATTGTTTTCTTATATATTGTCCCTTTTGTGGTAATATATACTTATTCCTCGATGTATGTTTTAATAACATGCCCTTTTATTAACTATTATGATCTAATAATACTTTTAATTATACTTTTCTCTAATTTAAATGTTTTCTGACATTTTTATTTTATTATAATTTATTGTGTGTTGATATATTTTTAAATTAGAATCATATTGAGAACACTACATCTTATAATTTTGGATTTCCACAAAAAAATAAATTTGTAATATTTCTAAAATAAATTTTTATGTGGAAATTTTTTGGATATAAGTATAATTTTTAATTGGATGTGTGGAATTTATAGATATCATCTGAAAATAAAATAATCCTTGGGGTATTAATATGGTGACATTATGTTTTAAGGGATTGTTTAAATTCTGGAAATAATATTTAATATATGAATTTTATAATCAATTCATCATATATGATATATGAGTATTATTTCTTTATTTTTGTGTATAATATTATTTATATTGTGATGGGATACCATTATAAAACATGGTTAAACTAAATGGTATATATGTTGATAAAAATATGTCTACATTGAAAAAATGTCTTAGTGATTAAAATGTAGGTGTCATGGTATAATTTTTGTTATGATTGATATTTAAAATTCATAAAAAAATATTAAATTTATATTATAAGATTTGATAAACCATAAACATAATGGTTCTTAAATATTTGAAATAAGAGAAAATAAATAATGATTTGAACTCATCAATGGAGTTATAGTCTTGTGATATTGATATTGTAGTAGAATCTATGATTATTTAAATGGCTCACTATGATACTATGTATAATATTAATATAATATAATACTAATACTTGAGTGTTATTTATTTATACTATACCATATAACTGTGATCCCTATGTTGGAGGAGGCATCTCTCCCATTGGGATAGAAGACTCACAAATCTAGTCTCAATACATGGATTAAAAAGGTAGATATTCCATTGATTTTTTGTTAGTGTAAAAATACTATGTAAATTTAAATTTATAATTTTATTCTTTTTTAAAATAAATAGACATGTCCTGAATGAATATAAGTAATAATAATAAATATAATGCATGTGATTTGGAAATTATTAAAGGAGGGGGGGCCAATTATGACATGATGAGATTAATTTTGTTGGAATTTAGTGTATTTTTTCGAATATGTTAAATATTATTTAATATAATTCCAATCACTTCTTAGTGTCCAATATATTTTTATATATTACAACAATATCCATTTTTGTTATGGAAATATACTTCTTGTTGGTGGATCATTACATTATTGGCTACCTGTAATCTAGGGTTCCATCGTTTCTCATATAAAATTATTTAAGGGATTTATTAATAAGAATATACAGATTTTACATGCCTAGTGTGAGTAAAACATAGAGAGTGAAACTAGATTATGAAAACAAAAAAACATAACACAAATTATTTATGTACACTGGTATTAGATCTCCACAAATATAATCTAAACATATCATTATGGAGGTATTATCTTGGCCTCCATTACATTGGACCCCAATATACTTGTTTTAGTGTGTTTTCAAAATATAATAAGTATATTTTTTCATATATTAAAAAATACATATAATATAAATTTATTGAGAATGGAGTTGTGAGTAATACCTTTATAGAAATAGTTGTGTGTTATAACCAAGGGGTTGTATTTGTTATAAATTGTTGAGACTAATGAAAATCTAAATGTATTCATATTATGATAGAAAATTTTGTTTGTTATATTTTCATAGGATTGTGTAGATGATATAATATTATAAATAATATCTTTCGTAATTTATATCAAATGGATACCCGTAGATATTTTCATTAGTGAATGATAATTAAAATTGTGTCTACGAAAATTGTAATGGACATAAAATATGGCAACCTGTATTTTTGAATGCACTTTATTTCAAAAACATATTTTTTTTAATCATTATATTGAATCAAAAATTACAAAACATAAATTATATAAGATATTAATTTTAATGAAAACAAATCATTAAATTTTAATGAATCATCAGTACAGAAATACATGATACATTGTATTTCATAATATATAATGTTAAATATCATGGATGATTAAATCATTTAAAAGTGAATTAATTACATTGGGATAATAAATATTAAATAATAATGACTTTATAATAAGGAAGTATCCATAAAAATATTTATCTTCTTTGGACACTATTAATGGATGCAACCCTAAAATGAAATATAAAATCATAAAAATGAAAAATCATGTTGTAAAATATGATTGAAACATATTCTAACCTTTATAAATAAAATTAATCACTACTAAATTATAATACTATTATTTTTATTAGTATAAATTATGATTAAAATTATAATATTAGTCATAATATTATTACATGGGATTGAATAAAAATAAATATCTATGATTTAAAATACATTATTTTCTAATTTGTTTTTCAAATTATGTATTATAATAATATATTTAATTTATAATTATTTTAGAAATTAAATAAATAACATGGATTTTATATTTTTATATCATAATATAAATATTATATAATTTGGATAAATTCTATTTATGTATTAAAATATATTACTAAATTGGAAATTGAATAACTAAAATATGGGTGAAATTGGGGAAAGGGTTAATTTTATGGGTAATGTTTTAAAATATAAAAATATATTATCTCAAAATGAATGTATGGTGAAATAACCAACCATCCTTTAATATATCACCCCTTTAGGTCAAATTTTCATCCAAATCCAAAGATAAATTTCATTTATTATACAATAATGGATCTTTGTTTATAAAAAACCCACTCATTGTCATCTATATAAGGACCATTACTCATTATACGTCATCCCAAACATTTTATTCATTTTCATATTGAATATATAATAATATTATACTTTAAAGAACCCATTATCATATTTGGCAATATTTTGTATTATGAGTCTTGAATCATTCATTTATATGTGGGTAACTAAGAGAAGATAAATTCCTCAACAAAAGTAGTATCAAATATATAATCATTATAGGTTTATAGTTATCATACATATATTCTCAAATATTTTATTCACTTTAATAATATTATTTTGGAATCACTATTATTAAGAAAATTTTATATTATATAAACACGTCCAATGTTCTCCATTTAAATTTTAGAACTTTTTAATTTTTATGAAAACAATTCCACTTTTATGAATGTTTTTTATGTTTTATATGATGAATGATTTATAACAAGAAATTATATTATTAATATTATTTAATAATTGTTAATTTGTAATTTTTTTCATTAATTTATAATTGTTATGTATATATGTATATTTATTATTAAATTCAATTCTTTTTGATCAATAAAAAAAATCAAAATGTGTATTTTAATTGCCCCTTTTGTAGACACAACATCAATAATTTGAAAATGGGAATTCATAAAAATATCAAATAATCATATTTGAAATGCATGGACAATCCAGATATTATGCAAAAAAAAGTAAGGTTGATAGAATGTAGATTCCACACTAGAATTTTTATAGAAAAAAGATTAAAATTAAAACCTATATAATAAAAATGTAAAAATAAACGTTTTAAAAATGTAAAAATAAATTTTTTAAAAATGTTATAATGTCAAATGAATTTAAATATGGTCATAATAAATATAAATAAAAGACCTTAATTGATTTTAATGTATTTTATAGCATTTTTTACCAAGCGAGTGTCAACGAAAATTATGTTCCACTTCAATTTACATTCATTGAGGTATGATTCATATTATAACCCAAATTTTATTTTATAGTGTCATTACTAACCCATTTAATTATTCTATCATTTCATCCATAAGACATTAATTTATATATTTCATATATAATTAATATTATTTTTATTTTCATTTAATATTTTTTTAGTTTTTATATTACGTAGAATTGTTTTTAATGAGTTATCATCAACTTTTCAATTATTTTTGCAAAATATTACTTTTTCACAATGAACATTCAATTTATATTAGACAAATTATTTCAATGTAATCATGGTATTAAAAATTTAATTTATTTATCATATTTAAACAAATTATTTAGTTTCAAAATAAAATTTATTTTATATATATGGAATTTTATTGATTATACGTCCCATTAATAAGTTCATTATAATTACCATTCAATATGATATACTATTTTTAATTTTCATTCATCTAGATATTTAGTATGGTATTTTCTATTTCTCTCTTATAAAATAACATTATGATATAATATTATTCTTCATTTACATATTTCATTCTTCATAAAAATATTATATATTACCTTGGTAAATATAAATAAATTGTATATCAACATCATGGTTTAGTTAGTATATATAAGTAACAGGAAAACAAACCCATGAAATAATGTTTTAGTTTCAAGGTTAAAAGCTATATAATGTTCTTACTTAAAAACTAGTTTGAAAATTTCTCCCCAGTTATGATCCTCAAGACATTAATCTAGAAATTTTATATTATCTAATCATCATTATATCCTATGGAATATAATCTTTGGAAATTGTCTCAATTGAATACATAATAATGGAATCTTATCAAATGGAAATAATTTTTAGATCGTAATTATATAAGAAAACATATGTACATGAAAAATATAAAATAAATGGATTATGGGTAACAAATGACATATATAATACGTGCTTAAAAAACATAAAGAATATACATGGAACATAAGACACCGAAAAAGACATGATATATTGGCATAAACCATGTATTATAAATAAAATATGAAAAAATTATTTCATATTAAGTAGAAAAATCCTTAAAAAATGGAATTTCTTATATAATTGTTATAATATGTAAAAAAAGAACATTTACGGACGTGTTCCAAAAAATCATTGGAAAAATTGTGAACAAATCAATTTATGTCTACCCATTAGTTTTTGAAAAAATGTATTTATTTCATTTACTTTGGGAACTATAACAATCCGCATTGACTCAATGTCTTAATAGTAGTTTCACTATTTCTTCATGTGACCTTAAGAGTGATTCATTGTAAACTAGATGATATAGAGTGGCAGTGAGGGTCTATTGTGGAATTATTGTGATAATATACCATTATAAAAGTGTTTTAAATAATATAACATATATCAAAACATAAAAAATCACACAATAATCTGAATTTAGACATTATAAATATAAGAACTGATAAAATGAATTAATATACTGAACAACCAAACCATATATACAATTACCAACCACTCTTCTGGTTTCATATATAAATTAAATAATTATGTGTAAATGATATTATATACATGAAATCCAGATATATAAATCCTCTCAATATCCAAGTACACATGTTATACATTGTACACAATTAATCCTTATGCCTCTTCACAACCTATACAAAAAAATGAATATCTTATTGGGCATCCAAGTACAATGGTAGACCAAGAAGGTTGTTAGTAAAAAACCTACAAGGGAACACAAATGTTTTCCCTTACTAACAAACATATATAGTTATATATTCATGTTATGATCTTAAATAAAATAAATATAACGAAAAAATATATAAATTAATCATAAACATTATATTAATTATCCCATTACGCTATACATACATTAACCAATTCTAGGTTCTCTCTATGCATGTCGTGATGACCATTCCACAAATGTAACACGTGGGATCTAAATCCTTTATATCGTAAAATGACCCTGAAGACTGCAAGGACCCAACAATAAATAGTAAAAGCATATAGAATCTAAATACATTACAACCTGTATAATATAATATCAACTTCTTAGATTAGGTCCACAAAAACTCTATTATATAGCTTTAAAATCCTTGGAATCCACTGTGAGGTCCTCACAACATTATGTACATAGTTTCTAAAAATCATATAATTATGGATCCAAATCAATGGTAACCCATCTCATCTTGGATTCAATTCAATGGTAGACCATATAAATTATCGAGACCGAAATTCATAGGGGACCATATATATACTGAGATCCAAACCCATGGAATCTAAAACCCATATAAATATCTTAATATTGGCAGTACATCCATTTTTCATATCCAATCCATTGAATCCCAACTTTATCATAGCCTCCCTAATTGAAAATTACGTAAACCACCGTAATAAAAGATGACATATTTAAGAACCAAACATCTAAACCAAAAACCACTGTCTCATTTTCATTTTTTCACTCATTTTTTCAATCCCTATATTACACATATAACAATCATTACCCAACATACTTATTATTCATTTATGTTTGGTCTATCAATTTGGAAAAAATGGGACCTCTAATTTCTTAATGAAACTGAGGAATCCACACCTGGGTCCATGGTTTTAATCAAAGTCTTTGTTCAACACCAATGGCATGGAGGTTCCCATGTCTTATGATCTCATTATCAAGAAAACACAAAAATTATGGATACATTGATTATTCCACTCTGTGATATATCTAAAGGATGTAGCTCATTCAATATCAATCCAAATGACAAATATAGGATGGTATTCAAATAGAAGAAACCCTAGACTATTTTGAAATCTATCCATAGATGGCTAGTCTCATTAATAGATATAAAATATGGTTCCCTGATATTGTATTACTGATCCGGGATAGTTCAAAGAACAAAAATGGGTTTCTACAAGGTCTACAAGATTATAATATATATATTACCACTTTCACCTTTTTCTTGTAGGATCGAAATGATGATGTAGATTATCATTATACAAGAGGGGTGAATTTTACACTTTCAAAATGTCCTTTGAATTTTTAAATATTGTAATCTTTAACAAGGTTAAACAAGATAAATTCACTAGACCTCTCAGTTCTTCAAAATTTCTTGATTCCGAAAATGTGATTCGAGAAATTAAACATAAGAAAAGTTTACAAATAGAATGATTCTATCTTAAAGCATATAGAATATTACTAATTAGAGTACAAGTTTAATAAATTATAAGATAGTTATGAATTTCCTGAATGTCCTGAAGGCCTTTATTTTTATTGATTTTATGATAACCCCCCATTTAAGGGATGAGGGGGATCCCTAACAAGGCCCGTAGTCTCAGAGATTACATGTCCCGTAAGCTTAAGAGATTAAAAAACACAAAGGTCTTAGGAAATTCAACCAGACTATCTACAAGGAATTGACCCTCCCCATCATCTGCATCTTTATAGTAGCTCTCCACCTTTTCATGACTGTTTGTCTAGGATTCTCATGCAAGCACAGGCTGGTACCAATGGCATAACCATACCCTCTCATTCTGACAATCCATTTGGCTTTGCTCTCATGAGTTCACCTGCTCTAAATCCTCATCTGGGCTGCTCCATTTTTGTAGCGTTTCTGGGGCCTGCATTCATGTGGACTGAAGGAATTGGGGTGGCCCCAAGGACATAAGGTAGCCCGAAGACCTTGAGAATAAATTGGCCCAAAGACCATGGGTTTCTCGAAAGCCTTGCAGTACTCGAGGACCAAACCGGTGGCCCGAAGGCCCAGATGGAAGAATTGATCCGGATGCTATAATACCAAACAATTCCTGCTATAGTTCCTGCTACAGTACTTCTATAATGCCTGCTACAATACTACTAAAGCACCTGCTACATTACTTCTACAGTAACCTAGAAATATCCCACCACCTAGATTTTATCTTGTGTCTCTTGGATGCACTAAGCGAGTCCTCACCAACTAAGCGGAGGCTCTTTTGCATTATACTTTCCTTAACAATCAAAATGCTATAGAAAAAAATCTTGAAACAATATAGGTAACAGGTAATAAATATTTTAACCCAAAGAGTAGGGTATCCAAAAACCTTGGATAAAGGTTCCTCGATTTATACATTCATGAAAGTCTGTCTTAACCACACCTTGGTAAGCCTTTAATAAAAATATCGGAGTCTTTCTTTCTATCCATGCAAGTCCTTGAACATCATGGTAGTCGGCACCTTTGTCTTCCTATCACCGGAAACCCTTGATTGTACATAGAAACAATCATAGTCACATGAAGAAATCTTGAATAAGATGTTTAGTACGAACAAAGAAGGAGAGTATCTCTCTAGAAAACACTTCAGCTGCATGTTATCTCTAGAGTAATAGAAAAGTATTGATCTCATTCAAATGAAATCCTATTTATAAGCACATCTTTAACAGTCGGCTACCTCCTCCGATGGTCATATTTTTCTTTTAATTTCAATGGGACATGTACATGTGTCACTCAAACAATGGATAGTAAATAAAATAATGCATGACATCATTTGATAACATGGTAAGCCAAAATATGATTTCTTGATCAAATACATTTTTTCAGAGTCTATGGAAATAAAAGATCATTGTCTAACCCAAAACCATTCGATGTCTATAATAAATAAATATTCGAATTTTGTTTTCTTAAAGAATTCGAAGCCTGAATTCAATGGAATTAAAGAGTCTTATTTCATGGAAATTTGAGTCTGAATTAATCATAATTCAGTGTCTGAACTCGAATGTTCAATGTCTGAATTCAGAGAATTCGGAGTCTGAACACAGAAAGACCAGAGTCTGAATTTAGAGAAATAAGAGTATTAACATTGAATTTTTTGAGTCTGAATTCAGAGACTCGGAGACTGAACATAGAGTGTTAGGAGTCTGAATTCAGAATTTTTGGTGTCCGAATTTAGAGAATTCGGAGTCTAAACTCAGAGAATTCTGAGTCTGAACATAGAACGTATAGAGTCTAAATTCATAGAATCAATATCTGAACTCAGAATGTTTGGAGTCTGAATTCAAAGAATTAAGAACCTAAATTTGGATCCTGAAAACAGAATGATCTATATCTACGTATTTATAAGATTTCGAGGATTTATATACAAAACCAAATTTTATACTTAGAAATAAAATGTGTTAGGTTTTAGAGAAAAATAACTTGAACAATGAAAACATGGTAAGGATAAATTTTCCTTGAGGAAGGAAAGTCATCCATTTGAATTATTTAGAAAAAAAATATTTCCTTGAGGTAATGTGTTTTTGATTTTCAAAACATGACGAAATGTAAAATTCATAAATAAACCTTATTGAATCAACAAACTCCCCCTTTTTGGAATGCAAAAACATCATTATGAAAAAGATTATAAGGACTTATAATTTTGATAATATAATAAATAAAAACTTATCTCCCCCTACTTATGGATCATAGTGAATAAAACTAACTCCTTCTTAGGCTTTGAAATCCCTACAGACCATATTCTTGATTTCCAAAATGAGATTTTACATTATCTTGCATAGGAAAACATTTATTGATAATAACTCCCCCTTAAATAAACTCCCCCTTACTTAAGGAAATTTATTCTTTTCTTAGTATTATTTTTGACATTCCATTCCCCCCCTTTGTGATTTTTAAAAAGGAATATAGGTAGTGGAAAAGAAATATGGTATATGAAATATTAGAACTAAACAACCAGAAAATGAGAACATCCAAAAATTTATATTAAGATTGAAAGAATAAGTACATCAAAGAAAATAAAACTAAATATCATATTTGCAAAATATTATCCTTCTTTCTCCATCAAAATTAGCTTCATCACTGTGGTTTTGAGTTTCTTGAGTTACTTGTGATCTTCCTCTGCATGTTTCAGAACCTAATCCTGATATTCTGTTTTCTTCTATAAAGCTTTTATTTTTACTTCTTAAGCCTTCAGAGATTCTGCTTGACCCTGTAGAACTTCTTCCTTCTTAGCAAGCTTCTCTTCTATCTCAATCATGAGATCATTTTCTCTCTTCTAACTCTAAGGAACTGAAAATAATTTCCCATTCAGAAATTTCACTTCTTTCTTCCAAGTATTTTCTTCAAGAAATAGTTTTTCATCAAAAGAATTGGTGAGATCTTTGAAATTACTATCATAAGTTTCAAATGAATCCTTGACATTGTCTTGAAACTCACCAATAATTCTCATGTCTTCCATAGTTTTCTTTGACCATATATTCATCACCATTGATACATAATATGATTGTTGATTTAAGGTATGATGAAACATCTGAAATCTAGATTCTATGATTGGAAATAGATGGATGGTTCCAATAATCTTTTTGAAAGACGAGACTAAAAAATTAGGTACAATAGAGAATGATTCCGAATTAGAGATTTTGGATGGTGAGGATTCAATTTTCTATATCAACAGCTTTCCTCTTCGATGAAGAACCCACTTCTTTCCACTTCACCACTATTTTGTTAGGTGTATCAACAAACACCGATTTTCTCTTATCAAATTTCGGAATGACTTCTTCTGGATTTGGTGGTTTGTATTCACTATTATATAGTTGCACATTTTTATCTTCATCTACCTCTGCCTTTTCATCTCCTACCTCAGCATCCTCTAGCTGAATGATTTCATGGTTAGAGATTTTTTCTTCAGACACTTTGGTCACTTCTTCTCCACTCGTCTCATCCTTCCCTGTTGTATCATGTTTTGAATGCATGACATCATATGTTTAGAATGATAATTTTTTAGAAGGGATTTACTTATCTTGAAAATAATCAACTTTCTTTATCAAGTCATCAGTATCACCACTTCCTTCTTATTCTTCTTATACTAAATGATTTTCATGGACTTTTTTCTAGAGTCACAAACATCATTCCCGAAGTCTCTGGTAAAGGTTCTATCAAAAAATATTTTGGTACCATAATATTCTCAGATGCTTTCTCAGCATCCTTCAAAAGTGATTGGACTATATCTGCCTCAAACAACATTTTCTTCTTCTTATTCACTTTATCTTACTTATCATGCTATTCAGTTACCTTTTCATTCAACAATTTTGGCTCAATAGGGTCCAGGCCAAACATAGGATCCCCTTATTTATATTTTTCTTTATATTCTCTCAACTTTTCTACTACTTAATCATGAAAAGATTTTTGTTTCATTGTCTTTGGGGGTGCTGGCAGGATTTCCATAGTCACTTGGGTTTTTTTCATTCTCTTCTACTTCTTTGACCTTCCACTTCCTTCCCCCGTTTTGTTGGTTTCAACCACCTCTTATTTCATTGAAAGAGTTTAAACTTCCTCTTTAAGAAAATTATAGAATTTTTCAGATTCTTGGAAATCCCCATTTTCATCCTTCTCATTGTATAATCTATCAGCAATATGACTTTGAAATTCCTCGACATAGAACTGCAAGGAATTTTGAAGGATTATAAACACTGAACAATCATTATTGACAGAATGCCTAGATACATTATAATTTGATATTTCAAATTCCCTTTCTTGATATTCTAAATTGTAATCAGAATGTACATAAACAAAATTATCTTCCTTAGATTCACCAAGAAATCCAAAATAGATATTTCACTCTTATTTAGAGTATCAATATGAAATTTTCCCAGAATAATGAATTCTTGAACCCGAATTTCAAGAATCTGAATGTTTGTAGATAGGTGAAAAATCATCAGAGTCTTTAATTCTGAAAGACCAAGTGAAGCCATGGCTTTTTCCTTAATAAAACGACCTTTATCATTAGGTAGAAATTGAGTACAGAACTCAGCTTCCCTTCATAAGGAATACTAACTAAGCTTTCATCCATGGTGTAAGAAAGTGAATATGTCTTTCCATAATACATGAAGGAAAAAATACATTTTCCTTTTTCCTTAAAGAATGTCACTGACTCATAGAACTCTATTATCAACTCCGGATATACCAAATCTTGAGCTTTTTGTTTTGAAATATATACAATCTCTTAGACTTTGAGTTTGGTATGCTTGGAAACAATAGAGTCATAAATGGAAAATATTTTGGATTAACTAACCTTTCTCTACATATTTTCCATTCAAATATTGTCTTGATGGTTGAGATTTATTTTTGGGAAGAGACTTCAGCAGACATTCAAATGTAAAGAAGATCTAAAAACGTAAAAATGTGCTTATGTATGAAGGGAATATCTTCAGCATGAATGGTCTTTGAGATCAATGTGGGATAACCATCAGGAGTCCTTTATATAGGTGTTGAGGTGACGATTCAACCCCCATGATCAATCCAATGGTTGAAAGATTCTTGAGAAGATCTAATGGTTGAGATAGAAAAAGAAAAATTTTAATTGAATCTGATTTTTTTGGGTTTTTAAGAATAATATTCATATTTGAGGAAAATAAAATTGAGTATGGGAATAAACATAAACATATGAAAATACCAATAATTAAAAAAAGATGACAAAAATTTGGGATATGAGGCATAACTTTTGGATTTCTAGGAAGATTATTATTAATGAGGAAAATTATTTTTGAAAAAAATTAGACTCCAAATATTTTGATTATAAAAACATTGACTACGAACTATCTAGGTACGGCAATTTTCATTCTGGTAATATTATTTATGAAAATTTTTATAAATAAAAATAATTAACTACTATAAATTACCTTATGAAAATTTTGACTAAAAAATATTCATTACGAAAATTTATCTAAAAAAAATTTCATTACAAAAAATATAACTACAAAAAATTCCATTACGAAAAATTTTAAACTAAAAAATTAAGACTGTGAAAAAATTAGCCAAATAATATATTTAGACTATGAAATATTTTAGACTATGAAAATTTTTGAAAACTTAACAATCAGATGTACTCCCCCAATGAAAAAGAGTTCCTTAAATTAAAAAGATTGGTTTCAATAAAAATTTAACATTGAATATCACATTATGGTTATCATTCCTAGATTCTATTTAAGGTATTATAATCTATTGGAAGGTAATGATTTTGTAAAAAAATCAGAATGTTGATCTTCTGTTCTGATAAATTGAAAAATGATTTCTCCTTTTTTTGTGATCCATAAGAAAGTGATGCCTAATATATTTGTGTTTTTCATGAGAGTGATGTGTAGGGTTTTTACATATGGAAATGGCACTCTTATTATCACACAAAATTTGTTCTTTTGTAAAATTCATACCATAGTCCATGAGTGTGTGTCGCATCTACAACACTTGAGCACAACAACATCCAACTGCTACATATTCAGGTTCAGTAGTGGAAAGTACCACTGAGTTTTATTTGACATGAACAAAAAACAAATGTGTCTCTTAATAAATAACAAGTTCCAGATATACATTTCATATCCATTCTACAACCACCAAATTCAGCATCCAAAAAATTTAAAAAATCATTCCATAAGTATCAGAGTTCTAGATCCATTCTTCAATTTAGGTAGTGAAAAATTATTTTCACTACCATTAAATGAGATTCCTTAGGATTGGATTGATATCTTGCACGTAAGAATACTGAAAACAATATGTCATGATGACTAGCTATAAAATATAGTAGACATCCTATAATACCTCTAAAAGATTTTTGATATACTGGTTTTCCAACTTCATCATGGTCAAGTGAATTTGAGGTACCAATTGGAGTACATATACAGTTAGTGTTTTCATATCCATAATTTTTTAAAAAAAAATTTTATATACTTATGTTAGGATATATAGATTCATTCTGGTTTTTGTGAAATTTGAAGATCAAGGGAAAATTTTAACTCACCCATCATACTCATTTCAGACATAGATTTCCTTAGATATGCAATGGAATCAGTTAATGATTTCTAATTTGAACAAAATATAATTTCATCAAAAAAAAATTTTAAAATCAAAATATTTTTCTTATCGTTATTTATAAAAATGTTTCAATCAACATTTCCATAAAATAAATTGATTTGAAGTAAAATTCATTCATGTCTATCATAACAAGATATAGGAGCTTGTTTAAGTCTATTTAAAGCTTTGGAATGTTTGTAAACATGTTCAGGATGTTTTGAATCCTCAAAACTAGGAAGTTGTTTAACAAAAACATCCTCTTGTACAAAACAATTAAAGAAAGAAAATTTAATATCTATTTGAAAAAAAATTAAATTGAAGAATGATGGAAAGGAATGTAGAATACGAATAGATTATAGTCTATCTACTAGAGAATATGTTTCTTCATAGTCATTTACTTCTTGTTGATTATAGACATTAGCAACCAATATAGATTCATTTCATACTATGATTCAATTTTCATTACATTTATTTCTTAAGACCCATTTTACTCCAATAATAGATTTTTTCTTAGGAATTTCAACCAAGGTCTATACATTATTCCTTTTGAACTCATTTATCTAATATTGCATGGATTTAATATAATAATCATATCCTAAAGCTTCATCAGTGTTTTTTTGTTCTAATTAGGAATGGAATAATAGATGATCTAAATCATTCATTAAGGTATTTCTGGTCCTTACAGGTTGATTACATCACCAATAATACTATCACTATATTGATTCTTAAGAAATAATTGATTTGGGTTTTGTAAAACCCGTTCATCATCATAAGGTAGAAAATCGTATGGGGTAAATGATTCAGAAAAACATTCTTGATCATCATCTTTATAAGAATAATCTTCTATCAAGGGTAGATAAAAAAATTTTGAAAACATATCTGAAGATGTAGGTTGAGGTTGTTTAAAAGAAAAAGGATTAGTTTCATAAAATTTCACATACACTGTTTCTTCAACAGTACATGTATTTTTATTGAAAACTTTGTATGTCGTATAAGTTGTGGATTAACCTAAAAATATTCCATCATCATACTTTGGTGCGAATATTTGTAGATTATCTTATGTATTTATAATGAATACCATGCAACCAAAAACCTTGAAGTAGGAATGTGTAGGTTTTCTACCATTACATAACTCATAATGAGTTTTATTAGGAAAATGTCTAATCAAAAAACTATTTATTGTATAGGAAGTAGTACTTACAGATTCTGCTTAAAAATATTTGGCTACCAAATATTAACTCAACGTGGTTCTTGTTATCTCTTGAATAATTATATTTCTTCATTATACAACACCATTTTGTGGATGAGTTCTTGGTGATGAGAAGTAATGAGTAAGGCCTTTTCTACTACTATAATATTCAAAATCATAATTTTGATATCCTCCTCTATAATCAGTATGAATAGTTATCAAGGGACGTTTTTTTCTCATTTTTAACATTGGCTCTTAATGTTTTGAAAAATCAAAAATATTAAGATTTCATTTCTAGAAAATATACCCATGTAAATATAGTGTAATCATTAACTAAAGGAAATACATAATATTTTCCTCCAATTCTTCCAGTTTGTGTTAGTCCATAAAGATCCATATGAACCAAATGTAACGCATTAGTGTTTAAGAATTCACCAACTGATTTGAAACTTGATTTATTTTTCATTCCATATTAACTAGAATCACAAACTTTTGAAGAATCAAATCTATGCTCTAGAAGATCCTGAACTAATCATTTCATAGAGAGTTTTCATAGGTTACTATGGTTACAGTGTCTTAAAATTCTAATCTATAACAAAGAATGATATTCCATTACACTTAGATAAGGTAGATCATTGCTTCTATGGAATTCTATGTTTTGTGCGTAAGAATTCTCTTACCAATGGGAAGAATGAATAAAATCACCCTTTCAATTTTGTTCTAAAACAAGTCATTCCCAAAATTTACTAGTTAACATTAATCACATAATTGAATTACGAAAATGAGGTTGTGCTTAAGACCCTTAACAAATAAAAAATTTGAAGTCAATCATTTTCCTAGAAATACAATATTGCTTATACCAATAATTTCTCCCTGAGCATTATCCCTGAAAGTTAATTTTCCACATTTCAACTTAACAATAATTTCAAAACATTTTTTTGTTAACTATCATATTTTGGGAACATTTACTATACTTGTACCATGTATTATTTTAGGTAATATCAATATTTTCCTAAAAATAAAAGTGTTAGACTTTCAAAACCCAATCATTATTAGATCGATAAACATTAGAAAGAAAAATTTGAGGAATCCACATTTTCATTGAAAAATAATATTTATGAAACCCTAAATACTGAGTTTTGTTTAATGAACAATTATTTCCCAAATCACCACCACAACGACACTTTGAGCATAATATAACAGTTTGAGTAAAAAAAATTGCTATTAAAAATTGGTTTTTAACTTTTATAACCAAAACTAGAATTATTAATTTGAGGTTGAATTTGGGAATACATATTATCAAAATTTTCCTTAACTAAGGTAATGATTGAAAAACACTTCCTTAAAGAAAATATTTCTGAAATATACAAATAACAATGTTCTTATTTTCAAAAAAATATTTTTACCATTATATTTATGTTCGAAAACATTTTTCGTAGAAATTAATTTTTTTAGATCCTTAAAAAGTTTATCCTTCTTAGAATTTACGCCATTAAGATTTTTTGAAATAATGTCAAAATCAATGGTTTTCTTATCAACATATTTTGAAAGATATGATATTTCCTTAGTAGGAATAGAAATTCTAGAACTTTCTTTGTCATGATTATTCTTGACATTAGAATTTTCATTCTCAAGAAGCTTAGAAAACATTGAAACTTTTTCATAGGTAGGTAAAGTTTTAACTTCATCAGAAGAAGATTACTCACCTGAGAAATAATAGTGTTTACAATCACTATAATTATCATTCATGGATACATTGGTTTTGTATTCTGCATTGTGAACCTTTTCCATTAGACAATGAATTTCAATAGGTAAATTGGCCAGTAAACGAAGATTCTTTTGACCAGAAGATTTGTAATCAGAGGATTAATCAGAAGAGTATACACAACTAGAACTCCTGGTGTCATTATCATTCAAAACATTCTTAGCTTTAGATTTTTAGTAATTCATTCTATTAATTCATGGATTCTTTTACTTTTTATCCATTTTATTATGCATAGGACAATAGAGCGTTATATAACCTCCTCATTCATAACAAGTGAATTCAGAGTCATTCTTTTCATTCTGTTATTTCTTCTTGTATCTAGATTTTAATTTCTTATATCCAACAATCTTGTTCATCCTTCGACAAAGAGTAGCTATTTTTTTCTTAGAAATTTCACATTCACTTGATTCAGATAAAACTGCATCCTTTTTTGATTAAGATCTTGTAACTCTTTCAGGAGTCTGGGCATTCATATGATTTGAACTAGTTGTAAAATAAACTCTTCTATTCCCATTATTTTTCTTAACATTTTCAGAATCTCTCTTCATTCTAGTTTCATGTTGAAGAAGGATTCCAAATACTTCATCATGTGAAATCAGGGTAACTTTCTTATTTTCATCTCTATCTATCCTCGTAGATTCCCATTCGTTAGGCATGATGTCTATTATCATTCCCAAAATAGCTTCATCTTTTAATCACTTCTCACCCATAAATTGTAAACTATTTACAATTGTCATGAATCCTTGTTGTACCTTACATATGGGTTCTCCATAAGTTAAGAAGAAAATTTTATATTCAGGTATGAGCATGGCTCTTCAAGTTTCAATAACTTGTGAACTTCCAAAGTGAGTTACTTCAAGTTTCTTCCAAATACAATTTGATGCTTCACAAGATGAAATCTGGATATATATATTTCTAGTCATGGAATAAAGAAAAGTATTATTTACATTATAATTTAGTTGATATTCCTGATTTTCTTGGTTGGTGAAATTACTGGATTCATTTTCATGAATTTTATATCCTCTTGTATGAATAACAATTTTTTATACTCTAATATTGATAAAAAAAGTTTTCATATGATCTCTCCAATATTCATAATAATACCCAAAAAATATAGGTGGTCCAGTAGGATTTAGGTTTTCTAAAGAACCAAAATTAATTCATGTCATCTTAAGAGAAAATATCTTCCCACAAAAACATGTTAATAGTTAAATATTATAAACCTGGAAAAATTTCCAAAGCAAGATATAAATTATGAACAATGAAAACTAAGAAAGAAAACCTATATGTGAATATTAGTTTTTCGACGACCTCCTCTGATACAAATTTTAGGATCATAATGATGATGTAGATGCTCAATATACAAGAGGGGGGAAATTGTATACTTTAAAAAAATTATTTTGGATCTTTTAAAGATGGTAATATTTTACATGGTTAAATGAGGTAAATTATCTAGACCTTTTAATTCTATAGACATGATTGATTCTGGAAATATGATTCCAGAAATGAAACTTATTAAAAGATTAAAAAGATAAATATTCTATCTTAATGGGTGTAGAATTTTACTAATCACAGTACGTGTATAAGAAAGTATAATATAGTTATACTTTACATAATAATAAAAATGTTTCATAAAACTAACTCAAAATAATAAAAGTAAAAAGTAAGAAATCTTATAACCCATTGAGTAGTGTAACCAATAACCTTGGATAAAGGTCCCTTGATTTATACATTCAAGAAAGTATGTGTCACCCACACCAGGGTAAGCCCTCTATATTAATATTGGAGTATGTATTCCTATCCCCGCAAGCCCTTGAACATCAAGGCGGTCAGCACATATGTATTTCTATCCCTGAAAGCCGTCGATTATACATAAAAACATTCAGAGTCACACAAATCAATCCAGAACAAGATGACCAGTATGCACAAAGCATGAGTGTATATCTCTAAAAATTAACTCAGCAGCATGTAATATCTAGATTCATAGAACAATATTGAGATCTTTAAATGAGCTCTTATTTGTAGGCACATCTTCAACGGTCGGATCCCTCCTCCAACGGTCATATTTTTTGATGAATTTAGGAGGGAACTATACATGTGTCACTCAAACAATGGTTAGTAAATAACAGACTGCACAACATAATTTCATAACAAGGTAAGAAAAAATATGACTTCGTTATCAAATCCATTTTTCGAAGTGAAAGGAAATACATATTTAGTGTCTAACCAAAAACCATTCGGTGTCTATAATACTTAAATATTCAGATTCTGTTTTCTTGAAGAGTTCAAAGCATGAACTCAATGGAATTACAAAGTCTAAATTTCAAGGAAATTCTGTGTTTGTGTTCGTATGAAATAGGAGTCTGAACTCAGAATATTTAGAGTCGGAATTCATAAAATTCGGCATTTAAACTATAAAAGTTTGGAGTTTGAATTTAGAGAATTTGGAGTCCGAACATAGAAAGTACGGAGTCTGAATTTAGAGAATTTTGAGTCTGAACTCAGACTGTTCAAAGTATGAATTTATGGAATTCCGAGTCAGAATAAAGAATGTTAGGAGTTGAAATTCATAATGTTTGGAGTCCGAGTTTTGAGAATTTGGAGTCTAAACTCAAAGAATTTAGAGTATGAACTCAAAATGTTCAATGTCTGAATTAAGAGAATTCAGAGTCTGAACTTAGAAAGAACATAGTATGAAATCATGGAATTCAGACCCTGAATTTGGATCCTGAAAACAGAAAGCTCTTTATCAATGTATTTATATGATTCCATGGTTTTAGATACAAAACTAAATTTTATTCTTAGAAATAAAATGAGTTTGGTTTTAGAGATATTATTACACGAACAATGCATACATGGTGAGGATAAATTTTCCTTGAGGAACAAATTTTTTTTATGAATTCTTAAGGAAAATAACATTTTCCAAAAGAAAAAGTGTTTGTGATTTTTAAAACCTGATGGAATGGAAAAGTAATAAGGAAACCATATCGACACAACACTTCTTGGTAACATCTTGTACCCCTAATCATGGGTTATTAGATCTCACATTGTTTAACCTAAACCATATAGATTCGAAGAGGACAACCCAGGTTATAAGTGCTCAATCATTTTTAACCACCAATAGAGGTGTAATGTTAGTTCAAAAGTGTCATTCACAACACATGGAGAGCAATAATTTTTGATGTTTGATTAAATTATATTAAATAATATGAAATTGATGAAATTAAATCATGAAATTAACCCCATTATTAAGTCCATTTTTACACATGAAAAATAACCAAACATAAATTACCTAGAATAATCTTGTGAGTCAACATCCCTATAGTAAATTTTCAACATTACTCGTAAAGGTCTAGTTGATGTTTAAAGGCATGTCCAAGACCATATACCATCATTATAAATCAACTGATATCTTGTACATATCATGATAGCCAAACTCTAATTAAAATATTCATAATTAAATAATTAATTAATTAATTAATTAATAATTAATTAATTAATTTAATTACAACTTAGTATGAATATTGATATCTTAATTTATATATAACTATCATTAGATATTCATGAAATTATAGGCCATCAACCTTGAAATTCACATGAACCCTAGCCCATGGAATGTCCCAAATTATATATCATATTCAATCATGATAAAAATTCAATTTAAAAATAACTAAAGAAAACATATGATGTCATGTACCTTTCATGATTCAACTAATGAACACAATCAAACATCATTATTATACATCGTCAACCTAGAATTTATGATTTTCAATTCAATATAAGGATTCCAAACTCTTTATGGTTGATATAACCATATAATTCCAATATAAAAACATATCCAAATAAATGTAAGGCTGATGAGAATAGGTAAGTGGATGATAAATTCATTCCTTGCATTCTCTCTTAAATCTATCAAAGGAACAACCATCATTAGGGTTAACCATGGAAGGTAAAGGGGTGGAAACGTGGATGTGAGAGAGTGTGACATTAAAGATAGGGTTAAACCGTCAGTAAACAATTTGGGGGAGAAAATATTTTAATATTCACCCCATAAAAAGCAACTACATAGTTGAGGGTTTCACTTGATTTCTCTTGTTACCGCCAAACACTTTTGGTTTGCTGGTGGTGAAATATTAGTATTGACTCTAGTAGAATAACAGCTTCTCCAAAGGATCATTTGAGCCCTTAAAAACCCCCCAAACCACCCTTAATTTCCAAAAACATCATTATAATTTTTTGGAGCCCCAAAAATACAATATAAATCATTGTTCTCAAAACAACCTATCTACTAGAAAATATTCAATTTTCACCTTCAGTTCTTGTTTTCCATATAGGAATATTATTTTCTAACCTCTTAATGTTATTATGAAACATCATAAAGAAGTATCAATGGAAATAAAACTAAAATCAATACCTACCTCAATCTTATATTCTAACTATTTTTTTGTATTTATTATCCAAATTATTATGGAACATCTAATATACCTCATTGATCAAAAGCTATTTGTGCCAAAATAATCAAATACAATTATCCCAACAAACACCGAGAAATAAATAATATATTTATACTATCCCATCTAATAAAATCATCTGGTCATGTCATTACATAGCTCCTCGTGTTGGGTAATCACCTTCCACTATTAGTAAACTACCATAACAAAATATATGATCTCACCTAATTTTTTCATTTATCTCCACACCAAGGAACATGATTCCCATTGAATAATTTATATCCTCTATGTCCCCACTTTAAATACAATGATGTTCCCAACACAATGAAAAACTCACTACAACAGATAACATGTGATAATTTCACACAATGTTATATATTCTAATATGAGTTGGTCGAAATGTAATCATCCAAGGTCAAACATTGTCGTGATTGAAATTCCATGAAAATACATGAATGATCCATGAAAGGATCTCATAGTATCTCATACAATGTTCATGATATCTTTCCTACATCAAAACATCAAATCATAAAAAATCACCAGTCTTGCCACCATTGAATTTTCTTTGATGGAAATTCTCATATCCCATTTTTGAGACATTCTAGTACCTAAAATTATATATCCCTTTCTAAGAAACACCATGCCATCAACCAAACACCGTAAATAGAGTCAATGCATAACTATTGGTCTAGATAAATGTTTGCATCACTAACCACCTTCTCTTAGCATCATGGTCCAACCCTATGCATTGGAAAATATCTTATCCCACAAAAACATAGATTATAATAACCCAAATAATCTTGACACCCGCTCTTGGACTCCACCATGTTTCAGATTTTATATATGAAACTAAAATCCATTGACTGGGCCATTACTCTTATAACCCTTAACACCTTATGGACATTTCCTTGCAATGGACATCCCACTCTCAACTATAAGAGAATACATATTTTCATAATAATGAATCATGTTTCATAGTAATATGTTCTTTTCTCAACTATATCACCAGACACAAAAAATGGTGTGGTCATCCCTCTTATACCAATGATCCAAAACTAACCCTAACACACTAATGACTCTGAAATCATGTGAATGTTAACTACAACACCCATTATAATTCAAATGAATTGATAGTATTTCCCTCGATTTCATGTGGTCTCATCAAAACTATATATATCCCTATATAACACTCCCTAATCTCATTCAATATTGGTTGAAATCTAAGAACATGAAATAATCTTCCTATGTAATACTCAAATATTTACATAACATGACACGCCGTCGCTCTAATAATCTGTTTCATGGTATAGCCTCAGGTTGATCATCCCATGAAACCAGATTAATTATATAAAAACACTATCGATAGTGGAACATTCATTATTTATCCGAAAGCTATATGTCACCATGAATATAAGTATCTCATAAATTACAAATGTCACCCCATCTACTCATAGCCTTCTCAAATTAAAAAACATGACTCATGAACCATTAATTCTCAACATATTAGGCTTAGTATCCCATGAAACATCAGACATCATTAAAGTGCCACCAGGACCTCCTATGGAACTCCTCATCAATGTCAAGATCTATAGTAGTCACATACACACACAAACAGATATTATTGTTTCATGACACTATTTTATCACTATATGTTCTATTCTCTATCCCTAATCATTCCATACTCATCCTACACCATAGCCGCACTCTACACCGTTCTAGTTATGAGCGTCAAACTGCATTGAAACCACATGTATAAAAGAATCTAATGCTACGTGTTATGTGTCATACTGGGCCAACCATCAAAACCACAAATTGATACCCATTTCATCTATGTTATTACATTGTAACCAATGGAATAATACTGAAAAGTTCACAACATAGTGACACCACAAATAAATGGACCAGAATCCCCAAGGAACAGCTTATTCCTTAGTATCTCCTTGAACCTACTACCTGTGTTTCTATCTCTATAAAAAATTCAAACCTTTTGGTAACTCCTCTCATAGTATCCATAGGCAGTATATTTCAATGAATCATGATGGTATATATCAAAACTAATGACCTATTTTCTCCTTCATATCCCTACTTTTCATGTATAATGAGGTGTTATTAGTTCTGAATACCTATTGCATGGTTGAAAAAAATAAAGATCCTAGTTCATAGATTTTCAACCATCTTCCCATATAAACCCAAAACATTGACATTTCCAAGTCCCAGTCATGGTTTCTCACATAAAGTGACGTCACATTCCAATCACCACCCTTGAATAGTTCAATTATCCCCTCTAAGAATCTATACATCAATATTTTCACTGGAGGATCACTTCTCATTGATCGAATTTATCCTCTACTAACCAAATCACCATAGAAAATCCATACTATGGGTAATACACACTAACATGTTTTGATGAATTAGAATTATATTCCATGATATATGAGAATAATCCATTTATGTTTTTACTAGAAAAGTAAATAATTAATCCTTAATAATAATACACTGACATACGGGAAAAATAATATACTTATTTTAAAGGTTAAGAGTTTGTTTCACTAGATTAGAGACTGTCAGAAATGAAATAGGATATTTATATAGGGGTTTTTCTAGGCACCAGATGAATAGATATTTCATTTTATGAAGTATATTTATGATGTTATTTCATTTGGGGAGGGATCTCTAAATTTCTAGTTTAAAAGTGAAATAATATTCATGCGGAAGAATGAGTATACATCCTAAATTCATCTTCCCTATTTAAAATAGTAGATGGAACTTTATTTTTTTTTAAATCACTATTGTAGATTTAATTTTTAAATTTATTATTCAAGACATGAATTAATTATTTATAATGGGTTTTTATGAACTATATAATTGAATCCTCTAATATTCTAAAAGTGATGTCACCCCAAAACCCATGTTTTCTTTCTTATTTTTTTGGGATGATTCCCCTCTTCCATGTTCCTCCATTTGGTGATCAAACATATACTTGGTAGGTTATGTATATTTATGATATTTATTTTGGTAACAAATTTTGGTTTTTTATTAGTCCTTTGATTGTTTTATTATATTTGTATATATTTTTACTCAAATTCTGTTGTTTCTGGGTGCCATATGATCCAAAAAATGAGTATTAAAAATATTATTATATATAATTTTACTAGAACACATATTTCAAGAAAAAAATTTCATACCATTTATCCTAATATAAAATGGTAAATCCATGTATATGGTTTAATTTAGAATTTAGGTATTATTCATTGAGTGATGAAAAGATAGTTGGTGTCACTTGTTAGCTAGAGGTGTCCTTTGGCATGTGCATTAAATAAATAAAATTATATATTAAAACAATTTTGGTAAAATCATACCACTTGATTATGCTCTATATGAAAATAGTTATAATGAATGAATAGGCTCATCTCCCTAAACATGTGAGTTTCATAGGATCCGAGGATAAGAACCATTGGGAATATATGGAATATCATTGAGAAATGATCATTTATTAATGTATTTTTTATTGAAAAAAGGATTCTGTATCTAACCAATGACAATGGAACATACTAATTCAAAATTAGTGATTGAAAAAAAGTCAAGATAAATTTAATATTTGAATGTTTTAAACCATTAATTAATTAATAATTAATTATTTTCAGATATATTATAATTTTATTTGTAACATATATATTTAAAAAGAACCCCACCATTTTTTCATGATTCTTTTATTATTTCTTTTTCCCTTGATTTCATCATGACATCTGGATTATGTAATTAATGGCCGATAAAAATTTGGAAAATAAGAATATCACCTTATTCATGTTATTTTATAGTGACATTTCCCTTCATTCTTTCTTTCTGGCCCACAAGGTCATGGATCAACATTGTTTAGTGAGATTCAAGTGAGATATAACAACCCAAATTAGGGTTTATGTATATAAGACATTCTTAATAGTTCATCCATATGGATAATTATGTGATGTGGGATTAAATATTTGGTAACATTTGTCTGAGACACAATCATGATTCTCCATGTAATTGTGAGGCTTGAAGTCAACACAAAAATATAGGTTGAACTAAATGGGGTTATGATGGACATAATACATACAACCACACTAGGTTAGACGTATTAAGACCCGAAACATAATTCACCAGTTTAAATCAATGATGAAATTGAGGTAGGGGATGTGTGAGTGAGAAACATGAAGATTTAATTTGATGTTGGAAAATCATTAAATGCAATACATGTACTTTTAGAACACAAAAGATGTATTACACAAGCAACGCCTGATAGGTTTTTTGGTGGAGTAAAATATTAAACATCAAGTATAACACATAATCCTTATATGACGTAATTGTGGAATGTCAGGATATAGAATATATGTACATAGGCCAGAGCATATCATAGAACACAGGCATGGCCATATTCCATGTTCTTGATAATGTATTTATTTAGGGAATGGTTACCCAAAAAAATCAAGTGCACATGGGAATGACTATGGAACACCTGCACGATAGTATTACATGGGAATAAGATGAAGTACAAGGTCCTGGACTAAGAGGGAACCAAATTACCTCATGAATCAATGAAACACCATGTACTACATGTAAAAAATATATATTTTTCTATTAATACAAAATCTATGTATAGATTAGGATAGACCCAAGGGTCCAAGTGAGGTCACATTATCTATGACCATCGGTGCACACTATGTGCATTGTCATTGTAGATTTCACCCTTTGTATTTATTTCTTATGCACATATATTTGGTCCTATGATTATCTTATCATGTGAGATTTTCTATTTATAATATAACTGTTGACATCTTTTTAGAATAAGAAATATGACATGAGGTGTTCCACATTTGACACTTCTTTTAATGATTCATTGGAAATGGAAGTAATCATGATTGATTATTATAAATACATCAATTTATGAAACACCCCTGTAACACGTAGATTTGGATCCCTCATACTCATTATATAGGTAGGGTTGGCACACCCCCCTCCCACACAACAAAAGACATATGTCCATTAACTATACAGTATAACCCATTTAATTATTCTATTGTGGGGGGCATGTCCTCAATTCGAGATAGATCCACCTTAGTTTTACAATATGTTGGAGAGGTGTGGTCCATCCACGTATATTCTTATGCAGGTGAACATGGTGTTGCGAATCCAATATAGCAATTTGGAGCGATATGAAAAATCAATATTCATAAATGGTATATGAAGATAAAGATATTCTTGTTCTCTTACATGTGATTATTTATTTTAATATATATATATATATTATTTTCATTTCCCAATTTATTTGGATTAATTGAACTATGGTATCATTATTTTTCTCAATTATTCATTTATTGGGAATCCTAATGGATATGTATATATGGACCCATTCATGGATTCACCCATACTTAATTTTTCTTATGAAGATGAATATTACATTGAATGAGTTGTTGGTGAACTAGGATTCAGAGGAGAATACCTATAACATGAAATGTAAACCATGTTTATTTTTTATCCAGGTATATTTTCATTCAAGATCCCATCAGTCTCAAGTTTACTTTTTTTTCATTTTAGGGATTAATTTATAATTGGGGATATTATTCTCTTTTACTTATGTATTATGAAACTATATTCTAATTCACTTTAATAGGATATTGTGGGAATGGGTTAAAAATGATATATTCAGTCTTTTTATATATATTTTCTACTTCTTGGATATGGTTATGTGTTCCTACCCATTCTAAGGATAATTACTCTAATGTCTATGTTATTTCTTATCAAATGTTGTCGGTAAAAGATATCTAATAAGTGTAAGTCATGCGGCTTTAAAACATGGAATACCATAATCAATGTATGGCCTATGATTAAGTTCATTAAAAAGTTGTATTAGAGGGGGTTTTTACCATAGTTTCATTGGAGTGATAAATTATTTTAATTGTTGGTTTGGGAGCATAAGAAAAAAATAGAGTGTATCAAGTTCTTATATTAGGGAAATAAATCTACTGTTGGTGGAGAGGATAACATATCCATAAAGTAGGACTCTGATTACCTTCTTTTTCACACTGTATAATGATACATCAGTAGAAGGGAGAAAATTGTACATGCATCATATATAATTCAGTGATATAAATTTCAGGTGCATCATCTGTAATATCTGTATATATTCTAATACAACCAAATTATTTCAAGATAACAATTAGGTTCTTCCATTATAATTAAATATCATGATTACAATATAAGACTTTGATTAGGATATATTCATTGATGAAACATCAAATTATGGACCTACACTTGATGTGTTTCCCCAATGGCCTATTTAAAGTAACAACTGCGTATTGGACAACTGATATCCCTTATTGGTAAGGATGAAATTATTTGTAGTATCTTAAAAATAAATGATTTATACTTATAGATACCTTTAAAATGTCATAATGATATAGACCCTCTTTCTCATGATGTTTCTCTCAACTTATATATTTGAGTTTTCAGGTTATTTTGGACCGTAAATGATCACATAGTTGTGTCTGTGTAAATTATTCTTCCTAGATATGTTGGGGGATGGGGGATTCTTATTACCTAGACACGTGATGAGATTCAAATAACATGGTATGACCTTGAGTGGTTATTCAAAAATTATTATTTTCAATACATATTTCTCCATGGGAGGATTTAACAAATTCTCATTACGTGGTATGGTGATATGACAATTACAAAGTACTCCACGATGTTTAACAACCTAATTCTTTACTCTATAAATATGGTGTATGTATTTTTCCCCAAAGTGGATACATATATTATGACTTTATTGAATCATCCATCCCATCATACTCTTTTTTATCATTACATCCCATTCTGGAGATCTAGGCTATTGTCTATCTATATAGTGATACCTAAAAGAGGGATGATGTGAGGTAGGTGCTGTGAGTGGACATCATAGTTCTGACACATATAAAATAGATAGTTGGTTTTATATATCATGCTATTAGAGATGAAAAACTCCACATTCATAGAATCATTTACACATTTCTATATTCCAATGATTTCTTAGTAGATCATGTCATCATGGAGAGGGAAGATGATATTCATATGATGGGAGAGGTCAAATAGCTCTGAATTTCCATACCCATATCCATGATGTCAATAGTAATCTAGTCGATGTAATTCCACAATAGTGGAATCATCATGATTAGGGATTTCTCTTACATTGTTCGGGTGGAGCCTAGGTAGATATTTTCTGTAGAGGACTAGGAAGATTTTATGAAAGAGGATATTATTCTAGGGTGAGTAAAAATGACAAATTCCAACACAGAAACAAGGTTACCAATGATAGAATTATAAGGATTTCAATAAATGAAGAAAAATTGAAGCCTAGGGAGGGATATTAGAAGGATTCTCAAGAAATGATTTGAGGTATGATCTATATAATTTTTATATTTCAATATAAAATTAATACAATATCACAATGCATTAATTTTTCCTTTTATCTCATATGTGATATATTGATCTTAACTAGAATAATTACTATGGCTTGTGGTTCAAAATTGGATAAATACATCCATATTTAACATCTTCTAATAGTGTGAGTTAGAACCCCATTAACTGAGTGTCTCATGGGACATTTTTTAAATCATGATTACTCCAAATGACATTATCCTTGGAATGGACTAGTTTTCCTCATTTGTGTGTTGATGGACTATTTTCACAGGTTAGTTAGAGTCATTCAGTTATAGGGATGTGAATACCAATATCTGGTGAGATATATAATATGGTTGAGTTATTTGGGAACTCATGTAGTATACTACAACATATCACCAATCTGTTGGTGAGTATATCCCTTTCTCTAGTGGGTCCTTTAGGCATCATCTTTGTTTCCAGAATGGTGGATTATATGGATGTATTTTGGAAAATATTTAATGGGAATAACACTGAGGAGGCATATTGACATCAAAATTTTGTTTCTCTATGAGTTCAAACTGATATCATCTATGGAATATAAAATCATCCATTCTGAGGTCCTTGATATGTTGGTGTAGTTAGAAGAACATGGAGAGAATGGTTTCCTCAAACATAATTTTTCCCTTCAGAAACACTAGTTTTGTTCATAAAAAAGACATATGAGAGTTTGAATAAGAGTTTTTTTTACCATTTCCTGAACCAGGTAACAATAAAAAAATTTAATAATTAATAATTATTGATTTCATTTTTTGAACAATTAAAAGGCATGAGTTGGTTCCAAAATATTTACCTTCAAACCAATAACAATCAAACGAGTATTCATAAGAAAAATATTATAGTGACTTGATATAGGTGTTCGTATGAATTATTTAAATTCTTAGTGATTATTTGTTGTGAGAATGATTACTAAACTATGCCTATGGATCATATGATCAAAATATTCCACCCATACATAATTAGATTCGTATATTTCATTATAAATGACAATATCATATTCTATTTACTAATGGAGGAGCATGTCGAGAAATTGAGGTTGGTATTACAAATACACATACAGGTCCACCAATATTATTAACTTGTTATGTGTTTTTCTTGGATCATAATTGTACACATTATGAGGAACATCATATATAATCATGTATTATTTATAGATCTAGTGATTATATATCTATTTCGTACCTTTTTGAAAACTGATAGCATGTTATAGTAAAAGATTTTTTATGGTTTGGATAAGTAACAATGACGGTTTGGGGAATAATATTTTTAGGATTCATCTCCGTAAAAATCCATGATTTAGAAATCATATATATTTACATGGACTGAGTTATGTCTGGGATAATTTGAGGATTTGAATATGATGTTGACCGGTGATGCTATCCAAAGCCTACCAAAGGATGGAACTATGTACATTGTTTTCTACAATGAATCTGGAGAGAATTTCAGTTATGTTTCTCAGAGTCCAACGAAAACCTCTTTGAGACCTATGTAGTTGATAGCCCAGGTGTTGAACTCTATAAATGTGTGGTGAAACTATATTCTAGGTAAGAGTGTCATTGTTTACTCAAATAATCAGAGTCTCTAGTATATATTCATACGTATTGATCTCAACATGAGGTAGATGGATTGGTAAGTGTTCCCACAAGAATGTTACTTTTTGATAAAATATAATCAACATAAGGTAAATGTGGCGACAAAAAACTTTAGAATTAATTACCATATTAACATAGTTGACCAAGATCTTCAATAGTTGGATTTATTATTGATAACACTAGTACAAGGTATGAGTGATTATTTTATTCATTCAATGGTTTTGAGAAATTCAATTCTGTAGAGTGATATAGAATATTAGTTGTGACAAATCAACATTAATGTCATATATGACCTTATTTCATCATGATATACCATATATGTATTTCATAAATGACGGTAGAACTCAATCCTTTTTCAAAAAAATGGGATGTGTTCCCATATATTTTTTGAGAGGAGATTATAAGGGAGTAACAAACATACCCTTATCTATACTTCTTGAAATTTTGAAGATGTAAAAAGACATTAAATGATAGATTTTGTAGGATGAAATGAGGAAGACCATAAATTAGGGTTTCTATCAATGTGTCAGGTGTTAGGGGTAATGGACTAGTATCTGGTTCCATTTAGATTGAATCAACCTATTTATATCTAATAATGCTTGTGGGGTTTCAGAACATTATATTTTTTATGGGGATTCTTCTAATAGTGAGATAAAACAATTCATTATGGGTTATTTTTTCCGAACTCACAATGTCGATACACTTAAATTTTATCCCAAAGATGAGATTTTTTATTTTGTTAGGGATGGATGTATTGGTTTGAGATCATCTAGATTCATGGTGTTTTCACAATGATCTTCGATGAACATGATTCTTGGTTTAAGTAAAGACTGTATAGGTGTTTATAAGAGGAATTTACTACCCATTTACACATTTGTATGACTTTTTTCCCCAATATGGATGGGAATACTAGGATGAATATATTGTTGAAAGAGGATATATTTAGAGAATATGTGTTGAAAATCATATGGAGCTAAGAAGATCAATAATGATTACTCTATAATTATTATTATAACTAAATTCTCTCTAAAATAATCATTTTATATCATCAAGCCCTGTACGAGAGACCAAGGAGGTCACCATTGTGCTACAGTGATTTTGGAATGAAATATATTATTTGTAAAAATATATTTTATAATGAAAGAGAAGGTCACGTGGTCTATAATCATATTAGGGAATCCCAGAGTAGATAAAATTCCAAATCTGGCCCACATCATATTCACTTTTATATCGACAAGGGAGACCATTTTTCAGAGAGTATCTCTGTAAAGAGGACTGCAATAATTTTTTTTGGGATTTATGTTATCCCAAATGTTCATTAGGCCATTCAAGATATGAAGGAGGGTTAGTGAATTTTTTACATCATATAATTTCCATCAAAGTTAGATTGAGTGTATGTTGTCTTCCTTGCATTAGAAATAAGGATATATGAAAATGCCCTGAAAAATTTCATTGATAGCGGTGAGTTGTACATAGAGGATATAACCACCATTATGGAGTAGCCGGTGGTGAATAATAGAATCTTAGAGTGAACCCTATGGGAAGATACTATTAAATTATTATTAGTAATTCCTTATCATTTGAGAATACATGAGTTATCTAGGGAGAATGATCTTCAAATGTAGAACTATTACAACAAAAAAATTAGACTTTTCACTTCATGGTGAAAATCTCTCAAGGTGAAGAATCTGATTAATCTAGTATTGTAGGTTTAGTAATTTGAGTATATTTATATATAGTTCTATGTATGATTATTTTGAGTCTATGTAGTGTTTTTCAATCAAAAAACAATGATATTAATATATTAAAAATACCAATATATATTAAAACATGAATATACATATTTTTTGAATAAATGGTGTTCCTTTTTATTGGAACCTTATATGAAAATATTGAGACTACGATTGATTATAGAATGTATGGTTCACCCAAGAAATGACATAAGGTTTCTAGACATCACATGGAATGATAGATGTAACCATTGGGTGTGCAGTAAATAAATTAAATGATCAATTTATTTAAATTATAAAGTATAATAAAACATCAACAACCTATATCGACACATCATTATAAGGAAATTATTGGTTTAAATGCATAAACATGGGATAATTAGAGGACCCAAAGGGTAGTTTTGTTGATGAATGGTGACAATTAATTTATAAATGATCATTATTCAGTTGTTTCTTCTCCAAATTAATATTCAATGGATCTTACTAAGGACTAAATCAAAGAAAAGTTCATCGGTAGTGATTAATCTAAATTTGGGGATGGTAATGTCATATAATGGATTTCTATAAATAATTTTTTAATATTAATTTATTTGAATATTTTCTAAATTTTTCTCTTTGATTTATTTTATTCACATGATTTGTGTTGTATTTGGTGTTCTTGATTCCGTTATACGTTTTCCCTCCTGATATCAAACTAGTATCTACATTATTTTTTCAATCTTTGTTATTACATTATCCAAAGATGATTTCACATTATTCCTGTTCCTTTTCAAAAATTTACATTTGGTTCTTCACTTTTTTATAATGAGGGAATGGTTTTAAATTGATGAGATTATTTTATGTGTTAACGACTACACCAACAAGATATTGGTGGATGATTACATATTGAACATATTAGTGTTTTAATGTTGGATACAGATGCTATGTGGGATGCTAGAATTTGAAACATGGATCAAATTATAGATTGTGGGTATTCCAACCATGGGTGAGGTGACATGGAGGATCATTACAATAGGATGAACTAAATAGTGTTCAAGTGTATTGAATGTGTAAACTAGTGATGGATCATTGATGGAAATACTTGAATTAGATATCCAAAATGTGAATTTAGGAATAAATAATTGTGATCAGCAAGTTTGGCCGTACAACACATAGAATGGTTCTATATCAATAGTGAAGTGATAACTGTTGTTGTATGTGAACTCCGCCAAGGGCAAGTTTTCCTCCCAGGTGTAATAGAAATAAATTATGCCAGCATGAAACATTACCTTGAGGGTATGAATGGTATGCTCTATATGTCAGTTCGTCTAATGATGTAAGGTGGTTCTCAGTCAATGCTGATTCTGAAACACCTCATGCAACCCCTTCCATAGCCAGTAAGTGAAACATGCATCACGATCGGAGACAATCATAGACGACACCCCATGAAGACGCACAATCTCTTGTACATAGAGGCACTCCAAGGTCTCTATCGGTCCATGTTCTCTGATAGGTAAGAAGTGGGCCGCATTGTTGAGTTAGTAAATGATCACCCATATATAATCATGTCCCCTAGACATTCATGGATGTCCTATCAGAAAGTCTATGGAAATTCCATCCCAAATTCTCTCTGGAACCTCTAGTGGATGAACTATGTATGGTAAAACCTGATGCTCTACCTTCATTTTTTGACAAGTGAGGCACTGAGAGAAAAACATGACTACTACTTTCATCATTCTCAGCCACCAATGCTGACGCAGATGGTCTAGTTACATCTTTTACACTCTTGGATTTACCATTAATGGGGATGTATGGAAGACCCTCGACACTTCCTCCCATAGATCCACTGATTCCATAGTACATCATATGAAGAGGATGACGAACTCACCACCATCATAAAAGCCATCAGGTGCCTGTCCAATGGATATCTGAGCACATTGAGCCTCGCAGTCAGTGTCCCCATGTTGCGCCTCCATGACTCGCTGAAGGAGTTGGGTAGTGATTGTCAGATACTAAAGATAAGCTACTCCATCTTGATCCTTGTAGGATATTCGTTAATTGGAAAACTGTGTCTTCTCCTCACTCATTAATTGTATAACAATCCCATTTTGAGTGCATTTGCTACTACGTTCCCCTTCGCAGGAGTATAGACTAACTTGAAGTCATAGTCCTGAAAAAAGTCAAGACAATGTCGATGTATCATGTTCAGGACCTTTTGAGAGAAAATATACCTGAGACTCTTGTGATTAGAGTACACTATAAAATGTTCTCCCGTCATGTAATGTCGACATATCTTCAAGGAAAAGACAACTACTGCTAACTCCAGGTCTTGGGTAACATTGATCTATTCATTCTATCTCAGATGAAGAGAACCAGACATGATCACTACTCATTCCAGCATTAGGACACATCCAAGCCTAGTCCCTGATATTTCACATTAGACTACATACCCAATGACCTCCTCCGGTAGCCTCTAGATGGGGGGCACTCGTCAGTCTCCGCCTCAGCTCTTGGAAACTCCGCTCACATCTCTCCAACCACATAAAGGTTTTCCCCTTCTTTCTCAATGGTGATAAGGGTTCCACAACTCTGGAAATGTCAGGTGAAAATTTTTGTTAGTAACCGGCCAAACCCACGAAGCTTTGCACCTCCTTCACAATCTTTGGTTGCTTCCAAGAAAGAACAACCTCAATCTTCACTGGATCCACCACATCTCTAGCCTCTAAGATGATGTGTCCTAGAAAGAGGGCCTCTCATATCTAAAATATTCACTAAGAGAGCTTACCTTAAAGTTTGTTCTCTCGGGTAATGTCCAGAAATATATGCAGATTATTGTCATTCTCCCCTTATGTAGCTAAGTATATCAATATGTCATCGATGAAGACTAACACAATGTGAACGAGGTATAGCTAGACGATCCTATACATTAGTCCCATGAAAATGGCTGGGGTGTTGGTCATGCAGAATTTCCTAACCAAAAAGTCATAGTGGACATACCTACATATTAAAGTCATCTTCTACACATCCTCATCTTGTACCCTAAGATAGTTATAGACTGATGGGAGATCTATCTTTGAAAACCAGCATGTTCCCTTCAGCTAATCAAAGAGATCATCAATCCTCAAGAGGGGTACATATTATACATAGTCACCTGATTGAGGCACCAATATTCTACACAGAGTCTCATACTACCATCATCCTTCTTGTAAAATAGAATTTGAGATTCCCAAAGAGAAATACTGGGCATAATGATCCCCTTTCTCTACAAGTCCACCAACTATACTAGCAGTTCCCGATACTATTTAGGAGCCATACAATATGATGGTGTATATATCGGTGATGTATTTGGGTACACGTTGATGTAATAGTATACATATCTAGGAGGACGTAGACCCGAAACATACTTTGGAAAAACATTAGTGTACTGGTCCACCACTACAAGATATCTCAGACTCTCAACATCAAATTATTTGATGATAAGGCTTGTCAAATGATTTATGATTCACTGCACCCTCCTTCGAGTAAGTCCATCATGTGCTGCAAAGGTTCCCTTCTCGTAAGTGATGAAAAACCTGGTCCTGTCTATGCAGAAACACTACACATTGTTCCTAATACAATTAATCTAAGCACAGACTGTGGATAACCAGTCCAAATCCTAGATGACGTCGTAAGGCCTTTACGCTGCAACAAGAAGATCCCAACCGAAGCTCATTCCTCATAGAGTAAGATCACACTTCTAGCACTGGTGTGTAATCATCTAATCTTATCTAGTGGGAGTTTATATACATAAGGAAAATACAACAACTGAATCAAAAACTCCAAGATCAGAAAGAGCGTAATGGAAATGAATGATTGACTGGCACCTGTGTCTATAATTGTTGTAGCTAGGGTGGAGTAGACTCAAATTGTACCTCATATCATCTCCAGAGTTCCATGGTTGTAGGATTCAGTTACCTAATGCTGAGCTCATACCTGTCGACATGATCTCTCTGATTGGGGTGGGACACATGGTGGGGGTGGCGGTAGAACCTTGAATCATTTACCACCACGTACTATACGATCAACTCCAATTAATTGTCCACCTCCTGCCAACTGACCTCCTCGATTGAATCTTCACCTCTGCCTAGGAAGACCCTCAACCATCTGATGGTCATCCGTATGGTGGGTCCGGTAGTTGCAAGAAATGTGACCCTACCCGCCACATGAGTAACAATGTCTGCTCCTCACTTATCATACTCTGTCTTGAGAGCCCCACACCACCGACCTTGTATCCAGTGATCACCCCTGTAGGTCTGGCGCTCTTTGATCTCTGTTTCATCTTATTGCTACCAGTGGTATATGACTCTGCTACGTGGTTTATGGTGGTGGTTCTCGCTACTGGAGATTTCTTAGCAAGGAAACTCTCCACTAATAGTGCTCCCTCTAACATCCCGCCTGTGTTGGGATGCTAAGATAAATCATCGAAGCTCCAATATCCCATCTGAGATCCTGATCGACGGTCCACTCCCTAAATAAAGGGTCTTGCACCATCAATGGACTAGAATGAGTTGTCGGTGACCCTCAATGAATACTGAGCCACGGTCATGCATCCCTGTTGTAGGTGGAGACACTCTGGTATACGCATAGAGTGTAAGGTCACTGGGAAGATCTTTTCCCTGAAAAGGATCTAGAAGTCCGCCTTGATGAGAGTGTCCTCATTAAGGACATGGATCATCAAGCCCCACCATATTCCCATTTCTGCTCGATGAATACTGGTAGAAAGAATCATCTTCATACCATCTGGCATCCCTACCTGTCAAAAAACTCTAACCATGGCCTCCATACATTCCTCAACTATCTATTGATTGGTCTCTCCTCGGAACCTCAGTGTCCTCTAGCATTGAATCTCATGCAACATGATCAAGCGATATGTACCCTCTATAGTTGGGGATGATGGAATCAGCTACCCAATGGGCAGTGTTGCTGCTAGTATTACACCAGATGGTACAAATTCTATAAGGGGGCCCTGCACAGAATCTTCATCCCTTGGTGGGTTTTCATCATGTACTCTACCTGGATCCCTGGCTGGCTGTCTGTGTGGAGGTATCCTAAAAAGCAACAGGTACACTACAATCAATATGTTATACCTAGTGAGCTGACTCAAATATTAAACAAATAAAACATTTGAAAACCAAAAAATTCAATCTATGTTTTCATGTATTGAGTCAAAAATTATTAGTCCAGGTCCTACTGTATGGATACGTCAGTCGCGACACCGACACTAAGTTCCCAAAAATGAAATCCATACTCATAAAACATAACACAATACATACATAGAAAATATCAGAGTCATAGTTCTTCGGTAGCACCAAACACCTTTGATACCAATTTGTCCCCACCCATCCTCCGTGGCATACGTTGTGACTACCCCAAGCCCGCCATCCACAGGCCAGGGGTTGGAAACTAGCACCTCAATGGCATATCCTTAAAGTCGAGAAGGCATATATTTTTTAACCTGTGAACACATAAAATCAAATCAAACAACAAGATACAAGAAAAAAGAAAACTATATTTTAAACAGAGTGAGTAAGAATGTAACGGGGCCGGAAGACAAAACAAACTGGAAAGTACAAGTAAAACTAAAAAGTATCTCCAGTGAACACTCGCAATGGATCCTACCAGAATGGATAGGTACAGATCTTGAATATTGTATCTCTGTTATGCCTTGTCTAAGGTCCACCATTGAGTAGCTTCCAGTCCTGCTACCATCATCCTCAGTCAGCGTTGTCCACCATCTGCACAAGACACAATAAAGTGAGGGTGTATCCCATACATGGATTAGTATAACATAACTTTGTAGGGACCCCTAGACCCCATAAAGTCAATCCAAATCCTCGAAGAACAATCCAGAAAGCACGAAATCAGCAGTCATCCATAAATAGGTGTATTCCCATACATATACATATATTATCAAGTATACCCATCTCATTTATGAAAAAACACAAGGGCAAATTTATTAGCCCGACGAATAATTACTATACAAGAATGGAATAGAATGAATGTTACACTACGAAGGTACGTACCACAATGGTCACACCACAAAAAGGAATACCAAAAAGGTTTCACCACATAGAAGAATACCACAAAGGTATCACCACACAGAAGAATACCACAAAGGTAAAGACTTATCTCACACCAGGTATAACTTACATACGGATGTATGGATGATTATCTATATTGCAAGATCATCTTACTTTGCCGAGATGCTTTGTTGACGACCCACACAGGATTGAAGATGACCCACAAAAGATTTGGAGACGACCCACACAATATTGAAGATGACCCAAACATGATCTGAATATGACCCAGACATTATTTGGAGATAACCCACATAGTATCGGAATGCAGTTACAAACATAGGATCGCTGAGCGCTGAACCACATATGATCCGAATATGACCCACAAAAGATTTGAGGACTCCTCAAGTACAGCCAACCACAAGGTTCCCACACTAATCATGCTTAATTCTCAGAGGATCTGGTCCTATAGCCATCAGTCGATACTTAAAATTCAATGAATTCCCTCGAAGAAGTATCCCAAGGTCTACCACATCACTTCGAACCTAACGTAACAGACGACGTGTAATTTGGATGGTCAGTCTGTAAGTTATTAACCTTTTAGTTCCTAGGGCCCGGTTGGATTTGGGTTAAATCCAAACTGTCCATACTAAATAATTATCCAAAACTCAATTAGGGTATACCAAAATGAATATCACGATCCAAGGATCCCGATGCTACAGACGATTCAACAAATAGATGCCTGATTCTCATGATATGGCCAAAAAGGCATATCTGGGTCCAGATGGGCCTGGGTCTGAACTGAACTGGCCTGGGCCAGACCGCGGCGGGCTTTCCCATTGGAACATGGGCCAGCTCTTCCTGAAATAGGAGCAGCCCGACCTACTGGGTACGGCTCACTCGGTGCGACCCGCGGGGAGCGGCCCGCTCGGCATGGGTTGAGGGGCGCGACTTGCTTAGTGTGGCCCGCTGGGGCACAACCCACTCAGATGGTGCTGTTCAACATGGTGGGGCCCTCCTTAGCTTCTTCCCAAGGTGAGGGAACCCACCTAGTATTCCGAACAATACGTGGATCATTTGGCTAGATCCTACTGGCATTCAGGACCTATCGGAGCGATCCCACTCGGTGTGATGCATCCTGCCGGGGCTCTGTCCGGCTCTCCTCCCAATGGCGCAAAGGTACCACTGTCCACCCGTGGTTGGCTGGGTTCCAGCTACCCCCACAGGTGCACCACCACGACTATGCAGTTGCGTCCTCTTCCTTGATGGGTGGTCCAGATGCACGCCACCCCACCTCCATGGGGATGGCCGGCGTGACTGCTTCCTTCCCCTTCTCTGTCGCGACCTCCTCTACTATCGGCAATACGGATGCGTACTGCCTCTATTCCATGCAGCCATCTGGTGTGATAGCCGTAAAATCGACCGCCATCATCCTTTTCCTCCTGCTTGAATCGTGGATGACAATACTCCTCTTCTGCGGGTCACGTCAGCTTCATTCAAATCTCGAAAAAAATGATAACCACATATTCGTGATCCTCGGGTTGAGTCCTCGGCGTCTATAAGTCACACTCAAAAAAACATTGTGTTTTCAATGTGCTAAATAATTTGGCATTGAAGAGCACAAAAAGAAAACCTGAATAACAAATAGTAAATATTGAGTTATTGTGAACTTGAAATAATTACATATAATTAAAATAATTAATAGAAATTCTTGACTCTTCGCACACGATGACACACTAAACATACTATCGTCTAAGAGGGCCATAGTGTGTTTGGTCATGAAATTTTTCTCATCCTCATTATTTTCAATTCTCTATGTTTTATAGTGTTTTTGGGATAAATTTCTATAATTTTTTATCAGGTGATGGTGCTTCTAATTTCCCTTATATATCATTTTTTTGATACTATTTTGGGTACCCGTCCTTATGTTGGTTGTTGTGTGACCCTCATGTTTCTCATGGAATGTGTTATTATAACCACTCCCCAAATACTTTTGGTAATTTAATAATTTTATAAAATGACACAATTACCATTATTGATTCATTTATTGGTTTCTATGTTCTGTTCTAGGTATGTGGATTCTATTGAGGGTGTTGTTCAACAAAAAATAGAGTAACATGGTTTACACTATGGTTTTTGAAAATAAATCACACTTTTTATAGTTTTTATTAACTGTTCAATAAATTAAATCACATAATTTTGGTACCTATTATATTTTCTGGGCTCCAATTATGTTTTAGAAAATATTGTTATTTAAAATTAACATGTAAACTAAAATGTATTTTTAGGCAATATTAATAGTGTGTGGAATGGGTTTTCCAATAATTATTCCAATTATTGAAATTGTAGGAAATATGATGCACTTTTGAATTTATTTGAATTGTTTCACACTTCGAATCCATGTAAATTGAGGTCAAAGGTGTGCAATTATCCCTCATCCATATTTTTTGTTAAGGGGTTCACACTATAAGGTGTTATGATGTTTCTAGTATGAATATTCATATGTATTTTAACATGATAAGACAACTAGGATTCAAATTATATGGTGTTACTCTATTATCAAGAAGCTAAGTATGAATTTTAGGGACATGAAGTGTACAATAGTAATTGATAAACGTATAAATGATCATTATATAAATATTATGTTATCATTGGTGTGATTATCCTTTCTGTGTTGGACTTAAATAACATGAATTGATATGAAATGAAACACAATGTTAATGAAGAAAATTTTTATTTTAAATTATTATGCAATTTTTTTTTCTTATATTTACTTTACCATAAATGAATTTCTAGAAATATTTAAAATGATTTTGATATTAATCTACATACCATTCCATTTTTGAATAAAATTTATAATATACTATTACTGTACAGAGAAATGATACGAAACACCAGGATGAGATCGTACTTATCATGTTTAGAAGACACCGTTAAAATTATCTTATGAATTTGAAGATCGTGTATTGTATTATGTGGAAGGATAATTAAAGACACCAAAGTGATAATTATGTAACTTTTTTATGGTTATCTCTTGGTGAGATAGTTGTGAATTTTCCACATCTCACATGGAGTAGGTTTTTCATGTCTTGGATTTCCTTTTTGGTTGTTTGAAACATATATTTGGGTTTCATCTATCTTCATCATGTTTTATCACTAATAGAACCTCTTCTTTTTTGTTATATTTACCATCTAATTATAAACTACTATTGGGTATATATTTATTCATATTCCCCATATATGTTTTTCAGGTTGAGTGATATCATTCCCTTTAGTTGTTATTCTGTGATGGTTTTCTAGTAACTAGCCCATTGGGATTTAGGTCACTATTAAGGTCTTTGTAGAATCATCCCCAGCACCAAATATGATGGTAACATGTGTTAGTTCATTACAATTATATAACAAGAATAATTTCAATGATTATTTTTATTTTATAAAGTCTAGATGATGGGATATAAGATAATTATTACAAAATTGGTTTGTTGTGGTGAGTGTATATAATCCTCATTCTATGATGAGTTTAAAATTATAATGAGAAGTATAGATGTGTATCTCCTATGTTGTTATTGGAACTTCTTCATAGTTTTATATTATGGTTTTCAATTATTATTTTAGGCTATCATGTTTTCTGGTAATTTCAACAATTTTTTTATAGAACATATAACTTTGATGCTTCTTCCATAGATTTTATAAGAGGATTTACCGAGAGATTTTCCCTATTGAAATCCAACCATTGATTAGAATATTCTAAAGGTTATTATTTCAAAACATTATTCCATGAACCATAACACAATACATGTTCAGAACAACGTTATTGATGAGTAACCAGGAGTTGAGGTTGACATGGATCATTATTTTGAGTTCCTATGTGAGAAACCAAAAACTACTAAGGGTATGATTGAACCCTAATAGGTAGATGAATTTATAAATAAGATTGACCTGGTCATTAATTTCTTTGACACTCCTCAGGTAACCATAGTAAATTGTGAAACCATTATGATCGATGTTTCAAATATGTGGTTAAGGTATATTATTTTAAAAACAAGCTGACAGTGGAATTGGATTAGACGGAATAAGAGACTATTTTTAATAAAAATCACCTAAATTTCCTGAGGATAGAAAATTCTTTAGATTTCATCTTTTTTCAGTTGGGAGATAAATAATTTATTAAATACAAAAAATGATTTGTAGAGTGGGATCATTTTCTACTGGAAGCGGTGATAAATGTTCATATAAAATAATATATTTATATATATATATTAATGTATCACAACGAAATATCTAATTGTTTTTATATATTCAAATGTTTTATAACATTTTGGATAAGGTTTATAAGGATAGAATATATGAAATGGATATTACATGCATGAATGGATAATCATCCACTTCTCTTGCAACAAATTGTTGTTTCTACTTTTCACATGTAATGGAGTGGTCGTGTCATGATAATCAGAAGTGCGGGGAAGATGGTTCTCAAAAATGGGCATCCCCTACACCGTCATCAGTATCCAAGAGTTTTTCTCTAACATACTAATATATTGGAATGGTTTGGACCACACGAAATTATTTTCCTCTACCCCAAAATATTCACATGACTTATAGCTACCAAGGCCACCATAAAATGTTCAAAAATACTATTTTTATGCCATATAATGGTCAATAGTATTCCTATATGATGACCATTTTTTCACAATTTGATGATTCATAGGTGATATATCTCCACACATATTCCACATTATTGTTTTACCTAAACAAAATGTATGAGTTTTTGGAAAATGCTGATACTCGCCTAAATATTTATGAGAGGTTCAATTTTTGTTACATCTTTAGAAAAAATTATTCTATTTTATATAATTTATAAGAATTCAATTTTATATTATTGTTTTCATGAAATGAAAAAAATTAAAAAAGTTATATTGCCATTTTTATTGATATAGAGACTAAAAAATAATATTATGAAATGACTAGGGGTTTCAATGTCCATAATGATCCATTATTATATTTTATGTGACTTTTGACATCAAATTTATATTTTTAGAACTTGATCAATTCATTATTATCTTCTAGATTGATTGGATTGTTCTTAACCATGCTTCGATTTATTTTTTTCATCAGCATGTTTTTTTATTTTCAACTGATGGGAAATTTCAAGTTCTTCTAGGATATTGGGTCCCTTGTCATAGTCATGAGGTAAATTATAATACAAATATTTGGAGTTTATGTTCATTTGTTATGGTAGATCCGTATATGGTTTCCTCATCTTAGGTATATATATAATTCTTTTGGACTTCTATTCTATATTTATTTATGATGTCTCTGGTATCCCTTCAGAAAATAATGTATTGTCTATAATCGATATGATGTTCATTAGTCAAAAAATTTATATACCATATTATCATATATAACCAACATTGCTAAAATATCACATCATATAATTTGAATATATTATTGAGAAAGGATTTTGTTTTTATCTAGTGTTTCTCCATGTGAAACCCCATTTATCTTTTTTATAAAGTATGAGGGTTAAAATAATTTGTGTGTAGATAATTTAAAGTTTAACTGAGTTAATTTTTAATATAAGTACACATTTCCATGTTTGGAAGAGTTTTTGTTTTATCCAATAGATGTCAATTTGTGTTTTGAATTGTTATATGCAGTTCAGATATAACCTATTAAGGGATTGATATTTTTATATTCCAAAAAAATATTTAACGATAAGGTATAAAAATTATGAATATATTGTGACTACTTCGGGCCCAGCTCATATTCATAGAGTTTTTATAGTTTTAATGAATCTTATTTTTCAGCAATACCACGACTCCATTTTTTTGTTTTGTTTATGGATGATAACAAGGATTATTCCACACATCAACATGAGAATGGGAATAATCTAAATTTATAATTGGAGATCCTGAGAATTAAACTCTATTTTTTGAAACATTGAAAATGTAGCATAAGGATATATTATGTGACGTTCATGGAAAATTTGATATATGAATATGTACACTTTTTTCATCCTACAATTGTGAAGGATATATTTTCATCGGGATTTCCACATATCACATTTAAGATGTGATGATTTTTATGACTTAAGGGATATTATTGAAAATTGATTAAGGATTTCTCAAAGATGTTGTCAATGATCAAAAATCATACCTAGAAAGGGTTGAAATTCAAGTTGGATGATAAATGATAGGATTATTTTGAAGAATCAACATTATTTAATTAATATTCCCCAATATATAATTTTATTAATCCTGGTAATGGATATGTATTATGATATGATTTTTTAGTCATTTAATGGTTGTATTATTATACAGGATAATCAGGTTGTGGAATATATATATTTTTAACATCGACTGCATAAGATGATGTACCCCAACAGATTTAGATCATACCAAAGTTATCCATACACATAAGTGTAAGACGAAATAATTTTTAGTTATAGCTTCATGGTATTTTATCATTATAAGAGTATGAGGGATATGTTTTGAAACATGTAACTAAATATTAGGATGATATGATGTGTGGAATAGCACTTTAAATTCAACATTAACCTCACATATGCCCCAGTGAAGGGGGTAATCCTTGATGAATTTCTTAGTCAAAATTTTCTACCATATGTTATCATCAAATCAAAGATGGAGTGGTTACAGTTTTTTATTTACACTCCATTTCACATAGATGTGAAATAGCATGATTTATGTATGGTTCCAACTAGTCTACAGTTATCATAATCTATCCTTATATATATCTTATTGGTTCAAAAACTGTATGATTATTTCAAAGTAATTTGGGATACCATTCAACATGGAGTAACCCTTCTTAGCTGGTATGTCCCGTATGATTGTGTACACTCCATTGAGGATCATTTTTTCATTCCATATTATATCAGGGATTCATTCATGAAGGATTTTTTCATTTCATCATGGGAAAATCATCATGATGTTTAGAATATGTATTATGATATGATATGGAATTTTTGGTGTCTAACGTTTAACTCTTACATTTGGGATTATGCTTCCTTCCATTACATCAATTAAAACCAAATGGAATATCATATAAAGATTTATATTCTACTCTAGAATCATCTGGTGTGAATTTATAAATGGGATGAGGTTTCAGTAGACATCATTTTTGTATTATCATTGACAATAATTGAAGGATTATAACATGATTGTGATTGAAGAGTTCAAAAATAAATTACATTTTTTCAAGATCAGAGGAAAAACATGATTTCTGATCTAGTAAGCTATATATGTAGTGATGATATTGTTTCATTGGGTTAACAAAACCATTGTTTCAGGCATGTATCTCTTGGTTTAAAATATATTCTAGACGTGTATCCATTAGGTGATGCATACTCTATTCAGATTGGGTACAACATACTATCCATAGTTAGATGGTTAGCAATATTATTCTATTCTTATAATAACTTATATGCTCATAGTATGTTCCTTAATTTTTTTGGATACTCGTTTAAACATATAAGACAAGTATAGTTTTTTATAAAAATAATTAGTAGTCATTGTTATGAATGGATCCATCAGAGACATTATATAGTTTTCAAATAGACCACCTATTTTTTTGGGATGATAAGGGTGAGGAATCTATAGTGGTACTAAGATTAATTCAACTGAAATCAAAAGGATTTGGCATGTACATCGAATCATGGTTATAACAATCAATTACCAGAAATTGTATGAGTATCCTCAACATCATTCTATATGGATTTTAATGGCTATTGTATTTTCATTAGTGATTGTATTTTCATGAAAAAATTATCTAGTTTATTAATGGTCGACCTGTGAAGTAGGGGAAGACCAAAATAAGATATATAGAATAGGTTGAGATTTATAATTATCTTTTTAGATGGATTATCAATTATCATTACCATATTTTTTGATAAACATGCCTAATACTATCAATATATCACTACACATGAAGTAACATATCAATCCATTCATGTTTTGATTTTTTATGAGATTGTGTGGGATTTATATTTTTATTATGGACCTATCATTTTCGGTAATTAATTCACATATGAAATCCCATCTAGGAAAGAATTGTTTTTTGATGTATATTATTTTCAATGAGAAAATACTCACAGGGAATTGGAGTGTGAAACACTAATGAGGTTATAGTTGACCAATCTCATTCTCGATAACCCATGTTTGGTATGATATTATAAGGATAAAATTTCATAATATGTGGGTAATATTAACATCCTTGTAAAAGGTAGATTCTATTTTATTTTTTAATAGTATTTTTATTAAGTTTTGTTAGCATAGATGAAAAATGATCAATTTCAATAGTGACTGTTCTAGACACCATCTATAGGTCAATTTCACTCCATATACTGGAATCATTTGATGAGTTCATATCTAAAAGAATACCTAAATCCATGGTTTATAGTGTTGTAATTATTCATTAAAAATTGTTTCCCACTCATTTCATATGTAAATTTTACATCTTATTAGTTTAATATTCAATACATATCATAATGATCCACATGATAATTTTATAGGACTAGTTTTTTTAGAAATATAGGCACATAAATATTTGGTTCATAATATTTTACCATTATGTTCATCATAAATAGCACCCTTGTCAGATATGTCATTCTGAAATAAAAATCATCATAACCTAGGGAAAGAAAGAAAATGAAAGTGTGATATCAAATTCTCAGTATGGTTAAACAAGGGATATATCAATGAAAAAAAATTATTACATGAATAAATGTGTATGAGAACACGGTCTTCACAATTGAGATTCATACCCTTCATATCGTATCCCATAATCTCGAGATACAGAACATGTTATAATATTTCATAAGACTGGAATAATAAATAAATAAATAAAAGTGAATGACATAATTTTTTATTAAATTATCATAAGAAATAAGTTTTTTAAATAAACATAATCATGGAATATCATTTATTTTTCAGTCAGTGATAACTTCCATGATTATCTTACTGGATTGTGTTCACTCTTGAACTCATTGTAGTAGTCAAGGTTCATTCCAAAGACTGTCAAAGTGGAAAGAGTTATTTATGGGATAACTCCCCATTGTAGTCTTTTTTATTTAAATTTTTATTAACTATTCCAAAATCATTGTAAGGTTATACAATTTTGGCCCACCATTTCAGGGTTATAATGTGGCCCCATCATTATTTATAACATCACCATTGTCCTTGGTTATAAAACTACCCAAGACTTTTTGTTTTAATATTACCAGCCATAAAAATAATAATACAATATATATTAGTTAAAAAATGTTATAAAATCATTTTAATTTCATTACATTAGGACCTGTTAAATGAAAATGATGTTCATATTGATATTTCATCTATTCCACATTGTTGAAACCCTGTAATGTAAAAATGGCTCATTAACACATCATAAAAATATTAATTAACCCACTAGAAAAATAAGAATAATACTATATTTGGAACATAACCCAAGTAATGTGTAATTGACATCAAATTATATTATTATATTTAAAAATATATTTAAAAGATAGCATTAATATTTCAAGTGAAAAATAAAAATTCCACATTGATAAAAACTTTTAAAATAATATCTTATTTAAAATATTATGGATATAAATATCATTTGGGAAAACCTAATAAACAAATAATAAAATATATATATTATTTAGTTGTCATGATATTTTGAAATTTTAATTACACCCTATATTTTGAAAAGTAAAAAATTTATTTTTTATTTATGGAATAAATTATACAAATTAAACTATTTAGAAAATTAAAAGATGGTAATTTTAAATTTTTTAAAAAATAAAATCATGGGTATATATTTATTTAATAAATAAAATAAAATTTAAAAAAATAAAATAAAATATATTTTGATATACATTTATATGGATGAAAAATATCTTTATTAGGTTGGAAGACATAGTCATTTTCCATAATAATAATCATATTGTTTTGTGATTATTTAAAGGGAGCACAATTGAAAAAATATTCATAATAAAAAACATAGTGGATAATAAGGAATAAATTTCTTATTTGGAAAATGTTTGTATAATTTACATCAATGTAATTTCAACCATAAATATTCTTAATTAAAAAGGATCGAATAATATATCCATCAACACTTTGGTAAATTTTGAATCATAATCCGAAGGAATAAAAGAACCTAACATGGATATAAAATCTATGTAAATATGTTAATATGATTCATAAAACATATTCACATGAAGTGTACTCCAAATAAAAAATATATATGTATTGAATAAGGATTTTACCATATAAATAAATGTTTGGAAAAAATCACATACCATAGGTATGACTTACTTCATTCGCATTTGAAACTTTATTATAAAAACTAATGATTTATTAAATATATCTAAATGAACCATAATTTTATATGTCATACCATATATTATTTATATAAATATTTGTGACACCTCTCTATTAATATTTATTTATTAAAATTGATGATTCTGTTGATATATGTTTCTACTTTAAAGTATGTTTTGGTTTGAGAGTTTTGGTTCTTATACATAGATCATGGTTCCATAATATTGATAAATATAATGATGATTTAAATATCATTTATATTCATTGTATAAATTTTGTTACACATTCATGAAAGTAGACATTGAAAAATTAATTACCCTATTCATGGGGATGGTATGTAGTACGAATGCATTAACGATGTTTCATTTTTTCATGGATCATGATAAAGAAAGGTAAATAATAAACAAACAATATAAAATAATTATTATTTAATATATATATATATAAATATAGTTATTTTTTACATTCATTAAATATTACATAACTAACATCCAACGAAAAAAGGAAAAAATGAATCACATCAATTTGTGGAGATGGTAGTCCATACTAACGCATGACAACTGTTATAATTTTCCAACATTTATAAATGTAATAAGGTAGATAAGATATCATCATTATATAGGTAAAATTATTTATTATGTATTATATATATAATATTAACCGATCAAAATACCAGTCCATTTAATTTGATGATCACAAATTAAAAGTCCATCATTGTAAAGGCTATAAGATATGTGTATAGACAAAGGATACTTTCACATTGAATTTGATTAAATAGTGTGAATAATGATTCTTTAGAAAATGTTTAGTGTATTTAAGATAATTAATTTTATTTTTTATGAATAATAGAAAATATTTAAATGAATTAATGTACTATTTAAAATCAAAGTGTTTTGTTTAGATGGCTACCTATACATTCAAATAGAACATTTATATTTCCAATTAAGAAGTATAGGGTTTGTGTATTCAAAAATACAAAAGAAAAAATTATTTTCTAGGGAAGTATGGAAGAAATTTTGGAAGTGGTTGGTCAAGATAAATGGATAAATCTAGTGTGAAAAAATGATTGTAGGGGTTCCATTATAATTGAAGGGAAATCCACTCATGAAATTCATCCAAAGATTAAAATATATTAATTTAATTGTAAAGGAAAATAGTTCCAAATAGATTTTAATCGGTAAATGGATGAAATTTATTTCCATATAGTATTCATATTTAACAATGTTTATAAGTTTATTACTTTTTTAAATTTAATGAAATATTATATACATAAAATTTCATTATTGCTAATTCAGACACTATTCATTTAAATTTACATGAAAGTCATAACAATTTTTTTAATTATAATATTATTATTTAACATAACAATAAGGTCACATATTTATCTAAAAAATCAATGTAAAAAAACAACTCAATCATGTTATATTACTAGTAATATTTTAAAAAAAATTATTATATTTGTTATTAATTCAATAAATATTATGTTGTTGTTTCTTAAGAATTTAGTTTAATTTTAAATCTTTCATTGTATATAAATAAATATGCATCATGAAAATAATCAGTGTTCTAAATTTAAATGTATCTTTATTTATAATATTCAATTTCCACTTTTTGGACATATAATATATATTGAAAAATAAGTTATTAACATTTTTCACTTTCATTTCTTTTTTATATTATACAAAATATTTTCATGGAAACCTATAAGTTTAAAAAAAATCAGGAATTAAGGGATAATGGTCAATATAAATTAATCGATATATAATTATGATGAAAAATTAGGGCTTTTTTACTTAATTTTATGAATTAGTAACATAATATACCCTTTACCAAGGGGGTAAATATTACAATTGTTTTGATTTATAATACCTAAAAATAAAAGGGTAGTATTTGGAAAATGTAATATGCATAATTCTATAATAGGAATAAATTTTATTAAATTCAACACATGTAAGTGGTTTAATACCATTATTTTAAAATAATGAGAAAAAGATGAGGAAAAACACTTTTTAGGAAAATAGTTTTTATAGCATAAAACTGGGTTAATTCATATCCCATGCATTTGAAAAATATTCGATGAATGTCATAATGTTTGATTCAATATATAGTATATAAATTTGATTAATATCATTCCACTGTAGTGATTATTTAATTTACTAATATAAAAATACATTTCAGGCATCAAAGTAGTTTTTTTAAAAAAGATTGTTATTTTTTCTTTTAAAAATGTTTTCATAATATTTTAAAAGATGACTTTTATTAGAAAAACAATTGTATTATCTAAAAAATAGGGAAATAATTTTACAATTAAACGATTTTTAAAAAAAATCACTTTTACATTCTTGTAAATATAATAAAATTTACAATAAAAAGCATTTGTGATAAATATTGATTGAAAAATAATGTTTTTTATAAAATAATGAAAAAAATTGAGATAATTTTGAGATTATGAAATTAAATATATGATCTTCACTATCAAAAATAAAATATATATCCTCAAAATTTTAATTATATTATTTCCTCAAAAAAAATTTAAAATGATCACTTCACTAAAAATATAAAGATTGTATAAAATAATATTTATATATTTATATTGACTTTGAAATTTATATATATATCATAGATTAGATAATTTTATTCATATATTAAAATTTAACATCATTTTTATATAATTCATATATAATAACATTTTATATTTATTTTAATATTGGTGTTTCATATCATAATTTATATAAAATACAATGCTCATTTAATATATTGGTGTGTTACATTATATTAGTAAATAATAAATTGAATAATTGTATTTTGGACTTATTATTGATAATGAAGTTTTTAATAATTAAAAATAAATTTATTAAAAAAATTAAAAGTGTTAATAATAAATCCTCATGAAAAAACAGGATGATATAATACCTAATTATTATTTAATAACACATAAAAGTGTTCCAAAATAAGATAAAATTAGTGGGTAGTAAAAATATCGACATGATAGATGAACGTAACACCCAAAAAAATATACAGAGTGATAAAGATCACGGAGATATGGTCGTTAACAACCATAAAACTCTAAAATATTGATTGGTTAAAAGACTATCTGTTCATCAGAATTAATGTTTATTGGATTAATTTTTTTTCGTATGATCATTTTCCTGTAGTTGAGTGATTCCTTTACCATCTACACTATGAACATAAAGAAATATAATTACATGAAAAGTATAATTTTCTCCTAAAAAACATTCCACCAAAATCTAATCAAATGAAAAAAAATGATGACTAGTCGATAAAAATATTTTATGGATGAATACATAAAATAATCTTCTAATACGATTGAATATTTATTTTAATATATTCCTCTAATCCTGATGAATTATCAAAAAATGTTTATCAAAAAAAATAGTCTTCTTGTAAAATTGTTTCATTTAATGAGTTTGGTTTTGTCAAAGGGAGATCAATTCAATATTGTCTTTTTTCTACATTGGAATGTGTCAATCTTCTCAAAAATACTATTCGAGGAGGGAATATTGTGTTAAGACATTATATTAGAATGTATTTTTACATGATGTATTGGAACTTTCTTTTTAAAATCCTTGATATGTTTAGATTTGGTAATACGTTTATTGGTTGGGTGAATATTGTTTTTGAATCTACTCGTATTTCTTGTGGTTGTGAATGGTTTTTTTGAGGGATATTTCTCTTGTTCCCAGGGGGTTAGACATTATGATCCCCTCTTGAATATTTTCTTCTCCATTTATGAGGATTATCATAGCAGATTATTTTCTATGATGGCTTATAATGGATGTTTGAAGCCCATCTGTGATGGTAGAGGTCTTTCTTCTCCAACACATATTCTTTATGCAGATGATCTAAATTTATTCACTCGAGGAACCAAGAAAAGTATTCAACATATCAATAATGTTATTTTTCATTATGAGCAGGTCTATAGACAGTAGGTCAGTTGGAACAAATCATTTTTTTATTTTGGTAATGATATCACTTTTGATAGGAAAGTTGATGTCATTAATGATTTGGTGATTAGAGAATTAACCTTTCCTTTTACATATCTTGGGGTTCCAATGTTTTGGGGTATCCTTAAGGCTTTATATTTTTTGAAATTTCTGGTTAAATAAAAAAGGAATTATCTACCTGGATGGGTAAATCCAATTTCATGGTAGGTCGTGTTTGTCTTTTCAGAGCTGTTATAACTTCTATGTTGGTTTAATCATTAATGGTTTATAAATGGCTTGTTTTTCTTATTGAATGAATTAATGTATCCATTAAGAAATTCATCTTGGCCGGTAGTGTTTTGGAAAGAAGATTGGATATTATTTCTTGGATTAATTTTTGCAAGCCATTTGAGATGGGGGGGTCTTGGGTTAAAAAATCATAGTATTTTTAATCAATCATTACAGGCTTTTTTTGTTTGGAGGATGGTTAATGAAAATCATGAAGACACTTCTTTTCTAAGAGATTGTTTTTTTGTTAAGTTAGATTCCATATTTTCAATTTATTTTGACTACTCAATTTGGCCCTCTTTCAAGAATTTTGTTTTTCTATTATTGACATTTATTCTCTATGGCCAGTCTCTAAAGACTCCTCTCTTCTATTATGGATGTCTAACTGGATTGGATCTCCACTTATAGATTCTCTTAATAAAGAGTATTACAACATTTATCATGATATTACATTAAAATATCAATTGTTATACATGGAAGCTGTTCCAGATAATATTTATCATGATATAAAGGATCACTATTTTTCCTCAACTGGTGATTATTGGATTTGAGAGTTGAATTATTCTAGTATTATTTCATCAAAGTCTTTTTATTTTAATTCTATTTCTCATGAATTAGGTCTTATATGGATTGGTAATTTTAAAAGAAAATTATTTATCCTTCTCGGTTTACTCTGATTTGGAGGTTGCTGCATGGGAAGATTCCCACATATAATTCTCTCCAGGTTTGTGGTATTTCATTGTGCTTTTTTTTGTCATTTTTCATTAGCATCGTGGGGATTTGGATCATTTATTTCTAAGCTGTGTTACAACCTCAACCATGTTGATGCTAATTTTTTATGCATCTTATCTTTGTCACCTAGTCTTTGTCTCTATTCAGGATTTATTTTCAAGTCTATTTTGTCTTCCACTTTCCACTTTTATGTTGTTTCTTTTTCAGGTAGCAGTGGTGGAATTAGTTATCATCATTTGGCAGGTTTGAAATAGGTGTTTTCATGATGGGGTGGTTTACAACCCTCAGAATTATTTGGCTGGAATTGTTGCTACTCTATGGTTAGTAAAAATCTCTTGGAAAATTTATTATTGGAACTCAATTCATGACATCTATGTTCTAAATAGTTTCAAAATTTAGGGAAATTTTCCACCTCATATGGGTACAATAGAATTTTTCTAGCAATATCCTTTTTTCTGTAAAACTAATATTAACACTGATGGTGCTTCTAGAGGAAATATGTGGCCTTCATGATATGTGTCTATTTTTCAGAATTGTTCTAGTGATGTGGTGGGTTTTTTATTTTCTTCTTATGGTATGGTTTCTTCTTTGTATGTAGAGATTCAGGGCGTTAACGTTGCTTTGGATCATGCTAAACAAAGAGGTCGGAATAAAATATAGTTGGAGTATAATTCTAATATTATAGTTCATGTTATTAGATCTTCCTCTACTCATATTTTTTGGTGACTTATTAACTGATGGATTTATTTTTTACATTATCGTTCATCTATTCATTATATTGTTACCGATGTTTTCAGGGAGGGAAATTCTTTGGCTGACTATCTTGCCGACAAAGGTGTTGATGGGAACAATCTTATGTGGCATCTTCATCTTCATTTGGATGTTATTCTATTTTTTAGGGACAAATTTTATTTTCCTTCTTTTAGGCTTTTTTGATTTTTGGGTTTGTTTTTAATATAATCGTACGGCCCTATTTTTAGGCAGGTTCTGAGTTATTCAAAAAAATTTTAAATAAATTTTTGAACCTAAGGGTTAGATATGCCTCATCCCAATAAATAATTTCCTGAATATAAATAATCACTTAGATAAATTAGTATATAATCTAATAATTTAGTGAGATTCTTAGATATATAATGAATCGAATTTAGATACTAACATGAAATGTAATATTTAACAGAAAAAAACATTCTATGAAAAATATCACATTGTCAATTAATTACTATTAAAATATAAATATTATTCATATTAAAAAATATCTTAGACAATAATTAACTTATAATTAATAAATATACTGTCAAATTTTTTTATTTAAACCTCAATATAGTATTCTTTTTATATTCCTTGTAAAAGATTAAAATCAATTCAAAATATCAGCACATAAAACATTATAATGATGGATTGTAAGCCTTTGAACTTCTGATCAAATTTAAAATTATAAAACCATGATTATATACATCATTTGTTTAACATTATATCAATATATATATAATTTTAAAAATGAAGACAATCGTTATTCGTAAAATATCATCCTATAGAATTCATTATATTTCATATATCAAAAAATGAAAAACACTTCGTCATGGATGACCTAAACCACTTTGTTAGAATGTCTTTCCTAAATTTATATTTAAAATATTTTATCCATATACTTTCCAATATAATGTCACTCTGCTCATAATTAGCTTTATAATTGTAGTGAAAATCAACCTGGCCATAGGTTATTACCCCAAGGCACCAAATATAGTAAATAAATTACAAGGTATTTAATACAATCTAGGGATGAATTTCCATTTGAAAATTAAAAAACCACAATAAAAAACATCATAATAAACTACCACCAAATGACGCATGATAACAATGAAATATAACTCAAAAGAAAACAGAAATAATAAAAACACCAAAGTATAAGAAGAAACCATATTTGAGTAAAAATAAGAAGATAAAAGTAATAATGTTTAAAGAATCCAATTAAATAACCCACATCTCAAAACATTCTCCATGATCCAAATCAAAAACTTATGACCCAATGTCACCAAATGCACCAATAATGTAATGAGTTACATTTCGCTTAAAAACATCATGGTAAACAACATCTAAAATTTCACTAATGTTTCTAACTATGGGGAGATAATTAATCAATATTTTTTCCCATAATAACATCCCAACTCATGCCACATGGATAGAACATGTTATCACATTGATATAAAACAATTTATATAAAACATTTTGAAAAAAGTTTATATCATATATAATCCCATTTTAATAAAAAAATCTGTTTTTATCATTAAAAATACCCAAACCAAATCCATTTTCATAGAAAATAAATTTCCATGGAGAACCCAAATAATTATTAAAACCACATCTCAATCCATTTAAAATTATCCACTAAATTAAACATAATCAAACTCACACATAAACAAGCATGGTTTTAAAATTTATTAGTGAACATCATTTCCATTATATATCCCATAAATGGTCGTACTTCCCCACCATTATCTATCATGTTCTACTAACTCTTAACCATGAACTACAACAACCATTAAAACATAATATTTTACAAAATAAAAAAAATAAAGCAATCACTTTGTTGAAATAATTTTTTCTTCTTTCAAAACCAAACAACAATTTTAAAATCATCTTATTAAAATAATTTAATGAATTTTACATAACACTAAACAACTAATTATCACAATTTCACGAACCTTCCCCAAAGAGGGTTTACATCAATAATTTCTTGAAAATTTAAAAATCAATTTGAAGAATAAAATCCAATTTTAAATCAATCATTCATTTTATAATAATAAGAATCATGTGTGAATCCAGCTTCCTTGGAATCTACCAAAAAATGAAGAACAAAACAAACTATACAATAAAACTTGGTTAAAAATATAAAACCATGCCATATATAATGATCCATGACATCAAAATTTCTATATATCTACATTATTGGCATCACACACCATGGATTTATAGTAAAAATATAAGATCCATTAGTCTTCGATATACAAGAATAGTAATCTAATTAAAAAACCTTGTATGGGAACTTACAAAAGTACCCAAGATTCAATACACCATTATTTTCCCATGGATCAATCCCATATAAAGAGAAAAGTTTTCCACATACATTGAGATGATTTGAATATGAGTGAGGGTCATATTTGAGAAATAATGACCAATTAAGGTGAAATATAGAGTTATATGCACAATTTTTCCAAATATCATTTATCAATTCATGGTTAGGGTACACAATTAGAAAAACAATGTTCTAACTATGAACAATACAACTTCCCCAAAATGCATGGTTACATCTAGTTATGTTAATTATTTGGATAAACATTTCATCTAGCCATATTCCTAACAAGATCCCACTTACTCACAATACACAGTTTTATGTAGGAATATCCGGATTCTACTAATCATACATAAATTATGGACCTCCATAAAATACATTAAAATTTTTAAATTTTTTCCAAACCCTCCAAAGCATCACCTAATAACATTACATATATAAAATTTAAAATCCAATTGTTATTTAATTGAAACCATGGATGTTAAATTCTCTACAAAATTGTTCCTTACATCATCATAATGCATGAAGCCATCATTTTACAAATTGTGTTTAGGACATCTCTCAACCATTTCCGATTTTTCATCCCAAAATTCACCATGAATCTATCCATGATGCCATAAGACTTGAAATAGACTGATGTTTTTCCTATTAAATAAATTTTCATTCTTATCCACAATTCATTGTAGTTTGTGAACCCACAAAGCATCGGGATATAGTTGACCATGATCAAATCTAATTGCATGATCATTATCAGGAGGGTACAATTTAATCTTAGATAGATAAAATAATGATATTCCAAAAATAATCATTGTGGGAATGAAAAATGATATTCTACCATTCCATCCTACTCAAATATCAAAAAGAGGAATATGTATCAAGGATATAATATTCCCTTATTCCCAAAATTACAATGCACAATCCTAGTGTAGATAATCATGAACGCATGATCATGCATCACGAATGATAATGGGAATCAATGATGATCTCTATAATTTTTTTGACAACTTCAAACCATATGAATTTATTCACTAATCAACAACCACTTCTTTGTTTCATTTTCAACAATGGTTGGCCCAACCAATAATGTATCACCTATTTCCACCCAACAAAGTAGAGAACAATAAGTACACACATATAATGTTTTTTAAAGATTCGTATATATTTATTCATGGTCTGTCTTATTGTTTGGGATTTCTACTAAAGGTATATGCACCTCCCATGAGCCCCCAAAATTTACCAAACAATCCCAATGCATGTATTCTGATGTTTGTATAGTCCTTTAATATTTCTATCATTCATGGGGTAATATGTTTTATTGATGGAAAAAGGAGTCCCAAGTGTTAACTGTATGTATTTTTTGAAATGAGACATAAACCACTGGTCTTGGACTAATACTGTTATAACTACTATGCCAATCTTCTTTAAAACATATGGAATATAGATTATTGAAATGTCATCGCCCATATGAGATTCACAAATCAATATGAAATGAGAAGAATTTATGACTTGATACACTATCACCCAAATGAAATCATGTTTAGCAATCATCCATGAGAGACATGTAAAATATCCATTGTTATTTCTTCTAACATTCAAAAGGAAAATGGAAAATACTGCAACATATCTACTACTTTATAGTGATCTTCCTTAATTTTCTAATAGTTTAGGCATCACATCACAAACATATCCACTTTTTTATTCATGAAAACCCTCAATAATTATACTTTCAACAACTTATGCATCTTTAGTAATATAATATGAACATTGCATATTAGATGCTAGTATGCATGAAGAAGTTATTCTCATAAATCCATAGGTATAACCTTCTGATCTAGAATACTCAAAATTTGAATCCCTTCATGTTTTCCTCTATCAAGGTCCTCCCCACCATTTATTTATAACCTCATCTCAAAAAATTATAAAAAACATGTATATCCCTATTAAACCATTTAAACATAACCTGTAAGAAAAGAGACCAAATCCAAAAATAATACCCTGCCTCTATTGGCAAATTCCAGGTTCATTTACCCTAACATTGATATCTACTACCACTGTTATGGTGACTAAATGTCCAACAAAGAATATGAAATTATTCTTAATGAATATTCAGTTTAATTCCCATTACCCAAGGTATACATCAAATCAATTACAAATATTTAGACATACTACATTCATCTTATTTATCACATATTCAAATCTATTTATGAGAAAATTATTTTCACGATATTATGATTCATAATCACTAGAAATTCTCCCCAAGAAGGTTATAATTCCACATAATCAAAGAACAAACAATAGTATCTATCTCCAAATCATGTGTTTAGTAGTTCATTTCATGAATCTATATATACCATAATCCATAAGAAACAATAAGATCTATTTTCATGAGAACACATACTAACCCAGATCCCAACAAATTATAGTACACCACATATCCATTTCATGATTCCAGTAATATCAAGAACAATATTAATATAATGAAAATTTTATGCTTGTGAAAATACATTTTAAATTCTACATTAAATTATAATAGAACACTTTTCCTCATAAACATTGTCATCAATGATGTATGATAGGATATTTCGTGAAATAAATTTTGAAAATAATCTATAAGACAAAGGAAAATCTGTATCTCGACGAACTTGTTTCATAGATTTGAAGACAACAAATCCAATATCATTTATAGATCTAACTGGAAACTTATTTCAGAGATAATATGTCAAAGGAAACATATATATTAAACCTAAAAATAAGACATTGATTATTTTTCATACAAAGGATAATACTATAAGATTACCAATTAAATCACTATGTCTTTCTCAAGATCATACCCTTTCCATGAATAACAGAAATTCCATCCAAAAGAACTAAGACAAAAGAATCCATATATATATGAAATAGATAACTAATTAATTCTATAGTTTCTATATTATAATTTGTATTATAGAATGAAATAAAAAAATACTCAAATGAGACATATCTAATTCCAAAATATTTCTTTGGAATATCCTCCTCTTATACTCACAATTAGTTATTTCTTGATTCCAATTAAATTTCTGAGATCCTATAGGATACCCTATTTGATCAACCATATCATCTATGTGTGCATGTGGATACTAATTACTTATTATAACTTAGTGAATCTAATGATAATCCACAAAAACCCACAGTGTATAATATTATTCTCTTATAAACAAACTAGTGATTCCCACATAGAAATGATTGGATGACTGAACCCTTTCCCTTCCATTTCTTCCTACTAAAAATTTAGGTCTCATATAATTTATTGTTCCAATAAATACAATTTATGGGATATATTATTGGTACTTAGTAAGAGACCAATAGAAACACCCCTTCTCTTATTGGTGGATTCCCTGAGAAATTCTTAGGAAAATATAAATAAGTCGATAAAAAACTATATGAAAAACAATATTCTCAATATCATCCATTGATTAGAATGTCAAATATTTCAATTTTTATATGATCAGTCCTACTTATAGTGAAATCATTCATTCTACACCGATCATTACATTATAATTGTAACATACCAGGTAAATAAAGAATATAATATTTTATGTTTTAGTAATATTTTTGAAATAATTATTAATTTTACTTTAAAGGTGATGTTATGTTCGTTGGCTTACTTGATACGCAACAACGAGTTTCTTTGAAATCTTGCATTGCACACTAATAATATAATATAATTATTTTATTTGGTAGTTAATGCCTAGACCTTTTATTGGCAATAATGAATAGAACTAACTAAAATAATATTATACATGGTTTTAAAATGTTTTAACATTTATCTATTAAAATTTGGAGGCTTAAAATAACAAATGAATTTGATTTTAAGCACAAATACTCTAATATTCTCTAAAAGGTGGATTTACCACTTTTTGATGGTGAACCCCCCTTAAATATAGTTTTGTTCACTTCTATATATTCTATTTGACCAAATAAGATTATTCTTTATAATTGGGACACCAAAATTTACTTTGTGTAATTTTTGGTATTTTTCTGATAAAATTTATTTTTTAATGAATAGTGAAAATAATGTATTTTAATTTACATTTTCTTTTTAATATTATTTATTTATATTGTTATATTAACTTTTTAATTGGTTATAAAGTGTAATTAGATTATATTATTACCATTTAACCTAATTGTGGTCATTGGAATTAATTTCTCATTGAAATTTGACATAAACAAGTGTCAATCTTTCTATAGATATTGTTGCTTAAAAACACGATATTTGTTCTGACAACGGGAGTTAATTTTATATTAATTAATGCAACTTCTATGTTTTTAATTTTTTAAAATAGATATAATTTTTGAAATTAGAATATCAAATATATCTTTGGCTTATTTTTTGGTCTATTTCTGAAAAACATCAGTTTTTGATGAATAGTGAAACCACTAAGTAGTAGTTAAAAAAATTACTTTTTCATTTAAATGAAAAATTTTAACACTTCTATGAATTGAATATCAAAAATATGACATACATGGTGGTTTTTAGTAAGTAAAATGTTTTTCAATAAGATGAAAATAATTTATGGTGAATAGTTACTTTTGACTTTTATTTACCACAGTTAAAGATAAAGAGGGTAATTGAAGGTAAAAAGAATATCAATATAATAAAAAATTACCTTAATACTATTATTAACATTATTGGATGAGTCATGTTAGACCATGTGATTCTTTGGGTTGATTTTGGGACACCATGGAGCCAATTAAGAGTGATAATGACACATTATTTTAATTATCTTAAAGTAATGACAAAAATGACAGAAACAAATATCTTCTAGTAAATTAATTTTTTACAGAGGGTTATATAAGTTATCATATCGCATATAAATCTTATTTTGAAATCTAAAAGTTTATCCTACATCATGGTTTTTTTATAATTTTTAGACAAAAAATAAATATAATTATTTATGACAAAATAATGATGCAATATTTACCTCATTAATAAATAATTTAAATAAAGAAGATTATAAATATTAAAATAACATTAAAAACCTGTTCAATTCATATTGGATGAATTTATATAAACCATGAGTCATCTTTTCATTGAACATAATGAGGTATGGACATTTAGAAACCAAAAATCATTATATAATAAAATAATATTTTTACACTTTACTAAAGAGCCCCTCCTCCCCCTTATAAAAATCCCTAACTTCTAACACATTACTGACACCTATCAAGCCCCTTTTCTCGTACAACCCCTGCCCAAATAATCTCTCAAGATCCCTCTATTTCTCCTAGAATCCTTACCTTAGGCACAAGTCATTTCATGAATTCCTTTGGTTCAAACCAAAGGGAGTTACCCAAATTAAAGGTAACAGTTTCTCTTAACATGTTTTCTTTTATTTTACTTCTAAAACACCTAATATCTTATTATTACTTTCATTTATAACAACACAATAATCCATAATATACTAGAATTTTGTTATGAGATTTATTCAAACTAAACTAACACACATATCCATTTAATGGGTGAAGAATATATTGTTTTTGTGGATGGAAAACTAACTCCTCATGAAATGATGATTGTTTGATTATTTTTTACTACCTCTCATGGTGTCCATTAATATGAAAATATATTTATATATTTTATATATTATGTTTATGTTTTCATTATGCTTCTGTATATTCCATTTAGAGAATTCCTTTATGGTTTCCATTATGGGTAAACGCGATAATTTCATTTGAGAAAGTGCGGACTACCGCCCCCTCAAAGTGATATGACTCATTAATACCATATGTGAGACATATAAAGTATGGGGTTATTGATATAATATTTGATATTATATAGGAATTAGTATATAACTATGTATCATTATCTTTTAATTACACTAAAATATGAAATAGAAATGAAAGTATCATTCATGGGTACCTACGACTTACTGTTTCTATGAACAATGCATTTAATTTCGTATCTTCAAATGATATATACTATTATAAATAAATATATATAATCGATATATATGATATATATGATATCTATATAATTAATATAATTCTATAGATAATCGACTATTGACCAGATAGAAAACTAGTAAAAATAAGGTGTTCATTTTTTACTCAAGTACCAAATATCGACAAAATGACAGTTATTAACATTAATGATTGAATAATATTTATAACATGGTAATAAGTGATATAAAAATAATAATAAACTTGAAAAAATATCTTATCCAATTAAAAATTATCTTTATTTTATTATTCAGTAAGATCACGGAACACATGAGTCATGTCAGACACGTGGTAAGGAGGTTTCTTATCTCACTTTTAATTCTGTGTGACTTCCATTGTTAACCACTTATTTATCAAATTTTGTATATTTTTTATTACCATTTCATATTTATTATCAATACTATCTTTATATTCATGGTATTTTATGATTATTTTGTTATTTATTAAATTTTGGTCATACAATTAAATTAATTACAATGTGGTAAGGGGTTTTCATCTCATTTTTTATTCCCGTGAGAATTGATGCTACATTTTCCACTATTTCTTTTTGGGTGGTGTATTTACACCCATGATTTTATTATATGTGTAATATACTTCAATTTATTGGTATTTGTGTCTTAATTTTATGATTCTTCTTTCATGGGGTGTATGTTTCTTAAGATACGAAATCGGTAAGGGAACCATTCTACAATCACTTTTTTAAAAGACTTCATTTTGTTATGTATTTTTATTTACAAATTATTATATTGGGATATGTTCTTATATATAAATATTTCTTTAAATTTTATTTCCATGTGATAAGATACCTTTTTCTTTCTCATCAAATCATTTAATAATTTTAATGTGGTGTCGTTAGGCTGTCGAATTTCTGTATGGGAAACTTCTTCACCCAATTTCATTTCCATGGGTTAAACATATAATTATTGATTATGTTGTGATATAAATAAGTTTGAATAAACTCTGATTTTATTACACTTAATATAAAATTATATTGGGTTTATTTATAATTTTTACAGATAATAATGTCTTGGATTTATCCTTAATCTAAGGATAACGTTTTTATAGTGGATTTCGTCTCAATTTACATTCCATTGGGACTTCATTGTTGTTATGAACTAATTAACTCTTATGTGGTGTATATACTATAAATGGGAATATTATATCATGAATCCCATTATTCTCATGTTATTATAATGTTCTGATTCATCATTATTCCACAATTATTTGTATTCATGAGACTCTCATGTTTTTAAAAACTCATTAACTAAAATTTCATTTTAAATGTTATAACGATTTTTCTTCTAAATAATTATAATTAATGTAAACGTTTTAAAAATGGTTTTAAGGATTTATTCACTTGGAAATTAATGTTTTAAAAGGAAAATTTATTTAAAATCTTCAAAGTGGTATGGGACACATTGATTCAAAAATCTCTTTATTAAATGTTATAAATTGTTCTGAAATTTTTTTGATAAAGAATTGATTATGTAAATATCTTGAAAATATATATAGTGTTTTCAATGTGGAAATTTTATCTTTCTATTATACTTGTTTTATGTGTTATGAATATTTTATCGAAATTAGGCATTGTTTACGTATACGTGTGGTTCCGTGATAAACCTAGGGCGGGTGAGCCCGAAATAGCTCTCCAATACACTGGGAAACATGACGGAGGTAAACGTGATGTTTCTCATAAGAGATTTGGGGAATATACTGTGATGGGTATTCATAGTGTAACTCCCTGCATAACTGTGATAGTTACAATATAGGTTTTATACAGATGCCATAAGTTACATTTTTGATTTATGATTTATGTGTGTTATTCCAAAATATTATGATTTCATGAGGTATGTTTTGATTGAAATGTATGGTTTCTTTTATTTTTATTTATTAATGGAGTAATGATTTTTTTCCTTATTTTATATCCCTTACTAATCTTTATTTGATCATCTGAGGTTTTTGAAATGTTTTTCATAGGGTATAAGGAAGTGTAAGAGAAATGAAGTAATCAAGAAGATTTATATCAAGAAAAGAATTAATGATTTATTTAAGGAGTTTTCTTTTTGTTAAATATTTGATAGAGTAGAAGTGTCTAATTTGTAATTTTTGATATTTAATTTGAACGTTATGGCCTATTTCTATAAAACTATAATCCAAAAAAATCATTAAAGTTAATTCTTGACATAACTCAAGATAATGTAATGTTTAAGTCCAGGTCCTTATAGTCGGTATCAGATTTCAGATTAGATAACATTATAGGATAGTGTCTTATTTAATCAAAAGTGACATCACCATAATGGTTAGCATATTTGAAAGAGTCTTAGTTTTTTTAGATAAAGTGAATGAGTTGAAGATAACATGAATAAGTCTATATTAGTATTTAACCTCCTCATGAGATATTAAATGATTATTTTGAGATATACTAACATGGACCTTTTTGGTTTTAGTAAATGGATGGATCTAGCAGGCCCCAAAGTAATAGTGAATGTGAAGAAAACTATGATAGTTTTCTGAATGAGAAAATGAATGAAATGGGAGTTTTAGTGAGAAATATTATGATTATTCTCAACCAACTATCTAGATTCATGATTGGAAACTGAAACCATGTTTATTTTTAGAAGGAATCATATATGTGAGAAACAAATCCCTACAGAAGTTCAGGTAATATTCATAAAGGTAAGTATTTTCAAAAACATTTGTGTCAAGTATGTGGAAAGAATCACCTAGAAATATGCTTCAAAGGGACGAGAATATGCTATAGATGATGAAGTGAAGGTCATAAAGCGAAAACCATCCATGGAAAAAGGAAGCATCTAGTTGACTATAGGAAAGTGAAAGTATTCATTTCTAATGGATTAATTGAACGTTTTAAATGTGGTGTGCATGGTCATTATACAAACATTTTTTCTAAAAAGATGTTTTGGGACTGAGATCACTAGGATTGTACAAATTTTTTTTATCAACACCTAATGACATTCAGAAAGAGGATGAAGAAACTTACAATGATCAATCATATGTATGGATTATTTTTTATCATTTTTTGATATCATTAAGTCTTAGGATATGATTCATGATTTTTTTGTAGGAATGATGTATTTCAGAATAAGTTGGTAAATAATGGCTAATGAATCATGATGAATCTTGAATGACTAGGAAGTCAACATATAATGGATTAAAGAGTTATGGTAGATTTTATGATTATTAAATGATTAAAATTATTAAGGATTTTTCGATGGTGGGATTACATTGGATGTATTTTTATAGTATGTGTATCCTTGAAGTTTTATATATGAATTTTTTTACATGGTATAATTATCATTTCTACTGATTATTAATGGTGGAATTTTTTTGGAAGAATCCATGTTTTATTATGGACATATGGGGATTTTGTTTTTTTATGGAAATGATTAATATATCATGGAGAGTATGTTATTAGGTTAATTTCTTTTCAATATGGGACTTCAAGAGTAACTGATGTTATTTGAAGATAACTGTTATGATTTATCATGGAAGTCTATGTGATTAAATATTTCTAGTATATGGATTTTAATCTTAATTTTTTTTTCATTGAATAATTTCATAGACATTTGATTATTGAATGACCTTTCTTGAACATTGGGTACTTTTGGTTGAATTTTGGTGATTAAGAGTAGTACTTATTTTTATAAAGGATTGTCATTTTAGGGTATTTTCTGATCATCGAATTACCATTTTGGTTTTGCTTAACTTTTAAAGGCATTAGAAAAATATAGTTCGTCTTTTGTGGATTTTATGATTCTTAAGAATTTTATTATAGCGCTTTCAATGTTAAAAAGTCATCTTGAAGACATACCGTTTGGAGAAAAGATGAGTTTGTGTTAGAATTTTATTAAAGGATGACATTGTACATGACAAGTAAGTATATTTCATTATGATTTTAATCTAGTTAATAATAAAATTATTCAACTCTATGAAAAGGATCTTGATGTAAAAAATTTATAAGATCTCTTTTATATTCTGTCATTTACCCAACTACAAATTTATTGTATTGTGGTGGTTAACTGTTTATGATCACGTTCTCTATCACTCTATATTAATCTATTAGTGTTCGTTTCTCTTCCATAGCCCAGTTTTAATGGAATCATAGTATCTATTGTCTTGGGTAAAATTTTTACTTATCTTCTTTAATTTTAATGTGATAGTTTAATTGACTCTTTTTCTGATGCGGTACATTAAATGATGTTCCTGATCCCAATTTTAGAATTGCAGGGACACAATTTCCAAAAGGGGGGAAGGATGTAACATTCCAGGTTAATAAAGAATATAATATTTTAATTTTTATTAGTATTTTTGAATTAAATATTAATTTTACTTTAAAGTGGATGCTATGTTTGATGGCTTAACTGATACACAACAACAAGTTTCTTTGAAATCATATGTTGCACACTAATAATATAATATTTTTTTATATGGTAGTTAATGCCTATCTGTTTTATTGGTGGGAATGAATAGAACTAACTACAATATAATTATACATGATTTTTAAATGTTTTTACATTTATCATAAAAATTTTTAGAGGCTTAAAATAAGAAATGAATTCGATTTTAAGCATAAATACTCTAATATTCACTAAATGGTCGATTTACATCCTTTTGATGGGGAACCCACATCTAAATATAGTTTTGGTCGCTTTTATATTTCCTATTTTACTAAATAAAATCATAATTTATAATAGGGACACCAAAATTTACTTTGGTATTTTTTTGTTATTTTTCTGATAAAATTCATTTTTAATGAATAGTGTAAAATACTGTATTTTAGTTCATATCTTCTTTTTAATCTAATTTATTTATAGGTTGTATTATCTTTTTCATTATTTTTAAAGTTTAATTATATTATATATTTACCATTTAAGATAATGGTGGTCATTGGAAATAATTTAATTTTGAAATTTGACATAAACAAGTGTCAATCTTTGGATTGATATTGCTTCATAAAAAAACTCTATTTGTTTTGACAGTAGGAACTAATTTTAAATTAATTAATGAAACTTCTATTTTTCGAAATTTTTAAAATAGATATCATTTTATAATTCCGAATATCAAATATATATTTGGTTGAATTTTTGGTATTTTTTTGAAAAACATCTATTTTTGATGAATTGTGAAACCACTATGTAGTAGTTAAAAAACTGACTTTTAAATTAAAATGAGATTTTACCACTTTTATGAATTGAATTTCTAAAATAAGACATGTATAGTTGTTATTTGTAATTAAAATTGTGTTCAATAAGATGAAAATAATTTATGGTGAATAGTAACTTTTGAATTTTATTTATCGCAGTTAAAGGTAAATCGGGTAATTCAAGGTAAAAAGAATATCATAATAATACAAAATTATCTTAACACTTGTCCTAAAAATATTTTATGAGTCATGTTCTACCATGAAAATATTTCGGTCAATGTTGGGACCCCATGGTGAAACTTAAGATTGATAATGACACTTTATTTTAATGAACTTAATGTAAAGAAAAATGACACAATCAAATATCATTTAGTAATTTAATTTTTACATAGGGATATATAAGTTATATTTTCGACTATAAATATTATTTGGGAATATAAAAATTATTTCCTACATCTTGGTAATTTTTTATAATTTTTAGAATGATAATAAATTAAATTATTTATGACACAAGAATGATGCAGTATTTACCTCATTAATAAATGATTTACATAAATAAGATTATAAATATTAAAAACACATCAAAAACATATCCAATTATTATTGTATGAAATTATTTCGAACATGATCCATATTATATTCGACTATAATTACTTATGGGCCTTTAGAAACTGAAAATCATTATATAATATAATAATATTTTCAAACCTTCCTAAAAAGCCCCACATCCCCCATATAAAAATCCATCATTATACCCCATTCCTCATACCTCGCAATCCCCTTGGCTCATCCAAACCCTACCAAAATAATCCATCAAGATCCCTCTCTTCCACTTGGAAGCCTTACCTTAGGCAGAAGTCACTTCAAGATGTCCTTTTGGTTAAAACCAAAGGTTGATGCCCAAATTAATGGTAACAGTTTCTCAAAACATCTTTTCATTTATATTACTTCTCCAACCCCTAAAAACTTTTTATTCCTTTATTTTATAACAAAAAATATATCCTAAATATTCTAGGATGTTTTTATGAGATGGATTCAAACTACACTTACACTCACCTCCATATAATCGGCGAAGAACATATTGTTTCTTTGCATGGAAAACTAATGCCTCACAAAATGATGATAGTTCAATTATCTTCTACCTCCTTTCATGGTGGCCATTATGATGGAACTACATTTATATATGATATATATTATGTTTATGTTTTCTTTATGCATCTATATTTATCATTTATATCATTTCTTTATGGTTTCTATTATGGGTAAAAACGATAATTTCATTTGAGGAAGTGCGGACTACGACCCCCTAAAAGTGATATGACTCATTAATGCCATATGCGTGATGTATAAAGAATGGATTTAATGATATTATATATTATATTATACTGTAATTATAAAATACTGATGTAATATTATCTTTTACTTCAATTAAAATATGAAATAGAAATGAAAGTATTGTTCATGCGTACGTACGGCTTACCATGTCCATTAATGGTGGATTTCATTTCTTATCATCAAATGATATGTACTATTATAAATACCTATATACTAGATATATATGATATATAGGATATAAAATTTATGAATATCATTCTATAGATAATGTACTATCGACCATTTGGACAACTTGTAAAAATAAGGTGTTCATTTTTACTCAAGTATCAAATATTGACCAAATGACCGTAATTAACTTAAATGATTTTATAATGTTTATAAAATGGTAATAAGTGATATAAAAGGAACAATAAACTTTATAAATGTTCTTAGGACTGTATAAATTAACTTTAGTTTATTATTCAGGAAGAACACAGAACATACGAGTCATGTCAGACACAAGGTAAGGAGGTTTCTTATATCACTTTTAATTTCATGAGATTTCCATTGTTCACCACTTTTTTATTGAATATGGTGTATTTTGAACTTCCATTGGAAATATATTATCATGATTCTATTTATATTCATTGTATTTTGTGATTAATTTTGTGTTTATTAACTTTTGGTCTTATGACTCAATTGATTTCAATGTGGTAATGGGTTTTCATCTCACTTTTTATTCTCATGGGAATTCATGCTAAATTTTCCACTATTTATTTTTGTGTGGCGTATGTACTTTCCATGATTTTATTATATTTTTAATATAATTCAATTTATTAATATTTACATCTTCATTATATGATCCTTCTTTCACTGGGAGTATGTTTCTTAAGTTACCAAATCAGTAAGGGAACCTTTCACCCATATCTTTTTTAAAAGACATATTTTTGTCATGTCTTTTAATTTACATATTAATATTTTGGGATATGTTCTTATATATCCATATTTATGTAAATTTAATTTCCAAGTGATGAGATACCCTTTTCTCTATCATTAACTCATTTTCGTAATTTTTAAGTGATGCCATTAGGCTGTCGAATTTCTGTATGAGAAACTCCATCACCCAATTTCAATTTCTTGGCTTAAACGTATACTTATTGATTATATTGTTCTATAAATATGTTTGAATAACCTATGATTTTATTACACTTAATATCCACCTATATTGGGTGTATTTATATTTTTCACACATAATTATTTCATTGATTTAACCTTAATATTTGGAACCCGTTTTTATAATGGATTTCTTCACAATTTACATTCCATTTAGATTTCATTGTTGTTATGAAATAATTCACTCTAATATAGTGTATATACTATTCCTTAGAAAATTATACACTGAATCAATTTATTCTCATGATATTATAATGTTATGATTCAATTTTATTCTTCAATTTTTTTTCAAGAGTCTCTTATTTTTTTGAAAACTATTTAACTAAAATATCCTTTTAAATGTTTTAAAGACTTATTCTTCTAAATATTTATCATTTATATTCATGTTTTAAAAATGGTTTTATGGATTTATATATATGTACATTAATGTTTCCAATTGATAAATTATGTTTTATGGGACACATTGATTCAAAAACTTATTTATTAAATGTTTTAAATGGTTTTGAAAATGACTTGATAAAGAATTGATTATGTAAATATCTTGAAAATATATATTGTGATTGAAATGTGGAAATTTTATCTTTCGTTTATGCTTTCTTTCTGTGTTATGAATATTTTATGGTTACTGAGAATTGTGTACGTAAATGGGCGGTTTGGTGATAATCCTAGGGAGGGTGAGCCCGAGATAGCTCTTCAATGCATTGGGTAACATGGCAGTGGTAAATGTGATGTTTCTGCTAAGAGATTTAGGGAATATAATGTGATTGGTATTCCATGTGTAACTCCCTATATAGCAATAATAGCTACAAAGTATGTTTGATATGGATTCCATAAGTTATCTTTATTATTTATGATTTTTTGTGTTATTCATAGATCTTATTATTTAATGGGGTACGTTATGATTGATATGTATGTTTTATTTTATTTATATTTTCTAATGGGCTAATGTTTTCTTTCCTTATTTAATAACCCTTTCTGATCTATTTATGCTCATCCCAATTTTTTAAAATGTTTTCTATAGGGTATAAGTAAGGGTAAGTGAAAGGAAGTATTTAATAAGATTAATATCAAGAAAAGAACACATGTTTTATTTAAGGAGTTATGTTTTTGTAAAACATTACATATAGTATAGGTGTCTATTTTTTATTTTTTTTGATATAATTTAAATGTTATGGCCTAATTCTCTAAAACTAAAAACCTGAAAAGGTCATAAATGGGAATTCCTGACTTAACTCTAGATTTTGTAATGATTTAGGTCAGGTTCTTATACTGGTCTCCTCAAATGATATTCTCGACAACGTCATTAGTCACAAAACAATATATCTGGGTGTGAAAATATATTTGATCATTGATAATTGTCATACAATCCATACATTGGATTATTTCATTGAAAACCATCTCAACCAAAGATAAACTGAAATTAAACTCATTTATATCAATATTTATCCCATATTCTTACCCTAGAAAAGATCTATGTGCTTCTGACCAAGATGTGATTTTGGATTCAAATCTGAAGGAATCATCTCATAATTTAATCCAATATTATCAATAGGACAAGAATAAATAATAAATTGTATGAGGTTGTATAAAAAAATCACAGATAAGGGAAGAATTTATAAGAATCATATATCTCATCATCAATTGTCTTGATTGATTATCCACAAAAACATATCATCGCCATAAAACTGCTTAATCACAACATTATGTTCCTTATTTTATTGTTTAGATTTCAATTTTGGAAGTGTTGTGGTATCCATGGAATCTCATTTTCAATATTTAACCTACTAATGAGTGGGTTTTTTCCCTTATCCCATTAAAGAATAATATTTAAGTGAAACCTAATATGAATCTTAACCAACCTACCATTGATAACTGCAACAATAACTCTATGGATGGGAAATATGGTTATAATAGTGGAATGATCCAGGTTCATCCATATAATAACATATCATCAGATACAAACAACAACATTGAAAACATCTTCACATATACTTGGATTTACGAGTAAAATTTACTAATAAACCATCAAATTATATTACATCAGAATACACTGTAAATAGGCTTATGTATTCTTCTAATTATCATCATTAGAGTTCCAGTCATTTCTTATACAAACAATCATGCTCCCCCAACACATATCTCCCGAGAAATCCCATTCCACTATTGTCACTCCATTTAATATATCCATATATTTTTTTAAATAATTAACCAAAATATTTGTGTGAAAATATAGACTAAACCCCAATAAAAAAATTAACACTTTCTAGCTTTCACATACTACAAATTTGGGTACAATTTAGAGTGAATTCATAAATTTAGATGATCATCATGTCTCCAAGTGGCTCTCCTACATCAAGGTAAAATATTCCACTATTCTAGAAATCCTAAACATCTGATGATATAATTATTGGTTGAAAAATTCTTAAAATTAATCTCATTCCATTTCCTCGATAAAATTTATCCTAAATTACTAAATCTCAGAAATATCATTCATGTTCATATTGAATATATGACACCAAATAGACCTTTTTATCTATGGATGTGCCGTGGAAATCAGTGATTAGATTTATCCTATCCAGCCAGTCCCTTAATTTCTATAATTACGAATCATCCTTAATGATGGCTATATTTTTCATTTGGACCACAATAGAATGATCCACATTCATTTGTTCATTCCTCCATTTTTATATATACACGTTGAAAAATATAATTGACTATACTCTAAACAATTCATTTGGTCACTTGTGGATTAAGTGAAATTGCATTCTTTGTTTCTCCATCCAGTTGGATTCAGTGATACCTACTGGGTTCCATTTTCTACAAAAACATAACAAATCCATTAAGTATAACAATTATTAAATTAAAATCTTTACAATCAAAAAATTGTCACATCACGAATATCACAACATTTCTTTCCAAAATTCAATGTTATCCTTTTTCAATACACTATTCAAAATTACACTATTCTTTTTAGTGTTAAACCATTATCCAAATAAAACATATATAATGTTTTATTCAGAATATAGAAACACATATAAAATTAAAAAAATTTGTACTAACTCACAATTCATTTAAAAAAATTAATTATGTGCACTTAGTGGGAAGTCATTTCTATAAATGTATTTCATGATCTTCGCTATTTCAAAACACATGAGTATGAGATAAAAATCATATAAGGGAATCATAATTTTTATGTCCCATACTCATTATTAACATTATGTTCAACATAAATAGGTTATCTACACCTATTTATGATCAACATTTCATGATCTGATGATCCTAATCTGTGCTAATATCCCAACATAGGGACTAAAGAAGATTTATTTTTGACTATATGATCAGAGAACTGATACCACATATCCCAAAAGACTATTTTTACCGATGAAGAACGATAACTTTTGTAACCTCTCACACCTCCTCGTAGTATGGTTATGGGTGGAAGCATGTTACATGGAAATAAGAGAAATCCCCAAGAACCTATGGCCGAGAAATAAATTCCAATAAATTAAATATAATGGGCAGATGATTTTCCCGTTCAAAATAAAATGACCAAAAAAATTAATAAGCATAAATAACTTAAACTATATGAAGCATGAAAATAAAATAATATAACTCAATGAAAAATAAAATGAAAAAACTGAATAGTAAATGAGAAAAATATAAGCATAAAAAGAGGAATATAAAACCAATATTTCTTTAGGACTCCAAAGACACAACTCCATAGCTCATAACTTGTTAAAAGATCAATCTCCATAATTAACTCCTAATGTGTAATGAATATCCACTAAAAAATTAGATACCATGCCTTTAGCTAGGTCCTGAATAAAAAAATCTCCAAACACACAAATGTTCTCATGTACAAGGTGAGTATAAAACGCAGTATGTTTTCTCAAAATGAATTCCCCACTCACACCACTATGATTGACCATGATAGTGAATTTATATTACAAAATTAGATAAAACACATTTAAACTAGTATAAATCATATCCAAATCATTTCAAAGAGAAATCATTTTCGTATAAAAATGGTTTTCCAAACCAATTAATTCTATGCGAAACTCATTTCCTTGGAAAATAAATTTCCATTGAATAAAAAATGAAGTAATTCATGCCATTTTGAAACCATTTCTGAATTATGCATTCCATTTTATTGTAACACCCCATGATTTAAAAATAAATACAATAAAATGCATTAAATAATAAATATCTAGATAATGATACTTTTTTAATGGGATTGTAATAATCTAATTATTAAACTTTATTTTTCTACTTCTATTATTAGAATCATGATAAATAGATATCTACAGCTATTATGAGTATGCTATTTAGAGACTGAAAGAAACAATTATATTTTTGATGAATTTTAATATACCTTTATGAATAGTAATATTAATCTAAATAATAGTAAATTATATTGTTATTTTATTTTATTTTGTATATAAGATAATGCGATCTTGAATAATTTTTCATGGTGATATAAAATTAGTTATAGTTTTAAAAATATTATATTCCAAATCAAATATGATTTAATATAAAAATTAAATTAATTATATTTAGATACATATTTTAGAATAATTAATTACATTTTTTAATTCTACATATCTAAATATGGTTACGGTAAATTTTTTGGATATTTTGGAAATTCTGGAATTTTTTATGAATAGTAAAATATTATAGTATACTGTATATTTACATTCTCAGTTAAATAAACTATTACTACAGTCATGGATAATTTAAGAAACCATGTTTCAAAATAAAATTCTCAAATTACTTTTTAGGGTCACCTGAATCAGGACTATTTATAGTTTTCAGAAAAATACTGAACTAATTATTAATAAAATTGTAAACCCCTCCACCCCAAAACTATAAATAACAACCTCACCCCCTCTTCTCTCACACATCTCAAGCATTGTAAATTGTATAAATTCATAGAAATCTTTTACCCAAATTATCTTCGCTGTGTTCAAGCCCTAATGGTATCACCAAAAGAACAAAACCAATGGGCATATGGAGGATCTTATGGGGATTAGATCAAGACGAATATATCCTCTTTAATTTAATTGTGTTTTATTAATTATGTTCATCTCTTCTAAAATCTAATATCACCTTTTTGAATAGGAATAAAATCCCAAATATTATATATATTAATTTTTTTTTGTTTTATGGTAAAATCATACATCATTATTCCACTCAACTTCCTCTTATTCAAAAAATGAAAACATTGTGTCATTTGTGTCGATTTACTAACATCGTGGTTGATGAATCATCAATTTTCATTACATCCTTTAAATATGGTGGTAACAATATTTTAATGTTTGAATAATAACATGATGTTTTCTTTAAATCTTATTTTTTAAATTCTAGCGATAAAAAAATAATATTATGTTATATAATGAACCAAGTTAAATACTATCGATGAACCGCCAAAATGATGTAAATGGATATCACTAATGATTTATATAAAGATTCATCCTCAAACCCTTTAACCAAAATGATTTATAGAATTATCTAATATTATATAAAAATATTAATACCATTTCATTCCACTTATATAGTTTCACTTCCATTCGACTAGTAAATGCATTATGAACCTCTTATGGAAATCATGCAGGGAACACACCTGAAACAATGATAAAAAAACAGAATCTTATTAATTAATTTGTGTAATGATGTTATAAAATGATCATATATGCAGTTATAAACATTAATATGTTTACCTAAAATATTTATAACACACATTTAACCATTTTACAGGAGGTTTAAATAATTTTCACGTAAGGAAAACCCGGAAGAAGGGAAATCTTTTCAAAATTTCTATTTATTGGGTTATCTTCTTATTTCACTGATTAAATGGTAGTAATAATATCTGTGTAAGGAATTTTTTTTATATAATGTTTTATTATAGGAAATCATAGTGTAAACACAAAATCCATTCATTCTATTAATTCTCAATTCAATTATATGATATTTATTGGCACTTTGCTTTAAAAATCCCCTTTAAAAATTCTATTTTATAGAATTCAAAAGAACTGTTTTTATAAAACTATTCATGTGTTATTATTTTGTTCTAGATCTTGGAATGTTTTTATAATAATGTTTGAGACCTATATCACCATCCAAAATATTGGGAATGTGTATGTTTCAGGTTAGCCGAATGGTTACACCAAGTGTAACTATGATCGTTATAGTATATGGTAACAGTGAAAGTTATCTTTTATGGTATCTATGAAGGTTAAAAATAATAAGGTATCTGTGAGGGTTAAAATATTAAGTATATAATGCCCCAAAATACCCTTATTATTGATTTATGTTTTCTATTATTTATTTAAATTTCATGTCTCACAATGCTAGTATATGATTCTTTATAATGAGAAGTATATATTTGTGAAAATGTTTTCATATGTTTATATGTCTTTAGTAACTAATTGTTTTTTTAGATTATTTTATATCCCTTAATGATATCTTCATTCTCATCCCATGTTTTTAAGTTATTTACATAGGTTGTAAGGAATTATATGATAATGATGTAAATTGATTTAACTGTTATGAATAATTTTCAAATAAATCATGTTATTGTTTTGTGTATAAAATTTTATGTTTTAGAAGAAATAGATATTGTTTTAATGGTACCCACTATTTTATGCTTATGGTTAGACATGTATGAGTTGTGTCTAAACATTCTAAAACTATAAACCTAAAATATCCTTGGGAATGTAAAGAAGTGAAATCAGGTAGAAATAATTACAATATTATTTGTTTAAGGACGGTGCCTTATATATTGTAATAAAGCAAAATATTGATAACATTAAGGGTTACATTGATGTCAATAGAACTCCATCAATAATTATTACCTTATGTTTATATTGAATGATATATAATTTAAATATTACCATGTCGCATTGCCTATTATATATCTATTTAGAATGGTTTTTCACAGATGAAATACGGATGCTGAAGTTTGAAGGAACATAGATGTTGATATATTTCCAAATCTACAACCATTAATGGTGGTAATTAGAACTATGTTGTTTGGGATTATAAAGGCTCTAATGATGAAGAATATTGATTATGTTGGAATCTATTCAAATGAACGGAAATAGCTACTAAAAAGGAACATGATGATAATGTAATATTGTAGGAGGAAACCCCCTCATACATTCAGTGGATCGTCTGAGGGAGTAGCAGGTGAAAGAGGGATTAAATCCAATGAAAATATATTAAATGTTATGAGGTTTTTAGAAAAAATGCATTCCATTACATTTATTATTTTGAAGGTGAAGCTAACCAGTGTCGGCCAATATTCCAGAATAGTAGGGATAAAGAGAAGATTAATGTCTTATAGTGGGATGAATTTAAAAGTATTTTCCATGAAAAATATTTTCAAAATGTGGTTTTACATTGGATGGAGAACCAATTCCTTGAATTTAATAATAATGAGGATGATTTAGTATAAATTTATGATTCAAATTTCATTCGACTGGAGATGTATTCTACAAATCTTACTCAAGAACATGATTGAAAAATCAACCATTTTTTACTTTGGATCGAATATAAGATATTAAAGGTTGTGGCCTCTCATGTGTTTAAAAGTTATGAAAAACTATTCATATGTCTGAAGATAGATGAAATGGAGTTTCTTGATAAACACATTTTCCTTGACAAAAAATAGAATAAAATCCTAGATGGAAGGTGATGGATAAGAATAAATCCAATAATTTCGATGGGAAGAATGTATAGTTTCTTGTTTGTGAAATGTGTTCTAAAAACTACCATGGGGATTACCGTACAAAATCATTGATGTTTTATCGTTGTGATAAGTATGGAAATATGGCTTGTGATTGTAATGAATTTGATCTTAAGACTAATCCTAATAAGAAAACTGCATAGTGTTATAATTTTGTTGGGGGTGGTCATTATGAAAATTCTTCCTCAATAATGATCTGAATGTTTCCGAGAACCTATACTATTATAAGAATGGTTTAGGGAGATCTATTGCAACTATTATAGTAGTTTTCAGGCAATACAATTATGTTTTATCTAGTACCTTGATGGTTTAATCATATTTTTTTATTTTTTTAATCCAGGTCTACACATTCCATTATTTCTAATAACTTTTTAGGTAAATTGGAAAAATGAAATCCAAAAATAAAACCAGAACATATTGTTAAAACATGAGGGGAAAATATTTCTGAAATAGGAATTATAATTATCTTTAGATTTCACTATGTGGATAAAAATTACTTACAATCCTTGTTTTTTCCCTTAGTTAGGTTTGATGTCCTTTTGCATATGGATTGATTTTTTTTATCATGATGATATTGATTGTATAGATAAGATGTTTTTTAAAGAAATTTGTTTACCTTGTATAGAAGAATAAAACCATACCATTTATTACATATTATGAAGCTACAAATGTTTTGAAATATTGATATAAAAGTTACCATGGTCGTATTTTTGAATACAAGGGGACAATTTAGGTTAACTATGTATAAGTGGTAAACAAATACCTTCATAATTTTCATGATGAGTCACCCAGTGTTATACCTAATCGAGAATTTGAATTTAAAATTAACTTAGTTCCTAATGATAAGACAATTTAAGAACCCCATTATCGTATGGATCAAATGTAAATTCTTTAATTGAAAAATAAATTGTAGGATATTCTTGATAAAGGCTTCATTTATCCTAGCACCTGACCATGGGGAGACCAGTTTTGTTTGTTAAAAATAATGATGGTTCAATGAGACTTCGTATTGAATATATATTCTTGAATAAAATCACTATTAAAAACAATTATCCTTTCCTCATATCATTGATTGTATTGATCATATCCAAAGAGGAAAATATTTTTTTATGGGTAACCTCAGGTTAGGGGTACCATCAATTGAATGTAAAAGAAGAATAAACCCTGAAGGTTGTGTTTCGTACTATATATAGTAATTATGAATTTTTTGTCTTGCTATTTGGGTTCACTAATGACCCTTCTATGTTCATAGATCCTACAAATAGAATATTTCATGTGTTTTTGGATACGTTTTTGATATTTTTTATTCATTAGTTCCTTGTATATTCTAAATGAAATTTCAGGCATCAAAATAAGCTTTTTTATTTTTGAATAACTTAAATGAAAAGAAAATATATTGAAAATTCAGTATCTGTCAATCCAGGTAGAAAAAGATATTTTTCCATGGTAATATTGTTTATTTCTATAGAATAATAGTTTATCCTCTAAAACAAAAGTGGATCATGAATTGAAATACAAAAAAGTATTTTAGAGATTTTTAGTTTTATTGGATTATCATTTCATCATTGATGGTTTATTAAAAATATTGCAAGGTTATCTAGCCCGCTGCCTATAATAATAAGAAAAGGGGTAAAATTTTTCTATGAAGATGATTGTGAGGTTTGTTTTCAGAAAATAAAGAAGATATTGGTGAATGCTCTAGGATTGTCCCTACCTTCCGTATATTGTGATATTGTCATCTACATCGATATTTTATTGAGGGGGATTGGTTGTGTTCTAATGCAAAATGATTTGGTAATTGCTTATACTTCAGAACAACAAACACCTCAGAAGTTACATTACCCCAAAAATTAATTGGAATTATAACTGATGATTTTATTCATTTAAGATAAGGGGGAATGATTTATAAGAAGACAAATGTGAAATATATTCTGACCATAATTGTTTGAAGTATACATTCACTCTGAAAGAACTAAACATCAAGTAGGGAAGATGGATTGAATTGATAAATGATTGCGACTTCATGATCAATTAACATTCTAAAAATGAAAATAAAATGGAGGATTCCACGTATCGAAAACATAATTCTTCATTAACTATGTTAATATTAGAGAATTACCCCTTGGTTAATGATTTTTTAAATTTTGGAATGGATGTGGTTAGTGCAAGAAATTCCTTTGTTTTGTTTCAGGATTATGTGTAGTCATCATTGTTAGATTGAATTAATCTATTATAGAAGGTAGATGTGGAGCAACTAAAATAGGTATAACTGTTTAAAATGTGTATGAAACCTTTAATTTAACATTAATAAAGATTATTTTTTGATATTTGGGAGAATAATGTATGTTCCTTGTGATTTTCAGCTAAAGAAAAAGTCGTTTTGCGAATCTTATATATCTCTTTTTTTAAATCATCATTACAACAACAAGATGTACTTAGACCATTTAGAGTGTTACTTGTGGGATAGAATGAAAAGAGGTATTGAATATTTTACCATGAAATGTTTAACATGTCAATAGGTTAAAGTAGAGAAGTAGTTGATGAAGGAAATACCTCAGCAATTACTAGTGCCAGAGTGGAAATGATAAAATATTTCCATAGACTTCATTAGGCAGATACTGAATAATTATCTACGTAATAATCCAATTTGGGTTATTTATTATTGACTAAATATATATTCTCGTTTCAATCCTATTTGAGATAATATGCCTTGAACATGATTTCTAGACTGTACCCGAAAGATATATTCAGGTTACATGGTGTTCCTCTTTTTATTGTATCTGGTCATGATCCCACATTCAATTCTAACTTCTGCAAATGACTTAAGAATTCATTGGGAGTGTAATTAAATTTTAATACATACTTTCATCCACAATTATATGGGCTGTCAAAATATATGATTCAGACATTGTAGGATATGATTTGATCTTCTTGAATGGATTACCTAGATGTTGGGAACAAAATATGTTTTTTGATAAATTCTATTATAATAAATTTTTTCATTTCAGTATATAGATGGTAAATTTTATGGAATTATATGGGATGCATTTTGGACCACAAGTATTTTGGGATGAGGCAAGGAAAGGAAGTTGATGGGACAAAAATCCGTAGAGGAAGTGGATCAGAAAGTCAAGTAAACACAACAAAACATGAGGAAATGTTAGAGTAGGCAGAAAATATATATAGATAAGAGTAAATAATTTTCTTTGGAGGTAGGTGATCATGATTTTCTAAAAATCTCCCTAGGGAACATTGTTCTGTATTTTGATAAGAAATAAAATTTGTTTCTACGATTAATTATTCCTTATAAAATCCAAGAGAAATTTTAGCTGATTGACTACTTCGTAGGGTTTCATATGAGATTATTTCATGTACACACTGTTTTTCAAGTTTCGATGTTGAGAATGTATGTTACAGATTCATCTCATCCTTTGAGACTATAAATAGTTCATTTAGAAGAGAACCTTTATTATGAAGAGAATCATATTTATTTTCAGGATCAAAGAGAAAAAGAAAGGTATAATAATGTAATTCACTGGGAAAAAATTTTGTGGAGAAACCACATTATTATAGAAGTAACATGGGAATCTGAAAATTTTATGAGGGAATTGTACCCTCACTTTTTCAGCGAGAAAAAAAAGTGAGGATGTAATTTCGAAAATGTGGGAAGAATGATACACCCTATGGATATAAAAATAAATTTAATAAAATAAATGGAACATTAAATATCTATTTAATTAGTTTTTCTAAGTATATAGTTATTAACTAGCTGTTAAACATACTTTATCCACTTCAATGATTTGTTTTTCGAAATATGAACATCTATATTTTTTTATCATTATCTTATTTATAGTTTGATAGAACCAACATAAAATGTTGGGAAAATGTAACATACCCATATAAATAGTAAATATGAATAGTAATATGAACATAATGTATAGTAAATAATATAATTATTTTATTTTCATAATGATATAAGATTATAAGATCTTTATTAATTTTTCAAGGTGATGAAAAATATGTTATAGTTTTAAAATTTCAATGTTTAGACTAAATTATGTCTATTTATAAATTTAAATAATCATATTTTGAAAATTATTTCCAAAAATGGAGTTTCATATTGATTTATACACATCAAAAAATGATTAGGGTGATTTTTTTGGTTATTTTTGAAATTCAGGTGTTTTTAATGAATAGTAAAATATGGAAATATACTCTATCTATATATTATTGTTTAAATTATATATTCTTAGTATCATGGGTGTTGTAATCACCCTTGTTTCAAACTCACATGCTCAAATTACATTTTAGGGTCACATTAATCTATATTATTCATAGTGTTGATCAAAAATATTAAACTAATGATAGAAATAATGGAAAACCCCTTCTCTCCACCATTATAAATACCACCTTCACACCCCACAACCTCTAACACATCTCAAGATTTGAGAAATGTCTAAATTCTATCAATAATCCTTCCCATGTCTTTCCCCTTGTTCAAAACCTACAATTCCCACCAAATGTGAAAAACCAACGATCTTCAGAGGATCTCAAGGAGAATTGATCAAGAAGTAAAAATACTATTTCATTTTCTTATGTTTTCTTTTCAATTGATTTATTTTGTTATAATCTTTACACGTCCATTATCCCCGAGGAATGAAAGAAAAAATGTTATGTATATTTTGGTTTTTTTATGTTTATGAATAAAATTTATTATCATTATTCTTTTCCTCTACCTCTAATTTTAAAAATATAAACATCGTCATTGATGTGTCAATTTACTGATACCATGGAACATGTGTCTTAAATTTAATATAATTCTATAAAATATGGGAGTAAAACCATTTAATTGTGGAAATAAATATAAAATTGAAATTTATAATTTATTTTTTATTCTATACATTATGTATATATGTAATATTTTATTATATAACAAAACAAGTTCGAGAATATTGAAGAACAACCAAAATGATTTAAATGGATATCACATATGATTTAAAAAGCTATTCATCCTCATAAAATATAAAAAAACTATTTATGGATCTCTCCTATCTCGAAGATTCCATCTCAAGATCTAGGGTTTCCCCTCCTCTCCTTCTTTTAATAGCCCTACATTCTGCGACACTTCTTTTATCCAGATCGGCGGTCCTTCAGTTTCATCATCTTCCTCTCCATGCAGCATTTCCTTTAACACTTCATTGATGGCTTCAGTTAGGTTTTGTCCTAGATTTGATCTCTCATTGCCCTCTTTTCCAAGAGTTTGGTGTTGTATTCTCACATAGGCTCTATGCATGGATGTATTTCCTCTTCTCCTTCAGGGTCATTGTCTTCTATCTTTTGATGGTGTTTTTTGTAGGTTCTATTTAGGGTTTCCTTCGCTCTATTCATTTCATGGGATTCAGCCAACATATCTCCGTTCTTCGGAGACCTCTATCGCTCAATTCCCTGCTCTTTCCTCCAGTTCCACAACTCCTCTCCCAGTCAGATTTTGGGCAGTTGTATCAAAAAATATTTGGGACGTGGGGTTCGGTGGCTGGTGGCATTCCCTTCATGTTCATAGTCATATTTCTCATTCAAATATGTTTTTGGTTCATTTTCGCTTTGCATATAGTTCTATTTGTGGATGGAGACTTTCTGTTGTGGTAAAAACAACAAAAATGGAGTTGTTTTTTTTCAACAGTTTTTTATTCTGTGTTTCAGGTTATCCGTGAAGCGATTTTTTGACTCTGGTTTTTTGTATTATTTGTTCCTGGTTCTGGTGGGTGTTGTTGATATTTTCACAATGATGCCATGACTATTTGACGACCAGCGATTCTTGATGAAGACGACGTAAGGAGGATTTCATGCTTGTGGTGGTGGTCAGCGATTTTGCCGACGTTAGTGATAAGTTGATTGCTATAGTGCTGTAACGATGATGATGATGTGTGGACATGACGAGACTCACCTCGATGTAGGGATCATAGTGCTTCTCAAGGGATTTTCATTTCTTTTGTTGATGTGATCTTCCATCGACATGGATTTGGAATTTATGTTGATTTTGAATTTCGAATTTTCCTGCTGAATTATGTATGATTTGATGATGCACGGGTTCCCACACTAGCCCTAAAAGTGGTTTAATGAAAATTTAACAAATGATTTGGCATATGAAGTTTCACATCCATTCGACATTGAAATCCTTAATGAACTAACCTTCAAAATCATCTTAGGAACAAACCTGAAACAATTGAAAGAACAAAATATTATTAATTAATTGATGGAATGTTGTTATAAAATGAACATATAAGGTATTATAACATAAAAATCCTTCCATAAAATTTTAATAACAGTCTTTCAATGATTATATAAGATTATTGAACATCTTTCAAGTATGAAAAACTAGAGTTAAGGTAACTCTTAAACGAATTTCAATTTGTTGGGTTGTCCATCCAGTTAGTTGACTATATAGTACTAAGAATATTTGTGTAATGAATTTTTTTACTACGTTTTATTATCTGTATTACCTTTCTATACACATAATAATTTCATTCTATTAATTCTCACTTAAATTATATGTTATTTTTTTGAGACTTTCATTTATATTTTATCTTTCAATATTATATTTTATAATATTCAATGGCTTTTTTAATGTAATTATTCATGTATTATGATTATGTTATGGATATTTGGATGTTTTTATGATGAAGGGGGTACCTATATCTGCAAAAAATTAATTGGTAATGTGTATGTTGAAGGTCAACCATATGGTTACTCCATGAATAACGTTTACAGTTACACCATACAGTATCCGTGAGGCTTACATTGTAAGGAAGCAGTGAGGGTTACCAATCAAAAGGTAACCAAAAGGGATAAAAACTAATTATGTAATCCCCCATGATACACATATTTCATATTTATGTTTCCAATTATTTATTGAAATATCATGTTTTACAATGTAAGTATATGATTCTTTATGGATGAGAAGTATGTCTTTGTGATAATGATTTCATACGATTATAAGTAATCATGGTCTAATGGTTTCATTCCATCTTTATATATCCCATACTATGATTTTTGTGCTTTTCCCTTGTTTTAAAATGCATTATATAGGTTATAAGGGAGATTATGTGAAATAAGGAAGTCATGTAAAATGTTATGAATATTTTTAAATAAATCCTATTGGTGTTTTGTGTTTAAAATTTTATGTTCTGGAAGAAATTGATACTATTTTTATGGTACCCACATTTTCTGATTGTGGGTTTATATGTTTGAGTTATGTTCTTAAATTATAAATCTCTAAATTGAAATTATCTTTGTGATTGTAAAAAAGTTAAATCTAGTTGAAATACCAAGATAATGGATTATTTAAGGGTGAGTCCATATATTTTTGAAATTAGGAAACCACACAATTATGATGTTACCATTTATATTCAACCTTCATGTACATATTGGATGAATAATGGCTTTGATGGTGTTACATCAAGACCATTATTCATCCAATTCAACCCATGCATTACCATTTAAGACAACCAATTTGAAAAATTTGTATGTTGAAAAAATCTTATCAAAAATATGATTTTATTGAAAATATTGTTCCATACATAAAAATATAAAAACAATTTTTAAATCATCATTTTAAAATAATGTCACAAATTTTAATTTCCACGAAACAAAAAATGAGAACAATTTAGTAAAAAATAAATATAGGCAGTTTCTAATATTAATTACTCAAATATTTCACATAATATTTCCAGAAGAAATATAAATTTGTGATCAAGTCAATGATTTCTAATTATAAAAGTTGAGAGTGAGTTAACCTACCTCAAAGATTATGGAGAAAATAGAGAATGATAAAATCTCTTCCAAAAAATGGGTTGAAACAACAAAACCTTGTTTATATAATGTTCCATAACATAAAAAAACATAAAAAAACAAAAAAAATTGCCACAAAAATCCATGTACATATCCCCAATAGTTTATATCCTTGAGTACTTGATATATGATAAGTATAAAATATGTAAAAAACTCTAAGAACAGGCCCTTACCCCGGAATCTCGGCATCAACACAACAATATTTTCAAACGAATTTATCATGGATCATGAATAACTGTATCTATATATTTTAGGAGGATAATAATTATATTTAATATCCTATTAGGGAGTAAAGATCAAGTAACGATAAAAATAGAGTTATATACATGATTTTTAGATAATTATTTTAGTCGTGCAAGGTTATGGAGTATGGTAGGGAAAACCCTTCTCTAAACATGCACAAGACCTCTATCCTTAAATGAATGGTTAGTCCTTGTTGGGTGAATTGTTTTGGATAAGCCATGCACCTAACAGTTTTCTTTCCTAGGTATCACTCTCTAACTATTGATAGTTTTCTGTAGGGGTGTAATAGTTTCTACTAACCATGTTTAACCTGCAAACCTACATAAAATAATTAATCACATTCCAAAATTCCTCTAATCCCACCAAAAGATAACCCAAAACCATTGAATACATAAAATAAATAAATAAAATTTCATATACATGAAATAGAGTGTAAAAAATCCACCATATTTATATACAAACATATCATGATCTAATTATAACTAAATCACTCTTTTGTGAAAACTCTTTCATTTATGTTTTCAAATACTGAACGAGAAATACTATGGTACAATCCTTATATTAATCATTATTAATATATAAAAACTACCATTAATATAATTATAGAATCCCAATATAAAATCATATCAAGTCGTCCACTTCAAAAAGTAACAAATATGAGGTCCCTCCACGGTGAAGGAGATAACACTTGGAATAGAGAATTTGCATTATGATGCCCATATTCTCCCCAAATAATATATTCAACTATAAATTCTAACAAAGTATTATATTTAATTACCTCTATATATTTATTCATAATCCCTTCAAAAAATACTTTATATACGTCCTTTGAGTTCACATAGAAAAGAAATTATAGTTCCTCTTAGACATTCACTAGATTTAATATTATGATATTATCTATAAATTGGAAGATAAATCATCATACAATGATAGTATCAACCACATGAAATCTTAGTGAAATATATACCTATCCTCATTGGTGTTTCTAAGAGATTGGTATGATTCAATTTTTTAGTTATATGTCAAGACAAGTAAATGGTTATAATCTAATTGTTTTGCAATCCACCCCCAATTTCATTTGGTTTCTCATTGAGAAAATCATTCCATTTTCCATGTGTGAAAACATAAATCATCATAGTTACAAAAATTTAACAAAACAAAACACCATAGCAGGGGATATATTTTTTATATGAGAATCATGAAAAATCATTTATATGATGTTGAAATCCTGACATCTATAATTCATTCAATGAAACATTTGGCTTGACATTGGTTATAAATGATCATTACCAGTTTTTCTGATGTTATCCCCAACATAGAATTTTCCATAATGTTATCACTATTTTTTTCTGATCCTATATTCGAAATGTTAACTAAACACTTCATTGATATAAATATAGAGACCCACACATTTCAAATCTAGATATAAAAACATATTACATGGATATACATTATATATAATAGATACCCATTTTATAATAATATATGTATATAATTTTCTAAACATGGACATGTAATGAACATGTTCATAATAAAATCCAATTATGTTCTTCATAACTGTGATATTTTTTTAGGATGAGATTGATAAAACCATTATTCCTAACCTGGGGATTGGATCCATAAAAATGGTAATATTAGATTCCTAGTAATTGTAATCAAAGGATATATCCACAATCCCATAAGCATAATATAATAAAAATGGTATGAGAACAGGAGATTCATATTTGAAATCCATACATTTAATATCATGTATCATAATATTATTTCATAGAATAAATCATGGAAGCTCAAATGGAATTAAAAAATGAATGAAAGAATATAATCTAAGACATGATGAGAATACATTATAGGTTCATTTTCATTGTTATCAAAATGTGACATGCATTTTAAAGTAAAATGACACAAATATTTTGGAATGATATTTCTACTGTCACACCTGAAACATCGTGTTTTGTAATGAGGTTCCAGTTATTACTACAAATTTGAAATTAAATATACATATTTTTCCTAATTTATTATCACAATAAGAATTCATTTTCTCCATTTGAGTACATCAATTTTCATTTTTACAAAAATATAATTTTAAACAAGAAACATGAACGTTTAGTCATAATTGTCACATTATGTGTCTATTTTACATGATAATGATTCCTAAAAATTAAAAATTACCCTTGATTTATTTTGCAAGGTTATTAAGTCAATCTGAGTTCGTTTTCTTGGTTTTCATGGAGTAATTTTTTTGGAGTAAAATGTCAATTGTAAATTGATAATAGAATCCTTGAACCATACTAGAAACATAGTGTATCATACTAATGTCTGGCTAACTTCTATATGCCAGAAATGACATAAGAATCTGTTCTTAAGTGTATAATTACAATATTAATTTTTTCATAGTCCTGATTATGTCATTTTTAATTTATTATAATATTAATTAAAATTTTAAATAAAAAGGAAAACATAGAGTCATGATCATTTCAATAAGAGTTCAATTCAGTTCAAGAATATTTTTACATTTCCAAAATGAATAATGACTATTTTTACTAATATATCAAGTCATTTCAAATGTTTCTAGACACTTTCGAGTACATAACTTTTCTTTTTGACTAACATGTCATTTTAGGATGAAAATGCACACTTTAAATCATATTGGTCAAAGAGTATGTTATTTTTATGGGATACTAATTCCGACATTTCGATAATTAAGTATAAATCATATTCCTAAATTATGAAGAAAAAAAATATTTGTTTTCATAGTTATATGGGAGTGGAACTATTTGAACTAAAAGTTTAATTTTAATCTTATCAAAAATACATTGAGTAATATGGGAAAATCCTTCATCAAATTGTTGTGATTCATATTTTTAAACTTCAAAAATGAATTATGGATTATTTTCCAAATTAAAAAAAACAATATTAATGTGTTTTTGGGATTAGAATATTAGAGTTGACTTTTGATTCTAAAATTAATCTCAATTTTAAATAATAATATATTGTTGGAGTCATAATTATAATCTAGTGAATATGAATATAGCTCAGATAATTCATACATTTCAAAAGTGACATATGGATCATTTTACTATACTACCAAAACAATCATATTATTCCTTTTTAGTTTTCAGTATGTCAAATGTAAGTTTTACTAAAATGTAATTTTTAATTGAAAACCTGAACATTGAATCATATCTGTCGCATCATATTTTATTTTTATATGATAGTTATTCATACACAATAAAATTCACTTAAGATTCATTTTAGAAATTATGAAAGAAATATTAGTGTGTCTTTTGAGTTTTTTTTTGAGTGACACTTCTTTTGAAAAAAATGTCAATTTTAAACTGATGATAGAAAATTTGAGTCGTTCCAAGAACATCGTAAATCATATTGAGGTGAGGTTAATTATTATTGGTAAAAAATTTCATAAGAATCACTTTACTAAATTTTCAAATTAATTAATATTTGTTTTCATAGTTTTGAACCGGTTAGATGGATTTTTACTTAAATTAATGTAATTTTTTTATAAAAATAAGAATTTTGAGTAATATCTGTCACACCATGATTCAAGATCAGTTACCGTTAATTATAGAACTTACCAATTGAATTATGGATATTTTAAATAATTTATAAAAACAAAATTAATGTTTTTTAATTATTTTTAGTATGTCAATTTTTTTTACTAACATTTATTTTGAAACTATAAATATAAAATATGAGGCATACTAGCCACATCAATTTCTGGTTTTTTTTTTGAGACTAATTCCAAAACATACAAAATAAAATTTTAATATTTTTTTATCAAATTTAATGCTTATTTACATATAATTTATTTGTTATCAGTGAGTGGTTATTTTTCAACTAAAATATCAGTTTTGAAGTGATAATGTACCCAATTCATAATATGGGATCATAATGTATTATAATTAGGTGATGATGAGTACTACACATCCAAAATGACTTAAAAATCATTTCAATAAAGTATAAAAATGTTCTCATTGATTTTTCTCTGGATTGAGTATGTTAGCTACCTTTCTTACTAAAATAAAAATAAATTTCAAATGAAATGATGTATTGGAGTCATATCAATCACATTGGATGTTATATTGAGTTAGTTTTGATTTCTATAATCCCAAATCTCTTATGAAGCATTGTAATATTCTATCAAAACAATAGAAAATATAAATTTTACCTTACATTCTATTTCGATTCATTGTTGAACTACCAAAATTGCTTCTGGAGTGAATTATTTAAATTGAAACCCATTATATTTGTTTAGAAGTATAATAATGTCTCGAGGGATTCATCTACTCTTTTAGTTTTAAATAAAGATAATTTCTTTTTTTCTATTAATGTTTAATCAATATTTATTTTTGGTAGTTCAACAAATAATTGTAATGGAATGCATTGTATGATTTTAAAAAAGGAACAAATTATGTACTTTCTAGGTAATTGTATATATTTGAATGAAAAATAGAATATCTTAAAAGATCTATAAAAAAACAAATATGTTTTAGATAAAAATTATATATAAATTATCTTAAACATAGTATTTAAAAGTGTTACAAATTGAATTAAATTAGTAGTTTGAATTTACCATTTTATAATGGTTGTATATATTCTTGATCTATTTCCTTTATTTCAATACCTTATTTTGATCATTAGAGACCATTATCTTATGATAATGAGCCACTTAGAAAAGAACAATCAAACTCGAACTAATGAAATAACCTGTATAAGAAACCAATTATTATGTCACTAATACTAAAAAAAGTAAAATTAATATAAATATGATATAGTAAAAAAAGTATATGGTAAATTATATTACTATAAAAACATCAATATTGAATATATAATTTACTAGAGTTAGCACCTTTTATATTCATGCAAAGGTAATGGATGGATCATGAATAATATGAAAAATTATAACATTGTAGTTGTGAAAATATTTTGAGGAAGAGGATATTTGTTGATTTTTTGGTATAGGGAGGAATAAATGATGGTAAAATCATCTAGAATAATCTAACATTGTATTGAATAATAAAAATTTAATCAACATTTTATTTATAAATTATTTAATTAAATAGATACTGAATATAAAAAATTCACCTTTATAATATTATTGTTCAGTCAAATATGATGAGTTTCAAGTTTGATAACAAATGAAAATGGAAATCTTTCAATCATTTTCAATAGAACAATATATAAATCCTGTTGCTTTTTGGAGATATTTGACTGAAAAATAGTAGTTATAAAAATATATGTGAAGAAAACTAAATTATAACTACATAAAATTTATATTAAATTACCTTATATATAATAGCCAAAATTATGGGAAATTTAAGTAAATATGGTGTAGAAATTCACCTTTTAATGATGTATGTATACATTGTTGACCCATTTCCTTGTTTTCATTATCTCAATTATCATTTTGATGTATTCTCTCTCATGGGCATGATAATTTTTTAACATACCACCTCAAATTGAGAAAAATAATCTACCAGCATAAGAGAACAATTCCAATAAAAGTAATTCTAAAATAAAATCAATTAAAAATAAATATGAAATACTAAATAAATTCATTGGAAAATAATTTTATTTTGAAAACATAAAGGCTTACTTTTTTATTCTGTAGGTGAAATAACTTTCCTCTTCCTACAAATGTCCTTGGTGGAAAATTGATGGGAATTAATAAATTCTAACACTATAGAGGTGAAAAGGTTTTATGGAAGAAGATGTATGTATATTTTTTTATAGAAAGGGAAAATTAATGAAACAAAATGAATTAAAATAAATGAACTCTTCAAGAAGGTATAAAAATTAAATCATTCTTTCATTATATATATATATTTTTGAAAAATAGTGAATTTACATTGTATCATTACATTTAAAATTTTTATAGGGTCTCCATCATAATTGTATGTTCATCTATGGGATTGGTAACATCATCTGGTGAATAATACATTCTCTAAATGATTAGGGACACATTTAATGGGGATTATGTTAACGTAGTAGAGAGAAGATATTATTATGAGGAAATAAATAGTTTATTAAAAAGATCATGTACCTTCTCATTAAACTGTGTTTATTTGTAAACTGATTTAGGGATTTGGATCCACTATAGAGTATCGAGATACCCTCATTGTTCTCCCCTCTAAGGTAACAAACATGTTCTACTTTGGTAAAAAAATGTTTTGAATGTGACCTTTCAATGAAAGGGTTATGATTGTTTGAATTTTAGACCAAACCAACAATTGTTTTAGTCACCAGTAGGATAACATACCAATTATGGTTTTCTAGATCTATGATATAAAAAACAAGATCTATTTTTTTCATTATTAATGGTTTTTATTTTCCCCTTTCCCACTGAAATTCACTTTCACAATTCCTATTTCATCAAATTTCACTAGAATTGTTTTATCAACAAATTTTCAATGGAATGTAAAAAACATGAAATGTTTTATAATGCAACTCATCTATTTTATTGATAATTCCAAAAATGATATATTTTTATAAATTGGATTTCAATCATTGAAAATAGTTATCTGAATCATTTATACCACTAGCCTATGTACACTATTCTTCATTTTATTGTTTCTATTGTATTATTTTTTATAAAATGTATAACAATTGAATAAAAACCCCTTTATTATATAATATTTCCATTCAATCCCACAAATTTTCCTAAATATCTCTTAGATATTGAATTCTTATATTTTGATAACCCCATAAAAATTTTATACTATAAAATATATATTTTGTGTATTTGATATCCATCCTTAAAACATTGATTTATTAAAATATCTAACAGTTAGTTAGTTTAATTAAATATATGGATTTAAATATTCACTATTAAATAAATTATAATCATGTTCTTGATCCCACATTTCCAATGTAATTTTAATAAAATCTCTTCCAGAAATAATTTCACCCATAAGGAGACCATTGTGATAAGACATTGGGAGGATAATGATGTAAACCACTAATAGGTAATTCATAAAAAATTATATAATTTCATTAATTATATATCATTCTACAATAAAATAATCTACCCGTCATCGATTCATGACATACCCTTTTAAAATCAAGATATATTGTTCAATGGGGTAATTTTATCTCCAAAGGACATAACCACATAGTCGAACATACCATACCAATTAATCCTTTGGGTACAAAATTATATCAATGAATAATGGTTGTAATAAGATCTCGAATTCAAATAATATAACTACATCCATCTTATTTTGGTTTGAAAACTACATCAGATCAAAATCTTTATATTATATGTCTTTGAAATATAAGGATATATTGTTTATAGTATGCTATTCATATTTTTGTATAATTAAAGGAATATCAATGAAAATAAAATCATACATCAAAACTTGACATTAATGTGATTTTATTCCCAATAAATTTAAATTATATAAAGACATGATATTCTTGATATTTTGTGAATACACCTTTATAATTTTTACACTATTAATGATAAGTCAAATTTGAGATTTTTCTTATCTAGATATAGTATGGGCTACTAGCGGAATTAAAGTTCACCCTTTTCCATTCAATGATTCCAAAATTTACATTATTACTAATTCAATCATATAAAAAATATCATTGATTCAATATTATTTATGAGCATTTTGTAACGTGACAGTTACACTATAAAAGAAATTATACATGCACTATATCAAGAAAATGTCTTTGGTATAAAACATTCTATACTATTATCTAAAAAACATGATATATTCTTCCAACATGATTCCAAATTGTTTGATAAAAAGGGAATATTGAAAAATTTTCAAATCTATTTTCTATATAAAACAATTCATCACCCATTTGTGGAGACTGTTTGTACCTTGTTCAATATTCCCATCAAATGTTGTCATCATTTATTGATATTTATATTTTCAATGAAAAAATTTATGATGTCATAAAAATATTATCTTCAAAGACTGAATCAACCAAACTGAGTGTCTCCATTTTTCATAAACGAGAACCCCCAACAATTTATTACTTCTACTGCTAGAGAAATTTTTCATTAAGAGGAAAATCATTTATCTTCCAATATAACATGTCCCAGAATGTTAATTATTCATGTCTATGAGAATCATAAATTGTAACAAACGTATCCCTCATCAATTTTTGTCCATCAATCAATGATGATATATAGAAATAAATATCATTACAAGGTTGATTTGTTATATATATTAGTAGATGCAACATAATTTATTTTTTCATCACGCATAACAAGGGTAGAATGTTACAATTTACTAACATGATAGGCCATGCACAACAAGTAATACTGTAAATATTTTATGAACATATTCTATCATTATATAATGAATGTAAAATGTTTCCTAGATCATTTCATAATTTAGGATACTTATAATCAATTTTGTTCTACTGAGGAGAATCTGCTAGATGACATAGACTCAAATATTTAATTATTCTATCTTCATTCCATGTCAATTATCTTGAAATTTTTTGACATACATATAGTATTCTACTCAATATAGTGATAGTAGTGTACCATAAAACATCTTAAAGACATCATTCATTTTTATTGTAACAATCTATCCCACACATATAAATTTTTTTGAGAGATTTGGTTCTATAGTATACAATAAAATAACATTTCAAAATACTTCTATTGTTTGAATGATATTTCACATTGAAAATATCATTAGTTTAGAGTCTTATGATTTACATTGGAGTTTATTTTTATATATTATTATATCATTTAGGAGACAAAGTAGTTCTGTACATATCGAGTCTCCCAATACCCTACAATCATTAATATAATATAACATCAATACAACTTAAAATTTTTTGTATTTAGTAAAAGAGATAAACAATAGTGTTATAGAACATGAAATTAACATTGTAAACAAATTTTTAAAATAAAAAAGATCATAAAAAATTTCAATTATTATTTCTCTCATGATATATCCATCAACATTTACATTGTTTTCATATCAAAAGATCTTTAAACTAATTTATCATCTAAATCAGTGTGAACAATCAGTTTCATTCAATTTTTAGTCTAACAAATACATTTATGATCTATTCTGTGGAAGATTATATGATAATTTAAATCTTGTAGAAAAATTCAGTATGAAATAAAAACAATACATACAAGGAAAGACTAGTTGAGAAGGGTCAAATACATGCTATATAACAAATATGATGAACTCTTTAACACTGTATTCATTCACTTTTTTAACAAAAATAACATTCCTCCATTTTCAATTCATATCCATCATATTATGTTCAAAAAAAATTCATTTTTTATAATAAATAATTAATTAAAAATAGTATATTCATTATCAAAAGTGTAATTTAATGATAATTCTTATATGGGTAACCAACCATTTGATCGTTTCATATAATTTCAGTCTGAATTGAATGAAATAGTTAAATGAATTTCTGAAACGAATTACTCCACTATGGTATGTCTTATCCTATAAATTCTTCCAATGGTGAATGTTATAGAAAACATTATTCCTCAATATATTCATCTACTAAATAGATATTATTGAATTTTGATTCTTGAGACTCATCGACCATACCATTTAGAAATGTACATATATTTCTGGAATTACTATTTTTATTATTAATATATGGTAATAATTATTCTTAGAGTAGTTCATGAAATATTAATGAGATGAGGGATTAGTCTCAAGAAACAAATTTCCATTAAATCTGATTTTTACATGGTTCTAAATTGGATACGAGTTTTACAACATTTTATTCTCTAAAAGGGGTAATGCCCCCCATATGTGTGAATAACACCATTGGAACTAGTTATTAAATAATTCCCTATTGAATGTGATATTTTAGGGTGTACATGTTCTGGATTGAGAATCGTGGGGTCTGAGTGGGGAAATGATATGATATGTGTATTAATGGGTACTCTATAAACTCATCATTTATAGGATAAATCCTAATTTTAATAATTTCATTCCTCTAACTATAAATAGTCCTACTAATTTTAAAATGATCCAAAATGCATGACATAAATCGCAAAAAAATTGAAATACAATATGAGAAATTAACATTTTACAAGATACCCAAATATGAAAAATATAATAATAAACACTCATTCCATAATCAACAAAATATAAAATAATTTGATAAAAATTATAATAAGTTAACATTTATTCCAAATACATGGATGATAACCAGAGTTTCCTAGGAGTGGAACAAATAAACATAAAACTAAAGTGATGAATTCCTAAAAATATTTTATAATAATTATTAATATATATCAATATAAATATCAATATAAATATTTTAGAAAAGATTACTAAAATTTTATAATTATTTACGAGTTTATATATATACAATTTTTAAAAAATATTTTTTATTTATAATTATATATATATATATATATATTGATATATTTATTTATAAATAAATTTATTTATAAAAATTTACATACAAATATATTTCTAAAATTATTATTGAATATATAATCTTAAATAAATGCATGTTAAAAATTATTGAAATTTAAAAATTAAATATGTGTACACGTTATCAATACTAGAAAAAAGGATTGGTTTAATTGATGAATTATATTTTTTAACAAAATATAGATATATAATAAAATAACAATGAAAAAATAATGAAAATAATAAGACATTGGAAAATAATATATAAATAAATAATTAAAATTATTATTTAAATTACCATGGTTTCTTGAAAGGAAAAAACTATATTTGGATAATTAATATATTAATATATATATATTAAATAGATATAAATATATAAATATATAAATATAAATATATTGATATTGATATTGATATTTGTTATAAATATTCCTATAGGAATAATGGTGGAGTTAGGATCTTTTGGGGCTCGTTTAGATTCTGTTGCCCCAAAAATTTAACAGGTAGAATTGGATGCACAGTTTGTAGAAACTGCACCACCCATGCAAGATAGTTTCCCTAAACAATTTAGTTCCAAACATTTATTATTTTGGGGCTCCAAAGTTTTTTTTAAGTTTTGCGACCCCAAGTGAACTACGATGTGGAAAAAAACTTGTCCTAATAGTGGAATTTTCCATATTTCATGAAGGGATATACAAATTATGAACCTATCCATGTTGAGTGCCTCATTGAATTAGTGTCTTAGTGAACAATTTATCTAACAGTGTTGCCAAATTGTGCACTATTTTTTTGAGAATGAAATACTTAAACATTACATAATGAATTATTTAACATAAACCCTATTCTCCACCCTTCTCCATCGGTGAAACCTTCCTCTCCCACTAATGATCTCCTCCTCCTCCCTTCATAGGTTTTTTGATAAATAATCTATAATGCAATAAAATTTATCACCATTAGATTATTTAAAAATCTATCTCTCTGCACATAGATCTTTTATCTTTTATTTTAGGCCTCTTACACCCATTGTTACAATATTTAGGTGTGAATGATTTAATTTATATTTTTAGGGAGTTGGTAGATTTCATTGCATTCTTCCATTATAGTTCATTTCAATCATTTTTAATGGAGGAGTGGAGTGCTACTACATTAAGGTAGTTGGTATAGGTATTCCCACTCATTTCGTCTTTTTATTAAATAGAAATCCATTTTTATTCTCCCCTAATGCTTCTAAAAATGATTCAATTTTGATAAATAAATTCATTTAATTGGTTAGTCACGTCATATATAACTATTTTATGTTGAAAAAACTAACTAGAGGTTGGTCAACATGCAATTGGACACCCATTCGGGTATTCCCACATAAAGGGTCTATTTTCTGATTAATTTAATTTCTATCCACATTGGGTGTGTGTGTGCGTACGTGGTTGTGTGTTTCCCGATTTGTTAAATGGCTCAAAATACATTTTTAATTGAAATGAATTTCTATCCAAGAGATAGGTCATTATCTAATCAAAATTCTTAATTTTTACTCACTTACTCATGATGTAATGTGTATTTTATTTCATTACATTTATATTATATCATGTTTTAGGTATTTGAACCTTCTCTATAGATTCATATTATTGAAAAAAAATTCTTCATGTCTCATTATCTAATTCAATGGATTATTCCATGTACCATATCCCAAGTTTCATATATTATGATTTTTTTTTCTTCTATAGATGATCAAATTAATTAATATGGGTCATTTTTCTATTTAGAATATGATATTATAATGGGTCATTGGTGAGATGTAATTTCATATGATATTCTATGTAATATGTTTCAGGTTTTCAATGACCTACATACTAATGTAATTAGAGAACCTGGATCTCGATCTAATGATTCTTTGGATTGACTCCTTCTGTTCAGTAAGATCTACTTGATGAATTGGGAGTGATATATTATATTTCATTAAATAGGCTATCTTTGTTTTTTTCTTACATCCATGAGTGATGATGGTTCCCCATTCAAGAAATTGTTGAAAGAATCATTGGAAAGACAGTTATTCCATGCCTATGGTGACACCTGATCCTCAATGGGAGATGATGGTAAAAATTTAGATCCACCATGCATGAGTGATACAAGTGACACCTAGACAATGCACAATAATTTGGTCTTCATACAATTGTTATTTCATCATAAATCCTTTTGTAAATATCATATCACATGTACAGGTATCCTGGATCTAACATTCATCTTTGGATGAAGTAGGTGGTAATGTCTACAAGTCCATTTAAGAACCCAGACCAAAGTATTTATTTTGTTTTTTATAACACTATATTTTATCATACTTTTCCCACTATTCATTTATTTATAGCATGATATAGATTATTAGAGACACCATTGATTTTGGCCTATTGATAATATACCTAACACCCTCCCTAGAACTCTATTAGTATAAAAGTATACATCATGATTGAAGGTATGAATAAGGATAATCTTGATTCATATGATGATTGATTGATTTATAATTATATGATAGATTATGGGGGCAGAGGACAAAGCCATTGTAAGCGATTCTTTCTATAATATTTATTTTCATATTTTTTAAATTTTTTCATAAAATTTATTATATTTATGTATGAACTATAACTTATGTACTCTAATTTTATATATCATCAATAACATCATGGTTATTTGTTATGAAATTATTATTCTGCTTCTTCTAGTTTAATTATACTTCATGGTATTACATCAATTATATTAATTTTTATCTGATTAATATTTTTTCATATACAAATTTTTATTTATTATAGATATATAATAAATTATGTATTTTTATTTCATTAATTATGTTATTTATATAAATTTTAAACCTATTTGAATTTTAACATTTTTTATTTTTATTTTATTAATTATTAGATTTTATTTTTTCCCATAATCATCCCTAGAATCAATGGAAAATGATACCCTTTATCAGAACTAAAAATAATGCTTAGATTAAGGGTACTCTTTACTAGTTCTATAAAAATACATCATTAATATTACTCATTACTAGTGCTAAAAAATGAACTAATTATATGGTCCATTTATCAGTTCTAAATAAATACGCTGATAATGGTTTCCTTTGTCAACACATTTTTTAATGTGTTCATAAGGGAAAACACTATTAATGGAATTTTTTATAGTAGTGAGTCCCTAAGAAAGAAATAACATTATATCAGTAATTAAATCAGCATAAATTTGATTAGATGATTCAAAAAAAATTCTTGGGAATTTTATATAGCACAAAAAAGAAAAAATTGGTGAATATTGAAAGTGTCCAACAAAAATAGAAGTGAGGTAAAAAACCATGCCCTTAGGCATGCCTCCAGTCATGTGTGGTGGACAATCATGTAATGTAAATAATGTTTTTTATGAAAATATTATAGAAATACACTAATATATATTATACAACATAAAATTTTCAAAAATCTTTTATTAACTTCTTTTTAATAAGTATTTATCAAAATAACTATTTCAGGCGTTATCATCTTTACACTTCATTTATACTTTGGTTCAGTAGTTTTAGTCCATTTTCATTGACTTTGGTTATTTAAAATCTATAATTTAAATAATGATATATATATATATATTCATTATATTCATTTTTATATTCATTTATTAATATATAATAAAAATTAATTAAACAATTCATGGATAAGATAATACATACATCTTGGAAAAAATCACCATTAATGAATAATTATTATATCATATATATAATATGTAATATTTAAATAAATCCATATTATAATTGACCAAAAACATAATTTAATGAAAAATCGCATTGCTTAATAGCGATGGTAATCCATAACTACTCATGTGTGACATTAACATTTTCTAATGGTATAAAAGGATAGATGGTATAAATCATATTATCATTAAAAATTTATAATTATATAATAACTATCCATTATAAACATTAGCATCTTCAAAACAGTCATTCATAAAATATTTTAATGAGAAATGGCCAATACCGCTCTGTTGAGAAGGCAAGGCGTACAAATGGACAAGTGATAATTACATGTCTAATTTGAAGAAAATATGGTCAATAAAGTTCATTAAATAAATTATTATTTTATTTAATTTAATCATGTTATTATTTATTGAATAATAATGTATAAATTTATTATCTAAAAGTTGAATTATAAATTTTATGATCAATTAAGGAAATTGATCTTCTTTTGAATGACACCTTTAGATCTCCTCTTAAGGGATAAAAATATAGTTTTTTTGGATTCCAAACACTTTATAATATGGATAAGGAATTGTGGGAGATAAATTCTGTAATTTTGGCTGATATTTAATTTTCCACCTAGTGCGAAGATGTTAATAGAGGTGTTTCATTTTATAATTATGTGGAAGGGAACTTGAGTAATTTCATAAATTATTAAAATATATTATTGAAATCTTTTAGAAAAATTATTCTAAATTGATACTAAATGGTAAGGGGATAGTATTTATTATGATATCTTATCACTGTTATCCTATTTTTAATATTTTTATGATTTTTATGTAATTTAGTAATTTATTATATTTATATAATATCATTATTTCCAATATAGTAACTATACATTTTATTTTATTTAATAGACAATATGAAAAAGTTGTTATTGTAATATAAATATTATATATTATTAAAATAGGTTATAGTACTATAAATTTTTTCCAAAATAAGTAACGCTTATTTAAATTTCATTAAAAAATTTAACATAATTTATTCTATTTTTTAGTTTGAGAAATACTGTGTAGGATCATCATAAGTAATATAGGTAATTATATTATATCTAAAAATTATAAATAAATTTACATAATGACAACAATTTAATTAAACTAAAAATAAATACTTATATTCTTTAATAACGTTTTTCCCAATATGGACTAGTATGAGATTTTTAGTTCTAAGAAAGAGACATCTTATAATATTTAAGATGATATATCATGGAATTGTAGCTATTTTTAGTCCAATATTAACTCAATTGACCGTTCTCTTATACGAGAAATTGTTCTATTGTTACGATTCATAATTATTATAAATAAAGGAGACCTATTTAATGAATTTGAACCTTGTAATCCAAAATATTGAATCCATTTAATCCTATTGAAGACCAATTTGGGGGGAAATGTTTTTTTATAAAGCCTTTAAAATCTTGTCATGAATTCTTTTCAGAAAAATCATAGATTAATCATAAAATTTGATTTAATCTGTTCGCATTAATATAAAATAATAGATTGTTGTAAAAATATTTTCAGAATACATAATATATAAATTTTTTAAAAAATAATTTTTAAATATTGAAAAATATTATTTATTAATATAAAAATATTGTATCCCATATAAAATGTATTCCATATAATGTATTTTTAATATATTAAAAAATGTTTTGGAAAAAAGTATAAAAAAATGGCTAAAATTATCTTAATTGTATTGTATATAACATGATATATATAATTTAACTTTTAATCAAATTAATAACAAAATACCTATTTTTTAATGCATGTTATTAAAATAAAATTTTCCAGAAAAATCAATATTTTTCAATTTTCAAAGAAAAATCACAAATTTTAGAACATTTAAAAAAATTATCCAAATAGATTTTTTGATGATTAAATAAAAATAATATCTGATTTATCATATATAATTTCTAACAATTCAAAAATTATTTATAATATTTTCTAAAAAAAGTTATAAAACCCATTTTTGGATATAATATTAAATTGACTTTACCAATGTTGGGTGATAATATGATAAAAATTTATAAATATATTAATAATAAGTAGAACAATTATATATATATATATATCATAAATTAGTTAATCATATTATCCCTCCAATTGGATTTATTGGATAAAATTGTTATATATATTAATTTTTCATGGGGTTTTTGGGATTTTTGTTTGATATCATGTGTTCTATCGAACATAATATTATGTTAAAATATCATATTGTCACATGACATGAAAGTAATTCACAATAAGAATAATTATTTCAGGGTTTTAAATTATGATGACTCGGTCATTGGTTTATATGAGATATGGGATATACCCATCATAATTCAATGATTCACATCCAGAGTCACTTCATCCCCAAAGGCTATAATGTACTACACACCTTACCCACATCTTAGTTTACATGTAGTCCTGATACCTCTTTCTCAAAACATTGGTTTCCTCCATGTTCTTTTGGGTTGTTGCTTCTCATCGGATTTCCTTTATTCAGTGCTTCGTGTGACTCATGGTTTGGTTCATCTCTTTCAGTATGTGAACATATATTCTTTTTTTTATTAAATTATTTTGGGCCCAATGTTGGGAGAGGATTATTGTATTTGATTAGTAATGATGATTAAACTTTAATCTATTCTAGAAAAAATGTGAGATCAAATTATGAGGGTGAATTGTATTGATTTTTGTTGTTAAATGGATGAGTTTCATGAGAAATGTGTTCGTATAACCTCTCTGATTACACTTTAAATTATTCAATTGTTTCTAATATGTGAGAATCGTTACATGGGTGTTTTCTATTTTTTTCCTCACTTCTTCTGGTCTCCGTTGATCTGTTTGTGGGTCTTGTGTTACAAATTTTGAAGTGGGTGGTTCTATCTATGACTTATGTAATTGTAACCTATGAACTACTTATATTATAAATTTAATATTTTTGAATTTTCATGGTTTTGGTATGGGTTGATTTTATTTTGTTAAAATGGATTTGAGAGAATTTTGAATTTCTCTATGTTTTGGTAAAATATAAATCACTATATTTAACTATGAAATTGATTTAGAAATGGGTTTTCAAGTCATTTTGTGATGAAATAATTGGTTTTATATACTTTTTATGAAATATTAGTACCATTGTATTATATTTGAAATGTCATATATAATAGATCACTGGGTACATAGGGGGAAGGTGTAGTATTGGATATCTTCCATTTTTATTGGTAGTGTATCCACACTCAATGGTATTCTTTTATTTATAAGACAAATATAAATGGATTAATTCATTATTAACCCATTAAGAGGTAACCTTATAAGGTGTCTCTTTGTTCTCAATAGTTTATTTATGTGTTCTACAGACTAATACAATGATGTAGTCAATATTATATGTATTAGTGAACTATCATGCGTGATTTACGTTATCCTTATAATGTTCATAATATGATTGAAGGATTTGTACATCTTGGTTAGATATGAAATTAGACATTATTTTAATAGTAAAATGGTTATTTGAAATTATTATTTTAAATTTTTGTTACGAATATTTGTTTTTGAAATATGGATGAAAGAGAACTATTTATCATAATATTGATATAAAACTTCTTATTTATTTTTTTCCTTAAAAATTTGAATATTAAGATTATTGTATTGATACAACATTTGGGTGACCTGATTGGGATCCTACTAATATTTTCTATCTAACTCCCTATGAATTCCATTTGGTATGTGTGTAAAATGTATATAGTTTTATGTATGGAGTTGATATGATCTATATCCTGGTGAAGTGGTTTAATTTTTGAGCTATGGGTAGCTTGTGGTGAGATGGTGGGATATTCCACACATATTAAATGGAGTAAAAATTTCCAATTTTGGTTTTCCATTTTAGTTATAGGATATGTACTACTTTGTTTTATATATATTTTTAGGCATGTGTCTCTTTAATTTTCAATTCATTATTTATGGAATATTTCCTTCTTCTTATTCAAACAAATACCATATATATATATATACCTACGTCTTGTATCTTGTTTCATGTTGGAGAAAATTGTTCTATTTCGTAGTTGTTTTATGTTTGGGTTCTAGTTAAAAGACTTTATGGATTGGGAAGGATCTTCATGTTAGTGTTGTATCAGTTCTGATACTAGTTTAATGGGAATCATGGGTCAATTGATTATAATTACACACTAGGGGTTTTGAATCATATGACACCGTATACCTACCTAGACCAACTATGGTCACTACATCGGATATGCATGAAGACTTATTAATCATCCCAAATGGCGAAAATCTCACCATTATTCCAAAGGAACTTCAAAAAAAAGATATTATACATTTATTTATATAGGAATATAATTTTATGAAGTACGTATATGGGAAATCATAGTTTGAGAGATTGTTGACATATTATTAAACTGATCCTTAGTATTCAGTAACATCACAGACTATAAGGGCCCTGAAATATTTATCTATCCTACCAAATATGATTCCTGATATGCCTCTAAAGTCTACATATGAACATTCAAAATCAAATCTCTAGCCTAATTCAAATGATCTATGAGACATGAGTCCCTGAGGAATTCTAGAACCTCCAACATATATGTGTATCAATCATGAAAATAATCATATAAAACTATATCAATACAACTAGAAAAATTATATAATAACACAAATAACATAGAGTTCCTAGTAGAATAGGTCTTCTTGACACACTATCCATCTCCCAACCATAGGCTTTGTATAATTTTTATGTATATATTCTACCTAATATAAATAACATAAAAATTAAATATAACGAACTATAATACAATTTTGTAAAATCGTCTTATGTATCATTATGTGAATAGTTTCTCAACCAATTATCCACATGACCTCATTAAAAACTCTCTAAATGTAAAACCTTCTGACTATAAGTATGTTTTTACAGTTTGAGTGGGTAGATATAATATCCACTATATCAGAGAGAAAAATAAAAAATTAAATTAAAAATTATCATACATCAAATATTATTATGAATGTGGAAGAAAAAAAATATAACCCAAACAGAAATTTAGTAAATAGAAAGACAATAATTATTTACATAAACTGACCACCCAATTCTCCAAATATATGTATAATAAGACTATAATGGAGTAAAATACCCTGGATTCATGACATCCATGAGATAAATTCATTCCAATATTAATTTATATATTTGAACCACCCCTCTCAATCAAATCCCAGTACTTAAACCATCCAAAACCTACAATCAAGTGATCTTTTTCTAAGGTAAACAAGTGTAATGGAAACCAAATTTTGGTCTGAGTTCAAATATCAGGAGGGAATAAACAATCTTATCCCATAATAACTATAATATGTTGTTATATTTTCATGTTATGTTTTCAACTACAATAATAGAAACTCAAAAATAAGTGATTTATTTTTTGTCCATAGTTTCATGCCCATAATAAACCATACCGAAGGTTTCAAACTTTTGGTTGTCTGTGGTCATGCCATTATGACAGTTCCTCCCATGTATAATATGGGATTCAAATATACAGTAGAAATAAATAATCCTCATGAATCTAGGGATCCATCGTTGAACAACACAATCATTAAGGCTCTAAATACATGGCCTCCCCTATCATAACATCATAATATAGGGATATATCTATTGAATTCCAAATCATATAAAATATAATTCCATGTTATCCACCATATGGTCTTCATATATCATGGGATGAGGCCCAAGAATATCGTATCATTTGATCCTCACTTATATGTAAATAATAATAATGTTATCTCAAATTCTATCGAATATCCAATCAGCAATTGATCCCTAAATTAATGGCATCTAATATTAGTAGTGGTCACATAATACAGTGAATACACAATACTTATCAAACTCAATATCATTGTATCTCATTCATGAACAATACTCTATCCCATATATTCCCAATAATATCTCACGTTCCTCAAGGGTGGATTCCATAAAATTAATTCAAAAAAACCACATAGAAGGTTTGACTAAATTCCATGGACAAATCCAACATCACAATCCAATCAAGAGTACCCATTGGATCAGGATTGAGGTTCCCCCATCAACCATCACTACAAATAACCATTCACACCCACTCATGGCTGGTCTATAAATTGGGATCATTTTGTTTCCCATTAGTCTCAGTATAATAGAGGTAGTCTCACTTGTGTTCTCTGTCTCACTCACATTATTTGGTAAAAACCTAATACACAGAGGGTATCATGTCCCCAACCATCGTTATCTAGGAAGAAAATTATTACCAGATAAACATGTTATGACACATAGGAATATTTCCAAATGGGGTCCCAAATCCCATATTGATCCTAATGATCACATTAGATCAATAATCTAATAGAAGAATATCTAAGCCAACATATGGTCTGATCAATAAGTACTAATCACATTGGATGGAAAAGGATAACATTCTCTATCTTAATCTTTATTATGTTGAAAATATTAAATAACAAATAGTGTAACCTTGGTCCTTAAGACCAATGATCTCTAATTTCAACCAATACACTAATAATGAGGCATCACATTAATGTATGCATGGTCAATTAAATCTCACATGTTTCAGCATCACCTCTCATGGTTAATGTTGGACATCACATACCATTAGTGGTCTAGCACTAGCATCAGTACTGGATGAATCATTTTAGCACATATATGTTGTTCATGGCCTTTATCACTCAATAATTATTGATATCATGTTTAATTTCAATAAAAAAATACATATATATAAATTACCATTTGGTATCGCCATCATTGGGAATCATAATCATATTAATGAAAGATAAACAATCATCAATTCAATATGTACATAATATGATACCTTAAATGTTTAAATAGAATTTCCCATTAATCATAATGTGATGAAAACAGTTGGAATGTCTTCTCCATGACCATAAATCCTCATATCATATCAACCAACCATTACTATAACAAATAATCCCCAAACTGTAAGATAATATTTACATGTAATTAATTATAAAATTTACAATTAATTATACAATTCTATTTTAATAAGGATTCACGCCATATAACTCACTAAGCATTTATCAATTGTTGGGTTTTTTTAAAATATGGTGTTTCCACCCATGAACCTATGAGGAGTAAAATTATTAACATATGCTAACAATTCCTTCATAAAATTGTTTCAGTATTACTTTAAACCCATATAAAAAGTCACAGAATTGCAACACATTGAAAATCATACAATAAACCAATCCTTGACACTCTCGAAGGATTTAATTGACATGAGATTCATGGAGTCCCCTTTAAAACAAAATTACTTAACTATTCCAAAATAAAATTTCCATTTTGTACCTTAAAATAATAATTACAAAATAAATATAAATAATTGGAGAAGAGGATGGTGGAGAATAAGATTTTTATTCTTCACAGTACCTCTAATAAATCACTATAATAACCACCCATAAAAGGGGTAAGTAAGTAATTACAAAGGTGAGGCCCCTTGGTTAATCGAGTGAGGTAAAATAAAGAAATATTGTTTCCCCTATAAATAATTTGGGGGTAGAAATTTTAATTTTAATTCATAAAGTACCACCAGTTGTATGGTGGAACTGCTACAATATTACCTATATAAGCCTCATGTTTTCCTTAGAGGCTCTATATGCCTCCCACATGACCCCTCGACATACCTTCATGTCCATAACTCATAATTTGGGGTATTCTATTTCTACAACTCAACTAAAAATCCCCTTTCTAAAAAAAGGCCACTACATAAAAAAGTCATGTTTCTTTAATGATTGAAACTCATGTATGGGAACAAGATTTTTCATGAATAAATATATGTTTTCCCACAAAAAATTATATGACAAAATATAAAAACACAACCAATTCATTAGAGTAAATCATATGACATCATCCATTATCATCAACACTAGTGATTGTTTTTTAGAATAAATTTATAATTCTAATAATAAATAAAACCTAATAATACAATGGGTTTCATAATTTTTATAAATGGTATTACATAAAATAAACAATGTTATTTTATTTAAAAATAAAACTTTAATTTATCTATTATTAGATTATATCCAAAATTGGATGATTTTTTAACCATTACTCTATTTTATAATAATTTCATGAAAAAAATAAAAATCAAAAAAATAAATATTCATAATTGTTCATAAATTATTATAAATGGCCTTATTTTAAAATAATTTTTTGAAACCATTTTTTAAAAGATTAATATATAAATAAAAAATTAATGAAATCTAATTATTCAATAATGATTTCATTTTATGTAATTAAACATATTACAATAACATAATGAAAAATGGTAGTACCAATATCCGTAATAAATTATTTTTAAATATTATAAAACTACTTTATCGAAATATGAAATAATTAAATTTAAACTAATATTTTTTTCTTATATTGAATAAAAAGGAATAATAATATCATTAGAGATAGGAAAATATTATATTCAAATAAGTAAAATAATACCATTAGTATGATATAGAATCATGTATGTAGAGGAAAATTCCATTAATAGAAATTAAAATTAATCATTCGAAAAAATCCTATTAATAAAATAACATATACATCATGAAATAAACAATTTTATTTAAAATTATTTTTTTTAAAATATTATTAAAATAAAATATATCATCTTTATAGGTTATAATTTGTCAATGTCTAAAGATAATAGTCCTAGAAGAGTGGTTATGAAATAAGAAAAATATTTCATTTAAAAAATTATCAAACATTTTATCCCAGTTCAAGAAATATGATCTAAACTCTAATAAAATAGACATAAATATAACAATATTCTATATTAAAACTAAATAATTAATTAACAATATTTATATTTTTCAAGTATTTTTGTTTGTTTTTTATATTTCCCACCATGGGTGTCTATAGTTTTGATTGATTATTCTATTTTCATTAAACCATTGTCAGTATTCATTCTTATAAGAAAATTTCTCATTACCTAGACATGAATTATGATATAATGGATGAATCTTATTTATTTATGAGTTTTAAATTTCCCCTTATGAGGGTTTCAGCCTCATTCATTATTGAAGATATAAAAAAATATCGATTTCCATGATTTTGTTAACCAGTGGAAGGGTTTTTATAAATTACTAAATTCAACATTGAGGTATTTTTAAAAAAAAATCAAAATAATTATTTATTCATTTATATCATTTCATATCATTAACAAAGTTTTCATAATAATTTGTTTTATAGTTTTATGGCATCGATCATGTAGGTTGTCAAACCAACATAAACATTAACATGACATGATTATTGATGTTCATAAGGTTATTCAATTCCTATATTGTTACAATTGTAGTAAAATACTATCATATAATTTTAATTATTATGGAATATAATAATTATAATGTAATTATAATATAAATTATTTAATATAATAAAATTACATAATTTAAATTAATATTTTTTTCTTTTACATCACTATTTTGAATGGTGAAATTATTAATGTTCTTTTAATGATAATATCATTAGTAATATCACCAATTTGTTATAATAGAAACTTATGGATATAATAAAAATACAATCCTTCCTTTTATTTCATAAACAATTCTATAATTAAAAAATTAATAATAAAAATGTTTTTCTGAGGATTAGTGTATTTAGAATTTTATATATAATACATAAATAACATTATGATTCATTTAGTAGATATTTAATAATTTTTAATAGGTTCTAAAAAAGTATCATTAAATCCATCTCATACCATGGGGATATACATCAAAGAAAGAGGGTGTTTAAAAATTGGTCAAGGAATAAACAATGGAGATTCTTAAGAAGTAACTCAGAGGGAAGTCAATATGGAATAGGTTAAAAAACAAGATATATATCATAATATATATAATACGAGGAACAATATTGATGTGTGTGTACAAAATAAAAATGTTTGATTCATTATAATATCCCTGATGTTAATCAATTGGGTGTTACAAGTCAAATTACCAAACCTATCAACCCTGGTATTATAAATCAATCCATCTATAGAGAGTAATTATTTATCTTATACATTAGAAGGCTATCAAGGAGAAGTCTTCATTTTTTTTAATTGATGTTAACAAAAATTATCTTAATAAACCATTTCATCCATAGATTGAGGAGAATATAGAATGGGATTCAAATAAATCATAGATTATAAATGTGGTTAAAGACATTAAAATTATATCATTTTATTCCATGAAAAACTAATTTTGGGTTTTATAAATGAAAATCCTCATATAAATATACAATTATAACTTATAGGTGAAATCACATAGCTTTGGATCATTTCATGGTGTAGATAATATTATAATATTTTAAATGATAGAAAAATTCATGAATTGATTTCGATAACATCACAGGATAAAAAGTGGATTACAGAAAATTAATAATGTGATAGAATAATGGTTTCCTACAAGTAAATTCCCATTTTAGAACGAACAATATGATAAAATGTGAACGAAAAGAATAATCATTTAAATTAATATTAGTCTAAAAGGTTATAAATAAATGAAAATAATAATGATTTGAATTCCATTATATTTGCTAGTTAAAGCAGAAAACATGATTATGGTACATTGAGACCTATAGGGAATAGTATATTGACTCTTTCGAAGGAAAATTTTCTATATTGTCAGGTATTATTAACTTTTTATAGATATTAATGGATAATTGGTGGTATTTATAGTCGGCGAGGGGTGATTTTTAAAGGACGAACCATTAGTTATTTTCTGGTATTGGGTAACTTCTTGTTGGTAGAATATATTTCGAAAAGTTTTCTAGATTATAGACATGTGGGAGGAAGTCGTTGGATATCCATGTAAATCCAAAACTGACACACACCTCCGAATAAATCCATTTAATATTTATATTCTATAGGAGAGTGTATATGTCATAATAATAATTTTTTATTTAAAAAATAAATTAAATATATAAAAAAATAAATAAAAATTACAAAAATTATTTTAATACATATTTAGTTAAAATATGATTTGATTAAAAGTTCCACAAAATTTTAATCATGATGAAAAAATAACATTGTTACAAAATCACATTGCTCATAATATCTGAATAATAATTTTTTCTACAAAATAATAATCTTGAAAGGAAAATTCACAAATAAATTATCTAAGCTAATTTTCCCGAGTTTTTCTTAATAAAATTATATTATAAAAATAATACCGTAAATATAATAATTTTAAAAATATTAAAAAAATTATTCAAAAAAAATTAACTATTTTAAGATCATAATAATTATTCCAATCGTTATAAAAAATAATTTAACATTGTTAAATGATATCATCTCTTAAAAATAGTTTAATAATATATTTTTATGAATAGATAAAATTTATTTAAAATATATACATTTATTATAAAACCTACGTTTAATTAAAGTTGTTTAAAATCTTCAAAAATTATTCTATTTTAATTGAATCTTTACAAAATCCTGATAATCTCTTAAATGAATCTATATAATGAAGAAAAAATATTTTATTATCATTTTTTTAATCATTCCAAAAAACCATACTTCATGAAAAAATGTATAAAATCATTTTTATACCTATAAATACATAATTATTCTTAAAAATTAACATTAACCTAGATTATACCATGGTTCAATATCATCTGAAAAATGAATAATGTTTTACTAACACTGTTATCAACTATTATAGTGATGATCACATGTGTGATAATTCTAGAGGATTGAGGCGACCAATATTTATATATTTTACATTATAGAACCACTATTAGTATTCCTATTGTACTATTCTGTATTTTATTGTTTATTTTTATATAATAAACGAAATCATATATAATAATTGAATAAAGTGCTACAAGGTTCTAGTTTGATATTTATATCTCTTCACTATTTTTTGTACTAGTTCTTTTATTCAACTCTTTTTAATATTCTTATGAAATATAATATTCATTATATATGATTCTATTTTAAAACATAATAAATGTTATTAAGGTCCTAGAGATATTTCATTAAAAAATCACAATTTTGGGCCGTTATATTCTCCCCATTAAATTGAATTTATTCCCAATAATTTGAATAAATATTATAAGTTGATAATATATGAGTGTATTACTATCTCAATATTTCCTTTTATTCCAACACTATGCCGTCTTTTTTATTTTTCTTATTCAGAACATTGAATGGGTTAGTTGTCTTCCTACGTTGAAAATTGTCTCTACAATCCATGATCTTCATTGACAACTCCTCATAAGAGAGGTAATTATCTTGTTATACCACGTTTAGATTCTATAGGTGTGGGGAATTAGGTATTTATGTCATGATGAGTGATATTTGGAACACATGATGAACATGAGCCATGTTTTGTTTAACTTCATTCCAATAGGCCACTACTCCTATGTTATTAAGGTTCTAAAATGTGCTATTATACATCGGGTTAAATTAAATTTTATTTCCAAACTATATTACACTCCTCCATGAGGTAATTAAAAGTAAATAATTATCTATGTCATAAAATTCCAATTCCCATTAATTTAGACCGACATAGCTCTTCTATGAACTATTTATAGATATTTTTTTTGTTTTTGGATTGATTGTACCCTTTCTTCCATATCATAGAGAATATCATGTTTATAAAACATTTTTTTACAAAGATTATATTTAAAATTAAGAATTCTCCAATGCTTTCCCTAAATATACTCTAATGATTAAATTTGAATATATGTGATGAAGATATTTCTATATGGTAACACAACTAATGAGAGATGTTGATCCCATCCTCAACAAAATTATATTGAGAAGACTCATATCTAATTTTCAAGATTTTGGATGTTCCTTCCATATTGGACATCATTTTGGGGGTGATAGTCTATACATAAATTCAATTTAGTATCTATATCTTTTTGACAAATTTTATAAAATTTAGACGAAATCCTTTTATCATCATAAAAATTTATTGAATTTTCTTCCCCATTAACTCCCACCACTTCATTTAAAAATATATCAGTTTGTTTTTTATAGGATAAATATTCATGAATGAATATAATGTGGTAAGCCTTTTTTATATGTCCAACAGAAACCCATATCAAATGTTTTCTTATGTATTTCATTTGGAAACTAGTGATGACATCCTTAGGGATGTTAACCCATTTTTTGTTGGTAAATTCAATGTTTTCATCTTCTAAATGGATCATTGCACAGTATATTATCTTGAAAACATACCCAACACATTGTGGTACATGAAATGATATCATTTATCATGTTGTTACATCATATGTTCTCCGGAAGATTATGTTACATGTTGGTACTTCCATGATGGATAAATAAAGATGATCTTTATAACTTATCCAATAACAATTTCATTATATAGGATGATGAAGGAACATAATATATAGTTCGAAGTAGAAAGGTGTCATTTCCATAAATGAAGAAATAATCAGGCTCCAACTACATTAATACTTTCACACTCAATTTAAATCCTAGAATATCCTATTACGCCTCATTTGTACTGTCATAGATAGATGTTTGGGAAATCATTTTTTATAGGTGGGATTTATTTCTTATTCTTATGATTTATAGATCTAACCATTGCAGGTCAATTTAAATAGGTTATTTTTAGTCCACCTCAGGAATATAGTTATATTTTATTTTCTAATATGATAATAAAATACCTCATTATCCTTCCTAGGATGGTAGTGAATAGAGAAATCATAGTCCTTTATTATCTCTAACCATATTCACTGACACATGTGGTGATCCTACAGTGTGAATATATGGATAAAATTTTGGTGGTATACATAGATTTCAAAATTATGAAAATAAATATATTGTCTCCATATCTATAATAAAACTATAAATAATTATAACTATAGATCAATGGTTTGTAGATTTTTATTATTATTCATGGACTATGATGATGCATAGGCAATCAACTAGACATTTTTCATGAGATAAAATCCAAATATATTTATGGATACATTACTATAAATGAAAAAACCCTACCCAATAGAGGGTAATGTTATGACATGTTCATTAACAAACCTCTATTGACTTTTAATTATTTTTATCACATACCATTCCAAGTTAAACTTAACTCAATTGTAATTAGAATTGATCAGTCGATTAGAACTTTATTTTTATAATAAATATTTTATAGTATCTGGAAAACCCATGTAACCCATAGATATTAAATATAGTAATAGAATTTTGAAACACCTTGATGAAAATTGTATTTTTCAAATCCTATAATATTGTGTCACTGGATAATATGTGTCACAACAATGTGAATTTTAATAACCAGAACTCATGTTTTCTAAATTTTAGAAACAAAATATCCTTCCTTAGATTTTATAATTGGTCCCTTATATAATATTCATTCACACCATATACATTTAATTATATTATAATATCATCAATAAATACCAGAAAAAATTACCATAGTATTTTGAAAAAATTGTATAAACCACATCCATAAATTGGGAAGGATCAATATTCGATCTGAAAAACATAACAAAAAATTCATAATTCCATTATATTATTTAGAATGATGTATATAAAATATCATCTTTATTTACCCTGAATTGATGAAAACTAGATGGAATATGAATATTGGAGTAGAATTTAGATCCATAAAGCTGGTCGAACATATCATCAACTATAAGGCCCCAGCCTTAAACCTTTCTTAATCTTGAGTTATTACAAGATTACACATTGAGGATCTTTTCCGGTTTAGAGTTTTAGAGAATTAGATCATGAAACATTCATTACATTCCACATTTAAACAAAGTGGTTACATAAAAGACAATATTCATTCTTCCCATCAACAGAAACCTATTTAAAATTAAACACATATTCTTTCTTGACACATCCTTGACATTATCATCACATCATGTACCTTTCCCTTGACCTATGAAAAACATTTCAAAAACTTGGGATGAGCATAAAAATCTCAGTAAGGGTTATAAAAATATGGAAAGGAAACATGAGTTCATATATACATAAGAATGAAATCATACTTTACCCATAAAACGAAGTCACTTTCATACCTCATCAAACCGTGAATAAATCATAGAAATCATAAGACAAAAAGGTAACTTGAGGCATTCATAACATTCTTACGTAGGGAGTAACCCTCTTGGTTACGTTTGGAATACCCATCACAGTATATTCCCTAAATCTCTTCAGAGAAACCATAACGTTTCACTCCTTCGCTTTACCCAATGCATTGGAGAGCTATATCGGGCTCACCCGCCCTTAGTTTATCACGGAACAACCCGTTCTTCATAACAATGCCCAAGAACCATAACATAATCGTATCACATAAACATGAATAAAGGAAACATAACATTTCAACATTTCAATCACAATATAACATTTTAGGATATTGAAATAATGAATCCTTTCAAAAAGAAACCATTTCCAAAACCATTTAAAACATTTAATAAAGAGATTTTTGAATCAAAGTGTCCCATACCACCTTGAAGCTTTTAACATTTTAAACCATTAATATCCATATAAATAAATCCTTAAAACCATTTTGAAAACATGGATATTAATAAGAACAAATAATTAAAACATTTAAAAACGATATTTTGGTTAAATGGGTTTTACCAAAATTAAAGACACTTGAATACAATAATCGAGGAATAACATTTAGTCAGAACTTTATAATATCATGAGAATAAAAGGATTCATTATATAATACTCCAAAGGACATTATATACACCATATAAGAGTGAATTGGTGCATAACAACAATGAACCCTCAATAGAAATGTCAAATGTGATGAAATCCCTTATAAAGAAGGTATCCTTAAATTAAGGACAAATAAATCTCAAAAATATGTGTGAAAAATATATATACACCCAATATAAGTGGATATTAAGTGTAAAACAATAAAATGTCATTCACACATATTCAATGGATGACATATTCAATGACTACAAGTTGAACCCAAAGAAATCGAAATTGGGTTAAAAAGTTCCCTTGACAGCCTAACGGCATCACACCAAAATGAGTTGATGAGAGATAAAAAGTTTATCTCATCACTTGGACATAAATTTTACATCAATAAGTATGATAACATATCCCAACATAATAATATGTAAATTAAAAGACCCAAGAAAAGAAGTCTTTTAAAAAAAAGAGGGCGAAATGTTCCCTTACCGACTTGGGTATCTTTCAAAACATACAACCCATGAAAGAAAGACAATAGGTCATTGATGTAAATACTCATAAACGAAAGTATATTACACAAAGAGTAGAATAATTGGCAGTACATACAGCACTCAATGGAATTTGTGGAAAATGTAGCATAAATCTCACAGGAATAAAAGTGAGATGAAAAATCCCTTACGAAAACTCGGCAGCCTAACGGCGCCACATAAAACTTCCGAATATGGATTGATGCGATCAAATAGAGTATCCCATCATATTAAAATAGAATTTAAATCAAGTGGAATATAAAAGAAAATCCCCCAACATTGCAAGGAGGAGTTTAAAAGAAGTGACATAAAGGAGAGTACTTAAAAAGAAAGAGAGAGGTTAGATCTCTTATGAAAGTTTGGCAGCCTAACGACGCCAGTCAAAACTTCCAAAATGGATTGATGAGAGAGAATAGGGTCTCTCATCACATTAACATAGAAATTACAGTAGGATTAATATAAAAGATCATCCCAATATCAAGAAAGATGAGCTTTAAAAGGAATGACATAAAAGTGCGTACTTAAAAAGAAAGAGAGGAGTAGGATCCCTTACCTCGGGTCCGACTTGACTAGATCGTTCTTTAACGTCCTAAATAATAAACTTGAGTTAATTTAAACTTTATTAAGAACCTTTTTATAGTTCATTATTCCTATTAGATCACTTATTTCCATGTTATAAACATTATGTAAACATTTAAGTTAATAATGTTTGTTTTGTCGATATTTGGTTCTTAAGTCGAAAGTGGACTTCTTACCATTACATGTTGTTCGTGTGGTCAAATGTTTATTATATCCAGAATCATATTCATGATTTGGATATCATATATGTCATATATATCCAGTAAATTCATTCATTTATAACATTACATAATCATTTAGAGGTAAGAAATGAAATGCACCGTTCATGTTGACGGTAAGCCGTACGTACGCATGAACGCTACATTCATTTCTATTTCATATTTTATAGAATGGAATAATAATGAAATAAAGTTATATTATAATTAAATTATAACATCATATATAATATCATAGTTCCATCCTTTATACGTCCCACATATGGTATTTAACGAATCAAATCACTTTGAGGGGGCGGTAGTCCGCACTTCCTTAAATGAAGATATCGCGATTACCCATAATGGAAACCACAAAGGTATGCCCAAAATGAAAAACAAAGAATCTTAAGGAAAACATAAACATATTATATATCATATATAAAAATAGTGACATCATTATGGCCACCTTTGAAGGTGTAAATTGAGTATTGAACAATCATCGTTTCGGGAGGCAGAATTTCGCCATCCACGGAAACCGTATGTTCTTTAACCATTTGATGTAGTTGTGTGAGAGTGTAGCTCAAATAAATCTTATAAAAACATCCTAGTATATTTAAGATACTGGTGTTGTTACAAAATAAGTAAATAAAAAGAGTTTAGGGGGTTGGAGAAACAAAATAAAACAAATGAACATGAGAGAATGAATTACCTTTAAAAGTGTATCTTCTTTTGATTTGAGCCTCAAGGCTTCCTTTGAAAGAATTCTGCCAAAAGGGAATCCACTAGGATGAGGAGAGTGATGGATATAGAGTAAATGGTCAGGGGTTGGCCGAGCCAAAGGCTTGATGAGTGTGTGAAAAGAGGTAGAGGTGGGGGCCTTTTATAAGAGGAGAGGATGGGAACTTTTGGAAAGTAAAGAAATATTATTTTATTTGAAAATGTGTTTCGGTTTCAAAAGGTCCCACATTGCTATAATTCGTGGATAAGGTGATAAGGCTGCGAAATCCACTCATCCAATAAGTTTTGGACATGTTTAGTTCATATATTTTACATTATCTTTCCATTTTATTTAAATCATCAAATAATGATGTCATCGCTGCATCATTATTATGTCATAAATAATTTAATTTATTTAATGTCTAAAAATTATAAAAAAATTACTATGATGTAGGAAATAGTTTTATATTTTCAATGAATATTTATAATCAAAAAGATGACTTGTATAACCCCACTAAAAAATTGTTTTAGTAAAACATATCATGTTTGTGTCAATTTTACTTTTACATTAAATAAAATGTTATTTATGTCATTTCCCAACCAAAGTGGATCCATGGGCTCCCCAAGTTGACCCATGGCTTGTCTTGGTCGGCCATGATACAACCAATAGGTATAGGACATGTTTAATGGTGTTTTCACATTCTTATAATATCATTTTTACATTAAAGTACAGTAATTACCCCTAATCGTGATTAAAAACTTAATAAGTTACTATTCACCAAAAAATTATTTTAATCTCATTGAACCACATTTTACTTCTTAATGACAACCATGTATGTCGGATTTTTGAAAATCAATACACAATGATGGCAAAATTTAATTTAAACGGAAAATCAGTTTTTATAAGTACCACTTAGTGGTTTCACTATTCATCAAAAATTAATGTTTTTCAGAAAAATCCCAAAAATTCACCCTAAGCTATATTTGATATTATGAATTCAAAAATGAAGTACGTTTTACAAAATTCAAAACATATAAGTCACATTAATTAATTTAATAATTAATTCCCGCTGTCATGACAAATAGGGTGTTTTTATGAAACAATAAGTATCAAAAGATTGACACTAGTTTAAGTCTGATTTCAATGTGAAATTGATTCAAACGACCACTATTGGATTTAATGGTAAAAATATTTTCTAATTTCACTTTAAATCCAATTAAAAATATAATCTAATCATATATATAAATTAGATTAAAAAGTGGTTTTGAATTAAAATACAACATTTTTCACTATTCATTAAAAAAATGAACTTTATCGGAAAGATACCAAAAATTTACACAAAGTAAATTTTGATGTCCCGATTATTAATAAGAGTTTTATATGGTCCAAAAGAATGTTTAATAGTGAACAAAACTATATTTAATGACGGTTCTCCATCAAAAGGTGATAAGTGAACCTTTAGTGAAAACTAAGGCATATACGCCTAAAATTGAATTCTTTCCGTATTTTAAGCCTTTATCTTTCATTGTATAAATGTAAAAATATTTAAGAACATATATAATCATATTTTAGTTATTTCTATCCAGTCCCGCCATTACAACGACTACATGTTAACTACCATTTAAAATAATATTATTTTGTTATTAGAGTGCAACGTAAGATTCCCAAGAAACTCGTTGTTGCGTGTTGGGTACGCCATCGAGCATAGAGTGCCCTTTAAAGTAATATTAATATTTTATTCACAAATATGGATAAATGTGAAAATGTCATATTCCTTATCTACCTGGGGTGTTACATCCTTCCCCCCTTTTGGGAATTGCGTCCTCGCAATTTTTAAAATTGTGCTTGGAAACATCCTTGAAAGTCCCACATCGGAGAAGAGTCGGTAAAACAATCACTTTAAAATAAATAAAGATAAGTACAAAGGTCACATGAGTTAACCCATACTAGGATTCCAAGTATGAAAATATCGACATGGAGGAAAAAACTAAGGGTCATGTTTTGATGGAGAGTGATAGAAAACATGTTTAGGAGAAAGTTAACCATGAGAAAATCACAAACTTGTGATGGGTTAAACGGTATTTGATTCCCCAGTATGAAAAGTTAATAGACAACATTTTTGTTTTAAGTTACTTTTTATTGAGTAATTTATTCATAAGGAAACACAATCACTTATCATGTTGACTTTCAACTTTTACCCAAACTCGTATTTTCTCCAAAAGACGAGTATTTAGGAAGACTTGTTCGCATTAAGAGTACTATAATCAACTTCTAGAGAATCACCTAATCCCCAAAAGAGAACTATATACATCCCATGGCTTTAGACTTTAACCAAAACCAAAACCAAAAAGGCTAGTACAAGATCAGATAATCCAGAAAAGGATAACCCCTTATAAAAAGAAAATCTATTCTTAATCTCCAAAATTTGTCCAACAAAACCCAAAGTTCAACGAGGACCATCCGATAAATAATTTGTCCATAAAATTCTTCAAAGTAAACCAATATAAGATTGAAACCCAAATATTTGAAGGATTTAGTCACATATTCTTCCAAGTTAAATCGTAACATTTATCTCCAAACAACATTAGTCGCTCTTAAAGTCTCACATTGAAAAGTAATTATCCTAATCACATATCCTCCATGATAGGTTAATCATTTTCATAAATAAACCAAAATCAACTTACTCTTAATTCATAAAATCATATAACTAGAATTAATCGGTCAAACTAACTAGGGACTTCACGTAGTCTAGTGGTAGGCGATAAATACCAGTCGCACTTTGGTTGTGGGTTCGATTCCCGCAGCTTTGTCCGACGCGACGGGATGTCACACGGTCTACGTGTTGTCCTTTTTCCAAAAATATATAATTCTTAAAACATTCCCCAAAATGATATAAAATCTTCAAGAATAATCATAACATATTTTAACCTCAAGTTTATCTCATTCCATTCATTTTCCATCATATCATAGAGTAACCCACAATTACCTAAAAAGTAAGGATCATATAAACCCTAATGGTTACCTTAATAATTATTACCTGAATTTCCACATCGAGTTGGCCATCTCGTACATGATGCATTAGAGAACTCACCAAGGTTGAAGTGGTTGATCATGACTCCTTGATAGTTTTTTTAGAACAAATATGAGATTCCTCATTGAATCCCCCATCTCATCCAGTATCTTAATCAGAGAACCACCACAGTTTCCTTGAAACCCATTGTCACTTTGGTGCCTTCTAGATCCAGCCATTTACTAAAACCAAAAAGGTCAGTGTGAGTATATCAACAAAACCATCATGTACTAATGAGGAAGTTAAACACTAAGATACACTTACTCATTCACTTTATCTAAAACTAGGACTCTTTATGAAATCCTAACCATTATGGTAATGTCACTTATGCTTAAAGAATACCCTAACCTCTAAAGTTATCTAAACCGACCTTTGATACCAACTATAAGGCCCCAGCCTTAAACCTTACTTAATCTTGAGTTATTACAAGATTACACATTGAGGATCTTTTCAGGTTTAGAGTTTTAGAGAATTATATCATGAAACATTAATTACATTCCACATTTAAACAATGTGGTTACATAAAAGAAAATATTCATTCTTCCCATCAACGGAAACCTATTTAAAATTAAACACATATTCTTTCTTGACACATCCTTGACACTATCATCACATCATGTACCTTTCCCTTGACCTGTGAAAAACATTTCAAAAACTTGGGATGAGCATAAAAAGCTCAGTAAGGGTTATAAAAATATGGAAAGGAAACATGAGTTCATATATACATAAGAATGAAATCATACATTACCCATAAAACAAAGGCACTTTCATACCTCATCAAACCCTGAATAAATCATAGAAATCATAAGACAAAAAGGTAACTTGAGGCATTCATAACATTCTTACGTAGGGAGTAACCCTCTTGGTTACGTTTGGAATACCCATCACTGTATATTCCCTAAATCTCTTCGGAGAAACCTTAACGTTTCACTCCTTCGCGTTACCCAATGCATTGGAGAGCTATATCGGGCTCACCCGCCCTTAGTTTATCACGGAACAACCCGTTCTTCATAACAATGCCCAAGAACCATAACATAATCGTATCACATAAACATGAATAAAGGAAACATAACATTTCCACATTTCAATCACAATATAACATTTTAGGATATTGAAATAATGAATCCATTCAAAAAAAAACCATTTCCAAAACCATTTAAAACATTTAATAAAGAGATTTTTGAATCAAAGTGTCCCATACCACCTTGAAGCTTTTAACATTTTAAACCATTAATATCCATATAAATAAATCCTTAAAACCATTTTTAAAACATGGATATTAATAAGAACAAATAATTAAAACATTTAAAACGATATTTTGGTTAAATGGGTTTTACCAAAATTAAAGACACTTGAATACAATAATCGAGGAATAACATTTAGTCAGAACTTTATAATATCATGAGAATAAAAGGATTCATGATATAATACTCCAAAGGACATTATATAAACCATATAAGAGTGAATTGGTGCATAACAACAATTAACCCTCAATAGAAATGTCAAATGTGATGAAATCCCTTATAAAGAAGGTATCCTTAAATTAAGGACAAATAAATCTCAAAAATATGTGTGAAAAATATATATACACCCAATATAAGTGGATATCAAGTGTAAAACAATAAAATTTCATTCACATATATTCAATGGATGACATATTCAATGACTACAAGTTGAACCCAAAGAAATCGAAATTGGGTTAAAAAGTTCCCTTGACAGCCTAACGGCATCACATCAAAATGAGTTGATGAGAGATAAAAAGTGTATCTCATCACTTGGACATAAATTTTACATCAATAAGTATGAGAACATATCCCAACATAAAAATATGTAAATTAAAATACCCAAGAAAAGAAGTATTTTAAAAAAAAGGAGGGTGAAAGGTTCCCTTACCGACTTGGGTATCTTTCAAAACATACACCCCATGAAAAAAGACAATAGGTCATTGATGTAAATACTCATAAACGAAAGTATATTACAAAAAGAGTAGAATAATGGGAAGTACATACAACAATCAATGGAATTTGTGGCAAATGTAGCATAAATCTCACAGGAATAAAAGTGAGATGAAAAATCCCTTACGAAAACTCGGCAGCCTAACGGCGCCACATAAAAAATCCGAATATGGATTGATGAGATCAAATAGAGTATCCCATAATATTACAATATAATTTAAATCAAGTTTAATATAAAAGAAAATCCCCCAACATTGCAAGGAGGAGTTTAAAAGAAGTGACATAAAGGAGAGTACTTAAAAAGAAAGAGAGAGGTTAGATCTCTTACGAAAGTTCGGCAGCCTAACGGCGCCACTCAAAACATCCAAAATGGATTGATGAGAGAAAATAGGGTCTCTCATCACATGAACATATAAATTACAGTAGGATTAATATAAAATATCATCCCAATATCAAGAAAGATGAGCTTTAAAAGGAATGACATAAAAGTGCGTACGTAAAAAGAAAGAGAGGAGTAGGATCCCTTACCTCGGGTCCGACTTGACTCGGTCGTTCTTTAACGTCCTGAATAATAAACTTGAGTTAATTTCCACTTTATTAAGAACCTTTTTCTAGTTCATTATTCCTACTAGATCACTTATTTCCATGTTATAAACATTATGTAAACATTTAAGTTAATAATGTTTGTTTTGTCGATATTTGGTTCTTAAGTCGAAAGTGGACTTCTTACCATTACATGTTGTTCGTGTGGTCAAATGTTTATTATATACAGAATCATATTCATGATTTGGATATCATATATGTCATATATATCCAGTAAATTCATTCATTTATAACATTACATAATCATTTAGAGGTATGAAATGAAATGCACCGTTCATGGAGACGGTAAGCCGTACATACGCATGAACGCTACTTTCATTTCTATTTCATATTTTATAGAATGGAATAATAATGATATATAGGTATATTATAATTAAATTATAATATCATATATAATATCATATTTCCATCCTTTATACGTCCCACATATGGTATTTAACGAATCAAATCACTTTGAGGGGGCGGTAGTCCGCACTTCCTTAAATGAAGATATCGCGTTTACCCATAATGGAAACCACAAAGGTATGCCCAAAATGAAAAACACAGAAGCTTAAGGAAAACATAAACAGTTTATATATCATATATAAAAATAGTTACATCATAATGGCCACCTTTGAAGGTGTAAATTGAGTATTGAACAATCATCGTTTCGGGAGGCAGAATTTCGCCATCCATGGAAACCGTATGTTCTTTAACCATTTGATGTAGTTGTGTGATAGTGTAGCTCAAATAAATCTTATAAAAACATCCTAGTATATTGAAGATACTGGTGTCGTTACAAAATAAGTAAATAAAAAAAGTTTAGGTGGTTGGAGAAGCAAAATAAAACAAATGAACATGAGAGAATGAATTACCTTTAAAAGTGTATCTTCTTTTGATTTGAGCCTCAATGCTTCCTTTGAAAGGATTCTGTCAAAAGGGAATCCTCTAGGATAAGGAGAGGGATTTAGAGAGAGTAAATGGGCAGGGGTTGGCCTAGCCAAAGGCTTGATGAGTGTGTGAAAAGAGGTAGAGGTGGGGACCTTTTATAAGAGGAGAGGAGGGGCACTTTTGGAAAGTAAAGAAATATTACTTTATTTGAAAATGTGTTTCGGTTTCAAAAGGTCCCACATTGATATAATTCGTGTATAAGGTGATAATGCTTCTAAATCCACTCATCCAATAAGTTTTGGACATGTGTAGTTTATATATTTTACATTATCTTTCCATTTTATTTAAATCGTCAAATAATGATGTCATCACTGCATCATTATTATGTCATAAATAATTTAATTTATATAATGTCTAAAAATTATAAAAAAACTACTATGATGTATGAAATCTTTTTATCTTTCCAATTAATATTTATAATCCAAAATATGACTTGTATAACCCCACTTAAAAATTGTTTTAGTAAAACATATCATGTTTGTGTCAATTTTACTTTTACATTAAATAAAATGTTATTTATGTCATTTCCCAACCAAAGTGGATCCATGGGGTCCCCAAGTTGACCCATGGCTTGTATTGGTCGGACATGATACAAACAATAGGTGTAGGACAAGTGTCATGGTGTTTTCACATTCTTATAATATCATTTTTACTTTAAAGTACACTAATTACCCCTAATCGCGATTAAAAACTTAATAAGTTACTATTCACCAAAAAATTATTTTAATCTCATTGAACCACATTTTACTTCTTAATGACAACCATGTATGTAGGATTTTTTAAAATCAATACACAATGATGGCAAAATTTCATTTAAACGGAAAATCAGTTTTTATAAGTACCACTTAGTGGTTTCACTATTCATCAAAAATTAAAGTTTTTCAGAAAAATCCCAAAAATTTACCCTAAGCTATATTTGATATTAAGATTTCAAAAATGAAGTCCGTTTTACAAAATTCAAAACATATAAGTCACATTAATTAATTTAATAATTAATTTCCGCTGTCATGACAAATAGCGTGTTTTTATGAAACAATAAGTATCAAAAGATTGACACTAGTTTAAGTCTGATTTCAAAGTGAAATTGATTCAAACGACCACTATTGCATTTAATGGTAAAAATATTTTCTAATTTCACATTAAAACCAATTCTAAATATAATCTAATCATATAAATAAATTAGATTAAAAAGTGGTTTTGAATTAAAATACAACATTTTTCACTATTCATTAAAAAATGAACTTTGTCGGAAAGATACCAAAAATTTACACAAAGTAAATTTTGATGTCCCGATTCTTAATAAGAGTTTTATTTGGTCCAAAAGAATGTTTAAGAGTGAAAAAAACTATATTTAATGATGGTTCTCCATCAAAAGGTGATAAGTGAACCTTTAGTGAAAACTAGGGCATATACGCCTAAAATCAAATTCTTTCCATATTTTAAGCCTTTATCTTTTATTGTATAAATGTAAAAATATTTATGAACATATATAATCATATTTTAGTTATTTCTATCCATTCCCGCCATTACAACGGCTACATGTTAACTACCATTTAAAATAATATTATTTTGTTATTAGAGTGAAACGTAAGATTCCCAAGAAACTCGTTGTTGCGTGTTGGGTACGCCATCGAGCATAGCGTCCCCTTTAATGTCATATTAATATTTTTTCACAAATATGGATAAATGTGAAAATTTCATATTCCTTATTTACGTGGGGTGTTACATCAACACTTAGAAAATGATATTTTTTCTTGAAAATGACATTATTGATTTCAATATAGTAAATTAAAAACAAAATTTATCCATCATTTTTTTCATTTAATTAGAATATGGTCTCCCCAATGATACACAATTGATCGAATAGGTACCATATCAAAGGTTCTTATAGTTTCTTATTTATTTCCACTAACATCAACATTCCCATTATATATAAAGTATTCAATATTAGATTAGATCCATCGAAGTGTTATATTATTTACTCTACATCTCTTTCTATGGGATGTGCCTTTAAATTTTCCGGAAATATATCAATGTATTCATAAACAGCGGATACATATTTAATATTTATACTTTATATTCATTATTCTTCTTCCCTAAAAATTTAATTAAAAAAGAAAATAAGAGGTGGTTCATGGAAACACTTGTGGTGTCAAATTTATCATTTATGTAATAGAAATGTTTTCCCCTCTAAAACTCAAAATGTCTATTTTATTCATCAGTGAATCTTATAATTATACATTGAAAACATATCCACAAAAATTATTATCTATATCCTACTATAAGAATAACCACCATATATCTAGTGATATTACATAAAATTTAATCTAGGAATCCTTATATATAATTAATGCTTTTATAGTTTTTCTTGGTGTTTTAACAAATAAAAATAACATGAGAATTTATGGTTTAATATGATATTCTTTGAAAAATATGAAAACAATGAAAGAGTTTATAGAACCATATTAAAAATTATTTCTTGATGGATTTGGTTATGTAATAAGTGAACCTACAAATCACAATATTGATCCAAAATTTTAGGAATGATAATTGTAAAATAATATCATTTATAACTTATAATTTAATTTTTTTAGGGTGTTTTCCATCCCATATCTTTGAATTTGGGTATTGTTTAGTGAAATTACCATGTTCAACCGGCTTGTAGAATTTCTTAGTACATTGTTCTTTGAACATCTTCCCATATTCATTTGAATGAAGATATTCATACCTTACATACATATAATATTTTTGTGCTATATATCCATGACATAAATGTTTTTATCACAAGACAATTCCTTGAAAATAATTTTCCAAAATGCTTTATCCTATAATTGTTCTTCATTTTATGTTATAAATATGCTTTTTTATTAGCCTCGAAATAGTAATCCGTGTTTCTATTAATGTTATTTTCTATTAGATTCTATGAGGACACTATGAGACACATTTAAAATGTTAGATAATATTACCCTATCTCTTCATAACTCCCAAATTTTCTCTATTCTAATACATTCTATATTTGTGGTTGGAGTCTGCAAAATAATTAGAATTCCATACCTTCAGAATCAATGAAAAAGTATGAAGTGTAATTGAAAAGAATTGTAATGTTCACCATATAATTCATTAATTGTTAATTTTATATTTTATTTGATAGGAGAGATCCCATATCCATTTTTTAATTATTGTACGAGGAAAATACTTGATAAAAATTTAATTTAGAACTCTTCACCTCCAAACAAATCCAACCCACCACTTTGATTAGTTTACTTGATTAGAGTCCTCCACTAATTTTATTATCCCTCTATAAGATATAATTATAATGTAAAAATATATTATTCAGAGTAGTGGATTACGAACAAAATAATTTATATTTGTTTTCTATTTTTCAATGATAAGTGGATCTGAGAATCCACTAAAAAAAGAGATCTTCTAACACTCTAAAGATATATAATATATATGATTCTATATTTCTCAATAAATATGACATTAATTTCTTAACTTATTATTCATTAAATGAGTTAATTGACTCATTATTATAATATTGTTTTCAAATAAATGTTACCCTTTTAATGAATGATTCTATCACATTTTATATTGTATATTTTTTTGGAGTCCTTGTATATCTTGACAAAAAATCGATGGAGAAAAATATAATATTGAAATTGTTTACTATATTTAATCTTATAAAATCAATTATAAATGAATATAGTATTCCAAAATTATATAATATAATCTTTTTGGTAAATATAATTTCATCAAAATAATTTTTTACATTATCTATATCTCGTAAATTATTGTTTGTATACGAATTTTATTTATGAAAGAGTTTCCTATGGGAGTGTCAAACCAAGTTACCCGTAAGGGAATATAAACCATTCACTATAATAATAGACAATATATTCCGAAAAAACTCTTCAAAAAAATGTTATCCATATATGAATTTTATCTAAATCCACATTCAAAGTATACATGGATGTAATTTCATTGAAAATAATTACTTAATACATCATCCAAATTTAATTATGTTATCCAATATTAAAACATATACTTATGGTTTTATTAGTGTTTTTATCCTAATATGCACAAATAAATAAAACATACATTGATACCAACTATAGAGAACATGATTTTGTTCACAAAACATTCATTTTACTGTAAAACATTTTACAATATTAAGGATATTTTTTGTTTCGATTCATAGATATTTGAAAAATAATTAACAAAGTAAACATACTCAAAATCTATATGAAAAAGTCCTTTATAGTTTCTTCATCTGTTTATTTTTATTCATCTCATATCCTTGGTGTGATCATTAATGAAACTGGTGAGCTTAAATCATGGTAAATGAATAGGAAACTGACATATTTAACATTGACCAATAAGAATATCAATAATGAATGATCATATAAACATGAGAACTATCATAATAAAATGAACATCAATCATAACATGGAAATGTTCCTATAATATAAAAATTTGACTTTGATAATCATATCACCATGGTTTTTCATTAGGTTCTATCAAATCATAATTACAAAATTTAATCTTAAAGGTATCATAAAATGTAATTTGTAGATATTAATTATTTACAAAAACTATTAAAGTTCCATCATGGGCCACCATCTTATTTATCAATTGATTCCAGCCACATTGATCCAAAAAAATATTTTCATCAATTAACTAAGGATAATAATGAATAGTATTCATATAATAGGATATAATATATTATTTCCCATGGACATGATAGTCAAACTATTTTTAACCCATTTAAAGGGGTTATGGGTTTTATTATTATAAATCATAAAAAATTCATTTTTACTTCTATGTGAATTAAAATGCATAAAGAAAATATTTTTTTATTCAATATATATTAATATTTCCAGTATGATAGGAAAATTACTGAAATGATTTCAGAAGCATAATTTTATAAACCATAGATTATAAAAAAGAAAAAATGAGAGATAATTGGGTTCTCCTATTGTTAAGAAATTACACTACATGTAATGTTAACAACCAAAGTTCCTAAAAATAATTATGTTTTTTATATTAAAAATACCCAAAAATGAGGAACTTGAATGAAAAAAAATATGAATTGGATTATCATACATTGAATAATTTCTTATTAAAGCATGACGATGAAACAATGTGATTTTGAGGAACCTCAATGGGAATATATTAAATGTAAAATGATTATAAAATAGTAAGTTTTAAATTTGGAATACTCTTGAATATGTAATTGGTTGTATTCATAATTGAAGAAGGTTAATTTTTAATTTATTAAATATTTTCCATTTTTTAACATATGTTATCCACTTATGGATTATATAAATTAAAAAAATATTATTTCATATTTAATAGTTCATTAAATTGGGTGGGTTTTCAATTTATTCCCACACCAATAACGAACTCCAATCCAATAGTTTAAAATTTTTCAATCAAAAAAATTATTTTCTCATCAAATATATAGTATTTTGGTAAATCAATTATAGGTAAATTCATCAATTTAAAATTATTAATTGTAAATTAATTTATATAACTATTATATTTAATCTTGTCTGAATTAGTTTTTTCATAAAAATGTTAATCATGTTGGCATAATAATTATTTCATAAAATCTTTGTTCTCTTAAAATGACAATGTTCTATTTTTGCTAAAAATTTAATATTGTTAGAAACTTATAAACAAACCCCCTCTGGTAATTTGGTTCTGTTGTGTTAAAAAAGATATTGTTTTTTAAAAATAAATTAATGAAAATGATTAAATTTACTTAAAAATTAATATTTTTTTATTAAAAAATAATAATTATTATATCATAATATGAAATCCAAACATTATAAAAAAATTAAAACACAGTTAAAATACATTAAAATTAATTTTTAAAATATGATTAATTTATAAAATAATCATTTTATTTAAAACACACACCCTCATCATGAAGGATATTTTAAATTGAATATTCTTATTATTTAAAACAAAACACAATTGTGATTATTTTAATAAATTAGTTTGATGATCACCAAAACACATTTATTTAAAAAATAAAAATATTGGAAAACTATTTTATTTGCAAATGGTATTAATTATAATCAACCATAATGTTCTAGAATAAACATAATGGTATATTATAATATATACCTATAAGTAAACCCTCATTCTTACACATCAACATTCAATTCAATTATATAAAAGTTCAGTATAACTGCTAAAATGAAATATTTGTTAAGGAATCTATATTCCTCTAAAATAGTGTTGTTTGTAGGTGTAATGATTCATGGGGATCTAATCAACCCAAATTTTTATAATTTACTTCATTTTACCTATATTATCCTTTCCATGATAATATTCATTATTATAGTGGGTACTACTGTAGACTGAATATATTGTTTATAAATAATGACATAAATTGTTTCTAGATTAATGTTTTTTAATAACAATATTATTCCCTATAGTTCTAGTTTGTAATAATACATGATGTTAAATGTTCTTGTATAATTTATTTTTGTTCAATGTTCTTTATTGTAAAACATTCTAAATAGTTACTGAGAGGCATATGATCCATTGTTAATAGATGATATTTTTTGGGTCATTTATAAAAAATGTAGATTATTATTAAATCCATTCTCATAACCATTCTTATCGAATATTTATTAAAATGAAAATATAAATCACTCATCCTGTAAAGATAGTAGTAGACATGTATGATTTGTTGATAATTTTATTTTTCATAGAATTGGATAAATGTGTAATATATGTTATCATATCACAATAAAGAATATGTTATCATTTTAATACCTATTTATTAAATTAAATATTCATACTATCAATATATATTTGTTATAAAAGTGGAAGATTTGTTTTTTATGGTGGTGGTGGTAGTCCACCCACAACCTTAAATGTTGATTTTTATTTTTTATGGAAAAAAATGATTGGTAGATTATTAGTAAAGCCTAAATATAATAAATTATAAGAATAATAGTGATATAAATGTAATCATTATAAAATGCAGTATTATAATTTGATAAATAAAAATTTATTTTAATGAAATAGAAATGAGAATGATATTTTTGGAAACTATACATCACTTAGCCTTTAATAAGAGAATAAACACCTGAAAACTGGTCTATTGAGAAGATAAAAACCTATTTATGGAAAATAATATTATTTAGGAGATTACTGGGAAGTGAGTGGTCCTATCTTAAAGAGTTGTGTTGTGAGGGGATGTTTGTATTGTAAATACATTTTTTATAATATAAAATAGAAGGAATATTTCTATATACCCATAAATTTTAAATAATAAAAAGTCACACTCAAGGATCGCGGCTTCAAAGATTGATAAATACTTGGTTTTAGATGAGATATGTTCTAGATATCCTCTTCTATATTTCTGACAATTGTTTTAAACATGTTTCACACCCTTTACCCATTGAATTTGTATAATTTCCAATTTATCATTGTCAACGTTAATTAAATTTTAACTAAGGTTACATATTCATTATGCCTAAAAATTTAGATGAACATAATAGATAATTTGGAAAACATATAATAAATTTATAATCAAATTTTTTCTTGTAATGTTTCAAATATTATTCAAAAATTCATATGTTTTTATTTAATGCTCTCATAAATTTATATAATGTTATTAATTCTATTATAAACACAGAACTGAAATTATTTGGTACAAATTAACTTCTACAAATTTATAAATTTTTATTTAAAAAAAATTAAATACAACATCAAATATATTTTATTAGAAATCATCATTTGATATATTAACTATTTTATCCAATAAGTTACTAAATATGGTAGTGAAAACTATAAATTATCAAAATAAATATATATTTTTATAATTAAATAAAAAATAAATTTTTCCTAAAAAAAATCTTCCCAAAGATACATTTTTAATGATATTTTGGATTGATAAAAAAGTGACCTTTCAAAAAGAATATGAATTAATGATATATCTAAAGATATACATATTTTTTTCATTTTGATATTATTATAATTTCAACATACACAACCCCTTATGATCCCCATATAATAATTGACCATAAGATAATCTATTGTTTCAATTTTATGTGGGAGTTCAACTATCTATGCTATTGTGGAAATATCCAACAGCTTGAACATACCTCATACATGTTTATTCTATATCCATAATTGCCTGATATGGGACTGGTCTTGTTCCAAGGGAAACCATGATAAATCTATCTCTCATTTATACTCTAAAATTAGACATTTCTCAGAATTCATCATCTTATTGATGTTATTTATTCTTAATTTCATTATTTATCCATTTTATGATTATTTCAATTGAAAATAAATAATTTAAAGACTATATTGCAACAAAAAAAATTTATAATGAGATGTGAATATGTTGTTTTGGTTTGTTTTTTTATGTAGAACATGGTTTTAATGTTATATTAATTTAAGCATAATATAATGTGAAATATTTTTTCTTACATTCTCCACCCAATAATAAATCGCTTCATCCCAATTTTAATTATTACTAAATAATGAGATAGTTAAAAGTATCCATAAGATTATAATGAAATGAGGAATTGATTCTAATGATCTTTTTTACTTACTATCTTTGCTACAAATACTCAAATAATTAGTTATATATCAATATGAATATTGTAAATATTGATTTTTTCCATTTACAATTTGTGTTCAATATCTTATTTTATTGTAAGTTATTGTTAGAAATAAGTTTATAGTTTACATTTATTTATAGATGATCCTAGATTAAACTATATATGTGATTCTCCTATCATTGTATCTGTCACTGTAAATATATGATATTAATGTCTAATATATGATTAAAATTAAATAATTTATTGATAATTGGATTTTATAGGACAAAATTATTATACAAAACTATTAGAGATGATTTATATAATTGGTATATAATAATAATATAACTAAATTTTTTTATTTAAAATTATTCATTTAATCATAGTGATGGTCATATTATGTGATTGGTTAACATTCTAGTAACAAATGAGTAGACTGATTGGGATAAGAATAAATAATTTATAGTTGTTTTTTTATAATAACTCTTCCTTATTCCATGTCATTATCAAAATCACATCTATATTTTTTTCTATTGGATGTTTGTTATTGCAGTGGATTAGGACGTCACAAAAATATGTTATATTTAGTATTCTAGAGTTATTCAATAGGTTAAAATAATTCAAAAAATCTATTAATTTGAACATTGATGTTTTAATGGTTTATTAGTTGAGACATTTGTACCTTATATTATATTAAAAACCCATTTATATCTATAGGAAGATCAAAATATCGATGGACAATCTATTAAACCATGAAATAGTTTTGTTACTCATTTGATATAATCCACTTGGTGACTCTTAGAAAATTTTAGGTATGAATAAAATTATATCTTTATTCCATCATAATATTTATGGCCTGGAAATATGTGATAATCTAGTATTATCATATTTTTTTAACTCAACTATTTAATAATTTTTAATAATATTACATGATAGCTTGTTAGGAATAATGACATGGTTTCTTAAAGAAAATACAATTTTGATGATTTTTTCATTAATGTAAAATCCACATTCCCTCTCCCACCTTCAGATCCTTATTTTTATATTCATTACATAACCAAAATTGTCGATATGAGTGATAAAACATCAAAAATTTTGGGGAATTATCATAATCAAAAAATTAATTCAACAAAAAATGTCTTATTATTTTAAATTTTAAAATTGGCATATAACTCATATAGTTATGACTGTATGAATATTAGATTGATATAGATTATTTGAATTTGTTATATCATTCACTAATCAACCTAATAAATCATTGAAAGTAACATGTTTATCATTTATAGTTGTTCATAAATATTATATGATCTACCTAATAAAATACAAGTGGAGTGTCTAGCTAGTCGTGTAGTATTGTGGCCACTAAACATACATGACTGTGATGATCAGATTATTCCTCAGCCTAACCATTTTCTGTTGATAACCCCTTCATACATATGAACCATAGAAATAACCACATTAAATTATCCAAAATGGTTAAATTTATAGGAGGACTGATTACTCAAGACATTACCAATATTTCAGGATATCACCTCACATATATACTCATCAATTTCTTTTTACTATAATTCCCTAAATATTATACAAATGGAAACTAAAATATTATCAATTAACATTTCTATGTTACCAACTATAGTGATCCAATATAAAGAACCCTAAATTTTACATTTAGAATATTTTCAGATTAATATAGTGCACAAATAGTCACACAACATGTGGAACTAATATCATTTTTCATGTATATTAACTACAAAATATATATTATATTAATTATATTTTTAATATTTGTCCATAAAAATGCTTCTAATGACACTAATATTTAAATGTTATATAATAAGATCAGTATAATACCATGGGGAACAAGATTAGAAGAAATGGGCGAGCTTGATTTCTCATTATGGGAAATGTTTTTGCTGGTTTCAATGTCAGATTATAGGACTAGGGTAAATCAAGATAATTGGAGAAATATAAATTAAAATGATGTTGGGACCAGAAATTAAAATAAAAAATTGATTGAGAATATATGATATGGTAATATTAAGATATTATATTAGATTACTTAGTAATTAATTCCTTATAAAAAAATATCTATCAAAAAATAGAATCATAAGATAATTATTGTGAATACCCATTGAACATTTAAAATCATTTTTAACATATATTCTAAATAAGGAACAAAATATATAAGTTGAACAAACACAATCATATGAAAAAAATTTGATCAATTCCAATAATGCATGAAATTTATGTCGATGTACAAATACATGTTGATATAGCCTTTAGTATGTGATGAAATCTTTGTATAACTACCCATTTGTTTCTTTAAAAATTAAGGTATGTTCAATCATTAATATTCCATGAAATATAAAACCCCAAAATGTTTATTGGAGGTTGATACAAAACCCCACATAGAATCATAAATACATTCGAGTTATTTTTAGTATGACATCATTTATATTATCCTAAAAACCACAAGAAAATAAAATGGGTTCTATAGCATTTTCAAATTGTCTCATAAAATGTAAAAAATCATCATTTAATATAAACAAATAATATGTAAAATAATATTACATAGTAACACATATTGGTACATTTATAAACAATCATTCCATGAGTTAAAACTCCTCTAAAAAGGTAAGAGAAATCAGAAGTTGATGTACATTAACATGTGTTCCAAAAAATCATGTTTAAAATAAGTTATTTTCATGTTTTTTTGAATTGTATCATAGATGATGAAGAGAAATATTCATATTGAAATAAATTAAAAAAAAAACATAAAATTTTCATTCATGATTAACAAAACATATGTAAAAAATATATTGTAGAAGGGAAAAATAAAAGATCTTGTATAAAAAATCTATTTAAATATTTCAAAAGTCATTTATAAAAAACCCACAAAATTAAATGAATATAAAAATCCATCATGAATTTTGAAATGTGTAATAAAATGAGGCATGGAGATATATTTTTTTATTCCACTGGGGGAAGGAAAAGATTTTCAGATATTCAAAACAAAGATATAAAGGAAAAAAAATAATATAAATGAAATTTTTTTTGGAAAAAATATTATTTTTATATATAATTAGATACCTTCTCAGGGAATTATTTGTCATGAAACATGGTTTCATATAAAATTAATATATAAATATGATATATTTTCATAATATATTATAATTGATCAATCATGAATGATAATAGACAATGTGGAGTTCTTATGTGTACCATACAACGATCATGTAATGTAATTGTATCAAATTAATATAATTTTTTAGATGTCTTCTATTAAAATTTACTACATGTTTCTTCGTTATCATTCATGCAACACGACACCATGTTTTAAAGATCCATGAAATAATTTTATTCTAAAAATCCTTATTACAAACTACATGTAAAATAATAAGATATTAATAATATTAACTACTTTTTGAAATATATATACAAAATAATTCCTCAATATAAATTTATTTATCAATATTTTGAAATTTACCATTTTTTAAGAGTGACTATATTCACTAAAATATTTTATATTCAAAATAGTTTTTTTATTTATTTTATTTTAAAATATTATATTTCTTTTTCAAAATTTATTTTATATGGTTAATTTTTTTGAAACCATCGTAGAAAAACATACATATAGTTAAATATTGGTATTTTTTCTAAATGTACATATTCTTTAGTGAATACTGAAATTTTTTATTAAATAGAAAATTTATTTTCTGTTAATTATGTAATTTAAATTCCAAATTTTGTTTGAATGTTTCATAACTACAATTAATTAATATTTCATCAAAAAATTTACATATTAATTGGTATTATATTATATTATATTATAAATTTATTTTTTGGTTTCACAATGCAATTTTAATGAAATCTATTTATATTTGAATAATGTTTCAACATTTTAATTAAATGAAAAAATCCCAAATAAAGAATTTTTTGAATTAAATTAATATGTTATATATCAAATATAATTAATTCGTATTAATAAAGTTTTTATATTACACATGTAGTTAATATATAATTATATTCTATTTGTAACAAATAAACTTCTCAAAACCACATTTTTTATTATTTTTATGTGTAATTTTTTCCACATATAAGAAATTTATTAGAAAAAAAAAAAATTTTTTAAAAAAAATTAAAATTATATTGTGGTTTTTTTTTAACTTCCAGTATAGTATACATTTTTAGGAATTGTTAAAACAATAATTTTAATTGAAAATTGATTTTTTAAAATATTATATTATTTTAAATAATATTTTAAATTGGTTTAAAATTAATAATATTTCAATGATAAATATATTAACCCAAATTTAGTTTATTTTAATATTTTCATGTTGAAATTTTTAATAAAAACTGTTTCATCTCGTGATCATTTCCTCCTCAAAAGCCCTTATTATACTAGCTTATATAAGAGTAATTATAAAATAAAATTTTATACTTCAATGAATCGTAATTTGAATATTTGGTTTTAATTTTCATTAATAACAATAAATATTTTAAAATAATGTCGAATTAATTTTCAATAAGAATTAATATAGAAAATAGTAAAAATTTTGTTCCACTATTATAGTCAAAACGATTTTTCTATGGGGGTTAATCTAAAAAGAAAATGGTTAAAATAAAACATTAAATTGATATAATACATTTTAATGGAGTATTTTTTTTCAGAAATTTACATTAATCATTATTATACTTTTTTGGATCATTTTTCCTTTTAAAAATGTGGGAAGTCATTTTCCTTCTCCAAATTTTATAATTGTCCCAAATAACCTCACTTTAAAAATACCACCCTCTCCTAACCTCCATACCCTATCCATTTGAAATTAAATAAATCCTAGTTCTAAACATAGAATCCTTATTTTTACAAAAATAAATCATAGGAAGGATTTTCGAGAAAACCTATGGAGTTACCCAAAAAAGAGGTAACATTTTTCAATGAGTGTTTTTATTTTATTTCTTACTCCACCTATTCAGATTATTATTAAAACATGTTGATAGATTATTAATAGTATCATCCATATACAAATATTTGTTTTTTAGGGTTTTAATTACAATAGTCTCTAGTTCCATAAAATGGGTTATGAAATCATCATTCAAGTGTGGGAATGACTGCAACCTCGTGAAGTGATGACATTCATTTTTCCATTATGACCTCTCATAGTTGGGTATTATAATGGATATTTAGTATTTTTATGATATTTATAAAATTATTATCCCTACTTATCAATTAATTTTAATATACATATGTTACTTATCATTCCATTGGGGAAACAATATTTTCACTCATTTGTAGGATATACTATCTACTCATGAAGTGATGTGATTCGCCTTCATAAACACATTACATGGATAATAATAATCACAAATAAAATAAATATATATGACATAAATGAAAAATATATGATATTAATTAAATATATTTCATTTTGAAAAGATAATAGGTCATTTTATTTTTGCATATTTTTAGTCACATAAAGATGATAACGTTGTTCATGTTCGTGAGGACTACTACCTTCAAAATGTGATGTGTATATCTTTTCATCACAATTAAAAAGGATTATGTTTATAATAACATTTATTGAAGTAAAATATTATTTAATATATTATGATCATTCATTAAATATATAATATCATTTACTGTATTTCCATAATTGTCAGTGAAGAATAAAACTTTTGGTCATCCCTACGTACAACCTACTACCTCCAAGATTTTATATTACTTAATTTTATCATATCCATATTTAATGATTTATATTAAAATTTACTTTTATATATTAGTATTTAAAATTATTCATGATTGATAATCTTGATATTATTGATCTATGATTAATGAAATAGAACTCAAAATAACAAATTGAATTTTGTATGAAAAACAAAGTAGTTATTACCCGAAATGAGAACTTAATAGAGAAAATTTTATACACCTGAATAAAAACGAAAATTATTTTATCATATAGGGTTTAATTTATATAATTATTGTTTAATAATAGATGTATAAAAAATAATATTTTTATACTACTGGATTTAATGAGTAAAATTGATGTCAAGTCATAAATTGTTGGATTTTTCTCCCACCTTATACTTCCATAATACACATTCCATATTCAGAAAGTATTATTTATGTTGTATAAATACAATACATGAATTTCTTTTAAGATTATTAGCATTAAATATTTTGGTATTTATTTATCAAATTTAAAATCATTATTTATTAGGGTTTATAGTTCAGATTTATCAGACATGTATGTGTTTTTTCTTTTAATTTTCATTCATTGATACACATGTTATGTCAAAAACATATGTTATTTTATAAGGTTTTGATAAAACACCTTCGAAATGTAATATAATTAATTTATTTATCCTAATTTTTTTCTCATTTTAAAATTTTGAGAACATATATTATCAATTTAGTTTCCTCTATTAAAATACATAAGATTTATAAAAAATTAATGAAAATTGTTTTTATTTCCATTTTAAGTGAAAACAATTTTTAAACAAAAACCTTATTTTATAAAAATGATTTAAATTATCATTAAATATTTTTTTCACAACATTTTGTACATAATTTTTTACAATGTTCTACTTTTTAAAATTCTTTTCAAATTAATATTTATTTATTTATACAAAAATATTAAATTACATTCCACAAAAAATCGGATCTGATCATTATTTTGAACATGGAAATTATGAATAGTATTTTACAATGTCATGAAAAATCTTTGATTTCAAGGTTACAATAAAAAAATTATAATGTTATTTTAGATGATAATTTTTTCTTCTTTTTTGAATGATTTATTTTTTAATTAAATAACTTCAAAATGATAAGGAATTTTAAAATGTTTTTTATTTCAAAAAAAATTAATAGTTGAAAGACAATCTTACTCGATAAATGTTTTAAAATATTATTTTATCTTCCAATAAAATTTATCATTTATATCTTCAAATAAATCTAATTATTTATTATTTTTACATGAATACGTAGGTTTTTAATGAAAATTAATATTAAATATGAAATTTTCTGAGTTATTTACATTTCAAAATCGTTATCCATATAAGATGACATCTATTGATGTTACTCCAATTTTTCTGGGGATATTGACCTTTGATGAATTTAATAATATATATTTTAATGGATTATAATGAAAATATTTTTATGAATCTCATTTTTTCCAATGGTTATACATTGATAACATATAATAAAATGAGACTCTTTTTCCACCAATTATAATTTGTTAAAATGATGATATGATTAAGGAACTTGTGTTTTTTTTGAAAGGTTATGATCTGATGAAATATATATTAGTCTAATTTAATTTCATAGGTTTTGATCGAATGAATATTCTATTATATTATGTAATACATATGTATGATTTTTATTATGTAATATGTGGGGGACGTATCTCCCTTCAATGAATTGGGTAATGATTTATATATTATGATATATATAGGATTGAAATTTAGAGTGATTTTTTTTTTATTAAAGAGAATTTTTTGAAATGATTTTTATAGTATTTATTATTGACTTCTACTATGGTTTGGGGATTGAACACATTATAAAATAGTGGCATTGAAAATATATCATTACTATTATGGAAATGAGTTTCAATGATTATGTTTATTCCACAATAATTTGTCTTAAAGTAGTTTTATTTTATCAAGGATCTTGTTCTTTCATTCCTATATGATACATGTTTAATAAAACACAAATATTTATTCAATAACTCAATTTAATGATCTATTATATTTAGGATACGGTTTTCAAATATTATGATCATCTTATCTTACCATTATGCCCATGATATTATTCAAAATTAAATATTTAAATAGAATATGAATCTGAATGACCTAGTATAAACCAATGCATTCAATTATTAAAAATAATGTAGAATTATTTATACAAACTATATGTTATTTTTAAATTTTATTAGTTTTTTTATTATGATTAGTGTTTCTCACACTAAAAATTATGGATTTGTTCAATGTAAAGAACCTAATAAAACTAGTTTAGAAAAAAATGTGACCTATAACTTTTTTATGAGGATCCAAACGGTATGATTAATGGAATGTAGAATATTAGGTATTATTATTAATAACTTATCATGTAAAATGATTGAAAAGATGAACTTAATCCTACTCTCAGTATCACCAACGAAGGGAATGATAGTGTTCTATAAGTGCTTAGGTAGTGGAGACCACAAATGATAGAATGTTGAGTTTCTAATATTTTCAAAATGTGGGAAAAAATAACTCATGTAATGACCTTTCAAAAATGGGAAGATCATTTGGGTGTGGAAAAGGACACAAAGTAAGTATTTTTCCTAAAAAATAAAAATTTTATGTTAAGGAAGTTGTTGAGACTATTGATTTCTCAAAGGTATCATCGAATATTGAATGTTTTATATTTGGATATTATGGGCATTGTAAAAATAAACGTCCTAAGGAGATAGATATTGAAGGGAATTAATAATTTTGTAGGGGTAATGGTAATATTTCTTTTGATAATGATATCATGAATGACATGTGAAATAAATGAGGTATTAAAGAATAATATGATAAATACTAGTTTATTGATTAAATATGGGTAGAAAAATTGAATGTTCTATATATTGAATTGATTAATTAGATTATATTAATCATTAAATATTTGTGGAATACTCTATAGAATATTTCTATTAATGATTTAAAAAATACATTGACTAGTTACGATGATAGAAAAATGGTATTTAATGAAAAATATATTATTTTGATTATGGGTAGATAACCCTTAATTTGTTTTCAATTATGTGAAATGAATTTTTTTTGGAACTGTAGATGACTGATATAGAAAAATTAAATTGGAACGTATTTATTACCTCAAGACTAATAATATATTTAATGTGAAATTGGTTTTTATAAATATCGATGGATTTTACTCGATTATTAGATCAATGGAATATGTTTAATTTTTATTAACGTGATTATTTTGAAGAAACAATTTTTTCTTTCCAAAAAAATTATATACTTTCTGATAAAATAAAATAAATATTTTTGAATTTTTATTTTATAACATCAAAATATTATTTCATATCACCATGTCAAATTTAATTTATAGTGAAATTTACTATTTTTTATGATTGTATTAATTTTCCATTGAATTGTTAAAAATTTAGGTTTTTATTTGTCTATAGATTAATTAATTAAAATAAACATTTATGTTTCAATGTAACTAATGTATTCATTTCTTATATTTATTTCAATCAATTTCTTTTCAGTCAAATTTAAATTTTATTTTTGTATATGATTATTTTCAAGATTAGACGGGTTTTTAAAGACACTTTTAATGAACTTAATGTCCCCTATTTAAATTAATTTTTATATTAAGTAAAAATTAATGTTTTTCATGAAATGAATTGATTATATATCTATATATTTTAATTGAGATACATAAATCTATTTTTACTAGTTATAGAGTTAAAATAACATCATATACATTTTAAAAATAATACACTTATTGGAAACATATTTTTCTCCTAATGACTATTGGGTTTGATTTAACTTTAATTTTTTAACCTTATATAAAATTTATTATTAAAATAAAAATTATTTTTAAAATCTAAATTAAAAAACTATATTATGGAGAATTTTTTATAATTTTATGGAATAATATTGATATTGATTAATAGTGAAAAATAATGAATTTTAATTACAAAATAAATATTCATTTAAATTGAAAATTTTAAATTAATCGTAAAATTATAATTGAAGAAAAATAAGTTCAAATGTATATAAATATATAATATTGAAAAATTTTCATTTAAATAATTTATAAAATTTTATTTTCATTTTAAAACATTATGAACATTTGATCCTTTTCTCTTTGAAAACCATCATTATGATCACATCTGCATGACTAATATTAAATTTATATTTTTAAATAATGTGAGTTCAATTTAAAAAAAAATTAGATTCCATATTTTCATTCATTAGTATTTCAATAATAGAATAATTTAAAATTAATTTATGACCAAAATTAACAATGAAAAATAACAATTAATATAGTTAAGGTAAAATGTGTTTACTAGTTCATTATACTAAAACGATAATGATTAAAATGAAAATATTACATGTTCAAAATATATTTTATGCCCATTTTGTATCTCTATAAAGACTACTTATCTAAAATATTCTATTTTGATCCTTTTTCAATATACAAACATGGGTAATCATTTTCCTTTTCCACGCCATACAAGTATTCCACCCAACTCACTTATAAATGGACACACATATCCTCCCCTCTTCACACCATAAAACCATTTTTTCCAATACCTACCCAATTAAATTACTAAATATCCACCTCTCATTATAGAAACCTTATTTTTGGTAGAAATCCAATGAATGATTTAATTTTTTGAAATCCTTTGTTGGGTACCCAAAGAAGATGCAATATTATTCATCATTAATTTTTTATGTTAGTTCTTCATTGACCTCATTATGTTATTATAAAATATTTATTATATAATAATCTATTACTAAAAACTATACCTAGATTTTATCATGATATTTTCATTAACTATAACCATATCAGCATCAATCAAATGGGTAATGAAATATGCATTTGTGTGTACGGTGGACTTCCACCACACAAAATGATGCCATTACATTGTCCATTACAACCTATCACTGTGTAATAAAATAATGGATTCAAGTTTTATATATAATGTATATAAAATTATTAAATCACTCTTTTAATTTTATATTATATAAAATTTTTAATTTTCATTCCATATTGAACATGATGATGTCACTTTTGTGTACGATGGACTACCGCCTTGTGAATTGATTTGATGGATTTTCTTTAATGATTTACATGAGAAAAAAAGGATAAACATAATAAATATATCTGATATCATTGATTTAAAAAAAATCTATTAATATATTATTTATCATTCTTAATAGAAAACATATTATTTTATTTCATACCTTTTCACTCACTAATATATCATAAGGTCATTTGTGTACATGTAGACTACAACCTTCATGATGTGACATGACTCTCTTTTCAACACCACACCACATGAATGATATGTATAACTATATATTAATATAAATAATATTGAATATATTATATTATAATCTATTTGAATCATAATATATCACTTACCTACTATCCATAATGATCATTTAGAAATGTAAACACTACTTTTTAATATGTACAAACCACCAACACAAGGATTTTAAGATACCTTATTTCTAAAAATCAATTTTTATAATTGAAAAAAAAAACTATAATTAATGGATAAATTTTATAATTGCCTAAATATTAATTTAAATGATATAATTAAACCATGAATAATGTTAAAATATATAAAATAAAAAACAAAAAACATATAAAAAATAGCGGTTATGACAGAAAACAATAATTTAACAAGAATTGTTTTATAAATAGTTAATAAAAGTAATGAATTAAATCATATATAGTATATTATATGTAATTATGGTTAAATAACTATCACGACCTATCCCTCGAGGCCCGTGTCGCGACTACCCAAACCCGCCTCCCAATGGCTAGGGGATTGGGATTAGTTCTGAAGGCATTATCCAGCAAATGGGGGACATTTTTTGAGTACATGTACACACTCACACTCAAAACCCTAGCCCACAACACTAAAATGGATAATTTACTATCCAGTAAGACATACAATGTGAGTATATAGTACAAGATTAAAGTAATGGGGGACAGAATACATTCCCTTCATAAATACAAGTTGTAAGAAAAGTGTATAAAAATCTCTAAAATACCATTGAAAAAATAACTACATGTAGGGACTATGAATACATGCTTCTAGAAGCTATATAATTACACCTCACTTATCCAATCTCACTAAGTACCTCCTGGTCCCACACCCCAAAGAAATATTTCAAATCTTTGATAGTTTTTATAGGACATGAAACATACGGGTAAAGCCCGTATAGGGTTGAACAATAAAATACTCAGTAGGGACCCCAAACTAAAAATAAATAACCACAATGAAGAGGCCAACAAAAAAGAATAGTCATCTCAGTATAGGTATAAGTAATCAAAATATATAATAATAACATCCTGGTATACTCATAAGGGATTCCAAGATGAAATGTCTCATCCACTGTAAGCCATATTGTTTCATTCATAGAACGCTTGATTCTGAGAGGACCCAATCTAAGAGATATCTGATAGCAACCACATAGAGAAACTCTTCCAAAAGTATCCTATAGATCATATGGTCTTGATACGTCCCAAAGGTTCCCTGAGACGTCAGGTCTCACTAGGTCAAGAAGACTCAATATCAAAACTAATCCTTTGTTAGGGACTCTGCTCAAGGAACACTTGTTTTTATGGGAATCACTCTTGGAGAAACCATGTCATAAGAGGCCATCTATACGAGGTCCATCTTCATTGGGTCCCACCAAAAGAGGACTCAATGAGAGCTACCTGAAGTACACATATTCGGTCATAATTTTGACCATCTTTTGTTAATGAGGGACTCACACCCTATGAGTCCATGGGGTCTAATGGGACACTATGGTCTACACATATGTTGGGACATTGAGGTCAACCCATATCCTGGGCCACTGAGGTCCATTCATCACCCAATCCACAGAGGTCCGAACGTCTATCAAGACATTGAGGACTGCTTGTCTGTTGGGCCATTGATGTTCGCTCGTCATATTTGCCATTGTGGTTTTCTCATCTCCTCTTCCACTATAGTCTACTCATTTTTTGGGCCACTGAGCTCCACTCGTCTCTCAGGACACTGAGGTATGGTAGACTTGTTCTTCTGATCACATACAACCATAGTATTTCTCCTTGTAGCGTGCATGATTCAGAGAGAATCAACTTCAAAAGGAATTGTTTTCTTCTCAACATCCCCAAAAACGCACTTGGAGTATGCCAAAAGGACTGCCTCGTATCCAGGGATCCAACACCGAATACAACACGTCAATTGGATTCATAGTTTCGATGATTTTTTATTTTATTAAAAACGGCATGCTAGGGTCCAATCCGACCCAGTCGGACTCACAAGACCCGACCCATTCCGGAACCACCATCTCAACCATGGTCCTAACCAAACCAGATCCAATCTGGACTGCTCTTCCTGGCCTAAACTATATGGGCCGTAGCTTCAGCCAACTGGGCTTTGGGTTTGGAACGCTGGGCCTCCTAGGCAAACCCGTCTTCTCTAGCCCAACCCACTACTAGGGACCAATTCAGCCTCCAACAGATGTGGCAATGACTGCATCACCTCTGCATCATGCGGTTGCTATGTGGCCATCCACATCCCCTTAAAAAGGCCTCAAGTAATATGTGTTTTCACCAACCCATGAACCAGATGAGGGTAACCCGCCCCAACAAAGCGCCCCACCAGTGCAGTGGTTCCGCACTGCCACGAACCACTACTCACAACCTCCTCTCCTATAGCACACCACTAGCGTAAAACAGCTAGTAGATTCTTCCATGAGCCGTCACACATGCTCTTGTGGCCCATTCTTTGATCATGAGGGTCTTCTATGATCCTTGAGTGGCTGCCTTCATCATCGTGTGACCCAAGACGTCTCGCCATCAATCTAGGGGTTTGTCCATGTTATAACCCACCCTGTAATAATATAATATTACCACGAGGATATTTCTGGGGAGAACACACATCATATATGAGATCATAATAAACACCCACTTTAAAGAATGTTGGCCTTGTTCGTTTGGCCTTCATTCATCACATAAAAAATGAGAAGATATAGAATGATCAGAAGTTATATATCTCATTCTTTAATCCCCTAATGGAAAATCTCAAATCCCCGAAGAACAGACAGCTTGCAGATCATCCTATCGATGGGTTGATCCAAAAGTTTTGTTTAGAATGGAATAATGATGAACCAAATTCATAACTAACAAAAACGAAATCATGAGGTTGGGTTATTTTATAGACAAGATCTATGTTGCACCACCATAGTTTATCATTCCTTGATCCAAAACCCATCAGCATTGGTTATTAATAATTCGGCTCCATTTAAAACATCCAAACAGAAATCATCCAATGTTTCATGGAAATCCTTGATCTTTTCCCATAATACCCTATTCGATTAATCCATTAAATGGAGGAAACACATTTTAGCATTTCTGTTACACTGAATCGTAGCATCGAAACAGTATTATATTTACGAAACAACATTTTTTGTAATGTTATGGTTGCAAATTCATTTCATTGAAGTGAAACTCAAATTTGAATTAAATAAACTCCTAAATTTTATTTTTTCATCATGTAACATTATTTTAAAATTCCTAAAAATTAACATTTTTTCTTGATGGGCACCAGTATAGGTTATGTCCTGGTTTAAGAGAACATATCATTACAAAATCAATTTTAGGATTGTAATTTCAATCCAAGTTTCTTTTTGTGAGTTATGAGTATTTTAAAATAAAATAATTTCATTTATTTAAATTATTTTATTTATAGTTATGTTTCAAAAACAAACACTTACAGATAGCCCATGCTTTCTGATGTTTGGCTATACCTAAGGAAATCATGCCTATATGAGATCAAATGTGGTCTTGAATTTTTAATTCTATTCACAAATCATGAGTAATAAGGACTTGAAAAATACCATAATTTTATTTAATTATTTTATTTATGGTCATGCCATTTCTAGATTTTTTCACTGGATAACTGCGCTGACTAAACATATCTTTCTCCTTGGGTAATACCACTACTCAGAATGCAACAGTGACCTCATATTTTGGATCTAGGTTCCCATTTAAGAGTTATTACAATTTTTCAAGAAAAATTATCATAAGAACTAATTAAAAAAATTGGATGGATCATTCCAAGAACCTCAAGCCATATAATCACATGTCTTCATAGATTATATTCATGTAATTTTATAATGAATAATCTTGAAAAATAGTACCCATAAAATCTTACCTGTTACATTCCCCCACCTTAAGGATTTACATCCCCAAAAGCCAAATCAAGGGATTCCCAAACAGATGAGGGTATGATCACGAACCTGACCCTCTCGACCCGGCATGCTCTATTGGAGATTAATGTGCTGCCATCGAATGAGCACTAAATGTATCGATCAACCACATAGGGTCATATTATATTGGTACTCAATTTCTACCTAAAAATCTATAAATGTTTTCTTATACTTACCATCTAGATCACCCTTATCAAATCTCTAGCATGTAGAGGAATCATGAGCCCTCTACTAAACTCTTCACATGGGTAATTAATAATTTGTTCTTCTCAGTGAGTTGGTCAAAGTTCACCCAGAAGGTATCTTCTCTCAAGGACATATTTTGCAAAACTACCATGAAGTACATTGATAACACTTCCCACATCCATCATGGTACCCTCAAGAAATAGAACGAACAATCCATATAAATGATTCGTACAAGTGTTCATATTTTTATCTCAATTGATAATCCCAACATAAAAAATGTATATAATGCATGGAATATGCCTTGACACACACAAACATACATTGATAATTCTTACCAGTCAATTCCTCAATATTATAGTTGCACATATTCTGAAAAAAAAACCATTTGCTCCCCAACATTTTAATGTTAATCAGGGTATTCTATGTGATCAAATGAGAACATAAATACTCAGACTCAGTTTCACCGAGTTATTCCTCCCAAACCCATTTAAGAGTAGATGAATAACAACTAATGACTTGAGATAATATTCTTCTTCTCCAACCATGATGGATAACAACAACAAGGATAAATGCTATGTTTCCACATTTGGAAACTATGAAATCGATCTCCTACTATGTGAATCTTCTTCCATGTTCTCCTTACTTGAGTGTATACTACTTCAGATTCATAGAATAGTAGTAACCCCCACTATCCACTCTATCTCAATTTAAAATAACTCTAAGAGAATATATACATGAAACTATTCTGTTTATAGTAGATGGGAATATATTCATTTATAAAGTAGTTTCACCACATATTCAATGCGATAACAACTATTGAAAATTCATGATTGTGGGTCATACTGTTCTAATCATGTGGTCTCAACTAACATGTGCCAAAAGGAATCACAGCTTACCTCTTCATGAGGACACAACCATTTCTAGACCTTGATGCATCATAAATCACTATGTACTCAACTCTCATACTAGAAAACTCATTATCATGGCTCTTAACAAACACTATTTAACTACTAAAAATTATACAGGCATTATTCCATCCACATGAAAGGATTTCCATTTAAACTGATCGATGCATTCATAATCTATTTTGTAGTGGTTTCTTATTATCCATGACCACTTGTTTAAAGTGATTGTAATAAAAACATAACCCCGAACACTAGGTCCTAAGATGCAATTCCTCTTCATGTCCCCCTCCAACACACTTAGCTCTCAAGTGTCTATGAAAGTCATTAGATATACTGATGATGATATGGGTGCAACCTCAGTGTGTAGTATGATGCATAAGTCAGTCTTTTTATGGGTATGTAATCCTAGAAACATCTTCCAAAAAGTCACCCACATACTCCACAACTTCTACCATGAAACGAAAAATCATTCCATCAACTAACACATGGGTATGGAATGATGAGTCCCATATGATCAGAAGCACCCTTCTATACATGAGTTTATCCTATGCTGCTTGGGTTTCCTTTACTTCATCGACCAAGGGAAAACTTGTTCTAATTCTGTAGACATAGCCCACACTATTTCCTAAAATATTCAATCTATGATGGAGCTGTGGATTACCAGTCGATACCCAAACTATCTTAATAAGGCCTTGATGCTGACACCAATAGTTTCCAACCGAATCTCTTTCCTCAAGGGTTATATCACACCATCTACATAAGTGTGATTGTCGAGTTTTCTCCAAAAGATATCTCCCAAAGTAAAGTTTTAGTCAACGGCTTAACAATAAACTATAGGTAATGTACAAGATTCCTGACAAGAAGGAATAATTATCTTATATGACTATTAAAACGAATTCTAAGAGTAGACACCAACCATACCATAAAAAATGCATAGATCCCTTGGGTCATATCCCTTGAACGCATGTAGCTACCCCTTTCCCTATCATCCATCTCCATGATCATGGTGTGGAATATATTTTGGTGGTGGTTGTAATATGTTTTAATGTATACCACCTCATGCTAATATCCTAGATCACCTTTCATGTCTTATGACCAGAAAATTCATCTATTCATGTCATTGTATCCACCTTGGTGGCCAATCCACCATTTTACTATCAGCCCGACTAGATTTAAAATACTTATTGATATTTTTCCTTCTATATTTTGAAAACAATTACCTTCTTCTAGGCCAATTGGAATCAAAATATTTTCCATGAGCTATAGAACCCCTATATAGGTACCTATTCTCAGAACATCTCACATGCCACAGACTCTAATACTGACATTCGCTTCTTTCGAGACCATCCCTAATATTCACTGGTTGTACCTACTCAGCCAAAGGACCTTTGAACACAATGGTTCTTTCAAGAACCCTATCAAAAAATGAATGCCCGGAGGAATAGTACTAGCTCAGATGTCCCTAAACAAACTCTGATCGATGGTCCATGCCTTGAAGCTCTTATCATAACATTTTCATCAATTACGTGAAATGTTCAGTAAACCTCGATCAATACTCAGCTACCGACATGTCATCCTACTGAAGCTATAGACGCTCTTGGGAGCACATATCCCTTATCATTTATATAGAGATACCCCTTTTATGAGAATGGTTCTTAACCACTTTCCATGAAATATTCTCCTCGTTGTATGATTAGGTGATTTTAAACCCCCATGTCACTCTAATGAGCCATGAAAATGGATCACTTCTAGGACCTCCATATGATATAATAGTTTCCTAACATGACATAAAATTTTGTCACCACCTCATGCCTATCATTACCCACCCATGAATAAAGTTCAACATGGAACTAGAGGGGTAATTGTCACTAAAACATGTGATTTGTTCTCATCCAACACATCTCACCCACTAGTACTTTGATTACCATGTGGTACTACATAATTGGTGGTATATCTAGTACACCACAAGATGGTATTGTCTCTATTATCAACCCCTGAACCCATCTCTTAACCCTATAGATCATCCTCGTGATCACGAGGTGGAATTCTGGATGGATAACTACATGAAAGCATCATGAATGAAATCAAAATGTGCCTTAATCAATAGAGTATACTTTGTGAGTTTACTCAATATGGACATGGATAACACAACCAATTCCAATATTATTCATGTAACCATTTCTCCCTGAAACATGATTTTTCATGTAACATGTTGAAAAGCATAATTTTTGGTCATGTGGTTTCGATACGTCGACTACAACACCGAAAGTGGATTCTCTATCCTAAAAGAATGGCTCAAAACACTTTAGAATTATTTCCCCAAACTAAATTAATAAAATAAGGGATCTTAAGTTAGAACAAAACTTCTCCTCTTATACCAATTTATCATGACCCATCCCCCATGTCCCATGAGGTGACTACCCGAAGCTCATCTCCCAAAGTCCAGGGGATAGAGATTATTATCAAATGTATTATCCTGCATGTGGGAGGAAATTTTTGAGTAACTATTAAGACACACAGACACACACACTCACAAACCCATCCAAAAATGTTAAAAGGGATAAGTTAAATGACACTAACATTACAATGGATAATATATATTACAAGATGAGAGTAAAAGGGTATAGAATAAAATCCTAATAAAAGACAAAATGTAATCATTAGAGTAAAAACGTCTCTTGAACCATATCTGTAGAAAACCATAGATGAAGGTTAGATGAAGCGTAGCTACAAGAATTCCTAGGAGTATGCCTCACTTGTCTGATCTCATTGGGAACCACCAGGTCCTTGACCAACAAGGTCTCTGTTAAACTCTCAATCAACTGTACAAGACACAACATGTATAGGAGAAGGCCATATAGTGGTGAATAATACAATACTCAGTAGGGACTAAAAAAAATGAAATGTCCATAAAGAAAACACCACCAAGAAGGTATAGTACTCTCAGAACATGTATATTTCCTCAACACATATAATAAGAATAATCATGTATTCTCATAATGGATTCCAAGATGCAATGACTCATGCACTACCATTATTATGGGTTATTGTGCAGCACTATCGATTTTGGGAGGTCCCACTTTTGAATATATTTGATAGTTACAACATAGAGCTAGTCTTTCGAAAGTATTCTAGAGAACCAATGGTCTCAATAGGTCATGAATATTCCTTAAATATTTCCTTTATCATAGATACATGATGTCTCGATGTCACAGCCATTCCTTTGTCGCATGACTCTTCTCAAGGAACGCTCATCCCATGAAGACTCACTCATTGAGAAACCAAGTCAATATAGGCCTTCCGTAGAAGTTCCCACTTCCTTGTGCCTTACCCAAGTAGGAAAAACTAGGAACTACATGATGTACACTACATCAGCCAAAATGAGGAGCATATTGTACAGCTAATAGACCCACCCTGATGAGCCACTGAGGTGTGTCAGGCCACTGAGGTCCCATAGTTTGTCATGCCACAAAGATTTTCATGTCCCTAAGGCCTCTAAGGTATGATACTCTCTTAAGACACTATGTTCTATTCGTCTAATGGGTTATTAAGGTTCCCTCATTTTTCGGCCTACTGAGGACCACTCCTCTCCTAGACCACTATGGTATGTCCATCACTCTGTCCACTAATGTCCTTTTTCTGTTGAGCCACTGAGGTCCTCTCGTCTCTGGGGCCATTGAGGTACTCTCAGTTCTTCCTTCTCTTCACAGCCAATGTCATGATTTACACTCATAACACGCTTGATTCTGGGAAAATATACTTGTCAAGACATCTTTCATATCTCATCATCCCAGATACTCACTTGAAGTACACCAGAAAGGCCATTTACCCATATGAGTAACAACCCCACAAAGAGTTCATCCGTCGATCACCCAGTTTGGATGTTACACCTGTTTTAGTAAAAAGGGGTTAGTCGGGTCTTGGTCTGGTCTGACGTGACTAGTTATGTTCAGCACACAAAGCCACTCTGGGATTCTAGTCATCTTAATACAAGACTTTTGTTGTGGTTCTGTTTGGACTCCACTCGAGGCGATGTCGGTTGCATCCCCTCAGGGTCACGTGTCGAATAGGTGGACGACTACCTCCCTCGTACAATGTATAGTGTACTACATGCTATAATAAACTAGCAGCAATACATGGCAGCCAGTTGGTGCCCCCGTTATGCACCATTGTGGCCCATTAGACCTGGCCTCCTCCACTATGGTGCACCACTGGTTAGCTGGTAGTTTCTTCTGTGGGCCACTGTATATACTCTGGTTATCTATACTTCAATCGGGAGGGTCCACTGTGATGCTCGGGTTTCCACCGTCACTATCGTGTGTCCCAAGCCATCTCACAAATGATACAAGTGTCCAGTCATGTTTGGAATCAACTGGAAATAATCCAATGAGACCACATGGGTTCATTGGTGGAGAACGAATGGGGGAGAGGAGATCCCAAGAAACACCCACAATGAAAAATGTTGTCCTTGTTTATTTGACAACATTCATCACATTTGATAACGTAAATATTTCAAATGAAAAAAATTTATATCCCCATTTCATTATTCCTCACATTAAAAATCCCAAATCCCATCAAAATAATTGACCCATAGATTAACATGTTGGTGGGTTGATCAGTGTTTTTTTATTAGAAAGAAAGAACATGGAATCCAATTTATAAGGAACAAAACCCCTACCTTGAGTTTGGATTGTTCGATAACGAAGATCATATTTTTTTTACATCTTCTCTTCATCATTACAAGATCATTAACCTATTTTCGTTGGAGATACATCATTCACCATCGTTCGTTCCCTGACAACTGAAATCCCCTAAAGGTTTAGGGAAATCCTTGATATTTGCACACGATCATGTATTCAGTTAATTGATTAAATGATGGAAATATAATTCAGTGTTTCTATAACATTGAGTCACAACATAATTACATTGTTTCATTTATGAAATAGAATTTATGTAATGCTTTGGTTTCAATGTCATGGAATTGTAGTGAAACTCAAATTTGAATAGAATAATCTTCAAAAGTTCTATTTATATTCATCAAGTAACATTATTTTAAAAAGACTGAAAATAACTTTTTTCCTAAAACTACATTGCTCCAGGAAAAGTCCTACATAAGGATAATATTTAATTAGAAACTCAATGGTGGTATATATTTTTTAATCTGAGTGGCAGTTTTTGGGTTATGAGGATTGGAAAATAAAATAAGTTCTTATTAAAATTAATTTATTTACTACTACATCCCTAAAACAATATTTCACAGAAGACCCACGTTGGTTGATGATAAGATCCACATATGGAAGGTATGCCCCCATGACCTCAAGGGTGCTCTCTGGCTGTTTAATCTGAGTCGCCTTTCATGAGTTATATGGATGTGAAATATAAAATAATTTTATTTAATTATATTATATATGGTTAAGTCATTTTGGGGTTCTCTCACTAGAGACTCACACCAACTAAACTTTAGAAATTACTAGTGTGAATATTTATCTCTTAATGAAATGGTTCCAAAATTATTCTAATACGAGAACCCATTTAAGATTTATTACACTTTTTGGACATTTGATTAAGCATGCTTCTTTAAACATAACGGTTTTCAATGGATCATTCCAGGAACTCTGGGTCTCAAAATCCATGTTCTCTCAGTTATTGGTCTCATAATGTTTCGAGGAATTTTCTAAAAAAGTGGATTCGGGAATATTTGATCCATTACATAAATATATATATATATATATTAAACATATATATTTTTAATAGGATGTTATAATTAGTAAGTATGTAGTTGAGATTTTCAGTTTTGGATTCAATCTAACAATTTTTATTTCATTGAGACACATTTCATATTCACCACATTTTACATTTATAAATTTTATATACTACCAAAAAATTTATTTTATTATTATTAAATAATAAATTTTGGGAGTTAAATATCCACATTTGAGTATCTATTTGATGGGGTTTCTTTTTGGAATATAACCAAATAGGTTATGGATTTTTATCTCAATTTTTCTCATTGAGACTTATGATATATTACACAATTATATTTTATAATGATGTGCATATAAATCCCATTTTTCATGTAAAATAGTGTAATTATTTATAATTTTTAAATGTAATGTTTAATTTAATTATATTTTTTCATTGGTTATATGATTCAAATTTACCAATGTTGAAATGATTTTATGTTAAAATCTAATCATTTAGTAGGATTGTTTATGACTATGTTTCTGATGATAAATATGTATTATATATTTGTAAATGAACTACATATATTTTTCTTTAATGGTTATTTCAAGATAATAAATGTTTTCCCATTATTTTAATATATCAATGTACCAAATATTTCAAAATAATTTTTCTAAGATAATTTTCATTATTTTTTCTTTCAGAATGAAATAATAATTCATTAAAAACCTTGATTTATAAATAAATAATCTTTTTATTCAAATAATATTATAATGGAATGTTTAACAATTATTTATTTTTTTTCAAAATCTATTTAAATTAATACTCATCTAATTTTCTAAAGAAATTAACTTTTGGATATTATTTAAAATGTCTGAAAAATGTTTATTATATATAAGAAAATCATGAACTGTATTTCCTACTATCATGAACTTCTAATGATTTCAATATTTTCATATAGGTCTCAAAAGATAATTTTTAATGAAATTTTTTCCTTAATATTTGTATATATTTATATTTTAAATAAATAATTTCAAAATGAAATGTATTTTTAAAATGTTTTACGTTTTAAAACATGGTAATCATAGTGAAAAGAAAATTATCTTAAAGATATGTATCAATCATTTCCAAATAGTAATTATTAAATTTTATATTTTCTTTTCCATAAAAAGGATTTAAAATTTATTTATATTTATTAATAATATCATTTCAACGAAATTTTATATTCTTCAATGAATGTACCCTGTGATTTTTTCTATTAAAATAATTATACATATAATATGAGTTATTTTCATATAACTTATGCATTACATGGGATATAAACCAATGATAAAATAATAACAATTATTTCTATAATTGTTATATAATGAAAACATGATACTGAAACCCATTTCATTTTCAATAATTATCCTAGAATAAAATTTCAGTGAAACCCGCTTATTTTTTCCATGGGTTATATGTTAATGTAATAGGGAAATGATTATAATACATGTATATTTTTAATTGGCTATTGTATTATGAAAAAATGATTAAATTTTATTTACTTTAATGGGATATTATATTATGAAGTAATTATAATATATTATCACACATATGTATGATTTTAATTATATGACAAGTGGGAAATATATATCCCAAAATTCATTGGGTATTGTTTTATATATGCTTAGACTGACAAAAATGTATATGTGATTGAACCTGATTCCGTAAGGGACTTTTCCAATATGTTTGTCTCATGAGTGAATATTGACTACTTTTTTGGTCAACGAAAAAATTCCACTATGATATCCTTTGAAATGATTATTGATAACTATATAAATGATTTTACTTTATTTCATATATTCTATAATAGTATATCTTATGAAATTATTATGAACTCAGGGATCATGTTATCTAATTCACTTGTGATTCATTTCTTATGAAAAACTAGTCATTGTTCCATGACTCAATATTATTATAATTTATATGAATTTTATGGTTTTGAAATGTTATAATCATTTTATCATAACCTTATTCTAATTTTATGCCTCTATATTTCCTTTTTTTAACATCAATCAGCATTTAAGCTCACCATGTCATAATTTTCCTTTCATAAGTTTATGGTGAATGGTTTTTATGTAGTAGTAATAAATGAGAATTAAATTATTGGATACTTTGAAAAAAAATTAGGAAAATGGAGGATTGTATTTTTTATTTTTGAATACACTATTCTATTGTGGTTATTGGGATGATTTTCAATTAATATAATGAATATTAAGCTACATATATGTTATTTCCTTGTATGAGAATATTGGGTTTCAATATTGTGACCCAAGGACATGATACTAGTAATGAAAAACCATAAAAATTATTTTACCTTATTGGAATGCTCTATATCCTTTGGTTAAACAATATAGGCATCTTAATATATTATTTAATTAACATAATTATACCATATAATATTTAATATTTTCATGTATGTTTTTTTTTCTAATTTTAACGAATAATTTTTTTATAGTTATATTCTTCTGTAAGTGTTTTGTAGGGGTAAGTCTAGTATTAATTTGGAATTTAAAGATCATAATTTCATGTTTACTATATAAAATATAATGGATGAATTATAATTATTTATTATGTTTTTATTTCTTAACATGAGTGTTACACTCATTCTCCTTATAGATGAAATATATTTAAATAGAATTAATCAATTTTAACATCCCTGGAAATGCGATGTATAAATTATTGCATTAAAAATTTTGGAATTTTTTCCTAATAAAATTAATTATTTTATTATTTTTATAATATTTTATAATTAATTATATTTTATTATTCATTCAATATATATTTTCATAACTATTTTATAATTGGAATTTAGGATGACCAAAACATGAACATACAATTATTTTTTGATTAATATAAATTTACCAAGTCAAAATATCATTACAATTGTAGAATCATTATATAATTAAGAGATTATTTGTTTTATAGATAATAATTATAGATGATCTATTTTGAGAAGTAGTGGATATAGAAATGTTGAGTAATTTTAATAAAATATTTTCATCACAATATGGTTATTTTAAACAATTCAATTATTCTGGATCGTTTATATATCATACCCAAAGTAACATCTCCATTTTTTCATTCCATAATCATAATTATAGAATAAAAATCATATTTATCCATTAAAACAATAATTATTTTATCCATGTGAGTGGTTTCTGTAAATAAAAATTATAATAAGTCATTTCATTTATGGCAGTCTATACATTTGCATGAGTACTGATTTTGTTTACTATAGAATACGGGAACTATATAATTATTTTATATTAATTTTATAATATGAAATATTTTTTGACAATAATAAATATTTATTTAATTTCACATTATGTGTTAAGGCCAATAAGGGGACTAGATTCCTTAAGAGGCGGTGAAGTATGGTATGGATATTCTTTTTCAACATATTCATGCTTTACTAAATCTTAAAATTTTTATAACTATGGTCACATAAAATTATATTTAATCCTAACATTAAGTATATTCAATCTAATTTTATCTTATTATTATGGAATTAATGTAATGAAATAAATAAATAACAATGAAATCATGATTTTTACATGGTTCACCCTCTATGGGATATGTCCAAGGAGAATACAATGATGATGTACCGATGTACCAAATAAATAAAAATTCACAATGCAGCTTACAAGGTCTATTCTAGATCACTTATACCCCTAGGATCACTACCATTACATGGTTTAGAGTATTATCACTACATTACCATGAGTCACTCTCTATGTCTCATTCTTTGACTCACAAATAGTAGATAGGACCATTGTCTTCCTTTTCATTATTTCATTTCTCTTAGAATCGATGCTCACACAATTTGTGGAATTATAGCAACACTAAATTATATTTATGTTGCATCCTCAACTATAGATAGATTCAATGTTGATTTTCTAATTTCATCCACTGATCAATGCCAATTTACAATATATATACTCGGAAACATTCAATATTCACGCAACATCAGGGTGATGTGTGTGCTACTTTAATCACGACGCACAATTGATAAATTTTTAATGAAAAAACATCACTCTACTCAAAAACTTTGATAAAAATTTATTATACTCCATACTTGTTCGACACATGCCATTTTATTCCCAACTCACTATTGTCAAGCATATTTTATACGGCAGGCAATATCTGAACAACTCAATAATTGTTCACCCTATTAACTAGAATGATCAAACACCATATTTTCTCTATGTTTTGAGCTTCTATGAAATGAGGGTGTGGCCATATAATTATAGAAATTTTGAAGACCCTAAAAACATGACACACAAATTTCCCCCCAAAAATAGTAGTCTGTTTGCTAAACCTCACTTGAAAAACTCACCATATGAGCCACTCCAAAACATGGATGCCCATATTTTTTTCCATGTTTTTATGTTCTAATTTTGAAGCATGCATGATTCACCAAATGCAAAGGCTCTTTTATACTTCTGTGAAAATACCATTTCCCAAACCATTTTCTTTATACATTAATTTTTGTCAAAAAATTAACAAAAACAAAGAATATGGTGCCATATTGTATAAGGTTTTTTAAAAAACACCACTAGATAATTCAATCCTTTTTCATGGTTCTTTTTCAACATATATTGTCAAAATTATCTTTAGAACTCCGAAAACGTTCATGTACAACTATTATATCAACAAATAATAATTAACTCATAAATGTGTTAATGTCATCTTGAAGGTTTTTTCCATAAATTATGACTATCCATGTAATTTGGTTTAGTAATAGAAACATGTACCTTTTTTAATAAGATATTCTAGACCCACATATAAGTGAATATTCAATATTATTAAATGTAAAACTTATGTTAAGTAAATGATTTTACCATTATTATAATAAATAATTAGTATAATTATGATTTTTTTTCTTTCCTTTAATAATTGTTTATTTTAATTGATGATGAGTAAGTATATATATAAAAATAAAAAAGATAATGTGTGGTTATGAACATATTCACAACTTGTTGGCTTATATATATTGAAAATTAGATTAATCACATGAGGGATATTATATTGAGAATACAAAATACACATTATAGGGTATATGAGTATTTAGGAGTGTCTAGGGTTGATTTTGGGATGATAATAGTTTGATGATTTGTGAGGGGATGTGAGGATAGTATATTCCACTTTATAAGTGAAAAGGATGTAATTATGGGTAAATACATAAAACCATTTAGTAATGGGAAGTCTCTATCATTGATTGTGGGATGTAAACTTGAGAAATAATAGGATTAGAAATTTATAAGGTTAAAATATGATGAAAAAATTTTCCTTCATTTTTGAAATTGTTTTCAACCCCATTAACCCATTGAATTATTACCTTTTCTATTTTTTATTTTACCCCGAATACTAGTTCATTAAGATGGTATCATAATAGTAATGTCTAATAATAAAGTGTACAAAATAAGATAATTAAGATCAGTAATTTTAAATTTGTAATCCTATTTTCCTTGTACAATTTCTAAAATTTATAAAATAAATATTTTAATTATAAATATAGTGTTATGTTTTAAATTAATTTATAAGAAAATTTAAAATAAAATAAAAATTTATTTATAATTGATCAATGAAATATATGTATTTTTTTAAAATTAATAATTAAAATTATAAAATTGGTATTTCTTATGAATTTTTTTAGATAAATTTTTATTCCATACATATATAAAAATATTTGAATAAAAACTTTGATACTAGTGAAATTTGTATATATCACTATTCACATTACTGTTTTTTTTAAATTTCATATATTTATATTATGATAATATTTACATGAAAATTAGAAAAATGAGTCTATTTTTTATATTAAAATTAAAAAATATATAAATTTTATTTTTAATTAAAAACATAAATCACAGTGAAAATATTTTTTGTTAAAAACTAGACTTTGGTATATTAGCTAGTGTTCTTTAAAAAAATTACATTATTACTCTATCTCTAAAAAATTATTGATGTAGTGAATTAAATTTTTTATTATTAAATAATAAAAATAATATTTCTTTAATGAAAAATCCATTATCTATACATGTTATTTTTAATCATAAATATATTTAAAAAAATACCCTGTCAAAATTAATAAATATTCATAATATGTCAATATATATAACAATGTTATTACATGTTATTGGAATAGTAATTACTATTTTTATAACCCCATATGATTATTGTGTTTGTAATAAGATTCTGATATGCTTTGGATGTCATTTTGTGGGGGTTCAGCTAGAATGGTTCATGTGTCAATATTCACTTGTTTGGAGTATTTCATATATATAGTTTTCTCACAAAATTCTAATGTATGAATTGAAATTTATCTACAAAAAACCATATTTAATCTAAATCCTTTATGATAATTATGTTTTTGAAAATATTATAGAGATAATACAACCATTTTTAGTGTAAAAGGATCAAAAATACACAATCAAATCATACACTAAAAGAAAAGAAGTTTTTACATATAACATTTTTTAATAGGGAATTTTTAATTAATGGGTAATAAAAGGTCATATAAAAATAATATATCTTATGATATATAAATTTATAGTTATATAATAGAATTTTTTTAAAAAATTATTTATTACAAATGAGGTTTAATCAAATATGATGGAAGTCGATACTTATGGTATGGAATTCTGTAGTCTCTCTTTTAGTTATGGGAGACATAGGTCGTATTAAATCATCATTTAACAAGTATGGTTCATCTACTACAAATTTTTAATGTTATTTAATTAACACTATTATTTTCATTATAGTTATTGTTTTATTTTATGTTATGATTTTTTCTAGAATTAAAATTTTTAAAAATACCATAGTAGTTAGGGGATTCATTAGAAATGTTTTTTTCTTTAGAACTTATATAATGTTATACACATATACTCATTTAATATATTTGTATAAATACAACGTGAACATAAATAGCATATATTTATTTAATCCAATGATACGTTATTTTTCATTAAATATTATTCCATCATGGAATTATGATTCAAGCTTATGAAATTGGTAAGGCTTTATGAAAACATCCCATTGTTTATTGAGTTGTTTTATATTAATTCTTACAATGTTGAAATGATATGATTAATATTTCAATAAACATAAGAATTTTATTCTTCAACTGTTATTTATTCATAATAAAAGTTTCATTTTCTTTTATCATCTTTATTGTTCTTATAATTCCAAAATTAATTTTTTGATGGAAATCGACATTATTTTATTTATTTTTGAAAACCCTTTTTCTACAATATCCTTCTTTTTCAAAGATGTAATAAATATCTTTAATGTTACTATGGGATATAAATATTGAAACATCCCAAGAAATTAATTAATAATAGATATTTTTATCTATTTCTATTTATGAATTAGATAGTGTTTTAGAGGCTTAGATGGAGAATAAATACAATCTTAATCATGGAATACACTAATATTTTTAAAAGATTGATTTACTTCCTTTTGATGGAAAACCATTTTAAAATAAAACTATTGAAAATTTTATAAGCTATTTATGTAAAAATAAACATATTCTTCATGATTGGGACATTGAAATTTCAATTGGATAATTTTTTGGTATTTTTCTGACAATGTTAATTTTTTAATGAATAGTGAAAAATACAGCATTTTACATCAAAACTCATTTTTCATCTAATTTAATTATATGGTTAGATTATATTTTTAATTGGTCTTAAAGTTTAATTAGAATATTTTTTTACCTTTTAATCCAATGCTGGTAAATATGATTAATTTCAATTTGGAATTGGGAATAAACAAGTTCAAAACTTTTCATAGATATTGTTTCTAAAAAACCCGCTATTTGTTTTGACAATGGGAATTATATTTAAATTAATTATTGCTATTTATGTATTTTGAATTTGGTAAAATGAATTAAATATTTGGAATCATAAGGTCCAAATTATGTAATCAATAAACTTTTGTTTTTGGACATTATGAATAGTAATGACGGTAATTATCTTTCATTATCTTGATTAATTAGTAATGGGGTAGTTTAGGACAATAAAAGAATATCATAATAATAAAAAACGACCCAAAAATGTGTCCTAATTATACTGGTTGTGTCATGGATGACCATGGGATTCCTTGTTCCAAACATGGGAAACCCGTGGAATCATTTTTGTGTGATAATGACTTTTTATCTTTTTATTTTTAAAGAAAGTTAAAAATAACAAACAATGTGTCACCTGCGTAAAACATTTTTTATTTTTTCTAAATAAAAGATCTATTGGACTATAAATTGTAAATGTAAATATAAAATTATTTTCTAAATCACAGTATATTTTTATAATTTTTAAACCTTAAATAAATTAAATTATTTATGACATCATGATAATGAAGTGATTACCTCATTAATTAACGATTTAAATAAAATGAAAAGGTAATGTAAAATATAAGACTTTCACTTGTAAAAGACCCAATGGATGATTATATTTTGAACCCTTATCACCTTTCCTCGAAATACTTTAATGTGGACCTTTAAAATCCAAAACTCATTTGAAAATAAAGTAACATTTTATACATTTACAAGACTGCCCCTCCTACCTCTTATAAAAGGCCCCCACCTCTACCTATTTACCCACACTAATAAAGCCATTGGATCAGCCAATCCTTACTCATTTTATCACTCCACATCCTTATCTTCATCCTAGAATCCTTACCTTAGGCCGAATTATCTTCAAGAAACCCTTTTCGTTATAACCAAGAGGAGTTACCCGATTTAAAGGTAAAGACTACTCTAATGTTCTTTTGTTTTATTTTTCTTCTCCAACCCCCTAAACTCTTTTTATTAATTTATTTTGTAACAAACCCAGTATTTTCAATATACTAGGGGTTTTTAAAAGAATTATTTGATCTACACTTACACACACCTACATCTAATGGTTAAGGAACATTCTGTTTCTGTGGATGGGGAATTCCTGCCTCATGAAACGATGATTGTTCAATATTCTTATAAAACCTTCAATGGTGGCCATTAAGATGTCACTATATCTATATATGATATATAATATGTTTATTTTTTCCTTAATCTTCTTGTATTTATCATTTATGGCATACCTCTATAGCTTTCATTATGGGTATACGTGATATCTTCATTTTATGAAGTGCGGACTACCGCCCCCTGAAAGTGATTTGATTCGTTAATTCAACATGTGGGACGTATAAATGATGGAGTTAATGATTTTATATATGAAATTATTCTATAATTATAATATACCTTTATATCATTATGATTCCATTCCATAAAATACGAAATAGAAATGTAAGTAGTATTCATGCGTACGTACTGCTTACCATCTCCATGAACGGTGCATTTCATTTCTTACCTCTAAATGTTATGTAATATTATAAATGAATGTATATACTGTATATTTATCATATATATGATATCTACATCATGAATATAACTCTGGATATAATGGATACATGAAAAACATGTAATTATAAAGAGTTTATTTTTTACTCAAGTACTAATGATCATTAAAATGACCATTATTAACTTAAATAATTACATAGTGTTCATGACATGGTAATAAGTGATATAAAAGGAATAATGAACTTTAGAAAGGTTCTTTAGCAATTATAAATTAACTCAACTTTATTATTCAGGAGATTAGAGAACGATCGAGTCAAGTCGGATACAAGGTAAGGGACTTCATCTCAATCTCCATTCATTGAGGCATATTTTGTTTTATACACAACTTTCTTTTATATGGTGTATAAAACCCTTTGAATTTTACGTTTATTCAAAAGGAATATTTTTTATACGAAGCGTTTACTAAATGACAAAAGGGAATGTTTTTTTGTCGTACGTATGCGGCGACAACGACTTCTCCGCCACCGTGACCATTATTTGATTTTCGGCTTCCTCTACATGCCACAACTTTTTTTAATGAAAAATAAATACCATGTTTTAATTTTATTTTATTTTGGTATTGAAAATGGATTTGATAATCTTTTTATTATATCAATGTGTTATTGATATCTTGTGATTGAAATGTGTAAATTTTAGGTTTCCTTTATTCATCTTTTATGTGATAAGATTATGTTATGGTTCTTGGGAATTTTTTTTGAAGACAGGTGGTTCCATGATAAACTAAGGGTGGGTGAGCCCAATATAGCTCTCCAATTCATTGGGTAACTCAAAGGGGTTAAACGTTAAGGTTTCTCTGAATAGATTTAGGGAATATACTATGATGGGTATTCCAAACGGAACCATGAGGGTTACTCCCTATGTAAGAATGGTATGAATTCGTCATGTTACCTTTATGTCTTCTGATTTCCATGATTTCTTCATGATTTGTTGAGGTATGTTAAAATGATAATCTTTTATGAGTAACGTATGATTTCATACATGGACTAATGTTTTCATTTCGTACTTTTGTATCCCTTTCTGATCTTTTTCTGCTCATCCCATGTTTTTGAAATGTTTTTCACAGGTCAAGGGAAAGGTACATGATGTGATGATAGTGTCAAGGAATTGTCAAAAAAGAATCTACGTTTTATTTTAAATATGTTTCCGATGATTTGAAAAATGAGTACTATATTTTATGTAACCACTTTGTTTAAATGTGGAGTGTAATGCATGATTTATTATGTAATTCTATAAAACTCTAAACAAGAAAAGATCCTCAATGTGTATTCTTGAAATAACTCAAGATTAAGTAATGTTTAATGTTGGGGCCTTATAGTTGGTATCAGAGGTCGGTTTAGATAACTTTAGGAGTTAGAATTCTATTAAATGATTATCCAAAAATATTTATTTTGTTATGGTCAAATTGAAATGATATAGAATTTGAAGATTACCATGTTGCTTCATCTAAGTCATGTTTTTTCAGAATGGTTTTCCATAGAGGAAATAGGGAAGCTGTGCTAAGAAGGCATACCGAAGGAAATGATCATCCAAATCAGCATCCTGAGATGGTTGGAATTGGAACTGAACGGTATTTTGTCGTAATGGCGCAGTTGACTCAAGCGGTAAATGGTGGGGGTATCCATGCACGAGATCAGCTAGATCAACCGCAGAGGAACATGTCAGTAGTGGGACATTTAATGAGGCAACATCCCCCATCATTCAGAGGATCATCTGACCCTGTGCTAGCTGAAGGGTGGATTAAATCATTTGAGATGATTTTTTATGTCATGGGGTGTTCATAAAATCAAAATGTTAGTCTTTCTATTTACCATTTGGAGGGTGAAGCAGATCAGTGGTGGTCGAGGTTTAAAAATATTAGGGAAGTTGATGAGATTGATGCTCTCGACTGGGATGAATTCAAAGCTATGTTTCCTGAGAAGTATTTTCTTAAGGCTGTTTGACTTGTGATGTAAAAAAAATTCTTGGAATTGAGGCAATAGAACGACTTAGTGGTAGCTTATGAAGAGAGGTTCACTCGGTTCGCAAGGTTTGCTCCAAATTTTATCTGAGACCTTGATAGTAAAATTAATCGTTTTTACTCAGGATTAAAGCCAAAATATCAAAGGGATTCAGCTTCTCATGAGTTCAGGAGTTATGAAATGCTTGTTTGATGTGCTGTGAAGGTGGAAATTGAGTTTGACGATGATCAAGTGTTCTATAGTAACTAGCAGAAGAAGAGACCGAGGTGGAAAGAGAAAAGAAAAAATTCTTCAAAAAGGTCTGACGTCATGAAAACTATGTTTCCATTTTGTGATAAATTTGGTAAATGGCATGCTGGGGAATGTATTCTGAATTCTGAAAAGTGCTACTGATGTTGTAAGATGGGACATAAGGCTCGTGATGGCACTGAAAAAGATCATGGTGATGGTAAGACAAAATTGATTTACAGTTAGTGATTTGTTTTAAGTGAAATAAGACGGGTCACTATACAAAAGAGTGTCCGACAAATAGCTCGAGTGATGGGAAGCAGTTAGACTACAAGCAGAAAGGGGTGGTGAAATCCTTTGCAACTACTTCAGCAGATGTCGAGCCATCAAATGAAGTTGTATCAGGTACTTTGTTTGTTTTTTAAGATTATTCCAGTGTGTTGTTTGATTCAGGGTCTACACATTATTTCATCTCTAAAAACTTTTCTAGTATAATGGGAATACCATCTCAATAAATGACTCCTGAACTTATTGTAAAAATAGATGGGGGAAATTTTGAGGCAAAAATAATTTATATGAATCATCCTATCCTTATATGTGGAAAGAAACTACTTGAAAACCTTATTGTATTACCTCTAGTAGAGTTTGATGTTATCTTGGGTGTGGATTGGCTCTCTATTTACCATGCTAAGATTGACTGTAGAGCTAAAGAAGTTTCTTTTTAGAATGACTGTCAGTTTATGTACAAGAATGAACCCTTACTATTGATAACATATAAAAGGCCGAGAAACTTGTAAAATATCGAAATGAATGTTACCTTTCATATATCATTGAAAACAAGGGAACTGTTCAGATTAATGATGTGCTAGTGGTAAATGAGTATCCTGATGTTTTTTCCTAATGAGTTTCTTCGAATAATACTAGATCAATAAGTTGAATTAACCATTGACTTAGTTCCTGATACTAAGCCAATTTCAAAACCCAATTATCGAATGGCTCAAACTGAACTTTTAGTGTTGAAGGAGCAATTGAAAGATTTATCAGAGAAAGGATTCATTCGACCTAGCACATCACAATGGGGTGCTCATGTTTTATTTGTTAAAAAGAAAGATTGTTCAATGAGACTTTACATTGATCTTAGAGCCTTCAATAACAGCATTGTTAAGGACAAATATCCTTTTCCTCATATCGATTATTTGTTTGATCAGCTCTAGGGAGCTCAGTTTTTTTCAAAGATTGACCTGAGATCGGGGTACCATCAGTTTAAGGTAAAGGAAGAAGATATTCTGAACACCACGTTTCGTAAAAGATATGGCCATTATGAATTTGTAGTAATGCCTTTTCGGCTAACCAATGCACCTACTGTATTCATGGACCTTATGAATAGAATTTTCCATGAGTTCGTGGATAAGTTTGAGGTTGTCTTCATTGATGATATTTTGTTGTTTTCCAAAAGTAAAGAGTAGCATGAAAGACATTTTAGGATTATTTTTCAAAACTTAAAAGAAATGAAATTGTATGGGAAATTCAGAAAGTGTGAGTTTTGGTTGCAACAAATTTATTTCCTTGGTCATATTGTTTCTAAATATGGGATAACTGTTGATCTTGCAAAAACAAAGGTTGTTGAAGAATGGACAAGACCCACAAATGTAACTAAGATTCGTAGCTTCCTTGGTTTGGCAAGCTACTACCGAAGGTTTGTTAGAAATTTTTCATGGTTATCTAGTCCAATGACTAAGCTTACTCGGAAGGGTGTTATGTTTATCTGGAAAAAATAATGTGATGATTATTTCAAGAACTGAAAAGATGATTGGTGAATGCTCCAGTTTTGGAACTACCATCCAGGAATGGGGATTTTGTTATCTATAGCGATGCTTCATTGAAAGGACTTGGTTGTGTCCTAATGCAGAATGATCAAGTAATTTCTTATGCTTCATGACAGTTGAAAATTCATGAGGTAAATTACCCTACACATGATTTGGAATTATCTATTTTTTTTTTTTGCTTTTAAAATTTGGAGGAACCATTTGTATAGAGTAAAGTGTGAAATATATACCGATCACAAAAGTTTAAAGTATATATTCAATCTGAAATAATTGAACATGAGACAGAGGAGATGGCTGGAATTAATCAAGGATTATGATTGTACAATTCATTTCCATCTGGGAAAAGAAAATAAAGTGGTTGATGCTTTGATTCAAAACAGTAAGGATTCATTAACAATGTTGTGTTTGGAACGTGATCATTTGGTTAAGGATTTGATGAAATATTTCATAGAGGTTGTTGGTGCAGGATGTTCTTCTGTTTTGTTTCTGGTATCAGTAAAATCTTCTCTATCAGACAGAATTAAGCAAGAACAGAAGCAAGACAATGAGTTGCTGAAAAATGTAGAGATGGTTCAGAAGGGTAGGTTTCATGCATTCAACATTGATAATGATTATGTATTGAGATTTGGGAAGATATTGTGTGTACCGTGTGATTCACAGTTGAAGAGAGAGTTTTTATGTGAAGCTCATAGTTCTCCGTTTTCAGTTCATCTAGGCAGTACTAAGATGTATAGAGATATTCAGGAGTGTTACTGGTGGGATGGAATGAAAAGAGACATTTTGGTTTTAACTGTGAAGTGTTTGACTTGTCAACATGTTAAAGCAGAGTGGTAGTTACCGAAGGGGATGCTTCAACCATTACCAGTGTCAGAGTGGAAATGTAAGAATATATCCACGGACTTCGTTGTGGGATTTCCGAAGACACCTCGAGGTAATAATACAATCTGGGTTATTGTTGATCGCTTGACTAAATCTACTCATTTCCTTTCTAGATGAGATACCTTTTCCCTAGATCAACTTTCCCATTTGTATCTTAAAAAGATAATCAGGTTACATGGAGTTCTTCTCTCCATTGTATCTAACCGGGATCCCAGGATCATTTCTAACTTTTGGAAGGGCCTTCAGAAGTCATTGGGTACTGAATTAAATTTTAGTACGTCTTTTCATCCTCAATTAGATGGGAAATCAGAATGAATGATCCAGACATTGGAGGGTATTCTATGTGCATGTTCGATGGATTATTAGGGAATTTGGGACCAAAATTTTTATTTGGTTGAGTACTCTTATAATAACAGTTTTTATTCCAGTATACAGATGGCACCATTTGAGGCATTATATGGGAAGCGGTGTCGAACTCCAGCTTTCTGGGATGAAGTGGGTGAAAGGAAGTTGATGGGACAAGAATTGGTAGAAGAGTTGGAAAAAAAATTTCAGCTGATAAAGCGACACATTAGAACTTCTCAGAGTAGGAAGAAGAGTTATGTGGACAACAGGAGGAAGGATCTATCTTTTGAGGTAGGTGATCATGTTTTTCTCAAAGATTCACCTTGGAAATGTGTGATTTTATTTGGTAAGAAAGGAAATATGAGTCCAAGGTTCATTGGACCATATGAAATTTCGGAGAGAGTTGGATCGGTTGCATACCAAGTGGATTTACCTCTGAGTTTATCTCAGGTACACAATTTTTTTCATGTTTCAATGTTAAGGAAGTACATGCCAGATCCATCTCATGTTTTGAGTCCAGAGGTAGTTCATCTGGAAGAGAATCTATCTTATGAGGAACAACCTGCCGAGATTCTTGACCACAGGGTGCAAGTGTTGTGGAATAAGGTAATTCATCAAGTAATAGTTTTGTGAAAAAACCACATGATTGAAGAGGCAACATGGGAATCTGAAAATGCAATGAGGGATAAATACCCCAACTTATTTGATGAGTAAATAAATTGCGGGGATGCAATTTTCTGAAGGGGGAAGGATGTAACATCCCACGTAAGTAATGAATAATAGATATTTTTATCTATTTATACTTATAAATTAGATAGTGTTTTAGAGGCTTAAAAGGATAATAAATCCAATCTTAAGCATGAAATACACTAATATTTTTAAAAGATTGTTTTACTACCTTTTGATGGCAAACCATTTTTAAATAAAACTTTTGACAATTTTATAATCTATATTTGTCAAAATAAACATATTCTTCATGATTGGGACATTGAAATTTACATTGGATAATTTTTTGGAATTTTTCTGACAATGTTCATTTTTTTATGAATAGTTTAAAATACTGCATTTTACATCAAAACTGCATTTTCATCTAATTTAATTATATGGTTATAATATATATTTAATTTTTCTTAATGTGTAATTAGAATATATTTTACCATTTAATCCAATGGTGGTAATTAGTATTAATTTCACTTTGGAATTGGGCATAAACAAGTTCCAAACTTTTAATAGATATTGCTTCTAAAAAACCCGCTATTTGTTTTGACAACGTGAATTATTTTTAAATTAATTATTTCAATTTCTGTATTTGGAATTTGGTAAAAAGGCTTACATATTTGAAATGATAAAGTAAAAATTATTTAATCATGACTCTTTTGTTTTTTGGACATTATGAATAGTAACGACGGTAATTATCTTTAATTATCTTGATTAATTAGTAATCTGGTAGTTAAGGATAATAAAATAATATCATAATAATAATAAATGACACCAACATGTGTCCTAATGCTAATGGTTGTGTCATGGACGACCATGAGATTCTTTGTACTGAACATTGGGACCCCATGGGATCACTTTTGTGTGATAATGATTTTTTATCTTTTTATTTGTAAAGAAAGTTAAATATAACAAAGAATGTATCACCTGAGTAAAACATTATTAAATTTTTCCACATAAATTATATATTGGACTATAAATAGTCATTGGAAAGATAAAACAATTTCCCAAATAATATTATTTTTTTATAAATTTTATACATTAAATAAATTAAATATTTTATGACATCATGATGATCCAACGATTACCTCATTAATGAACGATTTAAATAAAATGAAAAGATAATATAAAATCTAAGACTTAAACTTGTCAAAGACCTATTTGATGAGTATATTTCGAACCCTTATCACCTTATCATAGAAATACATCAATGTGGGACCTTTATAATCCGAAACTCATTTGAAAAAAAGTAACATTTTGTTCCTTTCCAAGAGTTCCCCTCCTCTCCTCTTATAAAAGGCCCCCAACACTACCTCTTTACCCACACTTCTCAAGCCATTTTTTAGGACAAGCTATACTAATTTTATCTCTCCACATCCCTATATTCATCCTATAAGCCTTACCTTAGGCATAAATCCTTTCAAGAAACCCTTTTGGTTCTAACCAAGAGGAGTTACCCGATTTAAATGTAAAGACTTCTCTAATGTTCTTTTGTTTTATTTTGCTTCTCCAACCACATTACCTATTTTTATTCATTTATATTGTAACAACACCAGTATGTTAAATATACTAGGATGTTTTTATAAGAATTATTAGAGCTACACTTATACACACCTACATCTAATGGTTAAATAATATATTGTTTCTGCGGATGTCGAATTTCTGCCTCACGAAACGATGATTGTTAAATATTCTTATAACACCTTCAAAGGTGGCCGTTATGTCACGACCCATCCTCGAGGCCCATTCCGTGACTACCCCAAGCCCGCCTTCCATAGGCCAGGGGCTGGCGACTAGCACCATGGCGTAAATCCCATTAAAAAGGGAAGGCATTTCCTTTGTAAAGTAAACAAGCACCACAGAGTAAGCAAGCGGAAAAGTAAACACTAAGTAAAAACATAGTACAACTGAAAGTGTGGAAAAGTAAATGTTTCAGTACACAAACCCAAACTGAATGTACTTTACAATTCGAAAGGGAAAACATCGATTGTAAAGGAAAAGCTGCTACGCCGAGCTGTCCACTGGAAATCCCACATGAAGGGTGGGTACAGATAGCTCCATTGCTCCTCGAGTCCCGCTGTCTGCTCCGAGCACGTCCCGCCCAGTGGTCCACCTCCATGTACCATCCTGCTCTGTGAGCCTCAACCATGATCAACACTGTTCGTCGTCTGCAACCAACACAACGTAGTGCGGGCATAGCCCGTGCAGGGGTGAGTATAAGCTACTCAGTAGGGACCCCGAGACCCCCGAAGGTCTCCCAAAATCCACAAAAGAAAAACCACAAAGGAAAGATACAAAAACGAAGTAACAACCGACACTGCTTAGGTATATGCCCATACAAATACCTAAGTCATCAATTCCAATACGCTCCAACCTCTATGCCCAAGTACAACTCAGTCCACACAGGAAAGTATACGTATTCCACACAGGAAAGCAAAACGTAATCCACACAGGATAGCACAACACAATCCACACAGAAAGGTAATCAGGATTCATCTCACGTAGGTATAGTTTTTCAAATGACGATAGATATGATAACTGATCCATCTAAGTCATCAGACCCACAAAGGATTGATTGGTACTAACCCCCGCAAAGTCCCACACAGGATCGGACCCACACAGGATCTGTAAGCGCTGGTTCATACAGGACCGCTGAGCGCTGACCCACACAGGATCAGACCCACACAGGATCGGTAGCACTGATCGACACAGGATCGCTGAGTGTTGTAGTCGTCGTCGTCGAATCCACTAAGGATCTCTGCACAGTCGTCGTCGCAGTCACAGTAACAGTCGAAGCCAGCTCTAGGGTTCCCGCACACAGCAAGCTCGTTCGGGAGGGTCTGCTCCACGAGCCAAGAGGCTGATAAATCAACTGTCACAATGTCCAGAGTTGATGTATCCAAATGTTCCGTATCATCAACAAGAACTCAACGCAATAGACAGCTCGTCAATCGGACGCCCGGTCTGAGAGTTATTGGCTTTTCCATTCCAGGGACCTGGTTGGTTTTTAAGGAAAAACCGACCCGACCATACTCCACCTGCATCAAACCCTCGGGCGGAGTATGCCAAAAGATCCGTCTCACTAAGAGGAACTCAAAAAAGCTTACGGCACGTCAATCGAACATCCGTAGCTCAAGATATGAGCGTTTCCGCTCCGAGGGCCTGGTTGGTTTTGTGTACGAACCAACCCGGCCAAACTCAAAGTATTCTGAAACCTTGAGTGTGATATACCGAAACGACCATCTCGATCCAAGGATCGCATCGCCGCTGACGGCGCGTCGTTTGGAGGTCTGTATCCCGAGTTATGGGCATTTGAACCTAACTGTTCGGTATCGGGGGTTTCGGGCCCCGGCCGACCCGGCTCGAGACCCCCTCGACTGGCCCGAACCGGGTTGATCCGCCCCGGACACGGTCGGCCTGGCCCGGCGGACCGGCCAGGCACACCAGTCCGGCTCAAGGCAGCACGCTGGGCGCACTGCCAGCTCGTCCTTCAGCCGAGCTGATTGAGAACTGGGGGGGGGGGGCTACCCCCCTTTGTGAAACCGCGGCCCCCCTCTTAATGGGGGGCCGTTAATTGCTGGCCGGGGGAATTTAATTCCCCCGGCCTTCCCCATTCCGGATGGCTCGACCTGGCCGGTCGGTTTCTTCTCAACAGGATCGGAAAAGGCCGGTCCTCTTCCGGCTTCCGACACCGGCGGTCCGACTGGCCGCCGGTCACCTTCTTCCGCCGCGGCCCGGAACCGGCCGCGGCCTTTTTCGTCCGGCATGGTGCAATGGCACCGCGCCCCTCCGCCACGGCCCCGCTCCGGCCGCGGCATCCTTGGTTTCCTTCGACGCGGAGCGAAGGCGTCGCGTTCTTGAATTCCTTTCCACGGCGTGGCGCGACGGTGCCGCGTATATGTTCCACATGTAACCGCGTGGTGCGACGGCACAACGCACCTTCGTACCAACCACAAAAGAAACATTTAAGAATTAAGGAGGAGGGTCAGCCGTGTTTTTGCGGACCGACCCCCTCGCATTATTCATTAATAATTAGTCAAAAACCACGAAAATTCGACATGCCAAAATCAAGAACGGAAACAATTAATAAAATAAAAAAATTCCCTTACCTCGGTTTCAAGTGTGGAGCACGTCAACAAGACACAGAAGACAAGCGTCGTGGAGGTCGGGCGTTGCGGAAATCGTACGTCGATTCCGTTGACGTCGAGGTGCGTCGGAAGAGGCAACGTCGCTGGAGAAGCTTCGTAAGCTGACGGAGAAAGCCTGAGGAGAAATTGGTGTCTCCTTTCGTTGACACGGGAAAAAGATCAAAAGAAGCGGCGTCATCGATCTTCAGAAACACACCGTCTACGAAGAAGAGATGTGGCGTTCTTCGTCGGAGCTTAAGTGTTATTCGTGTTCATCGTCAAAGTTTGAAGAAGAAGAAGAAATATCCCAAATTCTCTGAAGGTGGCAAGAGAAATCTAACCAAAACAAAATAAGTCTAAGACTTATTTTATTTACACAACTAAACCACTTGAATTTCAAAAGTTTGAAATTAAAATAACTCCTCTCAATTAATAACCCAAGTTGTCAAGATTAATTAGAGAGGAGTTATTGTGAGTTTAAAGGGAAGATGAAGTCTTACGGTTCGTGTGGGCCCCACCACACTTAATCCTCTCCAGGGAGGTTAAGTGGATGTAGGTCCCACCCCTAACTCCCTTTGGGAGGACATAACCAACATGGTTAAAAAATAAATTGTGTTTCCACAATTTATTTATCTTCATTTAATTTCCCCCAAAACTAACTCTCAACCCGCATAAAACGCAACTTCGCCAAAGGTCTCCTTAAGAGAATATCGGCGCTGCGAGTTCATCGGTGCCCTCGGAATTCGATTCCGGGCACCAGTTCAAATGTTAGAAATTCCCGCTCGTTTGTTCACTGAACTTACCCGAGCCGAACTTTGGAAATTGATTCCGCGCACACCAGGCCTCAGAATCAGGTTCCATCAGAAACCGCACTCTTTTAAAATTCCCAAGAAAATTAAGAAAAAATTTCCCTTGAATTTTACGGGTCTTTACATTACTCCCACCTCAGGGCTTTATGTCCCCGTAATGATACATCAAAACTAGGGAAACAAATGAGGGTATTGAGCACGCATCTGAGCCTCCCGCTCCCAAGTGATCTCCTGGAGATTCTCGTGCTGCCATCTGATGCACACTAGAGGAATCGACCGTCCACGTAGGACCCGCTCTTGTCAATCCTCGATCTCCACCGGGACCTCCGTAAAGGTCGCCCCATCGTCAACATCAAGCTCCCCATGGTCAATGATGTGTGTCGGGTCTTGAACGTATCTCCTCAACTATGATACGTGGAAGACGTCGTGCACCCGGTGCAACTGAGGTGGTAGATCCAGGCGATAAGCCACCTCTCCAATCCTGTTGAGGACCTGGAAGGGTCAGATGAAGCAAGGAGATAACTTTCTGCCTCGGCCAAATATCTGTATACCACGTCGAGGTGAGACCCGCAAGAAGACGTGGTCGCCATCCACGAACTCTAGTGGCCTCTGCCTCCTGCCAGCGTATGACTTCTGCCGGCTCTGAGCTGTCATCATCCGCTCCTGGATGACCTGGACCTTCTCTGTCATGGCCTGGACCATCTCCTGTCCCACAAGTGCTGACTCCCCTGGGTTTGTCCAGCACAAAGGAGATCTACAAGGTCGGCCATACAACACCTCGTACGGTGCCATCCCTATGGTGGAGTGGTAGTTGTTGTTGTACGCACACTCCACCAAGGGTAGGTGGTCCTCCCAGCTACGACCAAAGTCGAGGACACATGCGCGGAGCATGTCCTCAAGAGTCTGAATGGTCCTCTCCGTCCTACCATCCGTCTGAGGGTGAAAGGCTGTACTCAGATGTAGCTGCGTCCCGAATGCCTCTTTCAATCCCTTCCAAAGCCGGGAAGTAAAGAGAGCATCTCGATCGGAGACAATAGATGATGACACACCGTGAAGCCGTACAATCTCCTGAACGTAAAGACGTCGCAAGCTCTCCACTGAGCCCTACTCTCTGATGGGTAAGAAATGTGCCGACTCTGTGAGTCGGTCAACAATCACCCAAATGGAGTCATGACCTCTGGAAGTGCGTGGAAGTCCAGTCACAAAGTCCATATATATGTTGTCCCACATCCACTCCGGAACCTCCAAGGGCTGTACCAAGCCTGCTGGTACCTGGTGCTCAGCCTTCACCTGCTGGAAGGCGAGGCATCGAGAAATGAACTCTGCCACAACCTTCTTCATGCCCATCCACCAATGTCGTCGTCTGAGGTCTTGGTACATCTTCTCCACTCCAGGATGTACCGCCAAAGGAGAAGTGTGAAACTCTCTCAACACCTCCTCCCGTAAAGAAACTGGTACCATGGAACGTCCTCTAAAAAGGATGTCGTTCTCTACTCCAAATGAGAAACCATCAGGTGCCTGTCCTGAGGATATCTGTGCATGCCGCATCTCACAGTCAGTGTCCCCTCACTGTGCCTCTCTGACCCACTATAGAAGTGGAGGAGTGACTGTGAGAGACTAAAGGAAGGCTACTCCATCTCTATCCACGAAGGATATCTGCAAAGAGGCTAGCTGCTCCGTCGGCTCCTCAAGTAGCTGAATGCCCGTCCTCCTGCTGAGGGAATCAGCTACTACATTCCCCTTCCCATGAGTATAGACTATCTCAAAGTCATAGTCCTGGAAGAACACGAGCCATAGCCGCTGTCTTTGGTTCAGGTCCTTCTGCGAGAAGATGTACCTGAGACTCTGGTGGTCAGAAAAGACTGTAAAGCGCTCGCCCATCAGATATTGTCGCCATGTCTTCAGAGCGAAGACCACTACTATTAACTCCAAGTCATGGGTAGCATAGTTCTGCTCATGCGGCCTCAACTGACGTGATCCATAGGTGATCACTGCCCACTCCTGCATCAGGACACATCCGAGTCCAGTCCCTGATGCATCGCAGTAAACTACGTATCCAACTGCCTCCTCAGGCAACCCCAAGATAGGTGCGCTGTTCAATCTCTGTCTCAGCTCCTGGAATCTCTACTGACATCTTTCTGACCACACGAAGGGTTTCCCCTTCTTCGTCAAAGCTGAAAGTGGTTCCGAAACTCTAGAGAAGACTGGCATGAATCTCCGATAGTATCTAGCTAATCCCAAGAAACTATGAACCTTTGTCACGCTCTTGGGTGGCTTCCAAGCTAACACTGCCTCGATCTTCGCAGGATCCACTACAACTCTCGCCTCAGAGATGATGTGTCCCAAGAAGTGGACCTCACGTATCCAGAACTGACACTTCGAGAGCTTACCATAAAGCCGGTGCTATCGGAGTGTGTCTAGTACAACCTGTAAGTGGTAGGCGTGCTCCTCCTCAGTCGTCGAGTAAATCAAAATGTCGTCGATGAAGACCACGACAAATCGATCGAGGTATGGAAGAAAGATCCTGTTCATGAGGACCATGAACACTGCTGGAGCATTGGTTATGCCGAATGGCATAACCAAGAACTCATAGTGGCCATACCGACATCTGAAGGTCGTCTTCTGCACGTCCTCGTCTCTAACTCTGAGCTGATGATATCCTGACCTGAGTTCTATCTTCGAGAACCATCGTGCTCCCTTGAGCTGATCAAATAGGTCATCAATCCTCGGTAGCAGATACTTGTTCCTCACTGTCACCACGTTCTAGAGACGATAGTCGACACACAGTCGCAAGCTCCCGTCCGCCTTCTTGGCGAAAAAATCGGGGAAGCCCAGGGTGAAACACTAGGTCGGATGAAACCCTTTCCCTGCAAGTCCTCCAACTGTACCTGTAGCTCTCGAAGCTCGGCGGGGGCCATCCGATATACTGGAGTCGATATCGGGGCTGTCCCGGGGTACAGGTCAATATAAAAGTCTACCTCTCTGCGAGAAGGTAGCCCTGGAACGTCATTGGGGAAGACGTCCGCAAACTGATCCACCACTGTAGGAAAACCAGGACTATGCACGTCAACTGCTCCTAGGATGAGGCTAGTCAACTGATGAGTGATGGGCTTTCCTCTCCTCCGCGGAAATACATCTTGTGCTACGAAGGCTCCCTTCTCACCGGTGAAGGTGAACCTGCTCCCGTCGGTGCGTACACATTACACCTTGCGCCTAAAACAGTCAATCTGTGCATGGACCGTAGATAACCAATCCATGCCCAAGATGATGTCGTAAGGCCTCGACGCTGCTACAAGAAGATCCCAGCCGATGCTCTCGCCTCCTAGAGTATGCTCACACTGCCGGCACCAGTGCGAAATCGTCGAGTCTGCTCCCGTAGGAGTCTCTAGCCGTACGGATCGAGCCAACGGCTCTGTCGGAATCTCCGAGCTCCGAACAAGGGCAGCAGCTATGAAAAAGTGACTCGCTCATGTGTCTATAAGTACTGCAGAAAGGGTGGAATAGACACAGATAGTACCTCGAATCATCTCTGGCGTGTCGTGGTCGTAGGCCTCTGCTGCCTAGAGTTTTGCCTGTCTCTTCCCGCCAGCTCTCTGTGGTCGGGGTGGACCTCCTGGTGGTGGTGGTGGTAGAGCCTCAAAGCATCGCCCACCACCTGCTGCTCGGCCAGCTCCTCTGCCTCGTCCACCTCCTCCCTACAGACCTCCACGGTCGACCCTCTGCCTCTGCCTCGGTGGTCCCTCAACCGTCTACTGTTCCTCGGCACGGCAGGTCGGGCAGTCACGAGCCATGTGGCCCTGCCCGCCGCACGAGTATCACTGTCTGCCTCCCAAAAGACTAGCTCCGCGTTGTGTGCCCCGCACTGCTGAGCCAGTATCCTGAGGTCATCTTCCTAAGGGTCTGGTCTGCCTAGACCCCTGAGTCATCCGTCGACTGCCTGCTGTAGAAGAATCTGCCATGAGCTGACCTGCAGTGGGTCTCGGTGCTGGTGTAGACTCAGCAAGAAAAATCTCGATCAAAAGGTCATGCTCCAGTACTCCCATCTGTGTCGGTATGATGAGGGAGATCAGCGATGCCCTGATCTCGTGTCTCAAACCCTGGTCAAAGGTCCGGGCCCGGAATAATGGGTCCCGTACCATGTCGGTCGAGTAGCGCGAGAGATCGGTAAATCTCGCCGAGTACTGAGCGACCGTCATGCTGCCCTGCCGCAGCTGAAGAAGTTCCTGAATGCGCACTGCACGGAGGGTGGCTGTGAAGAACTCCGAGCGGAAGAGGCTCTCAAAGTCCTTCCAATGTAGAGATGCCTCATCGTGAACCTGGAACATCAAGCTCCACCATCAGCCCGTTGTTGCGTTCAGCAGGCTCGCAACGAGGATCACTATGAGGTCTGTGGGTGTCCTCACTAGCCTGAAAACTCATACGACTGCCTCCAGCCAGTCCTCGGATTCCTGGGGATCCATCTCCCCACGAAACCTGGGTGGTCGCTGGCACTGAAACTCATGCAGTGCGCTAAGGCGATGTGCATCGTCAGCGGCTGGTGCTGGAAGTATCGGTGGCTCGGCTGGTAGTGCTACCGCTGGTGGCACTGCTGACAAAGGGCCCTACACTGAGGTCTCATCGCTCGGTGGGCTTTCTTCACACTCGACTCCCGGAACCCTAGCTAGCTGCCATCGTGGGGCCATCCTGAAAAGGAAAAAGGTGTGCCACGGTCAGAACTGTATACTGGTGAGCTGTTATAAATTAATCACAAAGAAAACTTGAAACACACACGCAATCAGTGATTTCGTGCATTAAGTCGGAAATCAGAAGTCAGGGTCCTGGTGTACGGATACGTCGGCCGCCACACCAACACTGGACTCCCTGGACTGATAACCACACTCAATATGATAAACACTATTGCTTCACATAGAAAAGATCAGAGTTCATGGTATAACCGAACTCCTCTGATACCAATTTGTCACGAACCGTCCTCAGGGCCCGTGCCGTGACTACACCAAGCCCGCCATCCATAGACCAGGGGCTGGTGACTAGCACCAAGGTGTAAATCCTAGTAAAAAGGGAAGTCATTGCCTTTGTAAAGTAAACAAGCACCACAGAGTAAGCAAGTGGAAAAGTAAACACTAAGTAAAAACAGAGTACAACTGAAAGTGTGGAAAAGTAAATGGGTCAGTATACAAACCCAAACTGAAAGTAAAGTACAACCCAAAAGGGAAACATCGATTGTAAAGTAAAATCTGGTACGACGAGATGTCCACTAGAAATCCCACCTGAAGGGTGGGTACAGATAGCTCCACTGCTCCTCGGGTCCCGTCGTCCGCTCCGAGCACGTCCCGCCCAGTGGTCCACCTCCAGGTACCGTCCTGCTCTGTGAGCCTCAACCACGATCAACGATGTCCGTCGTCTGCAACCAACACAACATAGTGAAGGCATAGCCCTTGCAGGGGTGAGTATAAGCTTCTCAGTAGGGACCCCGAGACCCCGAAGATCTCTCAAAATCCACAAAGTATAAACCACAAAGGAAAGATACAAACATGAAGTAACAACCGACACTGCTTAGGTATATGCCCATACATATACCTAAGTCATCAATTCCAATACACTCCAACCTCTGAGCCCATGTACAACTCAGTCCACACAGGAAAGTATACGTATTCCACACAGGAAAGCAAAATGTAATCCACACAGGATAGCACAATACTATCCACACAGGAAGGTAATCAAGATTCATCTCACATAGGTATACCTCTTCGAAAGATGATAGAGATGATCACTGATCTATCTAAGTTTTCGGACCCACAAAGGATCGATAGGTACTATCCCCCGCAAAGACCCACACAGGATCGGACCCACACAGGATCTGTAGGTGCTGGTTCACACAGGACCGCTGAGCGCTGACCCACACAGGATCGGACCCACACAGGATCGGTAGCACTAATCCACACAGGATTGCTGAGTGCTATAGTCATCATCGTCGCATCCACTAAGGATCTCTGCACAGTCGTTGTCGCAGTCACAGTAGCAGTCGCAGCAAGCTCTAGGGTTCCCGCACACAGCAAGCTCGTTCGGGAGGGTCCGCTCCACGAGCCGAGAGGCTAATACATCAACTGTCACAAAGTCCAGAGTTGATGTATCCAAAAGATCCGTATCGTCAACAGGAACTCAACGCAACAGACGGCGCGTCAATCGGACGCCCGGTCTGAGAGTTATTGGCTTTTCCGTTCCATGGGCCTCGTTGGTTTTTAAGGAAAAACCAACCAGACTGTAATCCACCTGCTTCAAAACCTCGGGCGGAGTATGCCAAAAGATCCATATCACTAAGAGGAACTCAACAAAGCTAACGACACGTCATTCGGACGTCTGTAGCTAATGATATGAGTGTTTCCGCTCCGAGGGCCTGGTTGGTTTCGTGTACGAACCAACCCGGCCGAACACAAAGTATTCCAAAACATTGAGTGCGATATACCGAAACGACCGCCTCGATCCAAGGATCGCATCTACACTGATGGCGCATCGTTTGGAGGTCCGTAGCCCGAGTTATGGGCATTTGAACCTAACAGTTTGGTATCGGGGGTTTCGGGCCCGTGCCGACCCGGCCCGAGACCCCCCCGGTTGGCCTGAACCGGGTCGACCCGCCCCGGACAGGGTCAACCCAGACCGGCACGGCCCGGCGCGACCCGGCCCGGCGTGGCCCGACCCGACTGGGCTTGGCCCGGCATGGTAGACCGGCCAGGCGCGCCGGTCCGACTCAAGGCAGCGTGCTGGGCGCGCTGCCAGCTCGGCCTTTGGCCGAGCTGTTTGAGAACGGGGAAGCGCCTGCCCCCCTTTGTGAAACTGCGACCCCCCCTCTTAATGGAGGGCCGTTACTTGCTGGCCGAGGGAATTTAATTCCCCCGGCCTTCCCCATTCCGTCCGTCCCGACCTGGCTGGCCGATTTCTTCTCAACAGGACCGGCAAAGGTCGGTCCTCTTCCGGCTTCCGACACCGGCTGGCCGCCGGTCACCTTGTTCCGCCGCGGCCCGGAACCGGCCATGGCCTTTGTCATCCGGCACAGTACGACGACACCACGCCCCTCCGCCGCGGCCCCTCTCAGGCGCGGCATCCTCGGTTTCCTTCTACACAGCGCGACGGCGTCGCGTTCTTGAATTCCTTTCCACGGCACGGCGCGACGGCGCCACACATATGTTCTGCATGTAACCGTGTGGTGCGACGGAACCACGCTCCTTCGTACCAACCATAAAGGAAACATTTACGAATTAAGGAGGAGGGTCGGCCGTGTTTGTGCGGACCAGCCCCCTCGCATTATTCGTTAACAATTAGTCGAAAACCACGAAAATTCGACATGCCAGAATCAAGAACGGAAACACTTAATAAAATAACAAAATTCCCCTACCTCGGTTTCAAGTGCGGAGCATGTCAACAAGCCGTGGAAGACAAGCGTCGTGGGGGTCGGGCGTCGCGGAAATCGTACGTCGATTCCATTGACGTCGTGGTGCGTCCGCAGAGGTAACGTCGCTGGAGAAGCTTCGTAAGCTGACGGAGAATGCCTGAGGAGAAAGCGGCGTCTCCTTTCATTGACACAGGAAGAAGATCGAAATAAGCGGCGTCATTGATCTTCGGAAACACACCGGCTACGAATAAGAGATGTGACGTTCTTCGTCGGAGCTTATGTGTTCTTCGTGTTCCTCATCAAGGTTTGAAGAAGAAGAAGAAAGCTCCCAAATTCTCTCAAGGTGGCAAGAGAAATCTAACCAAAATAAAATAAGTCTAAGGATTATTGTATTTACACAACTAAACCACTTGAATTTAAAAAGTTTGAAATTAAAATAACTCATCTCAATTAATAACCCAAGTTGTCAAGATTAATTAGAGAGGAGTTATTGGGTGTTTAAAGGGATGATGAAGTGTTAGGGTTTGTGTGGTCCCCACCACACTTAATCCTCTCAAGGGAGGTTAAGTGAATGTGGGTCCCACCCCTAACTCCCATTGGGAGGACATAACCAAAATGGTTAAAAAATAAATTATGTTCCCAAAATTTATTTAACTTCATTTAATTTCCCCCAAAACTAACTCTCAACCCGCATAAAACGCAACTTCGGAAAAGGTCTCCTTAAACGAATATTGGCGCTGCGAGTTCATCGGTGCCCTCTGAATTCTATTCTGGGCACCGGTTCAAAAGATAGAAATTCCCACTCGTTCGTTCACTGAACGTACCTGAGCCAAACTTCATAAATTGATTCTGGGCACACCGTGCCTCAGAATCAGGTGCCGTCAGAAACCGCGCTCTTGAAAAATTCCAAAGAAAATTAAGAAAAAATTTCCCTTTAATTTTACGGGTCATTACACGTTAATATGTCACTATATTTATATATGATATATAATATGTTTATGTTTTCCTTAAGATTCTTTATTTTTCATTTATGGAATACCTTTATGGCTTCCATTATGGGTATACGCGATATCTTCATTTTAGGAAGTGCGGACTACCACCCCCTCAATGTGATTTGATTCGTTAATGCCATATGTGTGATGTATAAAATATAGAGTTAATGATATTATAAATGATATTATACTGAAATTATAATATACCTTTATATCATTATGATTCCATTCCATAAAATATGAAATATAAATGAAAGTAGCGTTCATGGGTACGTAGGGTTACCGTCTCCATGAATAGTGCATCTCATTTCTTACCTCTAAATGTTATGTAATATTATAAATGCATGTATATACTGGATATATATGATATATATGATATCTAAATCATGAACATAACTCTGGATATAATGGATACATGAACAACTTTTAATTATAAAGAGTTTATTTTTTACTCAAGTACCAATGATCGTAAAAACGACTGCTATTAACTTAAATAATTACATAGTGTTCATGACATGGTAATAAGTGATATAAAAGGAATAATAATCTTGAAAAAGGTTCTTAAGCAAGTAGAAATTAACTCATGTTTATTATTTATGAGATTAAATAATGATCGAGTAATGTCGGATATGAGGTATGGGACTTCGTCTCAATCTCCTTTCATTGATGCATATTTTGTTATATACACAACATTATTTTATAAAGTGTATAAAACCCTTTGACGTTTATGTTTATTCAAAATGAATCTTTTTTATACGAAGAATTTACTAAATGAAAAAAGGGAATGTTTTTTGGTCATACGTATGGAGCGATAACGACTTATCCGCTGCTGTGACCATTATTTGAGTTTTGGCTTCCTCTACAAGCCATAAATTTTTTTAAATGAAAAATAAATACCTTGTTTAAATTTTATTTTATTTTGGTATTGAAAATGGTTTTGATAATGTTTTTATTATATCAATGTGTTATTTATATCTTGTGATTGAAATGTGTAAATGTTATGTTTCCTTTATGCATATTTTATGTGATACAATTATGTTATGGTTCATGGGAATTTTTTATGAAGATGGGTGGTTTCATGAGAAACTAAGGGTGGGTGAACCTGATATAGCTCTTCAATGCATTGGGTAACACGAAGGGGTTAAACGTTAAGGTTTCTCCGAAGAGATTTAGAGAATATACTCTGATGGGTATTCCAAATGTAACCATGAGGGTTACTCCCTACGCAAGAATGTTATGAATGCCTTAAGTTACCTTTATGTCTTATGATTTATATGATTTATTCATGATTTGATGAGGAATGTTAAAATGCATATGTTTTATGAGTAAAGTATGATTTCAAACATGGACTAATGTTTTCATTTCGTACTTTTATATCCATTACTGAGCTTTTTAATCTCATCCCATGTTTTTGAAATGTTTTTCACAGGTCAAGGGAAAGGTACATGATATGAATATAGTGTCAAGGAAGTTTCAAGAAAGAATCTATGTTTTATTTTAAATATGTTTCCGATGAAAGGAAAACTGAGTACTATCTTTTATGTAACCACTTTTTTTAAATGTGGAGTGTAATGCATGATTTATGATCTATTTCTCTAAAACTCTAATCCTCGAAAGATCCTCAACGTGTATTCTTGAAATAACTCATTATTAAGTAATTTTTAAGGCTGGGGCATTATATATATTAAATTGAAAATATTTCTTTTTTTTAATTTATAAGAAATAATCATTATTTCATTATAATAATAGGGTCTATTTGGGTTTTACTAAAAATGTGAAAGGAATAATTGATTTAATTAGTAAGACATAATCCATAATAATTACCTTAATTGTTTTAATTATTCCACTATATGAATAAATTTTTTATTCAATGGAATGTTTTTTCAATTTTTTTATGAATTATTAGTTTTTAAAAATTATTTTCATTGAATTATTATTTTCATCAGGAAATGTTTTAGGTGTTCTTTCAAAATTATTTTTCATATATGATGATTTAGAATCCCAACTAGGGTGCCACTACATAGTGCCTCGATCCAGTTGACCATTGGACCTCAGGCACACCTCCACATATTCCAAAGGTTACAAACTAGTATCGAGTGTCTGATAAATCTTGTGGGATGACGATACCAACTTAATGAAATTAATACATCTTAGATAAAATATATTTCAGAGAAACAACCCAAAAATAGTCATACATTGACGAATAAATTCACAAAACTAGGTACAATTCAAAAACTAATGAAAACATACAATGCCATTTTATATCATGCCAAATGTAAAGGAAACTCCATAATGAATACAAAACATTGAATACCTATAATAGTTTCCAGCATCAGGTCCAGTCTCCTTTTCCATGAACATCCTTATCCCCAAGTCAACCCATAAGAATGTAACATTTTCTATTTTCAAAACCTATAACAATAAGGTATACTCGGGTAAATATTGGTAGATAGAGAAGGTTGATATTTCAACTCAGTAGGCCCCCATAAATGGATCCTATTAAATATCCAGTCTAATGTAGTTAGTAAATTACTATAGATAATAAAAAAATAATATCTCAAATAGAATTAATCATTGATATTTTTGATAAATTACATTTATTATTAGTTCCTTGTTTACCCATTTATCATCCAACATTATTTGTTCCATGGTTGATATTTTATCCATGTGTGAAAGAGTCAAATAATGTAAAACATTGACACTCTTTCTGTAAACATAACAAGGATTCCGAATGCTGGGATAGATAATATCAAAATAATATGGAATCAATGTCCATAACACTAGGTTCAAGAGTACTAATCCATTCCTATAAGATCTACTATGTATAGGGTTTCCTCGATAATCAGTCAAACCCATCAAAAGGAGAGGATTATTAGCCCAACCTCCCACAACCATTTTTAAGATTGACATATGCTATTCATAATGACCCATTTTATTAAAAATAATCAATATTATTCCAATTGAATTTAATCTCATTTCCACAATACGTTAAATTTAGAATATTCTAAATTCCAAACAAAATCAAATTTTACCATTAAATGCAATTAAACAGTTTATTCACCTTTCCAAACTATTTAACCATGAGACCAATCCCATTTAACCAATTACCACTTCTTTTAATTTACACAATATTAATTATTTAACTAATCTATTTAATCTGGAAAAAATTCAGATTACAGGGTTCATAATAATTTTAAATTTTATACCATTATAAACCCTTCAATGTAACATTAAACATCTTAATATTTCTTGTTCATGGGAGTGGACCAACCCAAGTGCGTTTGTGGGAATGGTTTACCAATCCTCGGTAGTTCCCAAGGTAATCAAGAGGGGTTCAGTTCATCATATCATTATCCGAAATAGAATTCAATACCATAGAAATAAACTGGATATAATTTATCTACCAAAATGAATCCACCTAGACATAAATTAAAGGACCATTACTATATAATATTACTTTTAAAACACAAGAGTCAAGTTTATTGTTTAATGATCACTTAACCCCATCCTTTGACATGAATTCAAACAAACATGAAATACCGAAAATTTTATATGTTAGAAGGAAAATGTTTTATGGTGTCAGATATAGAGAATGAACTTCACAAGGCCTTTTCTAGAAAATAAAAGGAATTGGAGTGTTAGACTAACCTATACATTTTATTAACTACCAAATTCACTTCAAATAGACAAGAATTGAAAGATATAAATCCTTAGTATGACTGGGATGGAGAACTGCCTAACCCATGTTACTATAGGGTGAAGTGGGAATAAAATATATTGAGAGTTAATAATGTCTAAGGAGTAAAAATTGTACATTAACCATGTTTAATAATGATTATGGGTTGACCACATGGGTTGAAAAATCCTACATGAACTATGATCTTAACAATATATATGCGTTGATTGGTGGAACAGTTTCATGTGATTCCTCACAATATAAAATTCTAGGTATTGGCCATGAGAATTGGATCTGTAAATGTTTTCATAGTTTATTATCCCCAATTTTGTGGGTTTTCAATGGTGCACCCTTCCAGTACAACTACATAATTAAGTCACATAGTTTCTACTAACCATGAGACAACCAGACACCCTACCCAAAATGATTATTTTCCTCCTTTTTATTTCCTTAACCCTCGAAACATGCCAATGAATTTTAATTTTTTTGTAGAACAATATATTATCCAAAAATATTATTTCAAAAAAAATCCAAAATGTTGGATACATCATTTGATGTCTGGGATCTTAAAAAACCCCCAATAATATAATTATTCTTCCTTATGCCATACTCCCTAGCATCACTTAGTATATAATTTAACATTATTATTACATTATTCTAGCTAATCCACATCACTCTCCCCTGATATCTCTTATATATTACCATGTGTTTATAACACTCAATCCAATGGATCGGTCTAAACACAAATTAGTTTCCCACAATAATTCACAATACGAACAGGTTTCTCCAAAAATTAAACATTGGACTCATGATCTACATCATTAATATAAATCTCATGGGTAGGGTTTGAGAGACACCATCAAAGATGAGTAACAATAATATAATTGTTTTTGTCACCATACAACTATGGATGATCTAATGGTTATGATATCAGTCTGATCATCTACAAAATCGAATACATCCAACATACATAGGAACCATAATTCCCTGCATCTGAATAAGATAAATCAATAATCCTAGAAGAACATAAATGAACACATGATCAACTATAGAAAACTCAATATTTCAACACCATTGATAGAATATGATTTATTGCTGTTATAATCAATATCAATATGTTTTCGAATAAAATATACCTTATCTGACCATTCATGTATGAGAATCAACCATAACACTTCTAAATTACCGTCCTTTAACCAACACAATGAGGATTGAGGTGGATTCTATAGAACATATCATATGGTTTTTCTTGAATATTATGCTGATAAATTTTTGATTCAAAATCATCAAGCACAATTTTAATTTCCCAGGTGAAAAAATATTGGGAATGCATGATCATATAATTTGCTATAACATCAGGATAGTATGCACTAATTGCTCATCAGTCTTTGGATAGAATCCATACTAAAAAAAACATCACTACGAAGCACCTTGTACAAGTCTTTCTAGAATCATGATGTAATAAAAAAACCATTAACTGAAATAATACTTCATATAACACCATGAAACCATACTGTGTCGCAGACATATAACTCACATAAATTTTCCATAGGGAATGTCTCCCAAATTAGAAAGAAGGGTAACACCTTTTTCAACCTATTGATAATTTTTCAAATATTTTAATTCTTATGTGGGGTCTTGATAAGATGTAATGAAAAATAAATAGTGACAACATCCCTCCTTCATTATTGAAAGGGTAAGTTATATAGCATAACACTTAGCCACTAAACCTCAGTTGTAACCTATTAGTATGTGTAACATCGCACAAAGAAACAATCATCTTCATCCTTCACCCCCACAATAAATTCTATCTATAAATATCTCAATACATTTTGGTAAAACCATGAATCATATCCCATTTAGAGGCATTAAAATGAGACATCAAATCCCATCATATAAATTTTTGGACAATAACATGGACATGAAGAAAAATGACATCAGCATCACCGATAGTCCATTCTAATGGTCTATCAACAACTTAAATGAATTACCTCTAGAAAAAATAAACATGATCCCCATAATAACTCTCCTTGATAAATATAATAAGTGTTCAATCAACATCCAAGCATATGGAAATCATAAATCCTTATCCCATATAATTCTATATATTCCTCTCTATGAACAACACAATCATCATCCTCTGGGAACTAGACTCCATATCTTTATGATCATGAACTTTTCATCTTAATGTTATTCGAACACTTTTTCCTTTGCAATGAAGATTTGAAAACCCAAAAATAATGATATTCAGTATACATGACCCATATAAACTGGAATGTGTTCAAATAAATTTGAAAAAATATGTACATCATTATTTTATTCACTGTATACAAAAAAACTACTTCTCTAAAAAGGTAATGCCATTAAAACAATAAATCATAAACCCCCCATATCCAAAATGAGACCATGAATATGGTAATGTATTTGATGTAAAAAATACCATTCATCCCCAATGTGATGTACATGGTTGGATAGATTCTTACCATATAGATTATCTAGAAAATTTTTGAGCTCATCAATATCAAGAAGTTCCATTCTATAATGTGGAACAGAGACTGAAATAACTCCAGGTTGTAACTCAATAGTAATCATAATCTCTATATCTTGGGATAAAGTCATGAAAATTCCACAGAAATCACATCCTGAAACAAATCCACCATTTGAGGAGAGATATCATGCTCTACTCCTCCATTATCTATCAAAAGTATAACCACTTGGGGTATTATATCACCAAGATTCTAATGAACTTGTCCTTAATTTCTCTTATAGATATCCCATTCCCCTTGTGAAAATTAATTTCACCTTATTGGGATGTGAAAATTCCCATCAGTGGTTATGTACAATATTGGAATTATTATACACTATACAATTCCTTCCCAATAGCGAGACATAATCACTAGTATCTCGCATAAAAAATACCCAAAGAAATCTGGACCCCCAACCTGAAGAACACAATCCTGACATAGATAGAATTTTTTTTACGTATACCCCTAATGGATTGTAAATTAATGTCACCCTATACACATGTTCCACCAATAAAATCAATAAAAATTCCAATAAAAATTTATAAAATAATGTGTGGACCATGTCTATGAAATTAACATTCAATAATTAATTTAAAAGAATCATACCTCAAATAGTCAATCGTCTTACCTTACCACCAGTAGTTGAAGGATGAACTAAATGTTTTTGTCCTTCCGAAGTACCTTGTTATATGGTATGATTCTATCATGATTCACTAATATATTATTATAGACACAATTTTAAGAAAGTACCATGTTCCCACTATGACAGATATAGCTGGTGTAACTCCCACATCCTATTTGAAATGGGGTAGCTTACCCCCTTCTATTGGTCTGTACTAAACTAGATCGACATCCATTAACTACCTATTTTGTGTTTCTATATAAACTCTATATATATATCATCCTAATGAATTATCCATATGACATAGGTGAATGAGTAAATTGACCTCACAAATGGTCTCACATTGAAAATTGATAGAAGAAACATGTGATACATCTATAAGAGTGATATCTTCTACCCTAAGTACAATTTCATTAACAAATTTTGTGGAAACTCTGAGAAGGGTGCTTCCTACTATTAGGATATTTACAACTAAAGCACCCAACTGTAATGGTTCTTCCACAACCAATTGCATCAAGCAGGTTCCCTTTAGAAATGAGTACCAACTCCACAACCACATTAACCCAGATTATTTAAATGATATTTTACTAGGTTCGGATCTCACATCTCAACACATCCAGGAATGAACTACCCATATACACAAAATATTATTAAAATATTGGATAAAAGGTAAGAAATGTTTTAAAGAAGCCGGCTTAATCCCTCCATTTTCCCTTCTTGTGTGTGTATATACTAACACCACTTCTATATTTCAAAACAATATAATTCTGTAACATAACTATCATTCATGACGGGGTATCTATGTAATAAATTATCATCTAGATGGAAACAATACCAAAATCTACATCCAAAGTCCCTCCCTCCATAGAACACATTAATGGGTGTCGTTGCAAGAACTCTATTAATAAATAAAACTAACTTGCCACATCCTACCATGTGTTATCATTAAAACACAATGTAAAATGGGTTAAATCAACAAAGAATTACTCTTATTTCATATTACATAGAATCAATGGGGTAATTTCTACCTCTATGTGGGATCATTATGATAATTTTCATCCTCTCTCAGAGCTGTTAGAGGCCACCATTGTGTAATATATCGAAATTGAAAAGCATACACCTAAAAACACATTACAAAGGATTTTCAAAATTATGAAAAATATATTTTATGTCCTGTTAAAGAATATCACCAGATATAACAAATCCCAACAAACATTACCATTTACCAATCACTATTATCAACCACTTATAACAGTACCATTTATATCAAGGCATAAAACAACTCCCAAATTTTATCCTGAAATTATATTCTATTTAAATAATCTAATATCTAAATTTAAATAATTTTTTTTTAAAAAATATATATATATTTAATAATTTCAGTAATTTTAAAATAGAATCAAGATTCATTTTTAATTCCCATACAATACCATACCCATTTTCCAATGTGTTCTATGAATGATTAATGTCACATATATCAATAGATTCCTATAATTATGCATTCAGGTTCATGCTAATTACATGACATGGAAAATATAAAATATCATAAATTTATAAGATCACACTACAAGTCAGTCAGACAATGAGAAATAACAACCATCTAATGGTGGAAATGTAAAAAACAATCCCAGCAAGGGTACTTATTTTTTCCTATAACATTGGTTAGAATCTCCCAGTTAAGAACTAATTTTTTAGGCCCAAATCCTCCAAGTATCCTTTAAACCATCCTCAAACAAAGTAAATAATTGAGAATAAACAATTACAATACCGCATTGTAACATTATAACCTAGGTTAGAAAAACTGCATCCTTGAGATGATATTCTACATGACCTCATGCACACCTCCCCAAAATCCATAACCTACCGACTAGTATTAAGGGTATGATAAATTACATGGAGTTATTGTACCCTATATGAAATAGTAATCAATAGTAAATAAATCAATAACTAATATAAGAAAACTAAATATAATCATACATTACCAAATTAATCCCCAATAATGGATCGAAGACAACAACCAATAGAAACCATGCGATGTCATGTAATACAATGTAATGTGTAATGAATAAAACAAAATAAGTACTTACTAATGAGTCACCAAAATGTCTCTCGATATATGTTCTAGTCCCATCATCTATAAAAATCCATAATACATAAATCAATTCCAAATCATCAGGCCAAATCCATTTTGCTGACATGCATCCATGATGTCTACTTGAGTTCCAAATAAAGGAATGATCATGGTGTGATTACAACTCAGATGGACACTAACAATGATGTATACAATAAATACCCTAATATATAGTGCATGAGGATGTAAATATAAAATGTAAAATTTAAGAACTCTAATATGTTTCATCATTTTACATTTATTAGATCAATTGCATCCATTATTCATTCCATGCGTTACCTATTTCACTTCAAATAGGATGTCATTAGTACTTATCATCTAAGACAACTATCAAAAGGGTTATATGTTATAATTATGGATATTTAATTAATGAACCCAAAAAATAATTGGATCATGATTTATTAAAACACAATAAATGATATGGAACTCAAAATCGATAATCATGGGATTAGGGGATTCAATTTATTCCTCAAAAAAATAATATGTAGAAGGATCTTTAGAGAATCTGTTTGAACCACCCACATAAGAGGAGAATTAGTCCAACATTCGAAAATCATATTTAAAATTAAAAAGGCTCGTCATCATTAAAAATAGAAAGAATAATCAAGGGTAGACTTCTTCCTATTAACCACATTTATTATATTTTTTACAATTGCGATCTTCTCAATTATCAATAGAATCACATTTTACCATTTAACACATTAAAAACATTTATTCCCATATCAAAATCATTTAACCGTGAGGAAAATAACCATTATCGAATTATCAAATCCACACATTTAGAAATCCATATTATTTGGCTTTTCGGGTCATAAAAAATGTCTCGTCATGTTATGTTACAAAGACAATCATATTTAGAAATCTTTAATGAATTGAAACCCTCAATATAACATTCAATAGCCGAATCATTCATGTTTTAGGAATTGGTCCACCATATAGGAGTTAATATGTTCTGTTTACCCATCCTTGAATGATATAATGGGTATAATGAAGGTTTCAATTCATCATTTAAATAAAACAATTACCGTTTCCTACCTTGGATAATATGTATAGAAAATGGAAACCACATGAGAAAAACATAAACATTAAATATGAAATCAAGAGTATGAAATATAAATAATAGAAAATATACCTCATGTTCATATGTTAACACTAACTAAATCAATGAATTTGATTCTAACTCAGATAACCAGTAATAACAAACATCCAATCTACTAGAAAAATACAATTTTTACAACTTCATATGGTGAAGATATAATAATTATGAATTTTTATTTAAAATATATTGAATAATAGTGTCTGACTCACAAGAATATTTGATTAGAACAAAATCAAAATTCATATATCTAAGAATTAAATGATAATAATCCCTTGGATGTGTTGGAGGTAGATGTAGATAAACCATAAAACATTCGTAAAAAATTGGATGAAAATTGGGTGAGATTCCATAATATTGGAGGGGGAAAATGGAAAAGTTTTTTACGGGCATAGTTTGGCACAATATTATCCAAATCTTCTTCCAACCATGTGCTACTCTCTATTCATGTGTGGTATGGATCTCACGGTCTTGTGGGATACCATAATATTTGACAAAATGTGTTTTGTCTATGTAAAGTGACTCTGTCCAAGTTCATACTTTTTTGAGTCACCCCCATTCATGGAATGACTACCATGAAGCATACCTATATAGGTTTCATATTCATGTTAGAGAGTTACTAATAACCAGGTTTCAACCATGAAATCCACCAATAATAATATCTTTTCTTCATTTTTTTGTTCTGTGAACCCTCGCAACACCACTGAGTATCAGTATATTCTAAAAAATATATTTACCAAGGCAATAGAGATTCAACAAAATCATTAATAGATTGTACCTCATTAGATTCTCTGGATCTTACAGATAACATCTTTGGATGTTAATTTTTAATTAAATGGGAAAAAATCTAATGATACCATTTTTAGTCTTCATTTATATAGTTTATGTTTATGATGAATGTTTTTATGGATTTTATTTTTTACTATAGGTTATAATATGATGAAAATTTTCTATAACCCATTTCATGTCATGGGTTTTGATATGATGAATGTTTGATTATCATAAAAAATAAAAATGTATGGATTCATTGACATGTGATTTTTATATCTCTATAAAATTTATTGGGTAAAGAGTAATGTTCATTGAGATAAAATGGTACATGGATGGTAATCCCAAACCTAAAAGTATGGAAAAATAAAGGTTATCCCAATCATGAAGCAGTTACATGATTGGTTACCAAAATCTTACAATGTCAACATCATCTCCATCATTATCAATAAGATAGGGGTTTCAATTCATCTGTGTATTCCATAACTCATTGTCTAATATAACTATTATGTAATCATGACCTAAAAGATTTAATTTGATTATTATTCATGTTTTATAAACTATCAATACTTCTTCCACAACACATGTTTATGATCTATGATATAAAGTGTTTTTTTTAAATTTTATTCTCATGCTCTCAAACCCATTTGCACTTGTTATATCGATAACCCCCTTATTACCCTTAAACATAATATAAGAACACTCATTGATATTATACATTTACCCAACATACATATAAATGTATTATAAATGATATGTACAAAATTATTTCTAGTTATGATGAACATAGTGAGTTATAAATTAGATCATATATACATATTGTTTTCGATTCAATGATGACAATAGAACAATAACAAAATCATTTTTGTTTGGATGAATATATTTTTAATTGGATATTTATCTATCATGATTTATTATTTATATATGAGATTTTTGTGTCTTTCCAGATAGTATCAGAACATTTCTTCGTTACACATTTGGAATCTAGTATGAGAAAACATTAGTGATATCACTAGGGATATGTATAATTATATATCTAAGGATGTGTCTAAGGATATTCCTGAGGAAAATTATATGTATGGTAAAATATTCAATAATATTACTGAATTATATACTAGGTGGTTTCAAATAAATTACACTTATTCTTGGATATTACAAGTCAATGTCATTATAAAATAGAATTACATTGGGGAAATGAATCTAATAATGGATCATCTGGATTGACTTGAGAGTTTCCTCAAACATGTCAATGGGACTTACTGTTTATTAGTATTGAATCATCTTGGGGATATTGAATGTAAAATCAAAAACTAAATACGAACCAATATGAAGGAATGAGTAGATGATGAACCTAAAAACATTGGATACACCTAATGTTCCATTTATCTAAAATAATATTTTCTTGATTTAGAAATTGTATATATATATATATTTTCAAACTGTATGGTTACCCTCTATTATTAGTGTTTCTCACACTAATAATATTGTTTCAGTTCAATTAAATGATGTGTATGGAATTGCGTTACTGTTTAACATGATAGGTAATGTATAGATGAAAACCAAATGGGATTATCACTTTAGTTAATGATATTTATATTATTCCAAATAAATCATCATGATATATTATTTATAACCTACAAGTTAACCAATAATTGGTCTCAACATTGAATAAATGTTTACATCTCAATGAGATTTATCTTTTGGTAGACCATTTAATAATGAAGAATAAATTTTATATATGTTGAGAATTTGTAAAGAAGAACCGTTGGGACTATAATATTTGAATGAGAAGATGTTTTATGTGTAGAGAATATAGTAACAAAGTATGTTATTTTTGATGAACAATGAATAATGAAATTTATGATTAATTAAATGGATAATAATAATTATTTTTCTAATGAATAATATATTAATGAATGCTATAAATGTTAAAATTATGATCAATCGAAAAATTAATGTACTTGTGGTATGTACGTAATAAAGATATGTATGCTGGTACATATAAAGGTTTTGATGATGATGAGGATATGACTACACAATAAATTTTAAAGGGAATATTAATTAAAGAATAATTTGATGAAGATTAGATAATGATTTAATAATTAAGTGAGAAGATTGATGTATTTATGTATTGGGATTCATGAATTATACTATAGGTGTGTCATTACCAAAGGTAGTTTGGTTTTATGAATGAAGAGAAAATGGATTATTATAATTCTAAAATCATAAATATCTCCATGTAATATTAATATAAGAGTTACAGATACCATCAAGTATTTTCAAGTATATAGTTGATCGAAAGTAAAAATTAAAAGAAATATATTTGGAGGCATTATTAAATGGTATATTATCATGATATGTGGGAAAGGTTATAAATTTATTTTAAAAAATCAATTTTTTTAATTATATTAGTGGAAAAAATTTATCTAAGGATGAATGAATTTACATTTTGTGGTAATATAATTACTACTATTTGTAGCCTTTAGTGAATAGCATACCATTTATTTTATGGTAATTAATTGTTATAGTAATATTAGAACTTATTAATTAATATATTTTTGAAAAATACATATCCTACATGATTGGGATGAAGATGTTGAATATAGAGAGTCCACAAGGCATGAACCTACAACTAAAGGGAAAAGGGTATAATTCCAACCATAAGGATATGTCAATTACCATTTCTACATAGACAACATAAATAAAAATATTGATTTGCATATATTTTGGTTCTCAGTATATCAAAATTTCAATTGTAATAGATAAGTCTCTTAAAGGATTCTACAAACCATTATCCATACTAGATGAAAAATTGGTGGAAAACACTCTTGGTTTTTTTAACAGATTTCAAAAAACATTTAAATTTTCATAATGTTATTGGGTTGTAGTTGATTACCTTTTGATTTCATCACACAATAGCTCTATCAGATAATATTTTTCTTTTGATTAAATTTCATTGATATATGTTGACGGAGTGTTAAGGATTAATGTAGTAAAAATTTATATTTTATAAAATGGGATCCATGTATTACCTTGATTTTCTAGAAACAACTTTATCAAGGACTTGATACATGAAAATGTTTCAATAATTTAAACAATATTCTAATAAGTTGTCAGTAATAGAGTGAAATTACAATTTTATTGGACATTCTATGATCATATTCTATGTATTTACATGGTTTTTGGGATCAACACCATAATCTTATTGAATTTTCCTAAAATAATAACATTCAATCATAAATTTTGATGGCTCCATAAAATTTCTTATTTAGAATGATGTTTTTAATACTGATGTATTAGATTGATGTCATAGAATGAATGATATGGGTTCCCATGGTAGCATAAGAAATGTTATAGAACGTTACTACCATTCACCAATACATAAGCATATCACAAAGTCGATAGATATGATATAATGATAGTCATTGATACTATCTTGAATTTGATGTCTGTCGAAATTTGTTTCTATAATGTTATATATGGAATAAGTAACAAAGAAATAATAACAAGTTATATCATTCCCTTTAATATTCCTGATCATATTAGAAAAATGGATTATTATTTGGTTATTCCACAAAACTACTTTAAGTTTCTTGATGTGTTCCATGTAGCTTTTCCTGGGAAGTACATATATATTCCATAAGATTTAATAAATTTAGGGGTCATAATAGTATAGAAGTTTATTTATTAAGAGAAATGACCAGTGTTAGTTATTGATCACATAGAGAATGTGATATTAAATATTACCACTCGCTGTGTAATGTTTTGGTTAAAACCAATAGGTTAAGGGAGTTATGTGGGAACCTCAAGATATGACGATGTAGTAGTATCCCCTTTTATTTTCATCAGACTGATTAATTTTCAAAGATAAATTAATATTAATGGGGTAAAATTTAACAACCAAAGGTTTTATGAAATATTTTTTTTGTGAATTAATATTTATTTTCTTATCGTTTACGTAACACATAATATTGAGTTGCAATGAAACATGACATACTAATAAAATAATATAATATAATTGTTATGTGCTAGATATTAGAAATAACAGAATGAATTACATCAAATGAGTTATGAAAATATATGGTTTAAATATGTATATAAAATAATTTTTTGGTTATCATATAATTAAAAATTAATGTAAAATCTATTTGAAAAATATATCTATTTCTAAGAAACATGTTTTCAAATAAAATATTTTTACCTCATTAAATTAAAATAATAACTTCTTTTTAATAATTATAATAATATATATATATATTATATATTAATTTTTTAACATTCAAATTATTTTTTTTTCATATATCAGATATTTAATAATTTATTTTTATACTTAAAACACAAAATTTTCTATAAATTGGTTTCGTCACATTTAGTTGACTTATATCAAAATAATTTTTTTGGAAACTAATGAAATTTATAGAAAAATGTAATAATATTATATTAAATAATAATGTAAAAATTAATATTTTGTGAATAATATTTAATTTTTTTAAAAAATAATTTTTTTGTGAATATTAAAATTTATATGTTTTTATTAAAAACATCATTTTACTTAAATGTATATACAAGATTATTTTTTAATATTGATTTAAAATAAATTATTTTTAATAATGTATCAATTATTCCTACCTAGATAAATGCAATCAATTTTATATATAATTTCGATATAAAACATTTTAAACATTTCATGATTTTCTAATTTGAAAACAACTTTTTCATTATTTATGTATATATAATTTTTATTGAATGATTTACACTAAAGTGAATGAAATTTGAAAACATGTATTGTAAATTTAGAATAAGAATAAATAATATAATAAAATTTTATGATATTATTTTTTATTCATAATTAATTGTTAAAATAATTAAAAAAAACTTTAATTACACCCAAACGTGTTCACTAATAGTATAACTACAATTGGATGTGAAAAAATAAATATTTAAATTTGTGAAAAACCAATTTCAAAGAACTATTTATATTATATAACCTTGATGTTATTACAATGAAACATTTTTTTTCCTTTTTAGTGTAAAAAATGTGGTTGCACATTATTAATTTCCATTATTTATTGCTTGTCCACTCCCCCACTTTTAAAATAAAACACCTATCCTTTTCTTTTAAAACATGTAGTGTATTTTTTTAGAAAAATAAATGTTTGAATATATTACCAAATTATATATCCCACTTAAACATTCCATTATATGATTTATAATATCTTATTAGATGAATTTCGGTGTAAAATAAATGAACCTCACGGAAGAATACTTAAAATTTTTGACCTTCTGCTTTTTGTTTCTTCTTCTACCTAGATTGACATTATTCCACTATATGATATTATAAAACAAGCATGTATCATATATTTTGTATTATTTATGTTAATTTAATGAATTATATCCTTCTTATCTTCCTCAAAATGGAAAACACAATCGTCGATCATGTGCACGATATACTACATCTTCATGAAATAATATTCTTCTCGTTCACTATACACATCTCCTGACATGATATAATTCTCGATTAAATATTTATATAAGATATTTATGATATTTTTATACCTATATAATTTTAAATTCACACCTTTTTTCGGTCCCTCCAACCCATTGTAAAACAATAACGTCTCTGGTGGGTATGGAGAACTTCCACTCACGAACAAATGTGATGTGTTTTTTATTTCTATTTTAGTTGGATGTTAATAAATACAATATAATTGATTATATATTATATATTTAACAAAATTATTCTTCTAGAATAAATATATGACATAAAAATATTACACTTATTATGTGGGTTGTACAATATTAGAATTTGTTTGTACGGTGGACTACAAATTCGCGGAACAATGTGATTAATTTTTCAATTTATGTTTTAATGGAAGGTCATAAGGGGATATTTATTGAAAATATGATATATATATATTATAAAATAATTATAATATTAATTTTAATAATTATTTATCATTATATATTTTAATATATTAAAAACTGAAAACAATGTTCATGCTTACTTATGACATACCATCTACATGAATGATGTATGCTATTTTCAATCTCTTCCATTTATGGATTATAAAAAATCAATATATTTTGAATATATATATTATCTATACCATTTTTAAAATTCATGAAACTATATACCCTTAAATAATGTAATGTGATTTAAAATACCATCTCAAATAATACTTGAAAAACTATTTATCACCTGAAACCGGATTCTAACAAGGAATTTTTAATAAATGGATAATGAAAGGCCATATATAATTCAAATTTCGAATGTTATATAAAATTATGATTTAGAACAAATTTATGATAAATCTATATTTTTTAATTTTTTTTGAAACTATATAAAGGATGTTGAGAATTTTGGTAAGACATTTCATGACGTTATTTTATTTCAAGGAGTCATATGTCATTTACACCACTTGTTTCTTTTTTGAGAAATATATACTACACCATTGATATGTTATATCATGAAACTAATTTTTTATGATATTTAATTTTTTATTCAATCATATTATTTAAATGGGATTGCAATTGAAAATTTTAAATATTTATTAAGGGATATTGAAACAAATTCCACTTCTTTAGGAAAAACGTTATATAATTCACCTATATACTTTTATGAGGTGTATCTAATACCTCGTTTACATTTAATATCATTAATTTAATTAGAATGAAAATATTTTAATTTTATTTGATGTAGTTTTTTTGGGGCTAATGATTCACTGTTATTAACCTAGTAAGGGTTATATGATACAATATAATAATTTATCATTATAAATTACTTTAAGGCTTGTAATGATAAATATTATGATATTTCTCTAAAAATATCATTACTTATGAATGCAAATATTTATTTCATAGTAATAAATATTTTCACTTCAATTTTATATATTTCAATTCTCATGTTTCTGAAATAAACAACATTTCTATCTTCTGTAAAAAGACATGTAAATATATTTTTTCAGAAAATGTTTTAAAATATATTATAATTTTCTACTATGATTGTTTAAATTAATTTTAATCATTTTCCTTTTCTCTATACTTTGTTTATTTGAAAATTTATTTATAAAAAAAATTTCCATCTTCATTGATAAAATACGTGAAATGACTCTTTATATTATATTATAGATGGCACCTCACCAAAATAAAGAATAATTGATCTAATTATTTTTTTATATAATTTAATTTATATTTTCCAGGAAAATGATATCCCACATTATTTAAAATTTTTTATTTTTAAGAAGTGATTTAAAATATTTATTATTTTATTGATGAAATGTACAAATTGTATTTTAAAAATAATTTTACATCTATGAATACATCCATTGATGTTTATTATACTTTATTAGGGATGTAATGATACCTTTCATAGTGTTTTTCTGGATGGTGAAGATTTATGATGATTTTTTATGAAATCGGTTTCATTAACATGGTTTTTTCATTGAAGAGATTTTTTATATCCATCATCATAAAAATCCATAAAAGGTTTCTATGGAATAATTGATGACATCAGTTCATGAGGAGGTAGTTCTCTGTACACGCGAAAAATGGTTTTGTAAAACAATATATTTTCGTGGAGATTTTTTAGGTAAACATAATATTTTATAAACGTCCTAGAATATTGAATTTATATTGGTAATTATATCATAATGGTATAATAATAATTAAATGGATCATATTAGTAAATTAATTAATGAACACCATTGAGGAATAATAACCCTTTTTCAGGTATCCACCTTTGGTATTCACTAATTCATTCCTATAATGAATTTATGACAAAAATAAATAATGATTGATTATAAGAGTAATTTTTTGAATTGATTTGATTAAGGATTGGCTGAACCAAATTAGGTTGATTGTGTGATTAAGTGAAATGAGGTCTTGGAATATTATTTTTGGGAGTGTACCGACATGGTATTTTTGGAAAATATTTATTACTCCAATATTTTTCATTTTTTAAAATGGTGAAAATTTGATGATTCTATAACCATAATGGTCGGAGGGTCTGTATATTCCACTAAAATAATTATTCTATATTAGTGTAGGTAATGTTTACACATATTATATTAGTCAACCCCTGATAGACAATTTTTTTCTTCAAACCTAGTATTTATAAATTTATTTATTTACTAATAATTTTGGTCGAAAATTAATTCAACCACGTTATAAATTTTAAATTATTATTTATCCAAATATGGAATTAGTTTTTTCAAAATAAAATAATTGATGTGTAAAAATATTATTTAGTATTTATCCTAAATATGTGACAATAGATTTTGTTTCTATAGGGAAAATGTATAAATGTTTACAATTTTTTTTATAAATAAATTTCATTTTGAAAAATATGAAAAAATTTATATTAATAAATATGTATATCAAATTTAAGATAAATTATGATATATAGTAAAATTTTATCAGTAATTTAATCAAAAAAAATATTATCAATAAAATATCATTAATTTAAACAATTAATCAAGAAAAATTCTTTTTTAAAATTTCTCAATTATCCACACTCATAAAATTTTTAAATTGATAATTAAAAATGAAAAATAATTTTTAAAAATAATTTTTATCATATTTGAAAATATAAAATTTAAATAAAACCAAAAGTGGAATCAAGGAAGTGTGCTCTCAATATATATTTTTTCTATGGACAAGATTATTTATATATATACTATCTGTATAATAAATATAATTATATAAATATTTATTAAAATTTATTGATATATTAACTTTAATTTTAATTTAAAAATATATTCATTATTGATTATAATATTTAATTAAAATTTTAAAAAAACTATGTACATTTAAACAATTTTCAAAAGAATTCAATTTTTAAAATAAACAACAAACTAATAATAAAATACAATATAATAATGATTAAAATGTAATTATGTTGATTAATTATAATTAATTATTAATTATATTATATTAAATAATATTCAAATTATAATGTGACATTGAAATTTCCTATTTTATTGAAACGAAATAACATTTCCACTGAAATTGTTATTTTTATCTATTCACTAGAAAATCAAAAATTTTAAAAAAATACGAAAATATAATTCAACCATTATTATAATAATATGATTTAAGAAATGATGTTTATTATATTAAATACATATTATAATATTTCAAAAATGTGTTAGAATATTTTTTTATGATATCCAATCAAAATCATTATTCATAAAAATAAAATTTTTATAGAATAAAATTACATTACTAAAATATGAATAATTATTTAATAAATATTTATAATAATTTATATTGATTGTAATATCTATATATATATATATATAATTATAACAATATAGTTATTAATAATCTGAATCATTAATTTATTTTCATGTTATATCAGTTATATATATTACTAAACATTTTTTATTTCTATTTCTTGATGAATATGCTTTGAAACATATAGATATCTATTGTCAATGTTTCAAAATCTATTGATGAAATTAAATTGATTTTCCAAATAAATATATCTTTGTTTATTTTAGAGTTACATTATTTTCTATGATCAGTGTTGCAAAATTTTGCACTGTCGCATATAAATTTCTTCATTTAATATCACAAGATATTTTAATGAATCCATTGATGAGTGTTCTGCAATTTAATAAACATATACCCTATCACTGCATTATCATCATTAATTTCATTTAAAATAAAATAAATGCTTCCAAAGTGAGTAGAGTGACTCAATTATATTATATAGAAAAACTCTATATATGGTTTTGTTGTTATTATAAAAATATCCAACCTCTCGATAGTAAAAAATTGAAGTAATCCACACACATACCATGTGAATACTATATTCCATATATTATGCACATATTTAGAATCCATAACATTGGATTAAAAATGATCATTTCCCTCATCATAAGTAAACATGATCCAATTCACTATAAATGACAATCCATAAAAGCCATATGCAGTGCGTAATTTGAAATCATAGTACTATAACATCTCAAACCAAGAACATAATTATCAACACAATAGTATCCAGGAATTCCATATTCAATAAATTTTCCATATTCATCTTTAATATTTCCAAAAATTTCTCAAAAAAAAACATTTACCACTTTTTTTCATCTCCTAAAATCATAAAAAAATTATTTGATACCATCTTTTAATTCACTATCCTAGATACCGCATGAACAAGATTGAAACATGGAATAATGAACACCACCATATACACCATAGTATTCTAATGTGTGTTGGGGAATAATATTTCCAATGGTTGAATATTCCCTCGTATCAATGTATTAAAAAGATTAGAAATAATTAAGCATTATACAAATCAAAAATTTCATTGAACATATAAAATGTGAATAAACACCCCACATATCATACATGATTATTTTATTTATAAAATACATCTAATCACACAACCAAACATATTTTAAAAAATAATATATAAACCATTAAAGATGGACATACTAATTTCTTCAAGAATCACATGGAATATCGTAAAAAATGCATCAATTTTCCATATCCTAATCCAACGAAAATCATATGTGTTTACATAAAATGCATACATGAGGATTTAGTTTAAACTATGAGGCATATGAATGGAATGATTATAATAAATATTTATGTATCATAACGATTCTATAATATACAACTATATTTCAGTGAGTATTAATGATACATAGAAATTAAATAAAAATTATCACAATGTTTTCAAGTGATAATCACGTTACCAAGACACCCAATGAGATATATATTCCCATTAATACCCTAAGATAAATCTATGAATCCCCATCCTTGGAGATACATATTTAAAATAATACCAATGATAATATCTCACCAAATACCATCGTACCAATATCAAATCCACACTTGTATGAATAATATAGGGTGATATCTAAAATTCTGTCACAATTCCCCCAAACAGTAGAAACGGTTATACATGAAAAAACAAATTCCCTACCCTAATCACTGTAAAAATTTATATAAATCAAATTTAATTCCCCTATCCATCCCACATGGTATTTTTGAGCACATACACTACATGGTATGGATTAAAATTTCCAAACCGACCTAGTTCATGTTTTGAAGGATTCTCGACCTAATACAGAGTAATCAGGGTGTAAATATTCACTTACCCATCCATGTAGACACTATAGAGGTCTAACACACATTAAAATACCTATTAAATAATTTGATACCATCACACCGACCCAAGACACACATGACAAGGTCATATACCCAATCAATGATGGAATATGGTGTAGTTAACAACCATCGAATGCCCTATAAGGTACAGTTACAAAGAACACTACACCATCATTGTAGAATATCAGGTGGATCATTAGAAACATTATAATTCCATGTAATATTTTGGGGGATAATATCATGAATCAAATCATAAAAATCATTATGAAATGGTACCTCTAGATCAAGAACATTAGATAACACCCCATCACATCACATCTATGACATTCCACATATTAGTCTCCAAGACATTAGTGCATCACATATCACCCTTCATGGAATCCACTTTTTCATTCATACTCTTATTTTTCTATACTAATTGATAAAAACTTATCACATGTACTACATGTGACATTACTACTTAAAGGATATACCCAAACAATTGTCTTAGGCTCATTCCAACCATCCCAGTGTCCCTTAGAACACTATCTCCTCTACCCAATGGCCATCCTTAACCATTGTGTCCATCCCCATTATATCCACATAGGTGGAGTATAGCTACCAAAAGAACTCCCTTAGAATGTAAATTCCAATTCCTTAGGGGCCTATTTCCTTCTAAAATCATACATAAGAACTCAAATCTATCCTTAAGAGGAAGATCTCATCAACCACAAAAAATAAGATAGTCTAACAGTTCAACATCATGCACCAATCCACTCATTATTTACGAGTAGAAAAATGTAAAAAAAAATAGGCCATCTACATTTGAACAAAACATGAGACAATCCAAAGTTCAAATTTCAGCTCAATATTTACCTCAAACTATGAATGACTATTTAGTCGAGGTGATTCTAAAATACTCAAAGTGCTCAAGAGAATATAGTCCCATAAATGGAGGCTCATGAAAATCCACCACTTCACCAAAATTCTACAACTTTTTGAAAATACAATTACCTAGACCATTAATATATATAGGAATACACTCTCAAAAATAAAAAACATATTGATTCTATTATATAATCCACATTCCATAATCATGGTGTTATCCCTTTATTGATCTAATTAAAGAGTTGTCCGTGAAATTTTCATGACAAAGAATTTCTTGGCCAAGTTCATCTAAGAATATTGAGCCCTGCCCATACGCCCTAGAACCAATATTAATTCATAGGATAGAAAATAAATCATTATTATCTAAAAATAATTATTTATGGTAATCTATCCTGAAAAAAACACATAAAAATCTATGAGAAAAAAGGATTCACCCAAAATATTACCCATCACCCTTAGAGCGGTTTTCACACATTGATGACCTATTACAATGAGAATTAATTACCTACCTACACCCATTCCATCATAAATTTTATTAAAATAAAATTCATTTCTCAATTTAATTAATCTTTAAATATTCAATGATATAAAACCTTACTATGTAATTTATCATGATTTCTTCATTATACCTATGGTGGCATCCCCATCAATCTTAATTTCATTTGGAAACAGGGAATTTATCACCTAAAACTAAACCAATATCATTATGGTTAAGAGGATAGTGGTAGAAGGATCAATATTATAAATAAATCAAAAAAATCATATTAAATTTCTATTGAAAAAAATCAAAGACCAACCCTCAAGGATGATTTATTGAGAGGAATTAATGAATAATATCGACTAATAATGGCATATCACAATCCCATGAACCCCCAAAAACTCTAGGGACTACCAATCATAAAAATAATTATAATACCTAAATGAGAAAAACAATATCATAAAGTATCATGAAACTTGTGGTTTCCATGGGAAATTAATTACCATTGTGAAGAACTCATAGGTTTACTCTATCCCACAATCTAACATCAATCCTCTTCGATTGGACAATCGAGTCTATACAATACCCATCTAATCTTCAAACCACATTAAAATATTAATTCTATGTTTTGACGAACTTAGAGGATTTGTTCTAATTCATGTTCCACAAAACGATTATTCTGGAAGGGGGAAAATAAAAATACATCGAAAAACTAATTTCTCCAAATACAAGTGTAATTAAAATGGATTTATAATATGGAAAATTTAGGAAATGAATTTTGGAAAAGATGATATAAAAAATAACCAGTAGTTGATTCTTTAAGAATAATTATGTATCCATACAAAGAAGATATATATAAATTGTTTCCATGAAATCTAAATTTACCCATATAGATTATTCATTAAAAATAATTGTATTTTAATTTAATTAAAATATGAAAAACATATGTTATAGGTGATTCATGACATTAAATAAAAATAACCACCATCTCCAAAAATAAAAGTGGAAATTTGGAATAAAAATAAAAAAATGTATAACAAAATAAGTAATATTTAACAATGTATATATGAAACATAATTATATATATAAATAGTTTTAATTAATTAGTATAAGGTTGGAAAAAATAGTTAAAATGAAAGATAAAATATAAATAAAAAGTATTCATGGCGGTACAAAATATTCCTTATTGATTAAGAATAATTCAATTAATACCCTATTTAATGGGAGAGTTATACAATTTAATAGAAATATACCATTAAATTTTTTTACCCATTATATTATATATCCAATTGATAATATACACAGCATTGAAAAAAAATTAGTTGTTTTAAATATAATGAATATAAATGATGAAAATTTTGTTATGAAACCATTACCTCATGTCCAAAAGAATAATTCACATTAAATTAAATAAAATAGTTTATTTGAGTTATTGAATATATAGAATGAACCATAAAAATTATATTTATTTTTTAAGGGGCCAATGATTTTATTTTTATTATTTATGTTTAATATATTTCACTATGACATTAGTTAATCAAGGTTTTTCATTTAATTTCTCTATCAAAATATCAGTTTTTTGACCATGATGAGAGGTTCAAATAAAAAAAATTCCTCATATAGAAAATTTTGGGGGTTGATTTAATTTTTTATTACATTATAAAAATATATATAAAGTATCAAATGATATACTAGAGTGATCCAGAAAAATAATGGCTCTATGTTAAGTATATTTGTTGTGTTTTATGTTCATATGATACTTTATTATTTTATTACTTATTGATTGTAAAATATTATAATTATAGAATATTATTTATCTTAAAAGTATAGTTTTTTTCATAGGAAATACCTTTTTATACTCTTGTATTATAGGAAGTAATAGAAAATATGACTTGTCCTGATGGACTTATTATTACACATTCATAATCTCATGATGAAACTTTAGTTTGTATAAATGATTTTGTAGAAAAGTATAAAAATTAATTTTAAAATTGTATAATAAGATTATACGATATTAAAAATATTTTGATATCATACATCTGGAAATTGAGGTGTGTTTTAAAGGTATTATAACAAAAGACTTTAGGAATGTTGTGTTGATATTGTTATATTTACCATGGATGTTCTCCCTTGGGTTAGTTATTAAGACTCCACATATTGGTCAATTGGTGAGATTATGGATTCAATGTCACCTAATTGGTGTTGGGGAGGGATCATGGAAGTGTTATTTTTTTATATGTTTATGTAATGGGGCGTGTAAATGTGGTGGTGGTGTACTCCTTTATAAGAGTTAAAATGGGTACCTTTGTAAAAAATATAAAATTATCTACAATATTATTATATTAATCAATGATAATAGTTGAATAAATGTCCAATAATAGTGTTAAAAAAATATATAAGGTTTATTATCCTTTCAAAATCAAATTTCAAAAAATATTTTTTTTAAACATTTTAACTATATTATACCACTATTAGAGTCATTTATGTTTAAAGTGGTAGGCCTGCTATTTATGATGGTAAATAATTTTATAGGGAAAAACTAAAATTCAAATTATTTATTAATTTGAAAGTTTTCATTTTAAATAATTAAATAAATTATAAAAATAAAATTTTCCATTAGTTTTATAGATTAATTTTTTTTTCAAAATATATGTCTTGTAAAAACCGTTTCATAGGAATGGTTTTTTATGATTAAAATATATTTGTGGGAAATAACTATCTATATCAGGGTTTTAAATGAATAAAATTTTTTATTATAAAAAACAAACATAATTTGTCAATTGAATCAAGAAAAGCCTCATTTTTATGACATATAAACAAAAATTCATTATTATGACTAAAATATTAATATTCTATATGGTTAACTATAGGTTACATCAATTTCATATTATACAATAAAAATGAATGAAATTAATCAAAAATACATTTTTGATCAATTAAAATGTTTTAAAAATTATATTACATTATTATATATTTATAAAGTATTAGAATACTTTATTTTTGAAAAACTATAATCTTTGTATTTTCATTTATTAATATAAAATATTATTAAAATAAAAAAAATCCTGAAGATTTTTTTCAAATGATGAATAAAAAAATGAATGTTTTTTTATTATATTCAACTTATATATGTTGATAAAAATAATGTTGAAATATTATATTTATAATTAATTAAAAAAAATTCGAGAGAAGTAAAAAAATTAAAATGAAATATTAGTTTTGGTAAAATAAAACTCTCATTATTAAAATAATAAGAACACAAATATAACCCATATTATTCAAATAAATATAAAATTAACACATTTCTACTATTAATAAAATAAAAGTCATTTTATTTAAAAAAATATTTTACATTAGTAAACCAAAAATAAATATTTTTAGAATAAATATAAGAAATGATCATAAAATAATATTTAAATAACATATATATAAATTCTGTTAATTTTTTTATATTTATTATTTATTATTTTCATTTTTTTCTTTTAATTAAAATCATAAAATAAAATAATAATTTCGTTTTATAGTAAAATAAATTTTTATAGTACAAGTTGTTATTATTCATAACCATAAAAAAAACACATTTGGAATTTAAAAACTAATATTATTTTTATTAAAATAATTACATAACAATAATATACATAGTATTATTTAATAAAAATACACTTCATAAAAATATATATTATGAATAAACTCAATTAATTAAATCCATATAATGTATCCATTTTAGATACATATAAATATTAACATAATTTATATTTAAGGTTTTTTATTCATATGCAAGAATTAAATAGATAGGTTTTAACAGTCTAAAAATATCACACATCCATTATAGATCATTTTTTCATGTAGAAAAATCCATCAAAATTAATATACATAATTATAAAAAATTATAATTAAAATCTCAAGGTGTTACATTCCACATCCCATAAATAAATTGGGCAATGAGAACATTAATATTTATATGATGTTATCAATTTCCATAGGGATATCATAATTAAATATATACATGTAGTTTATAGTGGAATGATTTAGCGTATGAAATGATTTTTTATAAGTAAATTTATATCACCCCTTTGCGAAAATAGATATCTAAATCCTAATATATTATTAATAACTAATGAAGAGATAAATATGTATATAATAAATTTCTTCAATCTTTTATGAATATTCATATATAGGTTATATAAAAATTATGACATTTATTTATTTTTAACACAATACCAAATAGGTGACATATAACTATATAATACATATTGATAAATATAGACTAAAATGTTCACTATCAAGATCATCTATAATAATTTCGAAGTAATTTTCCTTATTTTCATGATCATGGAGGTGGTTAGGGTTGTTTTTCCTCATTAACCATTTTATGGTTAATTGGTATGAATAACAACAAAATTCCTCTCATAAAAAACATAATGTTATGATTAAATACATAAGAATAACATTTTTTTCATTTTATCCTTATTTCTCCATAGAAATATTTTTATATGATACCCTCCTTAGCAAGGGTAATGAATTATCCAGTTCCCTTATCAAAATTCCAATGGTTCTTATTCCCTTGATGTAGAAATGTATTATGTTTAATATTATTTCCCTCATCATCTTCATCACCTAATTTTCCTTAATAATCCGTCATTTACTATTTTAGAGTAGTCTAGATTTTAATTACAGTAACATTATTGGTAATGGTTTATAATAGTTTGTTTGGAATAATTAAAATATATAATTGTGAATTTAACAATTTAATGTTTTATACAATCATTTTATTTTTCATCAAACCTATTGGTAATTAATATCCATCTATTTCCACTCATTACTATAAAAAAAGGGATTATCATGAGCGATAAGAAATTTTCATAATAAGGAAATTATCCGTGAATATTAAATGGAAATTAAATTTGAGAATATTTTACTTTATAATACCATATGTAAAACATAGGATTATTCTTTTTTCAAGAAATAGAACTCATTATTTGACATATATCATTTATTATATAATTAATATCATTCAATAATGATGTTATAATACCTCAATTTCTTCCAATATCAATAATGATTGATCCCAGATTATATTAAAATAGGTTGTATTATACATATCATCCTAGAACCTTAGTGTTACTCTAGAATTAATCCTATATAGAGGATAGTAAAAAGAATATGACTAACCATATAGGGCCCTAGCCTTAAACCTTACTTAATATTGAATTAAATGATTAATTCACATTGAGGATCTATTCTGGTTTAGAGTTTTAGAGAATTAGGACATAACTATTACATCTCAAAAGATTACAAAGTAGAAACTTCTACTAAGATTCCATAAAATAAAAACACTTAAAAAGAAACATGTCTAGTTCCATGTTTTAGATAGCATGACTTTTCCTTGATCCCATCCTTGACCCTATTCCATATTAATTCCTGTGAAAAGAATTTCAAAAAGTTGGGATGAGCATAAAAAGCTCAGTGAGGGATATAAAAGTACGAAATGAAAACATTAGTCCATGTATGAAATCAGACTTTACTCATAAAACATATGAATTTTAACATAACTCATCAAATCATGAATAAATCATAGAAATAAGAAGACATAAAGGTAACTTGAGGCATTCATAACATTCTTACGTAGGAAGTAACCCTCATGGTTACATTTGGAATACCCATCACAATATATTCCCTAAATCTTATCGGATAAACCTTAACATTTACTCCTTCGCATTACCCAATGCATTGGAGAGCTATATAGGGCTCACCCGCCCTTAGTTTATCACGGAACCACCCGTCTTCATAACAAATCCCAAGAACCATAACATAATCATATCACTTAAAACAAGCATAAAGGAAACATAACATTTCCACATTTCAATCAAAAGATATCAATACAACACATTGATATAATAAAAATATTATGTAAACCATTTTCAATACCAAAATAAAAGAAATGTAATACATGGTATTTATTTTTCATTTTTTTTAAAAAGTTATGTTATGGCTTGTAGAGGAAGCCGGAACTCAAATAATGGTCACAGTGGCGGAGAACTCATTGTCGCCGCATTCCTACAACAAAAAACATTCCTTTTGTCATTTAGTAAAACGCTCCATATAAAAAATATACCTTCTGAATAAGCGTAAAAGTCAAAGGGGTTTATACACCATATAAACGAATGATCTGTATAAAACAAAATATGCCTCAATAAATGGAGATTGAGACGAAGTCCCTTACCTCATGTCTGACGTGACTCGATTGATCTTTAATATCTTAAATAATAAACATGATTTAATTTCAAATTTCTTAAGAAACTTTTTTAAGTTCATTATTTCTTTTATTTAACATATTACAATGTCATAAACACTATGTAATTATTTAAGTTAATAACGGTCGTTTTAACGATCATTGGTACTTGAGTCAAAAATAAACTCTTTATAAATACAAGTTGTTCATGTATCCATTATATCCAGAGTAATATTAATTATGTAGATATCATATATATCACATATATCCACTATATACATGCATTTATAATATTACATAACATTTAGAGGTAATAAATGAAATGCATCATTCTTGGAAACGGTAAGCCGTACGTACATATGAACGCTACTTTCATTTCTATTTCATATTTTATGGAATGGAATCATAGGTGACATAAAGGTATATTATAATTCCATTATATTATCATATATAATATTATTAACTCTATACTTTATATGTCCCACATATGGCATTAACGAATCAAATCACTTTGAGGGGGCGGTAGTCCGCATTTCCTAAAATAGATATATCGCGTATACCCATAATGGAAGCCGTAAAGGTATGACATAAATGAAAAATAAATATTCTTAAGGAAACCATAATCATATTATATATCATATATAAATATAGTGTCATATTAATGGACACCTTGGAAGGTGTTAGAAGAATATTGAACAATATTCGTTTCGTGAGGAAGAAATTCTCCATCCACGAAAACAGTATGCCCTTTAACCATTAGATGAAGGTGTGTGTAGGTGTAGCTCTAATAATTCTCATAAAAACATCCTAGTTTATTTAAGATAATTTTGTTGTTACAAAATAAAGGAATAAAAATATTTTAGGGGGTTGTAGAAGCAAAATAAAACATAAGAACACAAGAGAAGACACTGCCTTTAAATCGGGTAACTTTTTTTGATTTGAACTAAAAAGATTCCTTGGAAAGCCTTCTGCCCAATGTGAGGATTCTTGGAGTAATAGATGGATGTGGAGAGTCAAAATGGGCAGGTTTTGGCTGAGCCAAAGGCTTTAGTGGTGTGTGTAAGGTGGTAGAGGTGGGGGCCTTTTATAATAGGAGAGGAGGGGTACTCTTGGAATGTTATAAAAGGTTACTTTATTATAAAGTATTTTTCAGATTTTAAAGGTCCAAAAATTATATATTAAGAGGATAAAGTGATAATAGTTCGAAATCCATCCATCCAATATGTTTTTGACAAGTTTAGGTCTTATATTTTACATTATCGTTTCATTTTATTTACATCATTAAATAATGAGGTAATCGCTGCATCATCATGGTGTCATAAATAATTTAATTTATTTAATGTCAAAAAATTATTAAAAAAATATCATGATGTAGGAAATCTTTTTAGATTTATAATTAATATTTATAGTAAAAAATATGACTTGTATAACCACAATTAATTTTTTTTAGTAAAATAACACATGTTTGTGACATTTTTATTTTAACATTAAATAAAAAGTTAATAATGTCATTTTTCTACCAAAGTGGCTCCATGGGGTCCCCCAGTTTACCCATGGATTTTATTGTTCGGCCATGACACATAAAATAATGTTAGGATATGTGTCAAGGTCATTTTATATTATTAAAACATTATTTTTACCTTAAATTACACTAATTACCTCTAATCGCGATTAAAAACTTAAAAGTTACTATTCACCAAAAAATTATTTTAATCCTATTGAACAACATTTTACATCCTAATGACAACCATGAATGTCAGATTTTTAAAATTCAAAACAAATAGGTGGTAAAATTTAATTTAAACGAAAAATTAGTTTTTTAAGTACCACTTAGTGGTTTCACTATTCATCTAAAATTGATGTTTTTTAGAAAAATACAAAAACATCACCCTAAGATATATTTGATATTCCGAATTCAAAAATGATGTATATTTTACAAAATTCAAGACATATAAGTTACATTATTTAATTTAATAATTAATTCCCACTGTCAGAACAAATATCGTGTTTTTATTAAACAATATATATCAATAGATTGACACTAGTTTAAGTCCAATTTCAAAGTGAAATTAATTTCAACAACCACTATTGGATTAAATGGTAAAAATATATTCTAATTTAACTTTAAAACCAATTCAAAAGATAATCCAATCATATAAATAAATTATATTAAATAAGGATTTTGAATTAAAATACAACATTTTTCACTATTCATTAAATAAATAAACATTATCGGAAGAATACCTAAAATTTACACAATGTAAATTTTGATGTCCCGATTCAAAAGAATAATTTTATTTGGTCCAAAAGAATGTATAATAGTGACCAAAACTATATTTAAATATGGTTTTCCATCAAAAGGTGATAAGTGGACTTTTAGTGAAAATTAGAGTATATATGTCTAAAATTGAATTGTTTTCGTATTTTAAGCCTTTATCCATTATTGGATAAATGTAAAAAAATTTAACAAACATATATATTCATGTCTTAGTTATTTATATTCATTCCATCCAATACAACGTCTACGTGTTAACTACCATTTAAAATAATATTATTTTATTCCTATTGTGCAATGTAAGATATCAAAGAAACTCTTTGTTGCGTATCAGGTACTCTATCTAACATAGAAACCCCTTTAAAGTAAAATTAATATTTAATTCGTAAATATTAATAAGTATGAAAATGTAATATTCTTTATTTACCTGGATGCTACATCATTCCCCCCTTTTGGGAATTACATCCTCGCAATTTTATTCACTTATCAAAATAAGTGGGGGTATTTATCCCTCATAGCATTTTTAGATTCCCACGGTGCCTCTTCAACTAAATAGTTTTTCCACAAAACCATTACCTGATGAATTACATTATTCCGCAACACTTTCCCTCTACGGTCAAGAATCTGGACTAGTTGTTCTTCATAAGAGTGATTCTCTTCCAACTGAACTACCTCTCGTCTGAAAACATGAGATTGATCTGGCTTATAATTTCTCAACATCAAAACATGAAAAACATTGTGTACCTGAGATAAAATCGGAGGTAAAGACACATGGTAAGAAAATGATCTAACTTTTTCCAGAATTTCATATGGTCCAATGAACCTTGGACTCAGCTTTCCTTTCTTACCAAATCTCATCACACTTTTCCACAGTGAAAATTTGAGAAAAACATGATCACCCACCTCGAAAGATAGATCCTTCCTCCAGTTATCTGCATAACTCTTCTGCCTTCTCTAAGCTAGTATCATGTGTTTCTGAATCAATTGAACTTTTTATGCCATCTCTTCTACCAATTCTGGTCCCATCATATTCCTTTCACCCTCTTCATCCCAAAAGCTGGAGTTCGACACCGCTTCCAATATAATGCCTCAAATGGTGCCATCTGTATACTGGAATGAAAAATATTATTATATGAAAATTCAATCAAAGAAATATGTTGGTCCCATATTCCCTGATAATCCATCGAACAAGCACGTAGCATATCCTCCAATTTCTGAATTGTTCGTTCTGACTACCCATCTGATTGAGGATGAAAAGTTGTACTGAAATTTAATTCTATTCCCAATGACTTCTGAAGGCCTTTCCAAAAGTTAGAAGTAAACCTGGGATCACGATCAGATACAATGGATAGGGGAACTCCATGAAAACTGACTATCTCTTTAAGATACAATCATTAAAGTTGATCTAGAGAGAAAGTGTCTTGAATTGGAAGGAAATGGGTAGATTTAGTCAAGTAATCAAAAATAACCCAGATTTCATTATTACCTCGAGATATCCTTGGTAATACCACAACAAAGTCCGTGGATATATTTTCAAATTTCCACTCTGGCACTGGTAAAGGATGGATCATCCCTTTCGGTAACTGCCGCTCTACTTTAACATGCTGACAAGTCAAACACTTCATAGTAAAATCAGCAATATCTATTTTCATTCCATCCCACCAGTAATACTCCTGCAGATCTCTGTACATCTTAGTACTTCCAGGATAAATTGAAAACGAGGAACTATGAGCCACCCATAACAACTCTTTCATCAACTGTAAATCAGCAGGCACACATAATGGCTTCCCAAACCTCAAAAAACAATCATTATCAATGTTAAATTAAGCCAACTTTCCATTCTGAACCAGCTCTACCTTTTTCTGCAACCCACTGTCTTTCCTCTGCGCTTGTTTAATTATGTCTGATAGAGAAGATTTCACTGATACCAGAAACAAAACAGAAGGACATCCTGTACCAACAAATTTTATGCCAAATTTCATCAAATCCTTAATCAAAGGATCATGTTCCAAACACAACATTGTTAATGAATCATTACTTTTTCGACTTAAAGTATCAGCCACTTTATTTTCATTTCCTGGATGGTAATTAATTGTACAATCATAATCCTTGATTAATTCTATCCATCACCTCTGTCTCATGTTCAATTCTTTCTGAGTGAATATATACTTTAAACTTTTGTGATCGGTATATATTTCACAATTTACTCCCTATAAATGATGCCTCCAAATATTTAAATCGAAAACAATAGCAGCTAATTCCAAATCATGTGTAGGGTAATTTACCTCACGAGTTTTCAACTGATGTGAAACATATGCAATAAACTGATCATTATACATAAGGAAACAACCAAGTACCTTCAATGAGGCATCACTGTATATAACAAACTCACCATTCATGGAAATAAGTGCCAAAACTGGGGCATTCACCAATCTTCTTTTCAACTCCTGAAAACAATCATCACATTCTTTTGTCCAGATAAACATAACACCCTTCCGAGTTAGCTTAGTCATTGGAATAGATAACCGTGAAAATGTTTCAACAAACCTTTGATAGTAACCTGCCAAACCAAGAAAACTACGGATATCAGTTACATTTGTGGGTCTTGGAAATTCTTCAACAACTTTTTTTTGCAAGATCAATAGTTATGGCATTTTTTTGAAACAATGTGAAATTTGTTGTAACCAAAAGTCAGACCTGCTGAATTTTCCATATAGTTTCTTTTATTTTATGGTTTGCAAGATAACCTTTAAGAGACTTTTACTCCTATTTAATTTTAGAAAACACCAAAATATCATCAATAAAAACAACCATCATTTTTCACCTGAGTCAACTGAGCCATCACTGCAAGAAACTGTTTAGTTCTGATTCTAACCATCTCAGGATACTGATTTGAATGACGATTTCCCTCTGTATGCTTTCCCAGAAAATATGTTTTGTTTCCTCTATGAAAAATCATTCTTAACACATAAATATCTTAGGAGAAGAAACATGGTAATCTTCAAATGCTATATCATTTCAATCATACCATAAATTAATTTATAATTTAACAATTTTATAACTCCTAAAGTTGTCTAAACTGACATCTGATACCAACTATAAGGCCCCAACCTTAAACCTTACTTACTATTGAATTAAATTAATAATTCACATTGAGGATATTTTTAGGTTTAGAGTTTTAGAGAAATAGGACATAACTATTACATATCAATAGATTACCGAGTAGAAACTTCTACTAAGTTTTCATAAAATAAAAACTCTTAAAAAGAAACATATCTAGTTCCATGTTGTAGATAGAATGACTTTTCCATGATCCCATCCTTGACCCTATTCCACAATATGTCCTGTGAAAAACATTTCAAAAACATGGGATGAGCATAAAAAGATCAGTAAGGGATATAAAAGTACGAAATGAAAACATTAGTCAATGTATGAAATAATACTTTACTCATAAAACATAATCATTTTAACATACCTTATCAAATAATGAATAAATCATAGAAATCATAAGACCAAAAGGTAACTTGAGGCATTCATAACATTATTACATAGGGAGTAACCCTCATGGTTACATTTGGAATACCCATCACCGTATATTCCCTAAATCACTAAGGAGAAACCATAACGTTTAACTCTTTCGCATTACCCAATGCATTGGAGAGCTATATCGGGCTCACCTGCCATTAGTTTATTACAGAACCACCCGTATTCATAACAATTCCAAAGAACCATAACATAATCGTATCACGTAAAACATGCATCAAGGAAACATAACATTTCCACATTTCAATTAAAAGATATAAACTCAACAAATTGATATAATAAAAACAATATGAAAACCATTTTAAATACCAAAATAAAAGAAAAGTAATACGTGGTATTTATTTTTAATTTTAAAAAAATTTAGGTTATGGCTTTTAGAGGAAGCTGAAACTCAAATAATGGTCATGGAGGCGAAGAAGTCGTTGTCGTCGCATACGTACGACAAAAAAACATTCCTTTTATCATTTAGTAAAATTTTTTGTATAAAAAAAGATTCCTTTTGAATAAGTATAAAAGTCAAAGAGGTTTATACATTGTATAAAATAATGTTGTGTATAGAACAAAATATTCCTCAATGAAAGGAGATTGAGACAAAGTCCCTTACCTCATGTCCGACGTGACTCGATTTCTCTTTAATCTCCTGAATAATAAACTTGATTTAATTTTTACTTTCTTAAGAACCATTTTCATTTTCATTATACCTTTTATATCACTTATTACCATGTCATGAACACTATGTAATTATTTAAGTTAATAGTGGTCGTTTTAACGATCATTGGTACTTGAGTAAAAAATAAACTCTTTTTAATTACAAGTTGTTCATGTATCCATTATATCCATTGTTATATTCATTATGTAGATATCATATATATCATATATATCCAGTATATGCATGAATTTATAATATTACATAACATTTAGAGGTAAGAAATGAAATGCACCATTCATGGAGACGGTAAGCCATACGTACGCATGAACGCTAGTTTCATTTCAATTTCATTTTTTATGGAATGGAATCATAATAAAATAAAGGTATATTATAATTCCAGTATAATTTCATATATATTATCATTAACTCTATCCTTTATACGTCTCACATATGGCAGTAACAAATCAAATCACTTTGATGGGGCGGTAGTCTACACTTCCTAAAATGAAGATACCACGTATACCCATAATGGAAGCCATAAAGGTATGCCAAAAACGAAAAATACAGAAGATTAAGGAAAACATAAACATATTATATATCATATATAAATATATTTTCATCTTAATGGCCACCTTTGAAGGTGTTAGATGAATATTGAACAATCATCGTTTCGTGAGGTAGAAATTCGCCATCCACGAAAATAGTATGCTCTTTAAACATTAGATGAAGGTGTGTGTAGGTGTAGCTCCAATACTTCTCATAACAACATCATAGTATATTAAAGATACTGTTGTTGTTACAATAGAAAGGAATCAATATAGTTTTGGGGGTTTGAGAAGCAAAATAAAACATAAGAACGCAAGAGAAGACACTACCTTTAAACCGGGTAACTGTTTTTGATTTGAGCTCAAAGGAGTCCATGGAATGACTTATGCCCAAAGTGAGGCTTCTAGAAGTAATATAGGGATGTGGAGAGACAAAATGGGTAGGGGTGGCCGAGCCAAAGGATTGAGAGGTTTGGATAAGGTGGTAGAGGTGGGGGCCTTTTATAAGAGGAGAGTAGGGGAACTATTGGAAAGTTATAAAGGGTTACTTTATTATAAAATGCTTTTCAGATTTTAAAGGTCCCAAAATTATACATTTCTAGGAATAGGTGATAATAGTTCTAAATCAACCCATCCAGTAGGTTTTTGACAATTTTATGTCTTAGATTTTATATTATCGTTTCATTTTATTTAAATCGTTAAATAATGAGGCAATCGCTGCATCATCATGGTGTCATAAATAATTTAATTTATTTACTGACTAAAAATTATAAAACAAATATCTTGATGTAGGAAATATTCCTAAGTTTATAATGAATATTTATAGTCAAAAATATGACTTGTATATCCCCATTTAAAAAAAGTTTTAGTAAAACAACACATGTTTGTGACATTTTTATTTTAACATTAAATAAAAAGTTATTAATGTCATTTTCCTACCAATGTGTCTCCATGGGGTCCCCAAGATGACCCATGGATTTTCTTGGTCGTACATGACACATCCAATAAGGGTAGGACATGTTTCCAGGTCATTTCATATTATTAAAACATTATGTTTACCTTAAATTACAATAATTACCTCTAATCGCGAATAAAAACTTAAAAGTTACTATTCACCAAAAAAATTATTTTCATCCCATTTAACCACATTTTACTTCATAATGAAAACCATGAATGTCTGATTTTTCAAATTCAAAACACAGAGGTGGTAAAATTTATTTAAATGAAAAATCAGTTTTTTTATGCACCACTTAGTGGTTTCACTTTTCATCAAAAATTGATGTTTTTCAGAAAAATACCAAAACTTCAATCTAAGCTATATTTGATATTACGAATTCAAAAATGATTTCTATTTTACAAAATTCATAACATATAAGTTAAATTAATTAATTTAATAATTAATTCCCATTGTCAGAATAAATAGCATGTTTTTATGAAACAATATATATCAAAAGATTGACACTAGTTTAAGTCCAATTTCAAAGTGAAATTAATTCCAACGACCACTATTGGATTAAATGGTAAAAATATATTCTAATTTAACTTTAAATACAATTCAAAAGATAATCTAATAAAATAAATAAATTATATTAAAACAAATTTGAATTAAAATACAACATTTTTCACTATTCATTAAAAAAATAAACTTTATCAGAAAAATACAAAAAAATTACACAAAGTAAATTTTGATGTCCGATTCTAAAGAAGAATTTTATTTGGTCCAAAAGAATGTATATGAGTGACCAAAACTATAATTGAAGAGGGTCCTCCATCAAAAGGTGATAAATGGACCTTTAGTGAAAATTAGAGTATATATGCCTAAAATTGAATTCTTTTCCTATATTAAGCCTTTATCCTTTATTGGATAAATGTAAAAAAATTTAACAAACATGTATAATCATATTTTAGTTATTTCTATTCATTCCCTCCAATACAATGGCTACGTGTTAACTACCATTTAAAATAATATTATTTTATTACTAGTGTCCAATGTAAGATTTCAAAGAAACTCTTTGTTGCGTATCAGGTACGCTATCGAACATAGAAACCCCTTTAAAGTAAAATTAATATTTAATTCATAAATATTAATAAATATGAAAATGTATTATTCTTTATTTACCTGGGATGTTACAAACCATGACATATCCCCAAAAAGTCTAAAACCAGGTGTAATGTAATTCATCTTTTACTTGTACTAGGAGAATAATGAAATAACATCCAATCCACTCTATAGTGGTTATTTCTAAAATTTTAATATATTTTGTAACTCTATATATATTACATTACTAATATATGAAAAAAAATCATTGTTGGAGAGATTGAGGTTTGTGAATTTATATGAAATATATAGTGAATGATATTTATTATCACACATTGAAAAATATTAGGTAATTTTATCACATCTAATTGTATGTTTGTGTACCCATCAAGGACTATGTAGATTGATATGTATCCAATATCCTAATTTATTATAGTGAAATGACATCTCCATATAGTTTATGGTTAATATCGATGATTTTTAAAAATATTTTATATATTTTAAAACATTCTAATGAATCTTACCATGTTGGGAGTGATGTATTTAATTATAGTTGAGTTGTAAGAGATATTGAAGGAGTTGGAGATATCTCCAAATATAATATCTATACTCTTGATACAAACATGCGAGGAAGGATTTTGGATTTAATGTGATCCATAAATAATTTCACGATCAATGTAGTAATGAAAAATGATTATTTAAAAGAATATTCCATAATTTAGTTATAAGGGCATAAGAAAAAAAATTTAATGCATGATCTATGGTTAGATTTTTAATATTTTCATTGAATGTATTGTGGAATTATCTATACAAAGATAATTATAATATATTAATTTATATATTAACCAGAATCTACTAGGAAATTTATTCATACATAAGACGATCAAAATATCTGGAAAAAGATGGTTTGAACTAATGATGAATTAGGAGTGTAGAATACACATCCACCAATGGATGGAAAACAATGTAGAAGATGTTCTATATAGAAAATATAATTTAATATAATCTATATTAAAATTTTGGAAGCATCGTATCTTTTTATAAATGGAACATATGACCTTGTTAATAGTAATAAAATAAACATCAACCCACATTTCGTAATTGATTTCCAATCATTAACTATGTATAAAAATGATGAAGGGTTAAAATAATTATTTAGAGATACCAAATAATTTGTATCCCATGTGTAAAGGAAAAATACATGAGTTCAATATTAAAGATTCATGAGTTATAATATTTACGAAATTTTCATGTATAATATTTTTGATACAGATAAAGATGGGGTTTTTAATTTAAGGTCATTTCTGGACATTCTGGTCTACCAAAGAATCATGAAGATTTATAGATAACTCTAAGATAAATATTTTTTGGACAATTTGAAGAATAAAATTATGGAATACACCATAATGTGATAGTAGTATCATTAGGTGAAGGTATGTAGACAGAATTTTGAGGGGATAGTGAAACTATTTCCAATATCAATGTAGAAATTGGTCAACATCATTATGGTCCCTTTCATGGTTTCTCCTAATACATTAAATTTGAATAATGAAATAATGGATGTGTAAGACTATCATACAAAGGGTGATCACATAATTAAATTCTGATTTCTCTTAATTTTAGACCACCATGAAAATATATAAATTAAATACTTATAGTGGTTGAATTGAACTCCAATATAGATTTTATATAACTGAGATTTGAGATTCAACTCTATATGATCTAAACCATGAGTTTAAATTTAGTAACACATATCGTCCTAATATTACCAACCTACCTGTGTAGACTATATATAAACATGGAAATATATTGATATATTTATCTATTAACATCATGGATGGTTTCGACCCACATATTCCATAGTTGATCTTCACTTATTTCAATAATTTCCCCAAAAGTATTTATATAGACCGATATGAATCTTTATATGGGAATATATTTAGAAAAACATATGGTTTGGGATGATGTTTGTTATTAAATGCCTCTTGGACATGTGATAGTCAAATAAATTGTATAAATGGTAATAAATAATCAATAAAAATTATTATTTCATCGTTTCGGTGGATGATTTATCTTCATAACCATCAACCATACGTTAGTTTTGATTTTGGGGATAAATAAATCCAATGTACATCTTTGTGTAATATATTCAAGATATTTGGGATGGATGAGAATGGAATTCCAAGATAAATCACTATATTTGAGACTCTTGTACCCTTCATATCATTGACACAATAAAAATCAATCCCATAAAACCATTCGAATATATCTGATATATTTTATTTAATCCACTATAATAATTACATTATATAGCCCCTAATGAAAAAAATACAACATTGGTATAGATGGATGATGATCTCTCATATGAGGAGTTCTCAGTAGAGATCCTTGGACCCGAAGAAAATATTCCAAGAAACAAAATATCTCATTTAGTCAAAATACATTTTAATATTATATGAATAAAGAGGTTACATGGTAAACCAATGATATTATCCAATAGAAGTACCCACATTTTTTTACCCTTGTGTTTGTAATAAAATTTAAATGGTGACATTTATTACAGGGTGGGGGTAGAAAAATGTGGCAATAAACAATTTATATATATAAATTATAATTCATAATATATTTGAGCTATATTATTATGTATAGATCATAAAAAACAACTTATCTATTATTTGTGAAATAATTTTTTTTATATTATTTATTTTTTGATAAATATATATATTTTGTATTAATAATAATATAGATATAGTTAATTCTATAAAATCATGTTTAAAAAATAATGTTTTTATAACATAATATGGTCTTTTTCCACAGGCTAATATTTTCAGATATAAATTTCAGTATAATTTGTTAACATTCAATTTTTTAATAAAAATGATTCAATTATTAATGTTATAAATTTTATAATTTTAAAATATATTATATTTTTTTGAAATATATGGAAAAATAATGTTTTTTTCTAAATGAGTGACGTTTATTTCATTTTCAATACCTATGTGATTGTAATTTTTTTATAAAACATATTAATTGATAAAATATTTATATCTGTAATTATATTATTCTTTTTGAATATATTATTTTAAATTTATAAACATAATTTATAAAAGTTTTAAAAAAAATTAATATTTCAATTGTATTAAAATTTTATTGGTCTTTTAGTTTAACTAATAATTCGTTTTGAAAAAATTTGATTCTGCATATTTTAATGAACCATAAAATATTATTTTATAACACTGAACCATTTTTTCCTTAAATTTCAAAAACAATGAAATCCTTATCCCCCACTTAAATTTTAAACAGAAATGGAACTTTTACTGAGGAATTGTTTTAATTCTCCATCTGGGATGACACTAATATTAATTTCTCTAAAACATAGAAATTTTATTTATTATATTATTTAAATATTTAATACTATATTGTTAAAATTATTTAATTTTTAAAATTTATTTTTATTCCATTAAAATTACTTTCTAAGGGTGATTTTTGAGTTTCCACATCAAGGGTAAATTGGGGTATATGAAATTATCATAGTTAAAGTAGTTCATAAATATGAAAAAGTGTTTCTTTTTAAAATGTTGTTGGAATAGAATCATTATATTTTTGTCAAAACCTATATTTTCCATTTTTGGAGACTATTCTCTTGAATAATAGAGTCATATTTTTGTAAAATAAATAGTTTTGTCAATAGTAACATCATCATCACATATAAAAAATTGAACAAACGATCACCATTTATCCTCCCATTCCAAATATTTTACTCAAAAATTACTCTTACATAGCCTATCATAAAAACCCTCCCAACACATAAGCCTCTGTATCACTAAATGATCTAGGTACTAAATCTTATTTCCTTTCAAAAGGAATAATTTCTATAGGACAGGTAATACACTCAACTGAAGAGTTCAAAGTTAATTTCGTATTATACACCTATAAAGTCTCAAATACCCATATAAGTATTTTATCACAATAATTATTACAATTTTCAAATGTTTTTTATAATAAGTTATGATCTATATTACAATGTTTTCATAATAATTGAGAAAAATTAAAATTTCATCATGCTTGTGTATAGAATGATACCTCTAGGTACATAATGCATTATTTTTAAGGACTGCCTAAAATATATTAGAGAAAAAATGTAATTAGTGGGTAAAATTTATATTCATAACCTATTTAAACTCTTATATGATATTTTATAAAAATCTATACATATTAAAATAATAAATAGTTATGTGAATGTGAATTGTTCTTTTGAGATAATATAACATATTTTTCATTCCACTATTTTTACATTTTGGGTGTGTGTTGTCTTTATTTTTATCATTGTATAGAATAATATTCCAAAAATGTATATTAATTTTTATTGTCTTTCCATTGTAATAAATATAAATATAAATTGTTAGTTTTTAAAAAATTTACTTCTCTTCCAAATTATCACTATTATGTTATTATTATTTGCGTTATATTTCCTATTTAATTATATATGTTATCAATCACCACATAATAAAATTTTAACTACTAATATAATATTACACTGATAATTATGTTATTTACAACCCTCTTGGTTCTATTATGGTATCATGTATAATAATAACCTATTTAATTCGTAGAAATATATCCATACTATTGTATTAAGAATCACACATGTTGTTTGTTTTTATTCATTATTATCCTACATATCTCTCATGAATGATGAAAATATGAATTCCATTTTCAATTAATATGTCCCTTTTTAAAATTATTGGAGTTTAAAAATATTTAATTACTTCTTTTGTTATAAATTTTTATGATTTAACCTTTGTTTATTCAGTGAATCATAATTTTGAAACCCACTTATAACTCATGGGTTAGACCATGATTATTATTTATGGATTCTTTTTTAATCATGTGGAATATATATATATATATAATTAAATTTTTTGATGGGTTTCAATGATATTTTATATCCCTAAATTATTTTGTTATATCATTTATTTATCAATGACATTTGGGATAGAACCTAAAACTAGATATGAAAACCTATAAATATATACATTTAGAAACTAGTTAGATAGAAAGTCTATAAAGGGAATAAACATAGAAATAAAACATAAAATTATGACCAAGACAAATAACATGATATCATTAATTTTGTGTTCCCATATAATTTTTAAAAAAATATTTTTTCTCTAAAAAGTTAAATTTCTTTCACAGGTTGTGTCACAGAAAACATATATTTATCGTGAAACATGACATTCTATAAAAATATAAATACATAATAGTATTTTCATTGAAATTTTAATATTGGGAATGAATAGTTTTAAATAAATTATTAATAATTTTTTATACACATGTATATAAAATTAATCATTTGGTGCTATGGTGATTATAAATAACTGATTGAATTATTTGAAAATAATGGAAATGATTTTCTAAAAAAACTATATCTATTTGCACATATAGATTGTACATTAATAAATTAACTAAATAAATTTTGAATAATTAATTTTATGATATTTAGATATTATATATAGAATATTTTTTATCATTCATCATATTTTTTATCCTTTAGAGAAGAATCAGTAATTTTTTATCATAAAAACACACAGTTATAAAAAATAGCATTGTTAGATTTTTTTTGTTTAATTAAAATTTAATTTTAAAAATTATAAGATTTTTATAAATAAAACTATATTTTTTAATCAGTATTAAATAAAAAAATTTGTGTAAATTTTTATGAATATTATAGAAAAGTTGTTTTTTTAGTGACTACTGAAAAATATCGAGGGTTTATTAAAAAAAGATTTTTATTCAAAAAATATATCATAAAAAGTTACTTGTAATATGGTTGAAATAATAAAATTATTAAAATTATATTTCAATTAATCAATATTATGTAATTTTAATAAATTTAATATTCAATATTCAAAAAAATATATTTTAGACATCTAATGATTTGATAATTAAAAAATAAATTTTTTTCTTATAATCTACATGTTTAATTTTAAATTAATATTTTCCAATAATAGAAAATGAAATATAAAAAATGGATAATAGATTTTAAATATTAATTATTAATATTATAAAATGATTGATACTGAATATTCTACCCTAATCAATATTGAACAAATTCAAAATTTATTTACCACTATTAAGGGTAAAACATCATTATTGGGGTGTCAATGTAAAAATGATAAGTTTTAAAATGAACTAGAAACATGTAAAAATGTTATTTTCTAGTTAATTTATATATTTTTATACCTATTGTTTTTGTTAATGTTCAATTTTTTTTCTTTTTCAACGTGAAAAATTGCGGTACAGTTTGTCATTTAAAAAAATTTAATATGGTCTTCTCCCACAAACTAAAGGCCACTAACTCTCCTCTTCCCTTAACACAACCGAAATAATTTTGTTTAGAATAGGCCAAAAAATATACTAATTTATTCCCTTTATACATCCTAGGGTTATTATGTTTTTAATTAATACCTACAATGAATACATTATGTGTAAACCTGATGTGGGTCTCTGAAAATGAAGCAAAATTCATAAATATTGAATTTTGTTTTATTTATTCAACCATATATATTTTTATTGTTAAAATATGATAATTTAATAATGAATCTATGAAAATTTTTCTATTATATAATATGGTTAATTAAACAACCTATATTAACACCTACTTCCATCGAATGGGAAAAAAATCATCGATCGTGTGAGTGGTAGACAACCACCTCTCAAACCAATGTTATTCATCTTCTATTACCACCTATCATGTCTATATATAATTATTTATTTAAGGTTTATTTACTTTTTATCTCAAATATTTATACATAGGAAATAATAATATATCTACTATTTTTTTATGTTTATATGAGTTGTATAAAAATAACATTGCTCGTGGGCACACATACTACTATTTTGCGAACAGATGCAATGTTTTTTCATTTATATTTTATGTTGATGGTAATAAAGAAAGATTAAATATATATATATATATATATATATATTTTACGATATTAAATTAATTATTCTTATATAATTAGTATATCACATATATATTCATACATTTTATTTCTTGGGAGATAAAATATCATCGTTCATTTGTATGGAAGACTACCCCTCACGAGTCGATGAGATTAATTTTTTCATGAAAATATTGAATGTAATTTAATAAAAGTAAATATGCTGAATATATGTATCAATTATGGAATATTAATGATATTATATTGTTTAATAATTATATGTATTTATTATTTTGTATCCTTTAATAAATAGAAATAGAGTGCATACGTACAAATGGTGTTTAATTCCAATGATTGGTGTATTTAATTTTATATAAGTAAATATTATGGTTTAAAATAAATATATAAATAAATAAATAATAAATATAAATTAAATATAGAAATCTTTTAACATAATATTCTAATATAACCATGAATAATGAAAAATGAGCGAAAATACAATATCAAAAAATATAAGAAAATAAATTTGTAACTACCAACAACATGATTTTAACAAGGAATATTTAATATATGGGAAATGAATGGTCATGTGTAAATCATATATTGTATGATAAATATATATATATATATAGTATTATTTAATAGTTTTATAATAAAACTGTATTTATTATTAATGACGGATGAACAATTTTGTAAAATGTAGAGACTTATGGTAATGTATTTTTGCCCACACTTTTTTTGGGAGACATGTCACATTCCCAAATATTATCTTCTATTTAGTGCATATATTTCAACTTTTAAAAATTATATCCTGGATGTTGTTATTTTAAATAAAATAATCATTTTACTTGATTAAATTATTCAATAGGTCTTAGAAATTATTATATTAACAATATAGTAATAGATTTATTCTCAATTATTTTTTTATGGGACATATGTTACATTATGACCCTATCTTATTGAATGTATCATATATAAAAAAACATTAAAATGTATTATCATTATTCTATTTAATCTATTTATTCATTAAGTTTCATATAACATTTTTATTTTGTGGGAAAAATCATTTAAAACTACTATGTGGTAATGGTTTCATGATAAAATGTAATCATTTTCTGGGGTTAATTTGTTATTATTCTTTGCTAGATAATGTATTATGATATATACTTCAGGAATATAATGAATTTAATTATCCTATATTAATTTCTCCAGAATATATTTTTCCTTTCATTTTCCACTCTTTAGGAAATAAATATTTCAAATATAATATTGTTTTATTGAAATCGAATATATTTTCCTATTTTGTTGAAAAAAATTTCATTAATATATATGATATCTAGAAATGTTTTAATAAATGGTGTAACTGTATTAAAAAATTAATTTATTACTCTCTTACCCATTTTTTTTACAATTTTTATAATATGAATCATCATGTTATTTTCCAAACTAAACATAATTTTTTATTTATGAAAACTAGGATATGAATATTTGTTTTAACGTTTATAGTATGAAATTTATTTCTCTTATTAATAATAATTGAATGGGTTTATTATTCCCAAATATATTATTATGGTTGATTTCAATTAAAATATTTTACATAATATTTGAGGTTTTTTTAATAAATAATTTGAACGTGGAATTTTATTTCCACATGAAATGTTCCATGTGATATATGGAAATTATTTATCATCAAAAATAATATTATATGATATAAAATATTATTTAATATGGATATGATCTAATTGAACTATCCTAATTCATTATATGGGAATTTTATGAATATAATTAAGACATTTTAATGAATATAATTTTCTTCCAATGGGTAATTATATGATGAATTTTTGATATGATAATGAAGTAAAGTATTTATGTATAGAACATTATATAACATAATAATTATGACACTCATTCCATATCAATTGGTTATGATATTATAAAGGTTTTATGATCCCATTAGACATAATGTTATGTATGTTGTGACAGGTAAGACCGATATCTCCCTATAAGTCATTAGACAATGATTATTCTTCTTTGAACTAAGAGGTTAAATAAGAAGTTATCATAGACCAAAAAAAGATGATACATGAGAGGGTATCTAATTCTCAAAGTAGGTATATTGGTGGTATTTTAAAGGCTAACAAAATATGAATGTGTTAGTGGGTATAATTGGATTTTTTTTATTCCTACGTGATTTATAGAAATATTTTATATATTCCAATTTTATTCACTCCTAAACTGTGTTATTTTATTACATTATTATTGGTATCATATTAACTGCCATGATTTATGACATTGCTAATGTTTACGATCTATTATATATGGGGTATTCTTTTTAAAATTGTATACCGAGTTTCACATGCCCTTTTGATCATATTTTGAGGATATGACACTTTTTTACTCTTATACAGCATCTGAGATCAACCTTTATTATACATAGATTCCGCAAGTTATAAAAAATGTATTATATATGATTGGTCTAATAAGAAATAAATATATTAAAAAGGTAGTGTCAGATGAGGTTGTTAATTTATGAACTATTTTTTCTGTATCTATACTTCTAGTGGCACTATACATAAATGATTCATGCATTTATTATTTTGATATGTAATTAATTTTCATCTATTAAGAAATAATATTTATTAATGAGATGTTTTACTCTCTATGGTTGGTTTTAGATAAATGTTCAATTAACTTTTGGGAACTCGAATGAGAAATTTTATTGGATATCATTTTGGATATATCGTAGGATACATCAAGGGATATGTACAAGGATAAATGAATGTATAGCAAAATATATATATGAATATTTTCTAAGGATCAAGTTGGTGATTTCCAAAAAATTACAAATATTTTTATATATTACATGTTAACAATGGTTTGGAAGAGATGTACCTTTGAGTAATAACTCATAAATATGGGTGTTAGTCATAACAAAAGAATTTCATGGGCATGATAGTAGGCTCTATGGTGAACCTAGTTTGGTACACCAATAGGATAAATATGATAAATTAAAAAACTATTTATGAACTACCAATGAATTATTTTAATAGATAACGACAATCGAAGACAAAATAAAAACTTGATGTTTCATAAATTAAAATGATGGTATCATGGTTTATAAATAATTTTGATGATTTTTTTAGATAATGTGATTCCTCATAATGATTATTATTTCTCCGAATAATGTTTTTATAGTTAATTTTGGGAATCAGAATTAATAAAGATTACATTGAAGGTGATAGCCAATGGACTAATAAAAAAGGGACTATTACCCATGTTAAGGTTATTGTTATTATGCCTAACCCCTTATCATGATTTATGATTAATAACTATCACCACAAAAAATTGTGGATTCAAAATAGAAGAAAGGTGAATATTTTGGATATAGTCTTGGTGGTGGAGACTATTAAAGAATACAGTTTAGTTTTCTATATGTCAAAAATATCGGAATAGTAACTCTACAGAATGAATCAACAAAAGAAGATGATGTTTTATGCATGCTTGAGAAGGGAAAAATTAATGATATTAATAAAAAACTGAAAAGTAGTGTGAATGAAATAGATACGAATAATGGTTTTCCTATATATTCATCGATGGATAAATGTTATAATTTTGGAAATTATCGTTACTATAAAAATCAATTTACTAATGATAAATATCATGAATATGATTAGTGAGCTTATATGTGTAATAGTTTCAATGTTGATGATGAAGATACTATAAAATAAATATTGGAAGAAATAGTTATTATGTAATAAAATAAAGAATATTTGTTAATTATTTAATAATAAGGTGGGATGATTAATTTATTTATTTTTTTGGACTAAATAATTATTCTAATGAGTTATTTTTACTAATGGTACTATTGTTATAAGAATCCTTATTACTATATAAATTATATTAATTTTTATGTATATATGTATCAATGTATAATTAACTCATGGGATATAGATACCATTGTGGGTTTAGGAGCTTAAGGGTGGTCAAAATATCTGTGTCTAAAACATATATTTTGAGGTATTATATAAAGGATGATTATCACGATTAAGGGTATACAAGTGGAGATTTATTTAACTATAATAATTATGTATTGTATATATTTTAGTGAAATCGTTATTTAGGGGGGAATGTTAGGTCAAAATATTGAAATGAAAATAAGATGGTGGTGAATTGTGTCTCTTGATGTTTTCTCACAATTATCTGTTATTATGTCAATATGTTGATTATATGTATAAGAGGTGTTTAAATTCTATATGAATGTATAATCAAGTGATAAAATAGAAAAACAACAATGCTAATTATTATGGTCTGTGGGATAAAGATCCCCTAGTGCACTCCACCAATTAAACTCTCAACACATTTGGTGAATTTCACGAGTCATGTACTCATATCATAAGACCAATCCACTAATAAGTGCATGAAGTTGAGACATTTAAAAATAAGGCTACAAGATGAGCCTTATGGTTCATTAATAGAGATCCAAATATATAGAGCATAGATAGAAAAGCTGATACTCTACCATAACTGTGTATGAAATATTTAAACTTGTCAACAAATGGTATTAATTAAAAAGGTTTTGACATAACTTTATAGTTGTAAAAGTAACTAACAGAAGAAGGATCGTCTTCTTCAGAAAATAGTTTCTTCATGAATGAGTATTTCTGATGTGATCTTTTTTTAATATATCTTTGAATATAAGTAATAATGATTTTTATTATACGACATATAACAAATTTGAGATTCCAATTATGTATATCTCGAATGTGTAGCCTCATCTGTATAAAACTGTTTCTGGTCTATTTTTGTAGTATATCTATTAAAGTAATTGTCAAGAACTTCCATTCAATCATGAATATGTGTCTCAATACATTGATCAATATAAAAATTCTTGTTCAGATTTGAAATTTATGGCCATTATAAAAATCAATTTCCCAATTGGAAACTATTAAATGTCAAACAGAACTGAGTCAGGCCTAGGAAACCTTGTTAGAGATGAGCAGCAAGGCTCATTGTTGTGATCCAAATTACTTAGAGTCAGGCCTAGGACACCTTGTTAGAGATGTTACCCCTATGAACATATTTTATAGAGAAACATACACTTTTAGTATCTATATAAGTATGTATTTATATGAATCCACTCACAATATCCTT